>CM035811.1:67909745-69109745 GCA_020458035.1 Magallana ariakensis
TTTGTTTCACAAAAAATATTCGTTTATTTTGTTTCTCATAGATTTTTAGTTTGTTATGGTTAGAGATATATTAAAAATATATATATATATTTAAATTATTTTATGTTTTTGCATATTATCAATTCAATTTCGGATAAACCATTTTAATGTGTTAGAAGTAATACTTTTTCAAATTCCAAATTTCAAATCCAAACAAAATACAGTTTTTGAATAATTGCAGTTTACTACCAAAAAAATCATTTTAGTGTAATGCTTTTTTTCAAACTACAAAGTAATAGAAGATAAAAAAAATGTAAATCTAAACGAAATGAGTTTTTGAAAATTGACAGTTGACTACCAAAACAATATTTGATTTCATGTCAAAAAAAAGTCAAATTCAAACGAAATACAGTTTTTGAAAATTGACATTTTCCAACCAAACAAAATAAAACTTCTCCAATTTGAACTCATGAGATCACATTTAAATACGCAAACGATAATTCGGCTTCCCTTTTTTCAGTTGACCCACCTCTATCTTCTGTGTGTGAACTGCCTGTTGTGCCAGGTACTTGCAAAGCATTGGAATCTCGCTACTATTACAATTCAAGCAAAAGACGCTGCGAGACATTCTTCTATGGAGGATGCTGTGGAAATGCCAATAACTTTAAAACTTTGGTTGCGTGTACTAACACCTGTTCCTTGACTTTATAGAAATACGCCTTTTAATTTAAAAGAACTGCGATATATTACAAAAAAATAAAAGAAAAGAATGCAAGCTATTTTCGTCAGATTTATTGTGGTATGAACACTCGCAGGCAATTCTCAAGCTAGATATTGACGATAGCTTCAACGCTGGGTTGGAAAAGCCTTTTTTTGTTTTCTTTTTTTCTGATAAAACTTTTTGGGAAATTTGATTTTACGGTTAGGAAAAACACAATTAAATTACACGTTTAGATTCAAATGTCAGTACTATAATAATGCATATTGAAAAGCAAGAGCACAAGCTGTGTACAGATGAACATGCAAGTTATATCCACATCACGTACTATTACAATCCGCAGTCATGATACAGCATAACTTTGGCCAAGATTTAACATTTTGGCATAAAGCAAGTATTATTTATAGAATATACCATTAATCTTGTATTTTTCTGGATTATTTTTTTTCTTTTACCTCATGCTCATTTTGATGTTCCCAAAACTAAAAATAAATAAAACACGCAGATGTTGTGTCCGATAGAGTAAGTTAATCTTTGAGAATAACAATAATTGACATACGTATATGTTTAAAGTTAAATATTTAGTTCATTTTCTGCAAAATGTTCAATATGAAAATAAGCCGGAATTTACAGTAACACTTAATTTCTATGAGTGTGTCCGGTAAAATGATACTTCTCTACATTTTTTTTTACTTTTCTATTGTTATATACATGTAATGGTATTAAAAACCACATTTACATGTACGAGGGCTCGATGGTCATGGCTATTTTATGAATCTGTTATTCTCCTGAAAACAAATAACTTTATATAAAGATATAGGAAAATATAATTTCAAAGCTTAAAAATTCGGAGTTTTTCTGCATTTAATAATAGTTTATAGCCGAAAATATAATATTTAAAAATGAAAGGTAGATCTGATGTGTAATATGTTGACCACCTAACCCCCTTAATAAATCTCTCATGACAAATTTGTGGCTGACAATATCTATTGAAAACTGGAATCGCAAATACCTCTTTATTTCTTGACGTTTGTGTTAAACCTTCATCTCTGTGAACTTGGAAGTTGTATTATATATAACTCTAAAATGTAATCGGTCACTGTGGATGGTAAAACGCTTGCTACGCAACACTTTTAAGCTGTTCTTTGACGCATCTATTAATACAAAATATTTGTGTAAAGTTATTTTATTATGATGTAAATATGTTATTAAATAAAACACCATAGTAAAAGCCACTTTGTATGAAACTTAGTGTGGTACCCTAAATTAACAATCACGTGATTCGTGTTGATAATTCTCTCTAATGAAGTCAAAAACAAATATCAATATCGCAAGAATTTTAAATGATAATAAAATTCTATATATCTAGTAAATTCTGAAAAGTGATTCTGCTTTGTACAGAGATCGTCTTTTAATAGAATAAATATCAAAGAAATTAGCTCCAGTTGAGATTTATATGACCTCCGCTCAATATTTTACTTATTTATTCATTCATTCTATAGATTTTTTTAAAGCAGCAGCACTCATTAATAAATATATCATTCCCTTAATTTATATTTAAAAGAGGATCATGATTTTTTAAGTATATACCCTCGTACAAAGCTGATTAAGATTGGCTCCTCGATGTCAGATAGAACCTGTACATTTAACACTATTGAAAAATTAACACATTCTTAAAAAATAAATTACATTTTGAATTAAAACAAGCATAATAAAAGCATAATATGCCTCAAAATTTACAGTATGACGTCTCATCGACAAGTGCACCACGATCATTCAATTGTTTATATTTAACCATGTTAGATTTATTTGACTACAAAGTTACACGCAAAAGTAATTTTTAATGTAGTTTATTTTGTTTGTGCAGATAAAAATCGATAATTACTTAATATTTTAGCATTTTTGTTGACTTGTTGTTTTGTGTGATATCGTAGTTAACATTTCCCGTACTTTCTAGTCACCACATAGCAGACCCTAACAGTGCTGCGTAATTTGCACGTGTAAAATTCAGTTAGGAGGCCGAAATATTAACATTTAATTCATCTAAGAAAGTATGTCATTAATCATAGACAATTGGTAGTGCCCTTTCTGATGGCCAAAAAAACCCAATTAATGGCGGTACATCCTGTACATTGTTGTTGCATAATTCGTGCCATCCATCGAAATAATTAATATCTTGATAAGTTTTGCCCAAATGTTTAAAAGCTTTATTCTGTATGTAATTAGGCCATTCCAAGTTTTTTCTATGTTTAGCGTGCGCTGACAGATTGGTTTTGAAGCATGAAAATTAAATAAAGACACATACATGTACCCATAAAATGAACATGTACCGTTTATCTCTTAAAATAAATGCACTAAGATTTGTTCAACCATATTTTCCAAAGATTCAGATTTTAAGTATTAAATTTTGTTTCAGTTGAAGAAAATACTAAATTAATGATAATATATTTTATTAATGTACAACATGGTAATGTTATTTTCTGTTGATTTGTGGATTTTTCCTGATAAAAAAATAAGTTTTTGACTTTTTGGTTGACGCTAAACTTAGACAAAAATGATATGACCTAAGATAATGGTTGTTGCGCTTTACGACTGGTCTAAATTATTCATTAAAAAAATCCCCAAAAATGCAACTTAAAAAGGCAAATTAAGGATTATACCATCATTCCCTTAAGTAAATTAGACTCGTAGATATGCAGTTGATTGTGATATGTGCTCTCCTCTTTAATTTGGTAAGTATTATTTTAATTTAAACTTGTGAGGGTTTTAAAAATTACAATGTTTGATTTTTCTACTTCTATTATATAATTTTTCATGAAATGTTAATAAAAATTAGAGTAGCGGTTTTTTTTATCTTAATTCATATCTTTATATCAAGTGTTTATATACAAAATTGAAGGAATAATTCCAATGAATTTTGAATTAAAGAGGCTTATATGAAATCTATTTGAGACAGATACTCTCCATTTTCCTCACTTTCTATTCCGATTTCCTGCCACACAATATTTTGTAAATAGTTATTGAACGTAAGAAATAATATTTTTCTAGAACAACATTCTTGTTTTGTACGCTATTTTTTTCAGTTCTTTAGTAGAAATTAATTACGTATTATGATCATGTTTTGAGTACACATGCTCGGTTAACGAATGATGAATAAACTTTGTATATAATCTTCATCATTGCCTTTTTATGATTCCACAGTTGATAAAGCAAATGTTATCTTATGTAAAAAATCCGCACGATATTAAAAAGAAATTTCGACAGGAATGAAATGTCAATGGTGCTAGCGCTTGAAACAGATTTTACATGTAAGGGAAAATTTCTAATAAAAAGAAATGTTCAATTATTATCTGCAGGATACAAATTGGGTTTCTTTAAATTTTAAAAAATGTCCCCTTTTAATTCCGAGACGGTAACTTCAGTGATTTCAACTATAAAAGGGTTCATCTGGTAATTAAAAAGGAAATATACACAATTGTTCGGTTATTAATGTTTATTACAACAGTTGCTATAATTCTGTCGAATCTGTTGAAAAAAATGTAGTATTCATTTAGACGATAAACGCTATCTCCTTGGTCCTCTTCTCTAGGTATTAGTTATTTAAGCACTGACTGCTTATATTTATATTTATATTGATGTTTATTTCTATGAAATATTTGTGTATCGTCGCTTTGTCACTGATATGAATATTAGATGGAATGATTATAAAACATGTTATTTAGATCGCTTCCGCGGCTAAAACGTGCCAGAAAATTTGTCGAGAAATATCTTTTTTTGTACTAACGAATCATTTTGAAGATTTTTTTTAAAGAGCATATAAAATTGGTTATGTAAGATTGAACGTTTCATTTAATCTTCTAATAATAAATCTATTTAAAACGCGTGATTGCGCTTACTTTTGCTTATACGCCGTGTTATTGAAAACTGAACATGCATGTTGTGGTGAACATACCGTTTTATCGCAGCTCCAAATAGTTCACAGATTTCCCATGCAAATATAAAAGGAAATATACGCTGAGTGTAAAAATATGTATATAGAAGAATGTTTTCCATTTTATAGAACTTAAACAAGCATTATGGATTGATCTTTTTTAGATAATTTTAGATCATAGGAAATTCTCGAAATAGTTTCAGATAGAAAAAAATCCTGCCAAAATTCTATTTACTTTAAAAAATTATATTGTTCCCTGGTTATTTTTTTTTCGGCGATGCAGAGTTTTTTTTTGGGCAAACAAGTGCAAGTTATCATACATATAATTCAATAAAGCAAACTGAAAAACACACAAAGTGTCGCAATTAAACAAGAAGGACCAAACGATTGCTTCTAATGAAAATTAATTGGCTTAATAAAAACTTACCATGGACTAATAGCGAAACATATTGCATTTAATGTATTAAAGATGTAATGCCGATTTTAATTGTCTTGGGTTTACGTTCATCTTAATTTTACATAGAAAAAAGGGTGTATCTATCCACTAATTTAACCTTCTTTCACTCGTTTGATTTATTTTTTACAGGCGCAAGCTCAAAATTCAGAGTCGCCTTTCCCTGCCCCATACTGCCCTGTGTGGGCAACCACAAAACCAGGACAGTGTAAACTATTGATGGCCTCCCCCTGTGATATCGGAAGCTGCAACGTCAGATGTGGGCATGACGGGGAATGTCCCGGAAGTAAGTCTTCCCGTTTTTTTTCGGTTTACGTCATATTATTTTGTTAATGTGAAAACCCGTGAAACAGTTAGAGATAAAGATTTGTTATTTGTTTTTACCCCAATGCAATCTCTTTTTGAAAAACAAATTTTTGAAAGATTTTGGATTTCATACCTCATATCTCACCTATAATTGAAAATATTTTGAATATTATGTAGTGGGATTTTTTGGGATAAAGAATGTCTCTCAATTTCTTGTTACAGACTACAAGTGTTGTCGGTGGGGATGTGGATGCAGAGCTATGTGTGTTCCTCCAGGTGTTACTGAGTGGCCAGGTACGTCTTTATTCACCTACCTTAATCATAGATCATGTAAAAAAAATGTTACACATGTCACCTATGTAATAAAAATATAAAATACAGTACTGATCAGACCCAACCTAACACCAGAGTAAACCCCAACTAAACCCCGGGTTTACTTTCTGGGTTTACTTTGGATTTACTTTGGGTTTACTTGTTGAAAATTTGGGAACACTCGGGGTTTATTTTGGGTTTATTCGGGGTGTACTATGAGTTTACTCAAGAATTGCTTTTCGGGTCAACTGTTCGCACTGAAGTGTGAAGCAGAACTGTATTTTATCTTACCATCTTACTGCCTGTAATTCCTGCCCCTTGTATATTCCTAATACAAATGAAGCGTCTGCTTTCAGAGGTATACTTCTGATCAGGGTTTACTCTCTGTGTCCACTCTGGGTTTACTTTAGGTTTACTCTTGTTCCACTCTAGTAAACCCGGAGTAAACCCAGAGTAAACCCAGAAAGAAAACCCAGGGTTTAGCTGGGGTTTTCTTTCTGTTAGGTTGCGTCTGATCGAACTGTATGTTGTGTCATAAAGAGTAATTTAAATAGTTAACGTGATCTGTGATGTAAACTTAAAAGCTAGCTTTTGTCTGCTTATATCAATGCTATTTCGGGAAAAAAAGCAAAGAGTTAAATAAATGTTCATATAGGTTTGTGATTAAACGTTGTTATAGTGAGTTAGATTATCAATACGAATATAAATATGAAGAAACAATTTGAATTGGGAATTGTGCTTCTTAAAAATATAACAACAAATAATGATAATAAATAACAAAAGGGTTAGATCTATGAACTGCTCTGTGTTTCTATATAAGGGTTTCTTTGTGGTTAAGTTGCAAAATAACTATATTAAAAAAAACAAGTGACAATATGCAAATCATTTTGCCTTTTGAATAAACAATCTACTAAAGTATTGAGTAGTTTTTCTGTTTTTTTTTCTCTAACAGAATAAATGATTACTGTTAAAAACAATTCAATTATGTTACACTTTGCTATTAACCCATCAAAACACAAACATTAATTTTAAAGACATAGAAATTGTTAATTTGAAACAAAGTTGACATTAGTTCTTTTAAGTTGAATCATATAACTTGAAACAAATTAGAAGTAATTCATATACCTTCACATATGCAAATAATAGGTTTTCTTATTAACCTCATAATCATTCTTTCGATTTAATGTTTCCAAACTTTGAGGAAAAACGCGAAAATATTCGCAAATATTTGCATCCAAAGTTTAAATTCTTGGAGAATGAAAGTAAAGGAACAGTTATCTAGAATGCTGGTTCCTTTGATCGAGTACTGCGCAGTTACATGTAAGATTATTAATAAAAGTATATGTATGTTGCCGAAGGCCCAATGGCCAAAAGTCGAATGCAATATTTGTGTCTTCATACCCAAACAATAACTGTATATTATTCACTTTCTGGTTTCAGTTGACCCACCCCTATCCTCCAAATGTGAGCTACCAGTAGTATCTGGACCTTGCAAAGCACGCATTCCTCGTTATTATTTTAACGGAAAAACAGGGCGATGCGAGTCATTCTTCTATGGAGGATGCTGCGGAAACGCCAACAACTTTGAAACTTTGGCAGCATGTACCAGCACCTGTCTGCCGAATTCTTACAAATAAGCCTTTGTTTAATAAAAAAAAGCAGCTTAGTCAATACCTGCAAGCAAATGGATTTTTAAAACAATTTTGCTACAATCTTTTTGTTTCTTGATTTCAGAAGACATTGAATTTTGTCCTTTAGAATTTAATTTTCAAAAGTCTAAGGATGAAATCTGACCTTTTGGTGGACGTCATGGTATGGGAATTGTAACTGCCTTGTAGGAAACGGTCACTGACAAGGTAGTTTTCCAAAGCCTTCAGTTACAATTCAGATACCATTTAGTTGATTGAATGGCAGAAACAATTTGATGACCACTCAGTCATGTATCAGTTACAATTAATTTAAGTGATAAGTTTAACAGTGATCAAAAAGAAAAAAAAGCATATAACTCTGACATGTAAAATCACCTGATATGAGCCGTTTCTTTAACAATTAATTCAAGATTTTGCATAATAGAGATAGATACTGTCTATTATTCTACTGCACACCTATTTCATACCTTAAATGATGCCATTCGTACACATGTATTTACCATAACAATAAAGAAAAAATATATGGAGGAAAAACTGACTCATCAGAAAATGAAATTAAAAGGACATTTAAGCATTAAATTGAACCGATATATATTTCTAATGATTCACAAATTCACGGATAAGTTTAATACTAAAGAAAATGTCTCATTCGTGAGTTTTTGAATGTGTTATATATTATAATGTGATACAAAAGTAGAAGAGGGTCTATTGAATATTTAAATTACACATGATTCTTCTTAGATTTTAATTTAATTCAGAAACTTAATATTTATAGTAAAATTTGTATGAAATAAACTTTATTTAAAAGTTGGAGATTATTTTTTTAGAGGCCCAATCAACCTTTTTACAGTATTTGGATAAAATTTCTAAATTATTTAACAATCTGATGACTTATGATAAGGGCAAGTCAAAGTTAATGAATTAATAGACATAAATACCGTGAAGTTCTACATTTTATGTTGAAATCATACCTTACATGACCATTATGTTAAAATAATGGTTTAATATAATATATTAATATATAAAATAATGGCATGATAAATCTTGTTGTTCAACCAAAAAAAAAAGATTCGTTTATTTTGTTTCTAATAAATTTTTAGTATGTTAAGATTGCGCTCTTTCTAGACTTTATTACTTAATCTTTATAACTGTGTTCTTGGGAGTTGTTTCATATTCAATTTAATTTGTATGTTAGCAGTCACTGCGGATAAAAATTAAGTGGTTAAGACATTAACTCTCATTTGGTGGATTAATGTGCATAAGAAAAAACCTTACATAAGTAAAATACTGATTGTCATTCCTGCATGATCGAATGAGTCACTGGATAAGTATATGTCGAAACGATGAAATGAAATATATAAAGAGGAAATAAAACATTTTTAGTTATAACAGGAGCTAGTGAAGGTTTGATTATAATCAGACTTAATCTATAGAGGACAGGAACTTGTTGGATAGAAATGTCTAATCTCTTACAGAATCTCTCTTTTTCTATCACCTTTCCTCTCGTTATACACATAATATATATATAATACGTCGGAGGAGCATTGATGACTTCTTTACCCTATAAACGGATCTGGAGGTGATTGAGCTGGGGGGGGGGGGTTCTCGAAAATTCAAAGTTATTAAATCACGTAGTTAGTTTACTGATAATAGGCTTCGAACTCCCATTTCCCGGCAAACACATTTATCCCTCGAAACCACCCCCCCCCCCCTCGGGAAAAGTGAAAATTGTTATGGATCAGCGCATGCACCTAATACATGTTCAGGCCGAGAGAAAAAAGTACTAAAAATACTGTTATCTACGTTAAAAAATTATGTCCACGGTCTATTTTTCTATTTTTAATGATTTAACATATATACATATATTTTTTTTTTCAAAATTAGATTATCGTAATTTAAACTAGATGCTGTCATTAGACAGTAATACCCGTACCAAGTGTTTGCCCCTTAATAACACTGTTTTGTACCAGTTTTAGTAAAAAAGAAAGATACATGCAATTTCCGGTAATGTTTAAAAATAATAATTTCATAAATTGAGATCCCATCCCATAATACACATGAGCGGCCCTTTATGTACAATTTGGGGTTGAACTTTTTGCATGTGAATTTTAAGTTAATAAAAAATCTTAACATTTCATGTCATAGAAAGTCTGGTCTATATAATTATTACAAACAAAATTAAATTATGCCCCTCCCCTCGGCGGTTGCCGGCTTTAGATTTGCTTCTGTGTGCCAACATCATCGTGTGCACGGATTTAGAGAAGGGGTGGGAGTGAGGGGTCTAGACCCTCCTCCCCCCTTGAAAATTCATTTATATTACAGTAATAGTAAAATTACCAATAATACACCTCGGACTCCAATTCCCCCCCAACCCCCTCCTCCTGCAAACACAATTACATGTATTACTCTGAACCCACCCCCACCCCCCACCCACACACACACACACACACTCCTCAGGAATAAATAAACATCAGAATATTTTGATAACAACGAAAGCCTGCCTGTACATGTAGTTGCAACAAAGAAGATTTTAAACAGTGCAATATAAAAGACATAATTATATTCCACAATGATTTTCAATGCAAAACTGCCAGGACAGAAGATATAATTACTGATTTAAGGTGGTATAAGACACATGTCAATCTTTATGTGGATAAAAGTGCGTTATAATCAAAATGGTGATGTTTTAGAATTTTAAAATTTTACAGTACATGTTTTGGCAAAAAAAAAAAAAAAAAAAAAGTTTTTAAATTTTTGAAACTTAAGTAAAAAAAAGAGCAGGATTTGAATTCTCTACTTACAGACACGTAGTTAATTTTTTGTTACACACATTCCTTGTTTTGTACGACATTATTTCAGTTCTTATGTAGAGTGTAAGTACGTATTCTGATATTGCTCAGCTAAAATTAATGACTGAGAAATATTCTATATAACCTGCATCATTTCTCATTACGACGCCACAATTTTTGAAGCAAATGGTATCTAATGTAAAAAACTCGCATGACATCGAAAAGACATTTCGACGCCATAAATAAAATGTCAGTAGCGCTAGCGCATGGAACAGGTGTTAAATGTAAAAGGCAAATCCGCATTGAGCTTCTTTAAATAAAAAAAATTCTGAAACTTTAACTTCAGCGATTTTAACTATTAAAGAGTTAATCTGGTAATTAAAAAGCAAATAAATACAGTTGTCCAGTTATTCATATTCACAACACAATTCTGGTGAAAAATGTACTACGAATGTAAAAGAAAAACGCCGTCGTCTGCCAGTCATTGTACTTGTCTAGGAATAATTTATATGTATATGGAGAAATATCTTTCATTCTATAGAAATTTAATTAGATTAAACAAATAATATCGATTAGTCTTTCGTAGACATTTTTAGATGATAGAAAAGTCTCGAAATAGTTTCAGACAGGACAAAAATCCTGCCAAATTCCTGTATACTTTTAATCTATAAAATGCCTCCTGTCAATGATTTTTTGACGGATATGCAGAGTTAATTGTTAGCAAAAAAAAAATTATCAGACATAAAATTCGATAAAGAAAACTGATAAAACGCAAAAGGTGTTGCGAGTAAAAGCGAAGAAAAATGAATGCTTCTATAAAGATTAATAGATCAAATGAAAACTTAACATGGGCTGAAAGGGAAGTTTGTGTTTACCTCGGACTGAAATTTCACTTTTATAGGTTTAAACATGGCACGTGGCTGCTGGATATATATCTATGTCCGACTTATGGAATTTACATTCGGTAATGTGGCCGACACTTCACCTAATCATCTCGACAACTCATTTAATTTATACATAAACTGCGTTCCGTACATTCTTTTTTATTTGGAGTAGTTGACTTGAGAAATTACTTTTAAATTAGAGTAGTTGCCCTTTAAAATGAAGTAACTTTTCAGCAAAGTAAAATGGTAGGCGTCGAGATTTGCTAAAACCTCTGAGGAAGAAAGAGAGAAATCGTTTAAAATTAAATAGCAACAAAATATTGAAAGTGAACAAAGGTGCAGGGAAAAACTTCAAAGAGTATATGAAAGGTGAGAATGAGAATTTTGAAGAATTCGACTGTGTAAAATTATACGAGATTTAAGGCTACATGTTTAACATGAATTTGCATAGATCAACGTTTTTTTTTAAATAAATGTCGCACTTTATAATCCTCGGAAAAACAAAAATCTTATTAGGTTTGTTACTGACTGACTACGGGAATGAATATTGAGTTGTTCAATCTCATAGACGCCTTCGCTTCGCCGTCATTTGAATTGATCAACCCGATATATTTCCGTAGTCAGTCAGTAACAAGCCTAATAGTAATAATAATATGGTCAACATATTGAAAATGTAATGCCAGGTTTAATCGTCGTTATTTAACATTCATCCTAATTTCACATGAAATAAGGATCTCTATCCAGTAATTTAACATTTGTTGACTCGTATGATTTATTTTTAACAGGCACAATGTCAGAATTTAGAGTTGCCTTTCCGTGCCCCATTCTGTCCCTCTGGGTTCAGGACCAAACCAGGACAATGTAACCTACAGATGTTAATTCCTTGTCATTGTAATCTCAACAACGTCAGGTGTGGGCATGACGGTGAATGTCCAGGAAGTAATTGTTTTTAAATTTACGTCATCTTATTTATTCATAGTGAAAACCAAACAGTCTTAGAAAAAGTTTTGTAAATTGTTTACCCTTATGCAGTTTCAGTATAACAAAAAACATTCTTAAAAGATACATTTTTTTCACAAACGGTTGATAAATGTTCTGATCGATTTTGGAAATCAATTTATTTTAATCTATATTTCAACTTTTCAAAATGTCAACATTACCAATAGTGTTGCATGCTCTGTATATGTGTTTCGTGTTTCATTAGCTTTTTAAAAGAAGAGGTTAATTATAAAAATGTCAAAAACTAGTTAAAGAAGACTTTTGTCCAGTATAAAAACATCTAAAACAAGAATGAAACCAACTATTTACACATAGGATTTCAAACATTCGGATTTTATACTTTATTATACCACACCTTTACAAGAATAATAAAATGTTATGCTGTGGGTATTTTTAGAATAAAGAATACCTCTCTATTCTCGTTACAGACTACAAGTGCTGTCTGATGGGATGCGGATGCCACGCTATGTGTGCTCCTCCCGGGGTCACTGAGTGGCCAGGTAAGTCTTTCTCTATCTACCTTAATCCTATACAATCAGGTAAAAAATTACCCACGTACAACTAAGTAATACAAAATGTTAAATATGATGCGTCATAAAGAGTAATTATAAATTTTTAATGTGATCTGAAATGTAATCTTAAAAGCTAGTCTTTATCTGCTTACCTTAATGCTATGTCAGGAAAAAAGAACTAAAATTTGCATATGATAAAGGTTTGCTAAAGAGCTCAAATATACATAAAGGTTTGTGATAAAACACTGTTATAGCTAGTTAAACTATTATAATGAATATTACTAAAGAGAAATTATTTGATTGGCAATTTTGCGTATTAAAAAAAAAAAAAAACAAAAAAAAAAAAAACAAAAAAAAAACCAAAAAAAAAAAAACCCAACAAAACCCCAAAACAGAAAACAAGAAACAAATAACAAAATTAAATAACAAAATGATTGGATCTATGAACTGCTTTGTTTCCCTTTGTGTTTTGTGGATAAGTTACAAACAAAACTCTATATTTAAAATTTAAAAAAACCCAACAAAATAACATCAAGCAAATCATTTTGCCGTTTGAATAAACAGTCTACTGAATATCAAGTAAAGAGTCGTTTTTCTGTGTTTTGCTTTAACAGATTAATTGATTATTGTTTACAAAAAATGAAATTTATTACACTTTGCTCTCAACCCAAGAGAACACACACATTAACTCTAATAGCAAATTTACTATATATATTCAGTGGCGCAGCGTTCATTAATGCAAAAAACTCAATTGCCTGCATATAATTTAATTAAGCAAATCTAAATTGTGTAAAAGTTGTAAATCTAAAACAAAGTTATCATTAAATCCTTGAAGTTAAATCATATTAGAAATCAGCAGTAATACACATTCTTCCAGAGAATCGGTTTTCCTATTAGCTTTATAATCATAATTTTGAATAAAAGCTTCTTAACCACAGAGATAAAATGCAAAAAAGTAGCGACTATTTCCATTCAAGAATTAATTTCTCAGAGAAAAAAGGCAACCAACAGTTACCAATGGTGTTTGACCCCTAGCAATGAAAATACTGCGCAGTTAAGATTACAAGTTCATGTATGCAGCCGAAGGTCCAAAGGTCCAAGGTCAAAGGCAACATTTGTGTGTTCATACCCAAACAATAACTGTATATTTTTCCCTTTCTGATTTCAGTTGACCCACCTCTATCCTCCCCATGTGAACTGCCAGTAGTATCTGGACCTTGCAAAGCAAGATTTCTACGTTACTATTTTAACGGAAAAACAGGGCGATGCGAGTCATTCTTCTATGGAGGATGCTGCGGAAATGCAAACAACTTTGAAACTTTGGCTGCATGTACGAACACCTGTCTGCCGAATTCCTACAAATAAGCCTTAGTTTAATAAAAATGCAGCTCAGTAAATACTTGCATCGACCTTTTTTTTTTTTTAAATTTGCATTCTTTTTGTTTCTTGATTTCAAGAAAATTTGATATCTTTGGTACGTGATCGAATTCAGCATTGTAATTTACAGCATTAAGGTAGCTTTTATAAGTAAACAAAAATGTGCTTTTCCCCCGTCATTTGAAATTTACGCATGTATAGTTTAAAGTTGAAAAAAATAAAGATGAGCCAATTTGTTTCTTGAATGCGCAATTTTAGTTTTAATGGAAAGTGTCATGGCGGAAAGTGTAAGGCAAGTTTATCATTCATCGCGCAGATAACTTGGATCGGATAACTTCGGTTTAAAATATAGAAATAAATATGTAAATTGGTGGTTTAAAATATAAATATGCAAATTGGTAGTTTATCTATTAATAAATTTGTGAACCAAGAACAGGTTGGGTTGACAGCTCTACTGTATTTACGAAATATCTAGCCTATATGAATAAATAATGTACGCATAAAACGGGGACATTCCTTTAGGAAGGGGGGTCAACCATCTCCCCCATATTCTGTTTTCAAAACAGGCTTTTAAATGAAATTTACATAAAGAAAAATTATTTTGGACCATGTTAAAAATTATAGTAACATTTGACATTAAGATTTAAATTTAGAAAAGAGATACGGCGCAGTACATCTCCTTCCCCGTTTTGAAATAAAAATCATTGGGCATGTATATGCGATTAAGGGTTGACATTTAGTACAAAAGATCATGTAAAATTTAATTTCGACAATTAATTGCATACGGCACCAACAGTTTAAAGCCAAAAAACGAATTTAGGCCACATATTATCAATTTCATTTAAGATTTTCATTCCTATCGCTAATCTAATTATTTATCCAGTTGCTTGATGATTTTAATTTTTAAAAGACAGGATAAGAAAAACAATTAAGATAAAAAAAATTTGAAACATTTTATACACAAAAATGTGTACAAAAATACAAAGCCCATTAATGTGTAAAGTGTAATATATCTATCTATCTATCTATCTATCTATCTATCTATCTATCTATCTATCTATCTATCTATCTATCTATTATGTGCTAAGACCTCTGCTCTCATTTCTTAGATAAATCCGCATTGTTAAAAAAAAATCAAACAATCTATGGAGGACAGGAATCCTTCGATAGAAATGTCTAATCTATTTTATATTCTCTTTCTCTCCATCAACTTCTCTCTCGTTTTATAATGATATATAAATGTCAGGCCGAAAGAAAAATGCTAAGAATATTGTTATCTATGTTGAAACATTATGACCACTTCTATTTTTAACGTGACTTCTTGTCATTAATTCGTGTATTAACAGTTCACTTTTTGATTTTGATGATTAATATATATATATATATATATATATATATATATATATATATATATATATATATATATATATATATATATATATATATATATATATATATTTCTAATGAAGTAAACGTAATTACTTTGAAATTAAACCGCGACTTAATGTGGTTTGTAAAGATAAATTGTTAATAAAAGTTTTTTTTTCTAAATAACTTGTTAACATTTATGCTAAATTGCATGTGTAAAATTCAGTTAGGAGACCAATTTATGAACTTTGCATTCATTTCGACAACTCCAAGTCATTAATTAATGGACAGTTTATAGTGCTGCTTCTGACAAAAATTTAAATATTAATGGATTTAAATCCTGTTCACATTGTTCTTGCATAACTCTTGCCATCGAAATAATTAATTACCTGTTGGGTTTTTTGCCAAAATGTTAAAAGGATTAAATATGTATGTTGTTCATGGTTTATGCGCTTTAAGACTTGTCTAAAGGATTCATAAAACCCTCGAAAATACAACTTAAAGAGGTAAATGAATTGTAATATTTATTCCCTCAAGAGAATCAGACAAGTCGATATGCTGTTGATTGTGACATGTGCTCTCCTCTTTACATTGGTAAGTATCAATCTTATTTTAACTTGTAAGAGTTTTATAAAATTACAATGAATTATTTTTTCTAAATGCATATTTTTTAATGAAAGTGTACATTAAAAATTAAGGTAGCGATTTTGTTTTAATGCATATTTTGATACAACTGTTTATACTCAAAATTGAAGGAATTCCTTTTTTTTTTATTTACAATGAATTTGCATTAAAAAGGTCTTCTTGAGACGGATATTCGCCATTTTCCCCTCTTTCGTTCTAGCTTAATTTCATACAACACAATCTTTGGTAAATAATTATTGAACGTCATGGTTAAATAAATAATTATCAAGAGGTAAGAACCTTTTTTTTCTAAACAATATTCTTTATGTTGTACAACATTATTTAAGTTCTTTAGTAAAGTTTAAGTAGGTATTACGATAACGTATAGAGTTGCTAGACTAAAATTAATGATTAAGAAACTTTGTGAATAACCTTTGATCATTACTTTTTTATGACTCCACAGTTGATAAAGCAAATGGTATCTAATGTCACAAATTCGCACGACACCCAGAAGAAATTTCGACGCCAATGTCAATAGTGCTATCGTTTGAAACAGGTACATGTACTACATGTAAAAGGCAAACTTCTAATGAAAATAAATGTTCCCTAATTTTTCTGCAGCATACGAATTGGGTTTCTTTATATTTTTTAAATGTCCCTTTTTACTTCCGAAACGTTAACCTCGGTAACTTAAAGGGAATAAAGGGTTAATCTGTTAATTAAAAAGCAATAAAATACATTTAGCCGGTATTAATGTTAAAAACAAAATTCTTGTTAAAATGTATTACGCACGTAAACAATTTACGCTATGTCCGTGGTCCGCCAGTCACTATGCTTCTTTAGGTATAAGTTATACGAATATGGAAGAATATTTTCCATACTATAGACCTTAATCAAATGATGTGGGTTGGGCTTTTGTAAACATTTTCAGATCATAGAAAATTCTCGAAATAGATTCAGACAAAAAAAATCTTGCTAAATTTCTGTATACTTTAAATTGAATATATTATTTCCAGGCTATGTTATTTTTTTTTCGGCGATGCAGAGATTATTTTTGGCGAACAAGTTCAAGTTATTGGACATAAAATCCATTTAAGCAAACCGAAAAACACAAAACGTTTCGCGAATAAACGCGAAGGAAAAAATGAATACTTCTAATGAAGATAAATACTGTAGACGTGGAAAACATTACGGCGTTTTTAATTTCACTATGTTCACGGTCAGACAATTTTACGTGAACATTTAACCACCGTGAATATTGGAATATTGAGTTGTGCATTCCTGATCTCCGTAAAGGCCGCCATTACAGATGCTTTTGTTAGCTGCATGTGTGCATGAGCGGGGCTTAAGTTATCACTTGCTTATTGTAATCATAGTTTTTTTTTAATCAGTTGAAAATAGCAAGCATGAGTATTATGTATGATTTAAAACAATTAATGTTATAATTAAACAAGTAATTATAACGGAAGATTCGTTCCACCTTTATCTTACCCCTCTGCGGCCTTAAGCTTAACGAAACCATATTTGTGAACACCTGTCCTTATTGTCACTTACTATCTTAGACATCTCTTTAGGACAAAGACTCGTGTTGTCTGCGATCGGCATTCATATTGAACAGTTCACTTTTAAGATTGATTGATTATAAAGTTGTACTGGTTTTGAACAGATTACGTTTTTCCCATAATTTGCAAGCCCCAAATATCAAATGTGCATTATACACCAGTGCAAATACTATTCGACAAAATACTTATTTATTCGTCTCGTATCACTTAACGCGAATAAGACTTTAACTTCACGATTTTTAAAAGAAAAATAAATTGTAAATGCATTATTGTATGTTCATTACTCATTAGATTTTTTTTAAAATCAGGATTAACTTTTCTATAATAAAGAAATCGATTATCAGTGAAATTCAAAACACCGCGAAAGGTACTTACACAAGAAATCGTGAAATTTTAGACACGTGGAATTAAAGACGTTTACAGTACGTTAAATGAAATCTCACCATAGTTATGTTACGTTTTGCGTATTACATACGTGATGACGCGTTTGTCTTCAGTTAACATCCATCGTAATTTTACATAGAAAAAAGGTATATATACCCAGTAAATTTTGCTTTTGTCGAATCGTTTGATTTATTTTTAACAGGCGCAAGGTCAGAATTCAGGGTCGCCTTTCCCTGCCCCATACCGTCGTGCGGCGGGCACCCCAAAGCCAGGACAATGTAACTTAGATATGATCTCCGACTGTGAGTGTAATCTCAACAACGTCAGGTGTGGGCATGATTGGTAATGACCCTGAAGTAAGTCTTCCCACCTTTTTACCATTTACGTCATCTTATTTTTTCATTGTGAAAACCAGTAAGGTAAACATTTAAGATAGAGTGTTGTTAATTTTTACCCCAATGCATTTTTGTTTTGTAACATACGGTTGATCAATGTTCTGAACGATTTTGGTAACCATTTTATTTCTTTAACTATGCCAGGTTTTTAACAATCAACATCACTTATGGTGTTTTATCATTCTTTAAGGATGCTTTGCATTTTAAAAATAGTATATTGATAAAATGTCAAAAATTAAATTATAAAGAATTTTGTCAAGAATAGAAACAGCTGAAGCAAAAATAAGACAAAACTGTTTACAAAGGAATTTCAAACATTTGGATTTATAACGTTATTATATCACATCTTTATTAAAAACATATTGTAAATACTATGCAGTGAAATTTTTTGAAATAAAGAATACCTCTCAATTCTCGTTACAGACTACAAGTGTTGTCGGTGGGGTTGTGGATGCAGAGCTATGTGTGTTCCTCCCGGGGTCACTGAGTGGCCAGGTACGTCTTTATCTACCTACCTTAATCCAATATCAGGTAAAAATGAGAGTTACACATGTACACCTAAGTAATACAAAATGTAGATTATGTGTCATAAAGAGTAGTTATAAATTTTAAATGTGGTCTGAAATGTAATCTTAAAAGGTATTCTTTATCTGCCTACCTTATTGAAATATCAGGGGAAAAGAGCTAAAAGTTGCATATTTATACATATAGGTTTGTGATAAAACGCTGTTATCGTAAGTTAGACAATGAATATAAATATCAATATCAAGAAAAATAATTTGAATAGAGAATTCTGCTTCTTCACAAAATTAAATAACAAAAAATAACAATAATAAGTAACAAAATGGTTTTATCTATGAACTGATTTGTTTTCCTATTGCCGCATTTTTGTGGTTAGGTTGCAAAATATTTAAAAAAAAAAACAACCAAATGACAACATTTAGCAAATCACTTCGCCGTTTGAATAAACATCTGTCTACCGAGTGTCAAGTTTTGAGTAGTATTTCTGTGTTTAACTTAACAAATTGATTAATTAGTGTTAACAAATGATCAAATATATAACACTTTGCTATCAACCCATGAGAACACAAACAATTATTTTAAAGACATATTTACTATATACAACTCAACTGCATAGCGTTCTAAGTCGAAAAGGCAAAATTTGACTACATATAATTTTGTTAAGCATATTTTAAAAATTGTGTAGAAATTGTAAATTAAAAACAATGTTGACAGTTACACATTTAGTTGAATCATTTACTGGCCAAAATTTCTAATGCCCCACTTTTAATATTCTATTATTTAGAAAACTTAAACATCATTTTCTGAGTCGTTGCCACTATCGTCTGTAGCTTAAAATGCTCATTAGTTCATGTCAAAAAAATTGTAATCGAGAAAGTACTTATTCGACCATAGCCGTATTTGTTGAAAAGCGTGGAGTGCATGTTCGATATGTTTTTTTGGGTGTTTTTCAAAACGACTTCAATTGATCGGTTCCCTGCCTTTAACAGCTTGTTAAAACATAGAGCCAATTGAGTTCTATGCGGCGCATGCCTGCCCAAAAACCTTCAAGCTCAGTTGGCGTGGTTAAAGCGGAGCGCGGTTCACGATATGTTTGTTTCTTTTCACAATATTTTCGTTATTTACTTTTAACTTTTAAAACTGATGCCGTAAATAATACTACAGTTATTCTAAATTCATAATAGTCATCACAGATGGCTAGACATTTTTACAGACACCACGAAATCGTTCTCAGGCTTGACCGGAAATACAATGGAACCGGAGGTGTTGAAGACCTAGAGTAGCAAAAAATTAGCAAACGTTTGCATCTAAAATTTGAATTCTTGGAAAATAAAAGTCAAATAAAAGTTACCCTGAGTGCTGAGTCCTCCGTATTAATTATTGCGCAGTTACGATTCCAAGTACACGTATGTTGCGAAGGTCAAAAGGCCAAAGGCCGAAGGCAACATTTATGTCTTCAAACCCAGACAATAACTGTATAATACTCACTTTCTGGTTTCAGTTGACCCACCTCTATCCTCCCAATGTGAGCTGCCAGTAGTATCTAGACCTTGCAAAGCAGGCCTCCCATGTTATTATTTTAACGGAAGAACAGGACGATGCGAGACATTATTCTACGGTGGATGCTGTGGAAATGCAAACAACTTTGAAACTTTGGCTGCATGCACCAAAACCTGTCTACCGAATTCTTACAAATAAGCCTTTGTTTAATAAAACGCAGACAAGTATATACTTGCAAACAAATGGCTTTTTACATTAACAATGCTACCTATTTTTTTGTTTCTTTCTTTTAGACGACTTCCTTTTGTCATTTATAAGTTTATTTGTACAAGTCCCGATATGAAATCTGACCTTCTAATGGACCTAATGGTACCTAAATGGTAACTGACTTGTACAAAAATGGTCACTTGCATAGTAGTTTTCCATTAGCTTCAGTTACACTTCAATTACCGTTCAGTTGACTGAGTTGAAAATACAATTCAGTGACCACCCAGTCATGTTTGAGTTACCATGATATCATGTTTGAGTTACCACTCAGTAATGTTTAAGTTACCACAAAGTCAATTTTGAGTTACCATGAAGTCATGTTTGAGTACCACTCAGTCATGTTTGAGTTACCATGAAGTCATGTTTGCGTTACCATGAAGTCATGTTTGAGTAACCTTTAAGTCATGTTTGAGTTACCATGAAGTCATGTTTGCGTTACCATGAAGTCATGTTTGAGTTACCATGAAGTCATATTTGAATTACCATGAAGTCATGTGATTAGTTGGACCGAGATAAATTGACAGCATATGAATTTAACATGAAAAGTCATTTGATTTGAGCCTAATCTTGAAATAATTGATTTCGAATTTTGCAAACTAAGATAGGATAGGTATTTTCCACATCATACCTGAACTGATGCCATTTTTTCACATGTATCCACCATAACAATAAAGAAAAAAATAAAACGATGAAAAAAATTAACTAATCAGAAAATGAAATTAAAAGGATATTTAAGCATTAAAATTGAACAGATACAAATTCTAAATGTTTCAAAAACTCTCGGATAAGTTTGATACTAAAGAAAAATGTCTAACTCGTTACAAGAAGAGGATCTGTTTAAAACTTGAATTAAACATGATACTTCGTAAGATTTAATTTCATCTCAGACACTTAATATTTATCATGAATTTTAAATGAAATAAACTGTATTTATAAAGCTCGAGATTCTGTTTTTAGTTGCCCAATAAACTCTTTTACAATATATGAATACAAACGTCTGAAATATTGAAGAATGTGATAAGGGAAAGTCAAAGATTTTATGTTGAAATCATACCTAACATGACCACTACGTTAAACAAAATGGATCAAGGCAATTTAAATCTTTTGGTCCGCAAAACATGTTTATTTTTTTTCTAATGATATTAATTTATTAAGGTCAGCGCCCTATTTAGTTTTTTTTTTTTTCATATTATTATTTTTTTTCCTATTATCGCTTCAATTACTTCAATTTCAGAACATTTTTGAAATGTAATATAGAAGTTTTAAACTCCAGAGTTATTGAAAATGATGGGAAAAAAATTGCAATTTCAAACGTAATTTTTTTCCCACTTCTATTAAATCCCAACTCAGTGTCAAAAGCTAACAAATTGTTTCTCCACGACTTTTAGATAAGTTATTCCAAAGCTAAAATAAACATTTCTCCCGTCTTATTGTGATGCTCTTCCATATCCCTCCATTTTCACTCTGATTCCTAGTTCCCACCACATGATGATTGATATGGGGTAGATAAGGGGTATATGAATATATAAATGTTTGCTTGTAAAAGCATATGAAAGTTTTATAAACGTTGTATTTGAGTTCTCAACAACGAGCTGTTAATTAGTGTCTGTATTTTCTTCTCACTTCCTCATGCCGATCTACTGGGGTTTTAATCAGTTGAATGAAAAATGTCCCTAAAGAACCTCTGATTATTCTTTGTAAGCTTTATCATTTTGGTGGGGGAACTGCTAAATGTTACTTGGATCAAGTTTCAAGCTTGAAATCATTATTGTTTCAGGGATGCCATACATTGAAATTTTATTATCTTCACACATAAATGTTACAACATAAGTAAAATTAAAACACTTATCAAAATTCCTCTATACAAACATTTATACAGCCCCTCTTAATAGATTGGGTTTCCCCAGTGTATAAACAAAGCGGACTGAGCCGCAGCATCACGGACAGTGATGGAGGTAGCCCCGCCTTTTTGCCCTTATAGGCTAAATTGTCAACCAGGTGGCAGACAATCTAGGTCGACCCCAGCCTTTAAGGTTCAAATTACAGTACTATAATAATATACATTGAAAATCATGAGTACAAGCTGTGTACAGATGAAAATACAACTTTTATCCACATAATCATCACAGTACCACTATAATCCCACAGTCAGGATATATCATCACTTTGGCCAAAATTTGGTATTTTGCATAACATTATATGAAAAAGGAATCATTATTAAAAGGAGGAGACACCAAAATGTTGTATTGGGTATTAGTAAAATTTAAAGATACCATCAGCCTTGTATTTTTTGGAATATTTCATTGTTTTATTTCGCAATCATTTTGATGTTCCAAAAAAAAGTTAAAAATGTGTTTAATTTTTTGCAAAATTTGCTATTAAGCCGGAATTTACAGTAATATTCAATTTCTATGAAAGTGTACCAAGAAATGATGCTTCTCTACATTTTTTACTTTTCTATTCTAAAATAATGGTACGAGGAAGCATATTTTTGAGGGCTCAACGGACATGGCTATTTTTAGACTATATGAATCTCATTGAGACAAAGAGCTGAAGATAAAGATATAGGAAAATATAATTCAAATTTTAAAATTATTTGTATTTTTTTTCTATTTAATAATAGTTTATGGCAACCAATACCACATTTAAAAATTAAATGTAGATCTGATGGAAAATTTGTTTACCACCTAGCCTCCATATTAAATATTTTATGAAAACTTTGCGGCTGACAATAACTATTGAATACTGGAATCGCAAATATCTCTCTTTATTTCT
Organism: Magallana ariakensis; assembly: GCA_020458035.1. Taxonomy (NCBI): domain Eukaryota; kingdom Metazoa; phylum Mollusca; class Bivalvia; order Ostreida; family Ostreidae; genus Magallana; species Magallana ariakensis. The sequence goes on from CM035811.1 coordinate 67,933,053, forward strand.
TGACGTTTGTTTTCAATCTTCGTCTCTGTTATCCTGGGAAATGTTTGATATTCAACTCCTCTAAGTAATCTGTTACTGCGAATAAATATTTATAGGTCAAGACATTTGCTCTCATTTGTTGGATTAGTATGCATCAGAAAAAAATTATCTACAGAAGTAAAATGTTGATTGTTTATCCTATACGATATCATGAGTCACAGTATGATTATATGTTGAAAACGATAAAATGAAATAGATGAAGAGAAAAAAAACTTAGTTATAAAAGGAGCTGTTTAAGGTTTGATTGAATTCAGACTGCATCTATGAAGGACAAGAACTTGTTCGATAGAAATGTCTGTTGTATATTCTATTCCTTTCTATAACCTTTTCTTTCATTATATACATAATATATATTCTACGTCAGAAAAGCATGGATGACTGTTTGGACCTATGAGCGGATCCAGAAGGGGGCCGGGGTGTCTAGGAAATTGAAAGTTTTTAAATTCACACATTTAGTTTACTGAGAATAGGCCTCGGACTCCCACCTCCCCGGCAAAGACAACTATCCATCGACCCCCCCCCCCCACCCCACCTCTCCCCCGAGAAAAGTGAAAAATGTTATTGATCCGCGCATGTGCCTGGTACATGTTCAGACCGAGAGAAAAACGCACGAACATATTGTTATCTTCCTTCAAACATTATGTCCGCGGTCCATTATAAACATGGCATCTTATCTTTGTCAATAATTCATGTAATTTAACTTTCATTTATTTTCATATTAATGATTTTTAAAAATATATATATTTCCTTCAAAATTAAAATATCGTTATTATTTAAAAAAATGACCTTATGTGGTTTGAAAATGGAAATTTATACTGAAATCTGTTTTTCTACAGAACTTGTTAAAGTTTATGCAAAATATTCAGTTAGGAGACCAATTAATTAACATTGAATTCATCTGCTCGAGTTTATAGTGCCCATTCTGGCGAAAATTGAAAATAATTAATGGATCTACATCCTGTTCATAATTGCTGTTGCATAATTGGTGCCATCAAAATGATTAATATCTTTTGCCCAAGGGTTAAAAGGATCAAATCTGTATGAAATTAATTTATGGTTGATGCGTTTGACGACTGGTCTAAATGATTCATTAAAAACTCGAAAATACAACTTAAAAAGGTGAAGAAATTGTTATATTCATTCCGTTGAGAGACTGAGACTATTAGATATGCTATTGATTTTGATATGTGCTCTCCTCTTTTCATTGGAAAGTATCAGTTTAATTTTAACTTGTGAGAGTTTTATAAAACTACAATGTTTGATTTTTCCAAATGCATATTCTTTAATGAAATGTTTATATTAAAAATTAAAGTATCTTTTTTTCTTAATGGATATTTTGATTCAAGTGTTTATATTAAAAATTGAAACGAATATTTTTTTTTCATTTCCAATGAATTTTCATTAAAAAGGCTTACATCTTCTTAAGACAGATAATCTCTCTTTCCCTCTTTTTCTTTCTAGCTCAATTTCCTACCACACAATCTTTTGTAAATATTTAACGAACGTCATGGTTTTAATTACAATGCTCAAGAGGGAAATAATTTTTTCTTCAACAACATTCCATATTTTGTACGACATTTTATCAGTTCTTTAGTAGAGTTGAAGAACGTAATATGATAGTGTTAAGAGTTTCACGTGATCGGCTAAAACTAATGATTAAAAATTTTTTTATATAACATTTACCATTTTAAAGGACTACACAGTTGATAAAGTAAATGGTATCTAATGTCACAAATTTGCACGATATCGAAAAGAAAATTCGACGCCATGAATAAAATGTCAAGGGTGCTAACACTTGAAACATGTTTTACGTGTAAAAGGCAACTTTCTAATGAATAATAGATACCTTATTATATGAAGAATACGAATTGGGCTTCTTTAAATTCTTAAAATGTGCCTGTTCACTTCCAAAAATGTAACTTCGGTAATTTTAACTGTCAAAGAGTTGATCTGATAATTAAGAAGCAAATAATTACAGTTGTCCCGTTATTAATGTTTATAACAAAAATCTGGTAATCAATGTATCAAGTATGTAAAAGAAAACACTATTTCAGTAATCCGCCAGTCATTGTACTTCTCTAGGAATGAGTGATATGTATATGGAGAAATATTTTCCCCTCTATATAACTTAAACAAATAGTATGGATTGGTCTTTTACAAACTTTTTCTGATCAGAGAAAATTCTCGAATGTGTTTCAGACAGGGAAAAAAATCCTGCCAACATGCTGTATACTTTTAATTTGATAAATTGTTTCATAACTGTTTTTGACGGCGATGCAGAGTCTGTTGTTGGCAAACAGGTTCGAGCTAAAGTTACATGTATATACATACAATTGAATGTAGCGATCTAAAAAAAACCACAAAACGTGTCGATATTAAACGTAAAGGGAAATAGAATGTTTAAATGATAAAATCATAACGTTTAATTAAACAATAAACAGCAAGTTTAAAAGTTCACGGTGATATAAACTTAGTTGGTCACGTAATCAAATTCTGTAATTTTCAGAAAGTTTGATCACGTACCAACCAAACTCAAATCAGGGATAACGTTTTAACATTGCTGTTTAATACTTATATCAACGTTTTAAAAGGGCAAATAGTTTAGAATTATAAACATAACCGTGCGTTTTTGTGTTTACAATAATACAACCGTGGAATAATGCAAAAGGAAACATATTTTTAAATTCAAATATTGAGTTTTCAACATGGGCTAATATCACAAAAAACATTTTCGCTTAACGTATTCAAGATTAAGTTGCTGGTTAAATCGTTGTTATTTTTTATTATTCGTAATTCTATTTGGAAAAGGGTATACCTACATTTATATAGAGTATGCTCAAACATGTTGACTAATGTTGACTCATTAAAGTTCTGTCAACAGGTATATGGTCAAAATTCAGAGTCGCCTTTCCCTGCCCATACTGTCCTTCTTAGGGCAGGACCAAACCTGGACAATGTAACCTGAGAATGTCGTCTACCTCTGATTGTAATCCCAATAACGTCAGGTGTGGGCATGATGGTGAATGTCTCGGAAGTAAGTTATCTCATTTTTTTCAATGAAAGTCATTTTTTTTATAAATACTGAAAACTCATAAGGTAAGAAAACAATTTTATATAAAGTTTTGTTGATTGCTTTTTATCCCAAATCAAATTCTTTTTTAAAAATCACATTCTTCAAAAAAATTTTACATTTTGTGTATTTTTGATACCGTTGATAATATGTTCTGAACGATTTTGGAAACCAACTTAATTTTTCAGGTTTCAAACTGTCAACATTATTAATAGTGTTTAATGTTTCTTCTAAGATTTTTTCCATGTGTTTAGTGGTCATTTTTCTTTTTTGTTTTATAAAAGAAGATACATTTTATGTTAGCTAGTTTATACTTTAGTTAGGGAATAATTAAGCCAGGTATAGAATCATCTGAAAGAACGAGAACAATGTGGATTACATTCAAAATAATTTTGTACAATTATTATATATTATAAATTATATTTATTTATATATATTGTATTGCACTATTTTTTGTTGCATTTGTTTTTTTATTCAGAATAAAGGATTCTTCTCAATTCTCGTTGCAGAGTTCAAGTGCTGCACATGGGGACGCGGATGCAGAAAAATGTGTGCTCCTCCAGGGGTCACTATGTGGACAAGTAAGTCTTTGTCTACCTACCTTAATCGTATATCAGGTAAAAGGGGTTACACATTTACACCTAAGTAATATAAAATGTAGAATAAGATTATTGTGATCAGTGATGCAGTATAATCTGCTAACCTTTATGCTTACAAGAGCTAAACAATTGCATATATATATATATATATATATATATATATATATATATATATATATATATATATATATATAAAGCACTAAATAAAATCAACAACACTAGGCATCTTTAAAGTGTCGGATCTAATGTATAGATGCTAAGCCAGTAAAATGAATATATAAACCACTGAAAATGGCTTACGACACGAACAATTGCAATTGTCAAATTTTCGGGCCAACCAGTCCCTTCTTCAGGACATAAGAAAACAAATTACATAGGTAAAAACAAAGAAAACAAAATCCAGCACTACAACCAACACTTCTAAAAAAACTATAAAAAAAAAATAAAAACTACAGTTTTGATAATCAATGTTGGTAAGGTTTTGCCAATGCGGCCGATCGCTCTGGAGTAATCAATCATTGATCCACTTCCAATTCTCTCTCGTTATATACATAATACATATCATAAGTCAGAAAGGCATGGACGACTGCCTTACCTAATGAACGGATCTAGAAGGGGGTCGGGGGGGGGGCTCTAGAAAATTCAAAGTTTTTACATTCACAACTACTATCCCTCGGAACCCCCCTCCCCCCGGAAAATTAAAAAATGGTATTGGTCTGCGTATTTACCTTAGTAATACATTTTCAGGCTGAGAGAAAAAAAATGTACTAAAAATATTGTTATATATGTTTAAACATTATATCTACGGTCTACTTAATTTTTGACATGGTATCCTGTCTTTGTCATTAATTAATGTAATTACACTCTTTTTTTTTTTCATTTTAATGATTTTTAAAAATATATATATGTCCTTTAACACTAAAATACCGTAATTATTTAGAAAAAAACACGACCTATTGTGGTTTCAACAGGGAAATTTTATAATAATAGATTTTTATCTAAAGAACTTGTTAAAATTTATGCTAAATTGCACAAGAAAAATTTACTAAGAGGACCAATTAATTAACATTGAATTAATTAATTAACATTGAATTAACCTCCTCGAGATTATAGTGCCCTTTCTGGCAAAAATTGAAAAAAAAAGATCTACATCCTGTTCATAATTGTTGCTGCATTATTCTTGGCATCGAAATAATTAATACCTTGTTGGGTTTTTGTCGAAATGTTAAAATGATTTAATGGTATGTAAATAATTCATGGTGGTTGAGCTTTACGACTGGTTTAAATGATTCATAACCCCCCCCCAAAAAAAAAACCCCACAACTTAAAAAAGTGAATAAAATGTAACAAGCATTCTCTTAGGAGACTTAGACGCGTAAATATGCTGCTGATTTTGATATGTGCTCTCCTCTTTACATTGGTAAGTATCATTTAACTTTAACTTGTGCGGTTTCATAAAATTGTATTATTTTTCTAAATGCATTTTTTAAGTGAAATAATTATATTACAACTTTAAGTTTTTTTTTCTTAATGAATATTTTCGGTTCAAGTGCTTATATTCAAAATTTACGTAAGGATGTTTTTTTTTATTTCCAGTAAATTTTGCATTAAAGAGACACATACAACTTCTTGAAACGTATAATGTTTCTTTCCCACTCTTTCTTTCTAGCTCGATTGCCTACCACACAATCATTTGCAAATAGGTTTGGAACATCATGGTTTAAATTTGAATTTTTAGAAAAAACAAACCTTTTTCTTCAACAACATTCGTTGTGCTGTACGACATTATTTATGTTTTAAAGTAGAGTTTAAAGTACGTACAGACCCTGAAACGTACTACTACACCAAAAAAGCGTGCGAGAATCGTTTCGTGCGAGAATCGTTTCGTGTAAACCGTTTAGCGTTTCGTGTAAACCGTTTAGCGTTTCGTGTGAAGCGTTTCGTGTAAACCGCTTAGCGTTTCGGGCAAAGCGTGTAAAGCGTTTCGAGCAAAGCGTGCGAAAATTGTATGACACGTTTCATCAGATTTCATTCGGAACTTTTCTCATTTATTTATTTTTTTAAAAATGGCGCCCGAGTTTAAGACTTCCCGGAGTAGTTTGTGATAAACAAAACATTTATATGTATACTAATGACTTTTTTGTAAAAATTAAATCAGTTCTTTGTGATACTTTGAGGTCGTAATAAACATGTAGTATTTGGGTTTTTTTTAACATCGATAACTGAATCTTTTCGACAGTGTACAATTAGCACGCGGACATCAGGTAACACGTATCTGCAGCTGATTAAACCTGTCAATCAAACTGTGTATTTTTTTCATTGGATGGTCACGCGTCTCTTTTTTTTTGTCAACAGCCAATAAAAGATTAATAACTTTAAAATAGTCAGAATCAGTATTTGATAAAGGACATAATTTTCAATGACAAAATTGAAGAATAATAGAGGGAAAAATATCTGTTCACATTATATGAATGGCACTAATTTTAAACAGTTGGTGGTAAAAGCAACGTTATGCGTACATTTTTATTGAATCTGAATTTTAATTTATTAATTTTATTCCTTCCGATATAATTTATAGAATTTATTTTAGAAAAACGAAATCCCGAATAGTGATACAAATTTTTTTTTTTATGTCGATCGTCTTATTTTTTCTCTGGTTTTATGTGCGGAACATATTTTAATATTGGGTTGATACGATATAAGAAAAAAAATATCGTTTGATTGCATCGCCTTCTTTTAAATTCGATGACTAATTTACTTCTAAGTATTTGTGAATTATCAATGCAATTGAATGACTATTTATTAAATATTACGTTTTATTATCCTCACAAACCATTTCAAAACAATTCCTAAGAAATAAAACCGCCGAATAACTAAAAATCGACGAAAGTTTGTAATGATACGGATTTCAATTTCAACGTTTTAAAATTAATAAGCCATTAACATTTTCTGTATTTTTTATTATTTATTTTTACGGAACAATTTCATTTTTCCTACGACATTAAAACGAGTGATTAATATTTATTTTGAGCGATGAAAACATGCATATTCTGTAGCTTTTTTTAAAAATTTCTGTGAATGAATTATTTTCAATTAAGGTCAATATTGTTGATTTAAAAAAAAGATCTGTTTGTCAAATATCAGTATTTCTATTATATCGTGCCATTATCAACCAACTCTTACAATCAGAGGGAAAATCCGAGAGGACTCGATTGAAACTAAAATCGAAGCGTGTCCAAAGCGTGTGAAAAGCGAGCAAACCGTTTCGTGTTAACCGTTCAGCGTATCGTGCAAACCGTTTAGCGTGTCGGGGAAAGCTTGTAGCGTTTCGTGTAAATCGTTCAGCTTTTCGTGTAAATTGTTTAGCGAGCGTGTTGTGTAGTAGTACGTTTCAGGGTCTGTATTATGATAATGGTTATACATGTAGTTCATAGAGCAATGGTATCTAATGTCAACAATTCGTACGACATTGAAAATAATGCTTAGTAGATTACATAAGATCAATAACCAAGACAAAGACGTTGAAAATATCATACTTTTTGCGACCAAATACTGCCATTACTGTATCTTGTTCTTTCGACGCTATGAATAAAATGTCAGTGGCGCTATCTCATGAGACAGGTAATACATGCCGAAGGCACATTTTTAACGAAAAAAAAAGGTTTCTTATTATCTGAAGAGTACGATATTATGGTTATTAATATTTTCAACAACATTCTTGAACAGTTCATTAGGTATGTAAAAGGAGAAAACTATCTCCGGGATCCGGCAGACATTTTTCTTTACTAGAATGAGTTATATGTATATGGACAATTTTTTCCATTCTATATAAATTACACAGATAATATGGATTGGCCTTTTGTAAACATTTTCAGATCAAAGAAAAATTCTCGAAATAGTTTTAGACAGGAAAAATTTCTACCAAAATTGTTTATACTTTTAATTTATAATATTTATTCCTGGCTCTTTTTGCAGAGTTTAATTTTAGCAAACAAGTTCAAGTTATCGTAAACATAATCCAGTAAAGCAAACCGAAAAACACAAAAACGTGTCTGATAAATCGCGAATGAAAAATAAATGCTTTTAATGAAGAGTGATAAGTTAAATAAAAACTCATCATGTGCTAATATTGAAGTAAACTAAGGTTAACAAATTCATGATGTAATGTCAGGCTCAATCGTCGTTATCTAACATTCGTCTAAAATTTTACATAGATCAAAATAAATATTTTTGCCCAATAATTTAATCTTTGTTGGCCTGTTTGATTTATTTTCAACAGGCGCAAGGTCAGAATTCAGGGTCGCCTTTCCCTGCCCCATACTGTCCCTCTGGGTTCAGGACCAAACCAGGACAATGTAACCTACAGATGATTTCCCCCTGTGACTGTAATCTCAACAACATCAGGTGTGGGCATGACGGGGAATGTCCCGGAAGTAAGTCTTCCCGTTTTTTTCCATTATACATCATCTTATTTATAGATAGTAGAAACCCGTAAGGTAAGAAAGGAGTTAAAGATATATGTTTGATAATGTTATACCCTTATGCAGTTTCTGTTTAAAAAAAAATCTACAAAGATTCCTTAATTTTTTAACATACGGTTGATAATTGTTCTGAACGATTATGGAAACCAACCTGATTATTTTTTTTAGTTTTGAAAAAGTCAATCTTATCCATACTGTTTATCATTCTTGAAGGATGCTTTGCATTTGTGTTTCATGTTCATATGCCGAGAGGTTTATTCAATTTATTTTTTTTAATGAAAAAGAATACCTCTCAAATTTCGTTATAGACTACAAGTGCTGTCCTTGGGGATGTGGGTGTAGAGATATGTGTGTTCTTCCCGGGGTCACTGAGTGGCCAGGTAAGTCTTTTTTTATCTACCTTAATCCTATACAATCAGGTAAAAAATTACAAACGTACAACTAGGTAATACAAAATGTAGAATATGATGTGTTATAAAGAGTAATTATAATTTTTTAACGTAAGCTGCAATGTAATCTTAAAAGCTAGTCTTTATCTGCTTACCTTAATGCTATATCAGGAAAAAAGAACTAAAATTTGAATACTTATACATATAGGTTTGTGGTATAACGCTGTTTTAGTTATAGACTATAAATATAAACATAAAGATAAATAATTTGAATAGGGAATTCTGCTTCTTAACAAAAATAAATAACAAAAAATAACAAAACAAAAAAAAACAATGCAAAAGAGTTATAGTTTTAGACTGATTTGTTTTTCAACATCAGCGTTTTGGGGGTTAAGTTGCAAAATAACTCTGTATTAAAAAAAACCCCGACCAAATGACAAGACATAGCAAATCATTTTGCCGTTTGAATAAACAGTCTAGTGGATATCAGGTATTAAGTAGTGTTACTGTGTTTAACTTAACAGTTTAATTGATTAGTTTTAACAAAAGATGAAATATATTACACATTGCTATTAATCAATGATCAAACAAACATTATTTTGAAGTCTTATTTACTATATACAATTCAGTGGCCTAGCTTTTATTAAGACAAAATGACAATTGACTACACACAATTTTGTTGATTAAATTTTAAAAATTGTGTAGAAAACATACATTTAAATCAAAGTTGACATTACCTCTTTTAAGTTGAATCATATAACTTAAAACAAATTACCAGTAATTCATATACTTGCAAATCACCGGTTCTTTTATTATTATAATAATCATTCTTCCGATTTAAAGTTTCTAGAATTTGAGGTTAAACGCAAAAAACTTAGCGAATGTTTGCATCGAATATTTTAATTCTTGCAGAATGAAAGTCAAACAACAGTACTCAGAATGCTGGGTCCCCGGTGTCGGACACTGCGCATTTAAAATTACAAGTAACATTTATGTTGCCGAAGGCCCAAAGGCCAAAGGTCGAATGCAACATTTGTGTCTTCATACCCAAGCAATAACTATATAGTTTTACTTTTTGATTTCAGTTGACCCACCTCTATCCTCCCAATGTGAACTCCCAGTAGTATCGGGACCTTGCAAAGCACTAATTCCTCGTTATTATTTTAACGGAAGAACAGGGCGATGCGAGATATTCTTCTATGGAGGATGCTGCGGAAACGCCAACAACTTTGAAACTTTGGCAGCATGTACCAGCACCTGTTCACCGAATTCTTACAAATAAGCCTAAGTTTAATAAAACTGCAGCTCAGTAAATACTTGCAAGCAAGCTTGTTTTTTTTCAAAAATTTGCATTCTTTTTATTTCTTGATTTCAAGAAAATTGGATATCTTTGTTACGTGATCGAATTAAGCATTGTACAGCATTAAGGTAGCTTTTATAAGGAAACAAAACATGCTTTTTCACCGTCATTTAAAATTTACGCAAATTAAAGTGTGTATAATTTAAAGATTTGACAAATTTTGCAAAAAATAAAAATGAACCAATTCGTTTCTTGAATGTGTAATTTTAGTTTTGATGGAAAGTGACATGGCGGAAAGTGTAAGGCAAGTTTATCATTTATCGCGCAGATACCTTGGATCGGATAACTTAAGTTTAAAACATATAGAAATTGGTAGTTTATCTATTAATAAATTTTTAACCAAGAACGAATAGGGTTGAAAACTCTACTGTATATATGAAATATCTAGCCTATATGAATAAATGATGTACGCATAAAACGGGGACATTCCTTTAGGAAGGGAGAAGGGGGGTCAACCAACTCCCCCATATTCTGTTTTCAAAGAAGGGGTTCAAATGAAATTAACATATAGAAAAGTTATTTTGGACAGTGTTAAAAATTATAGTAACAATTGACATTAAGATTAAAATTTAGAAAAGAGAAACGGCGCAGTACATCTCCTTCCCCGTTTTGAAATAAATTCATTTAATATAAAAGATAATGCAAAATTAAATTTCAACAATTAATTGCATACGACACAAACAGTTAAAAGCCAAAAAAAAATATATATATATTTTATATATATAAATATATATATATATATATATATATATATATATATATATATATATATATATATATATATATATATATATATTAAGTGGTTAGACCTCTGCTCTCATTTCTTAGATAAATCCGCATTGGTTAAAAAAATTTTCAAAGAAGTAAAATGCTAAAAGCTAATGATATAAAATTAAAGAAGATAAAAGAAAACATTGTTCAGCTATAACAAGGAGCGAGTGAAGTTTTGATTTTAATCAAACGATCTATGGAGGACAGAAATTCCCTCGATAGAAATGTCTAATCTATTATGTATTCTCTTTTTCTCCATCACCTTCTCTCTCGTTTTATAATGATATATATCATACAGCTGAAAAGCCTGGAGTACTGCTTTCCCGCCCCCCGGACGCCCCGCCTTACCCATGGAAAATTTAAATTTATTAAGTCTATAGTAAATTTACTAAAAATAGGCCTCGGATCCAACCCCCTGGCAAATACAATTAACCCTTGGACCCCCCACCCCCCCCCCCGTCATCTGGTTCGGCGTATGCCCCTTTGTAATACATGTTCAGGCCGAAAGAAAAATGCTAAGAATATTGGTATCTATGTTTAAACATTATGACCACTTCTCTTTTTAACGTGACATCTTGTCAATAATTCTGGTATTAACACTTCACGTTTTGATTTTGATGATTTTTAATTACACACACACACACACACACACACACACACACACACACACATATATATATATATATATATATATATATATATATATATATATATATATATATATATATAAACAAAACCATAAATATATTTATTGAATACAATGTACTATCATATTTCATGTTCTTATCCAAAACATATCTGTGTTTGTGTACCATTTATATACTTAATGGATATGATGCACGTAAGTAATATTTTCGTCAATATTTCAGAAAAAGAGAAACTACAAGTTGCTAATGATTTGAAATTTGGTGGACAAATGAAGGTTATTAAGACTGGACGAACAACAGGCACAACAGTCGGTGTCCTACAACACATTCTCTCAGTTAAAGTTCACAAATCGTTTTTGTTCAGGGGATATTTTGCATTTTTTAATTGTTATGCTATTGGAAATACGAACAATGATGTATTTTTTAGAGAAGGGGACTCAGGTTCTGGAGTTAACGTTATAGAAAACGACGGGACACTGAAACCTTTAGGGATTGCTTTTGCTTATATGAACTCACAAACAGCAGTTTGTGGAGTTAATGAAATTGTCGAAATGCTTAATTTGAAAATAGTAAAATATCTTACTTCTCAATCATTAAATGTTCCTGAAGATAAAAGTTCTGAAGTGGAAGATCTTACTAATAATATTAGCTTATTATAAGAAGTTCCCATGTAAGATCATCTCTGTACATTTTCTTCTGTTGTTGAAGGTCTCCTCAGTGGTAAATGTATCTTCGAGGTACGTAAATAACCATGGTTAAACATTGCTGTAACATCAAGTTTTGTTTCTTTCTGAATGCTACTGTATATAAAAATTGACATTTCTATGCGTAACTAACTGGTCCAATGTAATATAATATCAGAGGAAAGGTTTCGAAAAATGTATATTTAAATTTTCAACTGTCTTTGTCTGTGATAATATTACGAATCAATTTTGAAGGCTATACCCCAATAACTTCATAAAAAGCTGAGCGACACAAAATGGGTGTGTCTTATAGCATAACCGAAATACGCCACTGTCGGTATTGGCTGCGCTGTGTAGTAATACATAGCATGTGCTACATGTAAAAAAAAATAGTAAATTTAAAATGCTGTTGAAATTGGAAATAATATAAATATTAGTAATAAGAAATCAATCTTTGAATATTATGAGGTGATAATTTCGGTCGGGGCGTGGTCAAATCTATCATAAAGCCCTATTGGCTTTATTGGATTTGAACACGCCTCGACCAAAATTATCACCTTATAATACTTAAAGAATGATTCCTTATTCCTAAAACATATTCAAAAATATCTACCTTTTATTTTTCTACTTCGTATTTAGCTACACTATTTTAGATTAAAGTCCATAAATTTTATTTGTAAATATTTATAGTGATTCAAAAGGCATATTTCTAATACCTAACTCATGCTAACTCATGATTATTTATACAAAAAAAAATACACTTTGTCGGTACCCGGTATTTCTTTGTAACTGTAATTTAAAACTAACACTTAACAATATGTATTCAATATGTATTCATCATATTACACTGTTTAACAAGGACATACTAAATTTTAAACGATTTTGACATGATGTGCATATTTGTACACAGCAACGCTAGGGAAAAAACTGTGAAAATAATATGTTAGCAACCTCGGATATAAAAGTTTTAAATTTAAATGCAATTTGTGATTAAGGATGCTAGACTGACGCCGTTCATTTGTAATTTTGCATAATAAGTGTTTTTTACTAGTAAGTTGTGTTTGTTTGATAAAACAGTTTTTACATATCTAGAAATTGTCCTATGTAGTTTGTTATGGACATCATATGTGTGTTTTTATATGTCATTTATTTCCATTTGCACACTTGTACGAGTTCTAGGTGCAATGTTAAGCACTATTCTAAGCTGAAATTAATGACATTTCAACTCACTGATTAATTCCTGTTTAATTTGGGTTCTAGGCAGACATACATAAATTATTTTTTTAATGGCGCAGTTTAACAGTTTTAAAAACAACATTACTATTAGATGATAATGAAAGAAATAATAACTCAAAAACCCAATATAGTTTGTCTCGTTATTATCGTATTTTTTAATGTTTAAATGCATATATGCCTACAGGTCTCGTCGATTCTAGTCTCTAAAGCTACTGTATGCATTGCAATCGATTTTCGTACAAACAAGAGAAAACATGCTTTAAGGTGTTAATATAAAAACTATGATTTTTCGTGCGACCAGAACATTTTTTCTTATGTATGTTCACTTTAATCCTTTAACGCATATCAATTTATTACAGATTAATGATTCAAACATATTTTTGAAAGTATACATCGGCAATGAGAAATAAAGACATCTTTATAATAGGATATTGATATTATTTTGATATTTGAATTTTCAATTAATTTGAATCGCAATTATCAAATATTTCAGAATTTAACGATGTTATATTTCAAACTATTATAACTGCCGGGTTTGTACCATATGGGATATTTTCCGTCTCGGGCGATTACTAGGGAATTAGCTCAACACTCGCTGTATTTTCCACATTTATTCCATTTAATAACACAATCATTTAAACAGTTACTCTCTACTCCGTACACATTAAAAGCGAGAAACTCAGTGATGGAAAACGTAACGGGTTAGACGGACGACTTTTTATCTTGACTCTTAACTTCTAACTATTGAACTCTGACTCTAACTCTCCTTAGATTTCATATACAAGACATATAATAATATTTTACTGGCATGACCCTCTAAGTAATTTGACATGTATAAATCATCCAATCAAAGATGATTATTTATCCATAAACTGACCATCGCCCGGATAAACGCCCATTTATTCACCTGCGTTACTCAGCTAATTGATATGTAATTGCATTAACTATATTAGTGTCAAACACAGAAACCATTGTCCTTCAATCCTGCCTTTGTAATATGTATATTTCCTAAAGCTACACTTGATTGCTTTGATGTTCTATTTCTTTGTTACAGTTAAGACGTTTGATAAACATTAATTTACATTCTATCACATCACAGTCAGGAGGAATTTCACGAGAATTAAGAAGAGTAAATAATGTTAATTTACCAACAAGCTAAAACAATAGAAAATGTTAGCAATATGTGAAATATACATGTTACACGATGATACATGTATGTAAAATTTTCGAAAAGGTTAATTACAAAAATTTAAACATATTTTTGGGCAAATATCTTGAAATTTGATAGTTCTAAAACTGTCAAGTATTTTGATTTTTGTGTACTTTTATCCACATTAATATCGGCAGGTGTCACATACCACCTTAAAGCAGAGCGACACGGACCCCTAAAAAACAGAGGTATGATTAGGTACCTAGGAGGAGTAAGCATCCCCTGCCGGCCGGTCGCACCCGCCGTGTGCTCATTGTCAAAATCATGAAAAACGAAAGAAACCGTAGTCAGTCCGGTGTATAAGAAATGGTCTAACAAGTATGAAAAACGTCAGTCAGCATGTGTCCTAATGAAACATTGTACTAGCTGACAATACATTTTAATTTTGTAAGGATGTAACTTCATAATTCATGACTTTTTGTATAGCTGAAGTTTAAAGTATCTGTTAGGACGGATGAATTAAATTGTTTCCAGTGATGGTAAACTTATTCTGACGATCAAGACAATATCTAGGGTATATTCTAACAATATATCAATAGACAGTAACCGGTCTCTAATTGTTGCATGGACCCTGATGTCCACGCAGAAAATATATAACCGAGGTTAAACCGGATGCACTGGGGAAATTTAGCTTGCGCATGAGCTAATCTGGTTCCTGCGTGACATTGTGGGTAGCTAAGGGAACCAGGCTAGCACACGTGTATCTGAATCGGGATCGGGATTTTATGCCATATGCACATGTTCATTGTATTTGTAAAGTTGTCTGTGAACAGTACAGAAACAAACTGAAGTATTCCTTTTAAAGAAATGATCGACATGTGATATGAATTATAAGCATCATGGAATACGTTAATATGATGCCGAAACTACAACATGCATTTAATGGCATAAATCGCGATGTTTTCTCATGTTGTAAATTTTGAATTTACTGGGTGGGTGTAAATACAAAATTTACAACATGACAACTCAAAAACTGGGTGGGTGTAAATACAAAATTTACAACATGACAACTAGTTGTCATGTTGTAAATTTTGTATTTACACCCACCCAGTAAATTCAAAATTTACAACATGACAGTTTTATTGTTTTCCGAAATATACGACGAGGCTAGTGTACTTCCCGATTCAAAAACAATTGCGCGTTTAAGCATGATTTAATAATTATGTGACTGTATATAATACATCATTGAATAATTATGTCACTGTATGAAAGTTAAAATTTCAAGAGAAACGCATCAAAACACGAAATCAATTTACTTAGTTAACAAAGTAGTACGCAAATAGTGAAATTCGCTGAACGCCTAATACTCTACATGTATAGTATCTTCATTAATGTCTTCATTAATGTCTTTATTAATATAATTCATAATTGTGTTTAAATTCTGAGGTTAAAAGTCAGGGCTCTACGTGATACAACGTACACATTCAGTGGTTAAAGGCACAGGTGCTTTTATATAAAGACATCTACGGGTAGACCTGTGATTGCAAAAGTGTTATGATGAATTAATATTATAGTAGCAAGCCCGGATATAGTGCCTTTAACCACAGGTGCTTGAGGACAGGACCCACCCCCCCCCCCCCTCCATCCCTCTTGCGATAAAACATCACTTCCGTTGGTTGAAGATGGATCGGTTCAAAACTTGAAGCTTGTCGGTGAATATTGATCCAATTTACCCAATAAATGAATTTACATGGGCATGACATGCAGATATTTAGTGAAGGGAATTATCGGGCTACGACATGAGGTCACCGTTTTTACCGATAGATGTAGTTTGATAGCAAATTTCAACAAATATTCATCGGCAGTACCCCTCGGCTGGCAGACGAAGTTAGCAACCTTGTTGTATTATATACATTGGGGATATGTTTTTTTCAAAATGTTTGTTTTAAGTAATTTTGTGGAATGATTGTATACATAAGATTATAAATATGTCATATAAAGATAATTTAAAGGAAAAAATGAGTAAAGTCCCGGGGGTATAAATACTTGGGGGTGGGGGGATGGAGGGGGAGGGATCGGTCCTGTCCTCAAGCACCTGTGGTTAAAGGCACTATATCCGGGCTTGCTACTATAATATTATTTCATCATAACACTTTTGCAATCACAGGTCTACCCGTAGATGTCTTTATATAAAAGCAGGGGGTTAGATTCGGTGGAATCTCTGATAATTTTAATGCTTTCGTGTTTCCGTTAGAAACACATGCATATGGACCACGTATTGCAGTCCTTTTTTAAAGGACAGCAACTTGTTTACTTACTGTTATAGGGAAATAATATCAGTATCAAAAGTAACGAACGCGCCGGTGGAAGTTTACAAGGTTAGAAGGTTTCCATATACATGTAAATTATGTTTTCTCCTTCTGGCGCTCTTTTAATGTCCATGTTTAGTGAAAATAAAACTCAGTCAAAATCTGCATGATACGTAGAGACAACATAGAAACAAACTATTCAGTAAATCAATGATGTGTTGGGTTTTTTATAAGTTTATTCTACAAAACCGAATTACATATGTAGTAAGATAAGTCTTTAGTGGTTTATGTCAACAGGTCAGTCTTTGCAATACAGTATTACAGATGCTTTACAAGGCGATTGTGCAGTTTTATCTATATTATGACAAAATTCAGGACTAATAGCGCTATTTTTTCTACGAATAGTTTACAAATGTAATCAATGGGGAAAAACGACGGTGGTCTTTGTCAATATTTCAATATCTGCAATTTTACGGACGTTTTACAATTCGATGGTACATTCTCCGCCCGACGACCAGAGAGGACAAGAGAATGACCTCAATGAGTTCAGTGAGAGTCAGCAGACTGGCGCCCAGAAACAAGCCCATCTGTCCTCCCAACAGACCTGCAATCACAGAGGGAATAAAAACTTACTTTAAAAGTAACTGAATGCTAAAAGCAAGGTGATTCATACATTAAAAGAGAAAAAAGAATAACTTGTAGGATATTAAATTCTTAGAGAAAGGTAAAATCCCGATACACTAACAGTAAAAAGGAAATAAAAAAATAACTCAACAATTACTTCTAGAAATGTTAAACGTTTTTGTGATTTGAAGTTTAGAGGCAACACCCCAAAATTAAAATAACTATATTCTTGAAGTATGGTAAATCAGCTCACAGTGAGTCGTGTGTTATTCACAACCATATTTAACTTTACATTTCAACTAGTTAATGCAAATTAAAAACTGATGTTTGATCAAGTTCTTGGTTATTCTTTAAAAAAAGTGTTGCGTCAAATAACTATCTAATGATCCTAGTATGATAAAATACAAAATATATTTACGTCCCATATGTTAAACATATATAGTGATGTGTCTTACATAACTATGTGAACGCACCAATGATATCTTCGAAGCTGTACTCTGGTTTTTGCTCCACTTTCAAAACTCCCAGGGACTCAAAATAAATTGCCAGCTCCAGGTAGGTTTCCCTACAATAAAATATGTGTAGCTTTCGATTCCAAATATAACCAGACCAAGATGTCACTAATAAAAATTACGATGACAATGTTTGTGTAACGTAAAAACTTTGAAAGCAATAAGAAAGCGTTAACTTACAAACTATAAATCGAAGAAAAATCAATAATAGATTTACATTTTTTTTAAATAAATTGTTTCTTAAAGTGCGGCCCAACCCCAACCCCCCCCCCCCCCGAAAAAAAATCTGGATCCCGAAGTGGGTTAGATCGCATTTTTAAACTATCTCGCCTGCAATTCTCACTCGGGAGATTAACTACGTCTTCTATTTTCCAATGAATTGAATTTTTTTCCTGCCTTTTTTATTCTAACTTTGCATATGTATGTGTAAATTTAACAGCAGGGTTGTCTCTAAAAATTGAAGTAGAAGGAAGAAATAAAAAAGGTAAAAGGGGGTCTGGGGGTCTAGCTTTTAGCTATATTGTGTTTAAAATGCAATAATACCCGGGTAATTACGTCTTTCTAGCCGGGGGAATTCACCGCCCAACCCCCAACCCCCGGGTCTTACAAACAATCCTTTTAACGTCATGATTGCCCGGGTCTTTAACGCAGTGATTATCAATAATAGTTACTTATTTAGCAAACTCTCTTATCACCACTAAACGACATTCACGTTAAACCTTGTCGACCTGGCGTTTTGCTGACGTAGGATTTTGCCACTCGTCATAGCCTACCTTATGTTTGTCATACCAAGCTTATTCAGGACAGCCTGGTAGTTTTTGGCGGGAAAATAGCCCGTGGACAGTCGTACCTGATACTCGTCATACTCACATTCCGTGGGGCAGAGACACTGTCCCTGGGCAGTTCCGTTCTGGTCAAAGCGCTCTGATGAAAATAAGATGGTCGTGATAGCATTTTTTTCTTATATACTAGCAAATAAAAAAAGGAACTGTGCATTTTACAATTTAGTATAATTTTTCTATATCTATAGCTTGTATTTATAAAATTTAAACAATCGATAATGGTATTGTTTTTGACAATATCGGATGGTAACCGTCCGGGTGAACGGACTTTTTCATGGTTAGTGAGCACCTGTTGTTTTTTGAAGAATTTGTACGCACAAGTTTTACGGGCCAATACTGTTTGGAATAAGAACTGTAAAGGATTTGTTCAAACTTTTTTTGTTATCAAATCACTTCAGTTTCAACAAAAGTTACCCCTATGTCATGCCACGACTCAACGAAAACCAACGTAATCGTGCTGTTGGGATGCTGCAAGCTGGAATGGCACAAAATACTGTAGCAAGACACTTTGGAGTTCATTGGAACACCATCCAGTCATTATGGAGACGTTTTCAACACTCTGGCAACACCCAGGATCGACCGCGCTCTGGGCGACCTCGTGTGACATCACATCAAAAGGACAACCACATTAGACTTGTGCATCTGAGAAATCGTTTCCAGACAGCAAATTTGACTGTCCGTAGCATTCCAGGGCTTCGACAAATTAATCCAAGAACTGTGCGTAATCGTCTGCGCGAGCAAAACGCGGTGCGCCCAGTACTGCTTCAACGTCATCGTATCGCCAGACTAGCGTGGTGCACACGACATCTGTGATTCAGAATACAGGACTGGGCCAATATTCTGTTCACTGATGAATCCAGATTTCATTTGAATACCAGTGACAATCATTGTAGGGTGTATCGTCGCGTTGGGGAGCGTTACCAGGACGCTTGTGTTGTGCAACGTCGACAATTTGATGGAGGTAGCGATATAGTGTGGGGTGAAATATTAGCACGTGGAAGGACCCCTCTACAAATTGTCAATGGAAATCTCACCGGCGTACGCTATCAAGATGAAATTATTCAGCGTCATGTGATACCCTTCATACAGAGACATCAAAATCACATCACTCTGCAGCAAGACAACGCAAGGCCACACGTTGCACGTGTAGTCAGGGACTTGTTTGTTCAACAGAATGTCGATGTCTTGCCTTGGCCAGCTGTTTCCCCCGATTTGTCGCCGATCGAGTACGTCCGGGATGAAATGGAAAGACGTTTACGCCGTTTACCAAATCAACCATTGACATTGGTTGATTTAGGCCAGACTTTAACCAACATCTGGAACAACATCCCTCAAGCATTTCTGAGCACTTTAGTGGCATCAATGAGGCGTAGCTGTCAAGCATGCGTGAACGCAAATGGTGGTCACACGCGTTATTAATTTTGTTAATTCAATTTCAAATAACAGTGACTTTCGAGTGTGCTGAAATTGACGTTATTCGACGTTGACATTAATGTGTTATGAGATGTTGTTACGAATACATGTGTTAACAGTATTACAAAAATAAAATTTGTTCATTGTAATTTTTAAATGTTTTTTTCATATATTAGATAATGCACACTCAGTCAGTTTCTTTTTTCCGCTAGTATACATTCCAATCCACCTTATCCGTCTCAACGAGTTTTGTAACATAGTATGATTTTTTTTTTCAATAAAGTTTTTTAATACACGTCCTTTTGTTAAATACTCTTGAAAATACCCATATTTCATCTTGATCAAATGTGTGTGAAAAGAACTTAATTTTTATTTCACTTTTACAGTTTGATAAAAGGAACAATGTCTCGAACAATTTGTCGTCGGCTTAAAAATGATGAAAAATGGCACATTTAAACTGTAAAAATGCAGCCAACGCTAACCACAAAATTATTATAGCTTATGTCATATCGATAACACTTAATTGTGAATATCATTGTGGGTATTGTGGGTGATACATGTAGCTGCAGACACAGATTCCTATTTAAATAAAAACTACTTAATAAACGATATATGCCAAATTTTAAGAAATATACAGTACAACGCACTTTTGAATCGCTTATACTTAATACTTATCAATGCCTTTTGGTTGATAAATGCAATTTTGATGATTTTTGTGAAAACTAGTTATGGTTATTTGTCGCATGATTGAAAAACATGTTAATCTGCAACTCACTGGGTAATTTCAAAACTATAAACTTTTAAATATATATCGTTTCATTGTTTTTAAGTTTAGGCTATTTTATTGAATATTTGGTTATCCTCGCCATCCTTTTATCCTATTACTAACAAAAGCCTACTAAAAACCAGATAATATTCTTTTTAAAAAATCAGTCTTCTATGAAATAAAGTCGCAAATAAATTTACGAGTCGTTTATATATTGACACTTGCATTAAAACGGTTAAACCATTTGTAATGAATTATACTTTGTACAAGGTAAAACGCAAATAGTAAATTGGGCAGAAACTCTGTATTTGCGGATATAAAATGTAGGCTCGATTACAGCATTTAATTTAGCGTCTGTGGTTTTTTTAACCAAATCTCAGGAAGCTCAATTCTTACAGTGTTCAATTAACTGCGTAACAGCCTGAAGGTCACTCAGGGTGCATTGAAAATGACGAACAAAACATGATAAAGTTATTGACCGGGTTTAAGGTCAATATTTGATTTGTTAGACCAGATAACTCTAATGATGGCCAATCTGAAAGCAGGGAGGGACAGCTTTTCCATCTGAGGGTCCATCAAATCATATTTTTGCCTTCATA
Source organism: Magallana ariakensis (assembly GCA_020458035.1). Classification (NCBI taxonomy): domain Eukaryota; kingdom Metazoa; phylum Mollusca; class Bivalvia; order Ostreida; family Ostreidae; genus Magallana; species Magallana ariakensis. The sequence continues at coordinate 67,954,543 of CM035811.1, forward strand.
CCAAGTCAAAAACTGTTTTGTTCTACCCTTAACTTATATTTTCAAGTAGTAACCGTGCAGCAATTCATATAAACTACCCTCCGACTATTTCCGTATTCCAAACTTGGACAATGTTGATTCGGGGCGAACCAAAAACGTTTATGTTGGTCTGGCAAATTGTCTTAGACCGTTGAAATGAATATTCTTTTGGTTGGACTTTCTGGTTGGTAAAAAATATATTGACGAATATTTATTAGGGTATAAAAAGGATTTTTCTTCTACACATATCACTGTTGTCAATTGCAATTACATGACACTTTGATTTTTTTTTCACTTTTGTATACTTTTCTCACTTACCACTTTCAACTTTGTAGCATTCTGTTAGTTTTACCAGGGAGCATATTGTTTCATTTCCTAAAGAAAAAAATAATTCTAAGTGTAAGTACCATGTCATCAATTAATTAGATATCAGATTAATAAAGATATAAGTTTAACAATAAATTTAACTAAAAATATTAATAACATCACATGAATCAGTGAATACAATTTATATATAATCAAATAAGGGTAAATAATACATATTCCGTAAAATCAAAAACTGTTTATCCTGAAAAGGTGTATATTAGGGAAAGGTTTAAATCCAAAGATGCTTTTATCCAGCCTGCAGTTTGCAAAGGGGAACGGTCATTGTTTAACCTTTATCATAAGGTGACCGACATCCACAAAGTCGTATCACGTGGTTTTGTTTACACTCCATCCTGCACGCGGTCTTGCTGTATACGTCATAGTATTGCAGTGGATTCTTGTAATCTGAAGTTTTTGTATCAACACAAAACTGGTCCCCATTCATTTTGTAAGGACTAGGCAAATATCGATACTGTAATTAAAAAAAACCCCGATATTTCTTCTGATATTTTTAAAGGAAAATTCTGACTTTTTTGTATAAAAAGTTGTCAAACTGAACTACAATTAACTTTCTTTTCTTTATCAGTAAACGTATTATACAACTAAATGTTCCGTAATTGATGAGTGGCTTATTTTAATGTAGGTGTAAGGACATTTTTCATTTTATAGTATTCCAAGACCCCAAGTTCATTTTGATAGTTCACATTAGAAAATCTGCCAAAAATCAACTGGCCATGAAACAATCTTGGAGAAGCTATATTTACCTCCGTTTTATGAATAGAAGCAAACGTCGAGAATCCCGGGGAAACGAAGAAGCCTTTGTCAATAACATCGGGTTCGTCATTCTGATCGTGGATAATCACCTCAAGATCAATTAAACAATCAATCAATATATCAATTAATCAAAAATCCTTCTTATTATCCGTAACAGCAAAATGCCCCAGATTCTTGTTTGCATTGTTTTTGTTGAACATTTTGATAATCTAAAATGCGTTTAATATACTGTTAATATATAGGCTTTGGGAGCAATTGCTTTGTAAACGACATGGATATTTTAGGATGCTGATTAGATAATAACTCACAAGTGCTCCGTGATTTTCTAAATCGATAAAAGATGTCAGTATTTCCCCTTATAAATCTCCGTAAAAATATGAAATTGTAATTTTGCCGGTTGAAGAGATTGGATGTGTCAAAATTATTTTAAATTTGTTTGTGTACATGTACACATATATCTGTTTTACTAATACAACTGTTCTTCGATGATAGGTATGCGTATTTGTTATGAATTTTGACAAAAATTGACCAGTTTAATTTTTTCGTCAACCGATTGGCATTTTTGCCGACTGGATAATCGGCTTAGTATCTAATCGAATTCACATGTTGGTAAAATCATTTAAGACAACTTTACGTTAACCGTTTCACCTTAACTTTACTTTAACATTATATCAATAGCAGGTACAATCAATACCAATTTAGTTTCAGGAGTGCATTGCAGGTAAACTCGTTCATGAAATTAAGATAAATAATGGTTCTCTGCTTAATAGCTGGAAGTATTGTTCGTGTGAAAAGCATGCCATAATTAAGGAATGGCGGCTTTAAAAGTTTTTTAATGGTTTTTCGGTAATAAAATTCATTCATACGTGCGGTAATGTGAATTTAGATGCATGCAAAATGTTTTAAACAGTGTTAGTTGTTTTCCGCTATTTAACTGATTATAAGTGATCAATAACCATGAGTTGAAATCAAACAAACACTAAATCAAATCAACAATGAGATCAGTCTAAACAGAGAGCAAGGATAAACATGAGGGTAAAAGCCTGTAATGAGGGTAAAGAGCTATGTTTACTCACACTTGTATTATTTTAATTCACGTTCATAACATTCATTAAGAGTCTAATGACATGTAGGGGCTTACACATTATTAGTGCGTTTACACCGTTGTGTGTATTTTGGGACTCTCTCTCTCTCTCTCTCTCTCTCTCTCTCTCTCTCTCTCTCTCTCTCTCTGATAAAACAAATTACCTTTACACCTGCTGTCATGATGTCATTAAACACATAGTTGTCTTGATTAACCATCAGGTACAATAGCAAACCTGAAGTACTTCCGGTTCGTGACGTCATGAGGTGACCATTCTTACTGACGAAATTTCGACTGTTGAAAGTGTAGCATACACCAACTTGGGTAACTACTGTCTCCATGTCGCTTTTACAATCACTGTCCTTTCCATTAAATTTACAGAACAAGAATAGATCTTCTATTTGATTGGATGTTTCTTTTACCCAGGATGCATTAATCGGAAGATGGTATTCTGAATACTCTGATTGGTTTAAATTCATCTTTGGATAAATCCAACCGATAACGCTCTGTGACAAAAAGAAATATTCAAGATGGAGGATGTCGGGCAGAAATTCTTTTTTCAGTGGCGACGCACTACACAAAGTAACGGCGGGAAACTTAACGGAAGTTTCAGTTTGCACATGCGTATTGATGATGGTTGGGTATTTGAAGTAGTTAGTGACTTGTTCGTAAGTTATGTAGATCAGAAAGCAACCCATAGCAATAAGTGCTGCAGCCCAAATGCAACTGAAATTATGAAAAAAGTTCAATACCTCATTAAATAAAAAATAATTTACATTATTATACTTTTATGTTAAATACTGATATCTGATTAGTTAAGACGCAGTTTTTTATCCGTTCTATTACCCTTAGCGATAGCATCACCCTTGGCAATAAGTAACACAACAAACTGCATGCGCGTAAATTATGCGCGTACAGTTCGCCAAAGAATTCACGTCAGCAATAAAGTTTTCTTTAAAATTAAGACATGCAGTATAATAAAATAAATAGTGCCTGTTTGGCTTCGCGTCGGTTGACAATAGTTTTCTAGGGGGGGGGGGGGGGGGTTACCCTCATAAACAGGCACTTCATTTTTTTTATATAATGTACGTGTAAACATAACGTATGTAGTCAACGGTGATAATAAATTAACCTTAATTGTATGAATACCAGTTATTTGGTTTACAACTCTATATGTCTTAACAATCAGAAAGAAAGGAAAATGAAGATTCAATAGTCCAACTCATTGTTCTACTTCCAATGTTAACTCACTTAGCAGAGTATTATAAATCGAGTTTTTTTTAATTGATAACATAAAATGAACAACGAGTAATATTTGAGTTAATGTCCAATATTTTGGACCACCTCGTATATCTCACCAGCGCAGTCTATGACGCTGTTTTAGATTCGCGTTCTTCAGACCGTGCATCGTCGTGTTATCCCGGAAGTCGCTCCACAAAACCTGAATGTTGTCGTCATCCACTTGCTTCCCCTTTCTGTCCACGTCATTGTCACCGTCACACACTACTTCCGGACTAGGAAGATCGGTTTTTTCACTTCCGGTTACATAGAATACGCTAGGTTCTGTTTTTTCCGTTACAGTCCGTCCCCTGTTTAAGGGGGTTATTGAGGGCTTGACGAGGATGGTTTTCATTTCTTTTTATCTCATGGACACAAATTGCACCTGTTAAATTTGTGTATTTAATCATAACTATGGATTTGTTTCATAAAAACATAAAATGGCATGCACTACAACACCAAAAAATGTTTCATTATATCAAACAGTATTAAGAATAGGCTAATGAAATTTTTCAGTCTTTTTTCTTTAATAACTCAGATTTTCTTTCAACTCATCTTATTTTTCATTTCCTTGTTTATCCTTTTATAAATATGTGTATAGAATAAAATCCACTGCAAAAGCAAGGTGGATTTGAAATCTCACAAATATGACACAAAGTAACAATTAATCAATTTAAATCTAAGGAGATGAAATCTCACATTCAAGAAACATTAAAATAATGACATTAATTTCAATACACAATCGTATACACTGCACACTGTCTTAATGGCTTTAATAGTCTACCATTAAGTGAACAGTTTATCTATTAAAAACACATTTTCATGTCAGTAATATTTTATCCACTCAGCTTGCAATTTCAATATTATAATTGTAGCATCAAATTGTTTCTTTGGATTTTTTTTTTTTTTTTTTTTTTTATTTTTTTTTTTTTTTTTTGCAAGTTATAAAATATTATTTTTAGATAGTTAGGCAATTATATTTGATAACAACTCTGTTATACTGAAAAACAAGAAACAATTTGTCCTACCTCATCTTGGTCCTGATCTGTCAATAATTCTAGGGTCCGGAAATTACTGGACGTTATATAGGGTACACCATATTCACTGATTAACAGTGTGACGGTAAATTAAACACTTGCGCTATCGACCCAAAAGCTTTAGTTAATTGATATTTGATTCCTATTAAAGATATGTATTGTTTAAAAAAAATAAACGAGTCTCAATTGTTCTTCGATTTTTTTTTCTCGGATTAGAATTCTCCCTTAATAATGATATAGTTAAATGAACCTGAAAAAATCAATGCTTTTACTAGCACGGTGTGGTGATTCTTGCACAAATTTACATTTGATTCATTAATGCAATGAGAATTGTTTATATTTAATTGAGGTGATATATTGTACTGAAATGATTATTCAAAGAATGCATTAGTGTAAATCACATATCAAAATAATATAGTGTGTACTGGCGCTTAACTGTCATTGTCAAGGAAATGTAAAGAAAACCTAACCGTCCACAAATCTAGATGATTATACGTGTATTCGACGTATGCTAATGATCCTGAATGCTTACAGTCGTTTGTATTATCATACAGAATAATGTTTTAGAGACCAAAACAATGCAAAACTTGGTATACCTAATATGAAATATAAAAGCTTTCAGTTCGTGAACATTGTCATACGCATTCAAACCATTATACAGTAAAATTTGTTTAGTACGAACACGAATATAGCGAAATCTTGGATATAGCTAAAAAAAAATTGGAGTCCCCGGCAAAATTCTGAACAAATCCTTGCTCACTTTTACGATTAAAACGAACTCGGTTATAACGAATTTACGGATATAACGAACTGATTTTGAGTCTCGTAGAGCTGAAAATAAACTAATTTTACATCTTTATAACCAATTGATTTTACAGTTTTAAAACTTAAAACTACCAATAGACATAATTGTTTGAATGAATTTAATTTCACAAAAATCCTTTATTTACCATTAAATTATTTAAGATTTCTAGAGAAGGTATTTTGATTTATGCCTCAGTAACCACAATTGGTAGTAATCTTCAAGAAAACATGGATATAGCTAATTCGCTAAAATCCACTTGTCCCTAGGGCTTTTCTATAACCGAGTTTTACTGTAGCTGGAGTTCAAAAGGGGGCTTCAACGTTAGGAGGGGCGTTTTAGACCCAATGTACATAGAAAAATAAATTTTCTTAAATTGTGAAGCAAGAGGGAAATAATGGATAACTCTCAATCATATTATTTTACTAATATGAAAGGTATTTAAAATGTTAACCAATGACTTGCGGGTGCCGAAGGGGAACACAAATTGGATCCACAGATGATTCGGATAATGGCTATATATTGTCATCATGGATTTCCAGATTTTGTGGAATGTGAAGGCGACACTTTCAGACTCCAAGTATTTTATTCACCGGGGGGGGGGGGGGGTGGGGTGGTTGGTTCAATTTAAGGTTCGTGGTTTAATGTCTGTAACAGTTATTCTCTCCTTCCGTTGACCAGAACGAGGCTACCTGCATGTTGTCTGTTCTGTGTTTGAGTGAAATTGTCATATTTATTAATTTTCTTTTTTGTTAAATCCATATTCTAGTTTTTTGTCGTTGTTAAATTGCTAACAAAAAAACTTTAATATTTAAAAATACTAATATTTTGCAAAAAAAAAAGTTTTTTAGTTAAATCAAATGTAGTATAGGGAAGCATGAAAAGAATTTACTGGGACATTTTAGGGTAGCTCGCGGGTTAACTGCTTGTGAGACAACTTATCCCCAAAATTGCCGGTCGAATTAGTTGGATTCAAAGGTTTATTCCTGATTATTTTTTACTAGAATCGTCAACATAATCATATCTTAAACATACCAATGTTGATCAACACAAGTGACGCTATTTCAATGATATATATATATATATATATATATATATATATATATATATATATATATATATAACATTCAGTATATATGTACCTGTTCGCCAGTAACTGCATTTCAAAACCATACTTGTAACTTTAAAAGAAATAAGACCAATGTTATATTACTCAGCACAATGTTTGCGAAGATGATTTAGAACCACTTGATACAAAAACATCACTATGTGTTCTCAACTAATTTTTCGAAAAAAATCTATAAGAATTTAAAATTTTCATCTTACGTTATTTTTTTGTCATCACGTTAGCGCGACGTTTTCAGTTTCGTGCATCTGTGTGCAGAAAAATGGATGTGTTTTGTTCAACAGCAAAAAAAAACCAAAACATGAAACTAGCATGTTCTTATTTCTTAGATTTATTCAGATTTTAACGCTGCCGTTGAATGATCACACATAGAGAAGAACTAATGGATTTCATTGAAATTGGAAGTGATATTTCTATTTTTATGATATCAATATAAACAATATATCTGGTGATGCGAAATGAAATTTAATGTACAATTTTATATGAACAATATTTTTTGAATCGTATTCAATCATTTACAAATAAGTTTTAATCTTTAGCAAAGGGAATTAAATTTCAAATTGAAAAAATGCTGATGAATTCATTATTTATATTCAAATATCGCCTCGAAATAGGCAGTATAACAAAAATAACCACTAATTCTTCATAAAAAGAAATAATTTTGTAAATCAAAGAGATATAAGATTTCACTTTTCCCTTCAGTATGTTATGAAGACCTTCTCGTTTCCCATTTTGCAGTGCGAGTATGTATCAAATGGCTAGACTGCAAACCATGTGCTGCCGGTGTAGAACATAGAACATTGACTCTTTGTCAGAACGTTTGAAGTTAGCAAATCAGTAAAACTCCCAATGTTTTGTTCTTATTAGATATTTGTTCGTAGTTTGCAATGGTTATTTGTGATCCTTTCGACTATTCAACAAATAAACTTAAGAAAGGTATCCGAGAAAGCTTCAGTTGTGAAGATGGCAAGGCTGATTTAAAATTCGGTGGTACATTCTCCTCCCGACGACCAGAGAGGACAAGAGAATGACCTCAATGAGTTCAGTTAGAGTCAGCAGACTGGCACCCAGAAACAAGCCCATCTGTCCTCCCAACAGACCTGCAATGACAAATGCAACAAAAACTTACTTTAAAAGTAACTAAATGATAAACGTAAGGTAATTCGTAGATTAAAAAGAGAAAAAATAACTCATAAGATAGTATATACATGTACTTAAAGTAAGGTAAAATCCCAACATAGTTACAATCACAAGGGGAAATGTAATGCTGGAAGTCATTTTATTCAGAAGATTTATTTATGCAATTCAATATAAGTATGTATGGAACAAAAACAATAAATTATTTTTTTTAAAAATGCAGATGGCCAATAAGACAAATAGTTCAAAGGTTGTGTATATACAAAAAGAGGAGGTATATTGTTGTTGTAAATCGTGGATGATGCACTTTAAAAGTATGATTTAATTCTAAAATTAATGTAATAAGTTGGCTGTGAATCAAGGATAATTTAAGCCCCAAAAATGAATAACAAAAATAAACCCGTTCATGTTTGGTATAAGTTAACCATGACCAAATGTGGACGATAACAGGAGACACAGTCCACAATATTAATGGGTACTTGGATAAAAGGAAAAAGTATCTAAATATTCAAAGTTAATAACGTATAAAGTAATATTTTCGAATATGCATTTAACTCTTATATGCAGTTAAACAGGTTGATTGCTTGATCAAGTTTTCAATAGAAAAAAGGAAGTTACATTGGACATGAGCTTTTAGTTAAACATACATGTATATTTCGAATCTTTTTTTTTATTTACAAAGCGAAAGGAAAGCATAACGCACCGATGATGTCTTGGGAGCTATACTCAGGTTTTTGTTCTACTTTCAAAACGCCAAGGGATTCAAAATAAATACCAAGTTCCAGGAATGTTTCTCTACAATACAAGATATGTATCTTTATTGTCAAAGAAGATCTGATGTCACTATAACATAATTAATAAAACGAAAAATGTAAAATCAAGACAAAGAAACATTCTTGTATCACAGAAGCTTATGTATGTTTATTTCAAAATTATCTTGAAGAAAATTTGAGTAACAAAACGAAATAATAACGTTCGAAGAAAAACGGTTCTTGATTATACATTCGTTCTTCAAAAAATGTCTCCCAGACAATCTCAACTGAAAGTCATGGGATAAATCATAATTTTAAAGTATTCAATGAAGTACATGGTAGTTATTGTGTCTCGTCTTGTATTCTTATTTCACAAATTGTGTGTGCCTTTTCTGCAATTATTATGAATACTCCATTTATTTCATATTTTTTGCAAATGCCTTCAACACCACCGTACAAATGTTTAACGTTACAGCGCCTCGTTTTGCTGACGTCAGATTGTTTCCCCGGTTACACACGTCACAGCCTACCTTACGTCTGTGATACCCAGCTTGTTGAGAACAGTCTCATAGTTTTTGGCGGGAAAATAACCAGTGGACAGTCGCGCTTGGTACTCATCGTACTCACACTCTGCAGGGCAAGGGCACATCCCCTGGACAGTTCCGTTCTGGTCAAAGCGCTCTGTAAAAATAAAACCCGCAATGTTCGTGGCCGCAGCATTATCGGTATATTTGTACTGTTTACTGAGTACACCTCATTCAAATCAAAGTTTACTGTATTTAATTACTGGGAAGATTTTTCGCGATTGCAGAATGTTTGGGTCATCCAACCATTGGTTTAAGTTATCTCACTCCTGCATTTAGTTGTATCAAGAATTTTTCAAGAAGTATATCATTGAAATTGATAGACAAAGTATGAATGAAAAGTACAAAGAAAAAGGTGGTACCGAACGCAGTTAGAATGCTTTTGTAAGCATTAAAATAATTGGATTATTGTGGCCTTTATCATGCTGCATTTATTTTCTTGAGAAGAAGAGTTCTGGATACATATACAGGCAAATACTCAAATTTATAAGCTCAAATATATTGAATTTTTCATTACTAAATAGTATTGTATACCTAAACAAACCATATCTGAAAACTTCAGGTAGCTCTGATGGTTAATTTGTTGACAACCCCGTTTTCTTAAAGTGTCTTACAATTTACTGTACAACTTCAAGTAGGAAAAAAAAAACTTTATTACAAATCATTGTTGTATACTTTGGTAAACTCACCACTTTCAACTTTGTAGCAATCTGTCAATTTAACGAGGGAGCAAATTGTATCATTTCCTATAGAAAAATTATAGAGAATCATTATTAAACACCACCTTTTTTGCAGCCAGGTCATCCATCTAATATATATGGCAAATGAATGAGAAACAATAATTCATGATCACTTAACATTAATTTATTGTTAAGATAAAGACGAATTGGAGAGAAGAATGCGTTCTCCCATCATGTACTATATATACTGAAGAGGTATACTGTAAAGTAGTAACTTATCACAAAAAATAGGGAAAGTGTTAAAACTATAGAAGCTTTCCACTCACTGCATACAAATATGTGAGCACTATAAAATCAACAAGGCCTGAAACTCGTCATCAATATCCCCCGATCTCGAACGGAATTAATTTAATATCAGATCAACGCTCATTTAAGATATATTTTTATTATATTATTTATATTTTTTGATGATAAGTTGGATTGATTTACTTCCTGTAACATTAATCCCATTTAATCCACGGAGGCCTCGTATAGGTGTTGTATATTACTGTAATATAGGAATATCTTTGGTCCCGAGTTACATGTATCTGTTAACGCCCACGTACGAACTACCTCGCACCTGAGCATTATGTTGGGCCACTGGTTTTGTCCGGATACTTTTTAAGTTGGTATACCAGGTCCTCCTTCGACCCTTTTATATTATGTACATCTTTCAATGCGGCCTTTAAGTCCCATTCGCCTTAATACTAGTATGTCATTTGATATGTCAGTAAATATGTGTTTGGCTGTATGCATCAATAAATGGTACACTTGTATTCCTGTTGTGTATTCTTTCAATTTGCGCACTTGCGCCAATGTACTGTTTTAAAATACAATGTTTTAATACACTGATAAAAATTATATAAAACATTTAAAATCTTTAAACCTTTATCATAAGGTGACCGACATCCACAACGTCGAATCACGTGGTTTTGTTTACACTCAATCCTGCACGCGGTCTTGCTGTATACGTCATAGTATTGCAGTGGATTCTTGTAATCTGGGGTTTTTGTATCCACACAAAACTGGTCCCCATTCATTTTGTAAGGACTAGGCAAATATCTATACTGTAATAGAATTGATGTTATGTTATTGATGTTATTTTTTCTGAGTTTTTTTTCTTCAGATAAATGGTTGTTAACTGCAAAATAATTTTTACTCAATCAGAAATTATAATTTGTTACTATATGAAAATAATGTTTTTATATGTATATGTGAATGACTCAGTGTTTGTGTATGGACAATTGTTCTTCATTTTTGCATCCCCTCGAATAAACCTCTTAGAACTTTCATAGGTTTTGATAACCGATAAAAGTTGGTTTTTATTTAAATCATCATTCCATCATAAAGGACAATATATCTTATGCATATAAAAAGTAGAACCTGAGACATGCGCATATGAAAGCTATATAACCGTACCTCCGTTTTATGAATAGAAGCAAACGTCGAGAATCCCGGCGAAACGAGAAAGCCTTTGTCCATTACATCGGGCTCGTCATTCTGGTCGTGGATAATCACCTTCAAATACCAACATCAATGCAATGTACATGCACGATATCATTTCTCAAAATGATTATAGAGCATGTCTTCTATTATTATAGTTAACATCAGTTTATAGTAACTGAATACTAGGGTTACCTGAATGGTTGTCGCTCTTTGTTTTTAATAGTTGAAAGAAAAAATTCCATGAAATTAATTTGGTTTAAAATAATGTAGTAAGAAGGTATTGTTACACCTAATAAAAATGTTTCATCTTTATTACAAGGAATAAGGAATCATTCTTTGAGTATTATGAGGTGATAATTTCGGTCGAAGGGCTTTAATTATCGAAATTATCACCTCATAATATTCAAAAAATGATTCCCTATTACTTATATTTATATAATTTTAAGCCATTGTACGATTTAATATTTAAGTATAAATATTAAGCAAACTCCGCAGGCGCCCCAATTATACGTCATTTGAAGATACGGGTTATATAGTACAAAATCGATACGTAGTGTTATCACAGGCAAAGACACTGGTTGTAAATATGATTCGTTATAAGCTTTTTCTTTGGTTAGAAAATTAATATAGACCCCGATGCAATTTTCTTCACTGATGACGTCTGATACGTCGATGTAAATATCTTTATTTTATCCTTTATCAATCAACAATGCTTAAAAAAATTTCAAACTATTTAATGAATAATAGATTACTTATAACCGTTAAGTTTCCTATTGTGAATTCACCAAAGCATCCAACCTATTTCATGTTTTATTAACATTAATGTCGTGCGTCTTAATGTTTTTAACATTTAATTTTTTTACCTTAACTTTAATATAAAGAATATCAATAGCTAGATCAATATTGTTTAGTATTGTATACCAAATACCAACTAAATTATTCAACAGAGAGAGCTACATAAAAAGAAATAAATGGTGAGTTTAAAGGCAACTTTCGTAATAGACGTGTACAAAACATTCCAAAATTTATGGAATGACAAACTGAAAAGCATTTTAAGGTTTGTCGGCAAACAATAAAATACTCTTAACAGTATTTTAATGCATTATGAGCTAAAGTGAAATCAGATGCTAATTACACGGTGATGATGTGTTAAAATATAATTAGTAATCAATAAACCATAGTTTAAACATCAAATTAACATTAAAATGAATAAACAACGTGATTCGTTTCCCAGAGACCAATGATAAACACGTCCAAGATGGAGAAATTGCAAGATGGAGAAATGGCTATGTTTACTCGCACTTGTATTCAATTCATATCAAGCATAACATCTATTACGTTTAATGACATTTGCACACATATCAAAACCTGAAAAAAAGGTTTGTGTTAATTTGTAAACTATTAATCTCTCTCTCTCTCTCTCTCTCTCTCTCTCTCTTTCTCTCTCTCTCTCTATTTATGTTTACTCACACTTGTACTTACACAGTATTAGTGCGTGTACACCGTTTTGTTTGTTTTGGTCTCTCTCTCTCTCTCTCTCTCTCTCTCTCTCTCTCTCTCTCTCTCTCTCTCTCTCTCTCTCTCTCTCTCTCTCTATTTTCACTCTGGTAACATAACTCACCTTTAAACCTGCTGCCATAATGTCATTAAAGACATAGTTGTTCTGATTCACAATCAGGTACAATAGCAAACCTGACGTACTTCCTGTTCGTGATGTCATGATGTGACCATTCTTACTGACGAATTTTCGACTGTTGAAAGTGTAGCATACACCAACTTGGGTAACAATGGCTTCCATGTCCCTTTCACAAAGTCTGTCCTTTCCATCAAATTTACAAAACAAGAAGAGATCTTTAATTTGATTAGCTGTATCATTTACCCAGGATGCATTTATCGGAAGGTGGTATTCGGTATACTCTGCCTTGCTCAAATTCAATTTTGGGTATGTTTGCTTCGAACCAATAACGCTATGTGTCAAAAAGAAATATTCAAGATGGAGGATGCCAGGCAAAGATTGCTTTTTCAGTGGCGATAGACTGCACAAAGTAACGGCGGGAAACTTAACGGAAGTTTGGGTCTGCACATGCGTGTTGATGATGGTGGGATACTTGAAGTAGCTATGGGCTTGTTTGTAAGTTGTGTAGATCAGACAGCTGCCCATAGCAATCAGTGCTGCGGCCCAAATGCAGCTGAAATAGCATAAAAAAACACATCAAAAATTACTCGATTGTTAATTGACTTCTAACATTCAAATTTTGGCGAATCATTCAAAATACACAAGTAAACTATTTTATACATGAAAATCAAAAATATTTTTTTCATCTGAAATCGTGTCTAGGTCCATTTAATATAGTCTAAAAATTGCTATGACTTTCAAAAGCCCCTTTACATGATTGAATAACAAGTGATATTTGAATTAATGTCCCATATTGTGGACCACTCTGTACATTGTATATCTCACCAGCGCAGTCGATGATGCTGCATGTGATTCACGTTCTTCAGTCCGTGCATCGTTGTATTGTCACAGAAGTTTCTCCACAAAACTTGAATGTTGTCGTCATCCACTTTCCTCCTCTTCCGGTTCCCGTCATTATCAGTGTCGTCCGGACGAGGAAGATTGGTTTTTGCACTTCCGGTAATATTGAATACGCTTGTTTCGGTCTTTTCCGTGATAGTCCGGTCCCTGTGTAAGGGGTTCATTGGGAGTCTCACTATGGTATCCATGCTTTCCTTTCATTGAGAACATGAAATCAAATTGAAAATATTCACATATTGATTTATTATGTAATCTTTTTTTTGGTTGAATATTTTTACTAGTGCAACAAAAATAGTGTTTTAACGGATAAGGGTGGTCGTTGCAAATATTTCACTATATTAGTCTCTTTGAGCAAAGTACATCTATAGGAAAATATAGTCATATAACTACAAAGCTTGCATATCCTATTTTTTTAAATTTTAATTTAATGGGCATGGTCAAGATATTGATCAACATTTATTATTTTCGTATTTAATGTTTACCATTCTTTCACAATAAAGCATTTCTAATAGTCAGCCAAAGTTTGAGTGTCAATCGTCGTGTTATGGCAAAATACAGATCTCACAATTCATAATTATGTAAACAAAGCTCAGTCATGTTTTTGTATAAATTTTCAATGTTGAAAGAGAATTTCAGGTTTAGACCTAGAATGAATGTAACAAACGCTAGGAACGTTTAACTTATGCTCAAAACAAATACAAATGGTATCAGATAGAAACATAAGCTTGAAAAAGAACTTCTACCGGTATTTTGGACCAATGTAATAAAAAAACATAAGCTCACGAGCCTTGTTTACATCACAAAAAATGTTAAGTTCTGTATCTTGCTTGTAACTCTACGACTGGCAATCAAATTTTGGTTGATCAGTACAAACCTAAACTTAAGCATTGTAAACAATAAAAATAGAAAATTAAAGTTTGACTTAAATCGTGAGCATGCCCATTTAATGTTTAAAAATATCAAATTTAAAGATTTAAGGTATATTTGATAGATTATTTTAGGCTATCCAGCATGTGTACATGTATCAAATCTTACATGTGTAACACACGTGGGATACTTAAGTTATCAAAGGATAATACATTTTTCGATAATTGCTCCGATAAGGTTATCTTTTTTGTGCATTCCTGCAAGTTCTTCATTCTACATTAAATTACAATGCAAATACAAAGAGAAAATTCAGAGGGCAATTGAAATCTCACAAAACGTAAATGTATCTTATTTTACACTTTTAAACGAAATAGTTAAAATAAAAACTTAAGGAAAGGGGTGAAATCATTTTCTACTTTTTATTATGCGTCTCCTATGACCTTAAAGAGGGCTGGGGGTCGTAGCCATTTTTAGACGATAATTATAATACATGTACTGTGAAATCATTAAAATTCGTGGACCTTGGGTTTTTTGCTTATTCGTATATGTAATTTCACGGATGCGTCGGGTTTCAATTGGGTATGTGTCTTAATTTGTCGAAGATGTCCATTCGTGTGGAGGGCTACTATTAATTCTAATGGATACACAGTAATCTTTCAAATTGTATCATTTTTTTAAAAATAGTCATTTTTTAAAACTAAAATAGTTGAATATCTTTTTCACTTCATGATAACTTAAGGCCAAAAATATCATATTTAAATTTGCTCTAATTGGTAATTTGTTGACCATCCAGCCTCCTAAAGTTAAAAATGTCGAATCGTAAAACCTTAAACCGTTCCAAGCAGTTCCACCCTGCAAACTGTAATTTATCGGATACACATAGGAAATACTGTAAACCAACTTTTATTCGCGAAGACCTAATTTCGCGATTTACATCCGATAAACTGCATGGTTCGCGACGACTAATGTTCGCGACCAAACCTTATCCAGAACCGTGTTGCTGTAACTACGATATGACAAGGACTGGTTCGCGACGAAAAATATTCGCAACGACGAGGCTCTAGCGAACCTCGCGGAAATTTCTTTCACGCGAATAAAAGTTGGTTTACAGTAATATCTTTAATCCATATCATTGATTATATACGTACTGGAAATACAATTAAGGTGCGATATTTCTTACCTTATTTCTATCCAGATCTGAATCAATAAGTCAAGTCCCAGTATTTGCTAGCTGTTAATTACGGTACAACATATACACTGATTAAATGTTGGACGATAATTAAAACACTTGCAACTTCGACCCGAAAGCTCAGGCAATATTTGATTCTCATTAGAGACATGTATTGTTGAAAAATAACCGTATTGAAGTGTGGAAGCTCAAATGCTCTTGGGAGAGTTTTTTTTCAAAATTGTTTTATCAAGTTCAACATGAAAAGAAATCAATGTACATGTATTACGACAATGATATATGAGGTATCTGCACAAACATGCACCTGATCATTATATTAATTGTTATTACAATTTAATACTACCTAAAGGGGTTTGGGGCACTGACTTTTTAATTTGCATGGAAATACATGACAAAACACCATGATTAAAAACCAGAACTGGCCTAATGGGACCAATACCTAATTTCAAATGGGGCAAATGTGAATTATCACAACAATTAAAACATGAAGGTTTGTGAAAAATAATTAAAAAATTAAATTTCAATGCTTGTTTCTCATATGATGTCACAAAAAGTCTCATATCAAACAGATATATATCTATAAATTTCTGTGAGTAAAAGTGTAAGTCCAAGAAAACATATCTTGTTGTCATTTATTCATATCTCTCTCCCATTCTCTCTCTTTCTCTCTTTCTTTCTTTCTTTCAAATATTTACCTTTTGCGCCGAATGCATTACTACATGTACTTTTAAATTCACTTTCATTTAAATTGCACCGACAAGAAACATGTTCATGAGTTTAAATAAGGTTAAAATTGAAATCTGTAAATATTGGGGATGTCAACAATTATTCGAATACTCGACTATCAATCGGTCAAGAAGAAAATCGACTAAAGTTTTCTTAGCATGCTTTCGATTTGAAAATGATCGGAAGAAAAGCTCATTACGTCATTTGTGTAATATGTTCTTTCATCATACTATAGAACATGGTAGATAAATCTTTCCAAAAACATTTATATTCGGTATTCCGTCTAGACCCGGGATTTATTTGTTTTTTAATTCATCCCTGCATCTTTACATTCTTCAAGTGATGGAAAACAATCACATTTTTTTAAATCATTTTCTGCTTAGGGTTTTATTTCACAGTCGCCTAGATATTATTTGGTTATCGGGTATTGGGTAAGAATTGTCTAACTTTTCGTAAAATTTGCACATTTCTCCAAAAATATCACAGGTGGAAGAGCGAATTCCTTTTCATCTGTTTCTATTTCATTTATCACATTGTTTGATTTATTTTTTTTTTCTAGTCCCAAAAAGAAATTGGTGGGTTTTTTATTACCCTTTTGGATGCATTTAGCACAAGATAGAATTAGTGCACCGATTGCGTTTTCATCGATAAGGTAACTTAATTAATTGAGTTTTCAATTCTCGTTTCCTAATCATATTTATTAAATGATGAGTTAAAAAATCGATTTCTGGTATTTCTTATTCAACATTCAAAATACTTTTTTTTAATGTTTTCTGACCTTTTTTTTTTAAAATAATTTATTGAAAACTATTTTACCCTATGTCATAGCGTTTCCCATTTTTCAACACATGATTTTTTCTAGTTTTTCGGTATCTCGTATTATTTGAATAATATTCGTTTTTAAATTCGTTCATTTCAAATTGAAACATTCATTTTTCAGTAACCTTTTCCTCGCTAGTTATTATATATTTTTAGTTCAAATTAAAGCAACATGAAAATCCATTTAAATCTTTGTGTTTGTCAAACCAAAGTAATATTTTGCTCATTAATCTTGAAACTGACAAGTAGTGTCCAACCATCTACTGATTTACGAATGTCTAAAATTTCTACGTGTGTGTTCTTTTTAAATAAAATTGAAACTCCTCTGCTAAAATTTAAATCTAAAAATGCGTGAAATGATTTCCCTGACCAATTTCAATTGTAATGGAATTCGGTGGGGTTTTTCCAATGTAGTATGTCTATACATGTTTTTTTTCCTGATAACCAGCTATAAAGGTTTTTTTCCCTTTTTAAGGTCTTCCGTTTCCAACGGAAGACCTTTATATTATTGTGCAGATTAAGATTATTCTTATTTTTCTTTTTTTTTTTTTTCTTCCTAGACGCGAACTTTGAGGCTTCATATCTTGCTCATTTCTGAACGGTTTTTGCTCAAATTTTCAGGGCTTATAGACTTTACAAAACACTATCTAAACCATTTCATAAATTTAAAAAATCCTCTTCCGTTAACGAGTTATTCCCCTTTTTTAAAAATTTAGGGCCTTTCGTTTCCAGACAAAGGCTCCGAGACTATGATAGCAGGGAATGGGAATCCAACGAATTTGAATAACAGAGACATTGAAGTTTTGCACATCGGTTTTTGTTTTTGGATTACTTTCTTTATTTAGAAAAAGGTAGGGGGTCAAAAAACAGGGTTCCAAAAAGTGCGAAAATTTAGACATATTTTACTTTGTATCTTTTAAACAAAAAATATTTTGTTAAGACATGTAGAATAAAAGTTGTGCAGAATGTCAAGGACTTTCATTTGACACCAATAAAAAAGGGCTGGCCCCTTAAATTAAGGGCCAAGGGCCCTTGAAAGTTTTTGCTAAATAACTAAAAAACGGCTAGGATTTTGATATAGCTGTCGCTGGAAAAGTTGTTTGTTGAGATCCTATAAACGTTGTTACAATGTTATTTTGTTGGTGAGTTGTGTAGTATGAGTGTAAAAAGCTTTACATCTTAACATGTACCTGTGTTTATTTGGCAAGTTAACGAAAGTCATTGTGCGTACAACTGACATTAAGTTACGACAGACAGTATGCCTGTTTAAAAAGGAGGCTTTAATTCATAAGAAAAAAATAATTTTTTTAGGATACATGCTTTTATGTGAGGAGTTTAAGTCATCTTCGTAAATTCTGCACAATCCTAAAAAACGAGAAACAGAAAATATAAACATTCTTTTTCTTTTATAGTAAATCACACAAACTACCGGAAAAAAATAAATCTATGTGATACATTTTAGTTATCATGCTACGTGCATTTAAAATATATCTGGAATTAGAGCTGTGTGTGTGAACCATTACGTAAGCTATCCCTCGCTTGCAGCCGAGAAAGTCGGTCGCCATGGTCGCGGCT
This sequence comes from Magallana ariakensis, assembly GCA_020458035.1. Lineage (NCBI taxonomy): Eukaryota > Metazoa > Mollusca > Bivalvia > Ostreida > Ostreidae > Magallana > Magallana ariakensis. The sequence goes on from CM035811.1 coordinate 67,973,378, forward strand.
GGACTACCTAGCGGTCAGCGATTATCTAATACACCGGAGTCACGTCTCTCAATTTATGAGTTCATTTAGCCGAAAACAAGAATTGTTTTAATTTTGATCACACATAGACGTTTATTCTTCTCAAATTGAATTAAATGATAGAGTGTCAATTAAGAAAACGTTCTGTTAATTAATAAAAGAAATGTCATTCTCAATCGGAAGTAATATCAGGCATAGTTCAATTGTGGGTGTTAAGTAAAAATAAAAAAAATAACTTCTATTTGGTAGATTTTAGTCATTATTATACTGCAAACATTTCAAATATTCCTGGGTTCTGAGCTGTGTGTGTTGTAACTTTACGTAACCTATTCCTCGCCCGCGGCCGAGGAGATCGGCCGCAGGTGCACTACCAAGCGGTCAGCGGTTATCTAATACACCAGATTCGCGTCTTTCATGTACTTGTTTTGAGTTTATATAGCCACAAATACAGGAACTGTTTTAATTTTAAGTTATTAATGTTTTATTTAAAATGTAAATTAAGAAGTCATTCTAAAAATTATAAAATCCGATATTATTCCTAATCCAAAACATCGTCAGACATAAATCAATGGTGGGTTTGTAAGTATAAAATGTTCTAAGAACTGTACTAATAATGTTTTAGATCAACAACAAAAAACCACAAAGATTACCCCTTTAAATGATGATCATCCCTCGCACGCTCGCACATGGCCGAGAAGATCGCGCGCGAGGGGACATCTACATGTACCTTATCACACGTGTATGTTTATTGATATTTTGTACGAACACAAAACTATTTGTTTATTTTATTTTCATTTATATTGGTTGTAGATGAAAGATGAATTTATCTCCCTTATTAAGTTGATTTAGCGTTTAAAAGTTAGGGCGAAAAATCTTTTAAAAACCTCTCATTAATTGAATAAAAGGAATCTATCAATTCGATTCTAAATATGCAAGGCCGATTGTATAGATAAAAGATTAAATATAATAAAACTCCGAGATATTTACCGGTATATGTAAAATTGATATGTGTTTAACTTAAGATTAATATACTGCATCGTCGGAACCACGGGTTTTCTATCCGTTACACTGATTTCAAGCAATGTAACGGGTGGAAAACCCGTGGGGTCCGACGATGAATCGACTGTAGTTACTCATGATCATTTCCGTTAATTATTGCTTAGACTTTTTACAGACTTTAACACTTTTAAGACAATATTCAAACTTTGCCTGGCCAACGACTCATATATGCACATGGATATATGTATATATACTGGTGTAAGAATTAATATTCGACCAACACAAAAATTAAATAGTGTAGAAAGTAAAATAAGTTTTCTTAAGAGTTGTACCATATTTTAGCAGGGTTTACATAGTAAAAAAAATCATTAATTTTCGAAGCGTTCTAGGAAGTTTAAAAACAAAGTCATCTCTGTGCTCCTCCGCCCCCCCCCCCCCCCCCCCCCGAGCACTCGAAAATGTATATGTGTCGAAAATCAATTTTTGGTGACTTCTTATTTGTTAACGTTCTTCCTAATGTGTTTCACTTTGCAATCTTTGTGTTTATTCGGCCAGTCTGCGTGTTAATTCAATCACCCCGTGCGACCGAAAATCTCGTGTCCCTTTAAGACCGAGAAAATAAGCACCGCCTTCAAATTTACCTGGTCAGTGTAACCCTTGTTAATCAACTAAATCGAGGCCCCAGTTTGGATGTGAAAAAATGATTGGCATTTGTTTACTCGTCCTATGTATACCATGCCCAGCGCTCGCGACGACGGTGCAATAAACTTTTTTCTTTTGATTTGATTGCATACCGTGACGATAAATCGCTATCTTTTAGCACTTTAAACAAAAGAAATATTAAAAGATATGAATTAAAAATTTACTCGTACTTGGTTATGTACCACACTAAATGCGCTGATCACCTATAGTCTGTCAAAATCATGTGGTGCCGATCATGTATCCATGAAAGACGTCGTTTATCAATAAAGATGTTTGTGAATAATTGAGAATAAATAATTAAATGAAATCAAATATTGCGTTCACGATATATATCGTTAGTTATCACATTTCTTTGAGAAATTTCACAAATTTCACGAGCTGACACCGGAAGAGAAACAAGTACAGACAGCTCTGGTCCATGCGCAGCTGGTAGAATTATTGTGCACTTTAATTTAGCAGCTGATCGGAAAAGATTTACAAGCATTGGTTGCAAAGTTGCATTAGTATTTGAGTACGGTGGGGTGATTGTATATTTCACAAAACATCAGGATATATTCTCAGTTAATCCCGACAGAAACTTGTTCAATCAAACAAAAGATTTTGCACATGTCGCACGCGGTTTTTCGTGCGTTTATGTTCATTTCAACGAAGAACAATTTGTTTTATAAGTACATATAAATACGATATTCTTTTTAAATAAACGGAAAAACTCTTTTGAGAGCACTTTAATACTCCGTGTATATAGACATGTATACACAAGCGAGCGTGTTTCCCTCGGGGTTTCACACCTCTTTCAATATAGGCTCCACCCCCACCTGAACTTACCTAAGGTAAACTGACCGGTTAAAAACCTCGGCTTAAGTGCACACAACCCTGGACACAGATAGCCATAGGTAATTTATGGATGCAGATCATCAATTGTTATGTAAATTCAAATACACTTGGAAGTGAGCTATCACTGTAGTGGTCAATTGTTGAATATAAGTTTAAAGTTTTAAGTCAAAGATGTTAAATAATAAATATCTGTTCTCACGTTTAGAAGTTATGAAATACGTTATTCAATGCAGTCGGTCGCCATAGAAATCATCAGAGTACTGCAAGTGTTGGACAGTTTCTTATTTCTTTAAAAGACCTTAGGACATAATTCACTTGACTTACAGACTAGCGACACACTTGCCTCCCAAAAATGTATGCACTTCTCAAAATTACAATTAAATGGTATAGATATGTGTTGTTCAACGGATTTTATTAATTGTTGTAAATGTTAAAGTTAGAGAAATCGTATTTTCTGGAGGTTGACATTATGTAGAACTCTTTTGTTTAAAAAACAAAAACAAATTGTTTTGACGTCACACCATCTCTTTTGGTTTGGTTTAAATATACAATGTACACAGTGCTCTGAACAAAACGCTGGTTTATGCCTTTCTGTTACTCAAGTAAAAAACTGAACAAAATTGATTACTTTTAGGTTCACACGTCACATGTTAATACATGTATGCATAAATATATGATTTTTATCAAATAAATGACATTGTATCTTTAAAAAATTCCAAAATATTATAACTAAAACATGTATATGTGACATGATAGAAATAGGTCTCTCTTCCTGTCACACAAGTGACAAAAAGGATTTTTGATTCAGTTGGAGTTCTGCCCCCACCCCTGCCAACATTTTCTGAAATTTACATTATGGGGTATTGACACCCCCACCCCCACACACTTTCTAGATGAGCGCTCAAGGCAAAAAAAAAAAAAATATTGGGATATTTAAAACAAAATCCTATTTGAAAAAAATGAAGTTTGAGATGCATCACAACCCCTACCACTGCCGCGGATTACGATTTTGAAGATTTGTGAATTTCTTTTACTTGCTTGTGAAGATTTCAGATAAATATGCTCATCCTTTCAAAAACAATACTGAGGCCTGTATGGCCAAACATTATACGGATAGTTATCCCTACCACTGAGCACCTCAGTCTCGTATACTAATAGCGCACCCTCAGATGGGAGAAGGCATTATTGTTTATTTACAATTGGGGTTCTTTTCAATCTCTAATTTTAACACTGCACTTTACATAAACTATTCCATGTTTTAGCGGTAGAGGTTTAAGTATGAATATAGGGAATCAAAATGTTTATGAAACATAACACTTTTTTCCATGCATCAGCGCAGTGGATTTTGTGTTTATTACACTATGATATAGGCATACCAGTAGTTTGAATCCTGTCATCAGTTGTACATACATGTAAACGTATTTATCGATTTTCTGGTTGGAATAATTAAATACATGTACATATAAGAGATGTGTTTTTAAGTTATCATAAATTGATATAACCGTGAAATAAGTTAAAAGGAGAGTTTGTCTGGTAGGAAAATAATATTTTGAAAGTGAGCCTCGTTTTCTGAACTTACTATTATCATATTGACAATCCAGTTTAATGACAGCCCACCCTTTTCTCCTTACACTCAACGGGGTCGGATAGGTATTAATAAGAGGTCACCTTTCTATGACCTTTAAATTTGCATACAATCTAAATATATACCCCTAGCTTATCACAGACATGCCTTTATCTGTTTTATGAGAAGTGTAACTCGTCTATACTATGCAGTCTGGAGGTTGCAGTAATATATAGAAATTAGGCATGAATTAATTTTTCTGTCTCCTTTTGAAGAGTTCAAATTGATTTTCTAAAGCCCTGATTTGTCAGAAGTTAAGGTAGTGTGAAGATGACCTTCTATCAATAACTGTCTGACCCTGACAAATGTAAGAAGAAGAGGGGTGGTTTTATTAAGACTGAATGACAATCTCTCTTGACTTGCAATCTGATTAAAATTTCTATAGTCGCTATACGATGATTTGAAGAAACCCCACTTGAGGTCACCTCCTGGTGAACTTTGCTTTGACCAATGAAATCATCGGTTCCATTCCTCAGTTACATGCTTTGGAAGTTATGCCAATACATTCTTTAGATTCCCTAAGGGCGTCTAATATCAACTTATGCTCCATCTCTTACTTGCTGATACCGAAAGATTCACGAACATGTGGCATCATTTCGTCGTACAACTCCATTTTTGTTTGTAACCCGAAATTACCGTTTCTAACACTTGCTCCGATTGCTAGAATAATCATGTATATTTATAAACAAACGTTCAACAGGGGGTGACCTCAAGAGGGGTTTCTTCAGATCCTCTTGTAGCGAAAATAGAAAAACAAGGAGGGGATCAAGGATATGATTTTAATCAGATTGTCTCGACTTGAAGCTGTAACGGAAGACCTTCTCGTTGCTTGCAACGAGCTCGGCTCTAGTTTATTTTGAATTTAAACCTCGAGCTACGAGCTCGCATAACCTAATTTTTTTAGTGCACACATTTTGAATAGTTCTCATATGGTATATACAGAAGACATAATTAGGCAAACAGAAAGTAGGTATCATTGATATTGCTACCGTGAGTCCTTGGAGTATGTCCAATCCATCCGGATTTTGGCGTCTTCTTTGCGCTGGTTTTTCGAGAACTAGCATTTTCTACATCTTGGATCAACTAAGACACATCCATCTGTTTGGATTCTTTCCCCTTTGTTCTCGATGCGGATGCGGACCTTACTGACGGCGAACGAGTGCATCGTCGAGAGGATATGTAAGCTAGCTAGGATTTTCCCGAGGCCTATAGGTCTCACAACACTATTTTTCCGAAGGTTCAAAACATGGCTGAGTCAAAATAATTCCCGAATTCCCCTTCGTTTTTAGGGGTTTTCCGCCAGCGACAAGGACTGTAGTTTTTTATGAGATGAAAAACAACGCGTAAACTGCCTGATTTTCCCACTTTCGTAAAAATACGATGTCACTTGAATTTTTGATGCCAGTTGTTTCGGCAGGGGTGTGAAAAGGCTCGGACTTGATTTTCAAGCACATGTGTAACTTTGATGTAAACAAACTCTCGTGCCTTTGTGGATGGCTGTGTGTTTTTTGCTACTAAATTGGTTAGGAACGATTGTTTTAAAAGTTGTAAAGAGGGATTTTCCCAGAAGTTTGTTTTAAACTTGCTACCCGTGTCTAAAGTTGCGTAATTTTGGTAAGAATATATAGTAAAAATTAATAGTGGTGTGCAACCTATACTTAGCACTCGTATGACTTGTTCATATGGCGTCTAATCCCGATGCCCAAAAGTTGTCGTAGGTGGACTCTGCAAAAACTGTGTACACTTTTTTTGCTGCTCTCAGTGTATCAGCAAAAGCGGGCACCTGTGCAGCCTTGGCCTCTTCACCTCGTCCGTTCTGCACACTGCGGATGCAGTTCCAGACGAATTACCTAGCACCGTATGAATCTACGCGGTCACATATGAATCAGCGATGAAGCACTATGTACATGAAAATATGTACGGATAAGTTTGATCTACCTGTTTATCTAGGCTGTTTGTATTTTGATTATATTGAGAAGCGCTATGAATAAAGATTAACAATCAAAAGCAAACATAAATGTTTTTGATCAGCCAGACACAGATTTATTTTAAAAACTCCAAATAATTTTATTTTAAACACGATGGCAATTAGAAATCAAACTGTAACATCAAAACTCAGAAATTATAGTCATCTTCCACAGGCACATGGCGGTATAATTATATTTTTCTCATAATAGATTAAATGCCCATTACCTCACATTCATCTAATTCATCAAAAAGTTTTTATTGATAGGACAACATAATTACACTATTAATATAATATTGATATAATAAAGCATAATTATATGAAATATGAATTATCTCAACACATTAATTATAACAGCCAATAATATCAGATTAGAATGTGCAAAACAGAGAACCTATATGCCGCGTGGTTCGTAAGTAACACAATGAATTTGTTTGTTACAAGATGATTAGACATTGGTTTTTTATTTTTTATTTTGCAGGTCTTGTTTTTGTTTGTTTTTTGGGGGTTTTTGTAGAGAAAAACCCCACGTTTTCTAGAAAGCTTATGGAAATCAATTCATTTCCTCTATTATAAAAGATACTTAGATAGTATTAAACAATTAAGCGTCTATGATACCTTTAGTGAGTGAATTTAAAAAACGAAAAACCTGTTATAATTTGATTTCTAGAAAACATTGATCAAGTGAGTATGATCATTGAAAGAAGAATTTTTCGTTGCTGATTGATAACACGTAGTCTTGGCATTTTTTTTTATTATAATCCCAGTTTGAGGCATGAACTGACGGTGTGAATTAACATTGAATTCTATAATGGAGATATAGGGCGTTTCATTATAAAAAGCTCCCTTCCTCCCTAAAATTATACTGAAAGTGTAAAACTTTAAAAGCTGAACAGGTAAGCGATATGGTCGCTACAGTTTTCTCAGTTTTTATAATCCAGATAATGCATTTGATAAATAATAAATATTGGCCATAAAAAGCGGTGACCGCTTCAGCAATCCCTCATTGTGTTGAGAGAGAGAGAGAGAGAGAGTATCTATACAATAAAATCTAGGTAAACAAAGTAAGAATATGACCCAAGATTATAAGTTGTCAGATAGATTAATAAGTGGTCGATATGTACTTCCCGCCGTCCGAGAGGAAACTCGATCGGAAGAACTAAGCACATGCTAAGTGGACGGTCCTAGCTTCCTGTTCAACACTAGTGTACTAGGGTGTGTATACATGCTGTAGATACATTATATATATATATATATATATATATATATATATATATATATATATATATATATATATATATATATATATATATATATATAATGAGGGAGAGGAGATCGATGTACGCAGATCTATATGAATAAAAGGGGATTACCCGTCCGATATACCCGCTACTTTCGTGCGTATTTCTTGTATCGTCTCGTCATATATAGCAAAGATCTATAAATACATTTTTTTTTAGAAATCCGGCTTTGAATCCTGATTATGGGTTATATAGTTCACGAACCCGTTTAACGATTGAAATAAATTTAAATGGGGTTTGACTGTCCTGTGCATTCTTCCCTCTAACATGTATACATGTACCTACACTTCCCTCTAACATGTACTTGTATACACCGGACGGTCCATTTAAATCTTCGCCACTCAACAACAACAACAAGGGGTCTCCCGTCGTGTTAATCCGTGCGCCGGACCGTGACAAGTGGTGGGTTAAGTACTTTTAGTATCACTTCCTGGATCACAATCACTTTCCATCTTAATGAAGTTCGGTAGAACAGCAGCATGTGTAGAGAAGACGTGTTGTTATATTGTTTTCTGGGATTCTTACAATTCTTCAGCTCCACAGTTCTAGCTTACGGTAAGGATATCTTTCTTTTTGTTGTCTTAATATGTCTTATAGTTTTATGGGGATTTTTAATGCCGAGGAACAAGTAGTGATCCATTAAGAAAAAAATCAGTTTCTTGCATCGATATTATGGTCTTCCAAATGTTTGATCATACCAGTGTATATCCTGATGTAATTTAATTTAATCTCGTTACATAGAAAAACCGCTAATAAACGTACCTTATACTGTAATAGGGAAACACACAACTTTTAGTTTGTAAGGAATGCTTAATGCAAGAAATCATTCACGGTATAATTTTACACTAACTAAGCGTGAAAATTGGGAATCAGCTCTGTGGCCACTCGCTTTCACAGGGAATCTGATAAGTTTTGAATTCTTTGAAATACAAAACTTTAATATAACAAATCTACACATTTCAAGCGGGGGGCAGTTAAAATCATTTTTAAACATAACGTATTCCCATGTCACTTACTTTCGGGTCTTTTTACAACTCGTCGAGTTACTTTTATTGTTTTACTATCATGTAGATATTTCCCGAGTGTAGGTCAATTTGAAATTGTCATGTTGCCAGGGCCGTAAAATTCTTTATCTCTCTATTGGCCGTCCGTTCGTGTCTCTCTCTTTCTCTCTCTCTCTCTCTCTCTCTCTCTCTCTCTCTCTCTCTCTCAAAACCTTCCATTCCTTCTTTTTGTGCAGCCCCTTTCCTTTACCCTGTTGAGTTATTATCATTTTAAGATCCCAAGCTAGGTTTAATTTCCTTTAGGGTTGCAGTATTATTCATCACCACTTTTAGTACAAATAAGATTGTAACTTCCGCATTTAGACCTGCCTTTCCTGACGATTGTAATGCCACTCTCCTCTGCCGTCGCATTTATCAAGATCTTACACCAAAATGCAAGAAGCATTTTACATAGGAACGTTTCTTATTCAATTAGTTTGGTCCATACCGTACATATTCTGTGTTGTTTTTAACCGTTGTTTGCGATTTAAACTACACACAGTACACTAATTATGTTACGTGATTAAATGTGCTTTTATTTTTTTTTTCCACATCCGAAGAAGATATAATAGTATAGAGAAATATATGAATTTCGATCACATCATGCAAAATTAAAAACAAAAAGAATCCCAGAAAAAGTAGGACTTTTTTCAATTAACCTCATGCTATACATAATACACTGTATTCAATGCACATATCAAAATGTTATGATTCAAGGATTATCTTTTAATTTTTGCGTGTTCAGAAAGGACCTGCAGGGTTTGACACCCTCTCCCCAATTTTCTCCGGGAAATCTATGTAATGTTTTAAAAACATCAAAGTAATAACATACATAATCTGATTTTGATGTTGATTTTTGAAATAAATGTCTATAGAATAACAAGGTAAAGAATGCGTTCTCGCTGTTTACTTGATTTGTTTGACTGAACAAGCGGGCAATTAGACGTGTCTCTTTCATATAGATTTTTAACTATGATGACAACACATATAAGTAGTACTAAAATCAAAGATAAAATGACATGAAAGTGGATGTACAATAAGCAACAAATATTTACTTGATTGATTTTGGAAAAGCTGCTACTGGCGAGCTTATCGCGTGAAGTTAATTCTTATTTGTTTTGTTTTACAGAGAACCTAGCTTTGAAAAAGCCAGCATGGCAGCAGTACCCTTTCAGCTATTCTTACTGGGGAGCGGATAAGGGGGTGGACGGACTAAAAACAATTCTGTCTGCTGGAGGGGGACAGTGTGTGATATCAGCTAACTTTAGATCAACGGCAGAATGGCGGGTAGATCTAGGAGACGTACTCAGTATACATTACATCTATATACAGTACAGGACGGATGAATTTGCCTGGGGTTAGTGATAACAATTATTATTTAATTTGATTTATAATAAATTCAAACCGATTAAAAGTACATGTATTTCTTTCAGAGTATACAAAATGTATCGATATGTATTTTTTTCTTTTATTATATTGGAGCTACATGTAACATTGCAATTGATGTTCGAAAAAAAAAATTATATACCGGTTTCTTTAACAATATCCCTTTTTTCTGGTGAACACAGAATAATATTTAATTTATAATATTCAGCTTAAATCACTGCAAATAATTTTACCTATAAACTGAGTAAAAATACGCAATACGTTATCGTACTTGTCGAGAAATCAAGTTGCGTAGCAGGAACAATATCAATTTCAAATCTCTCATCTTGATTCTTAATTAGCCTTGTTGGCGTTTTTTTAATTATAAGAGATAATTCAAGTCAAAGACTAAAGGTCATTCAAAGATGAAAATCAATTATCAGCAATGCCTTGGATGCGAGAGATTTCAACCGAATATTTACTTATTTATGATTTTTTTTTGTATCTATATAAACTAAGATAATTTTTTTAATATTTTGCAGATGCGAATAATGGTTTCACTGCTAGATTCCTGGGATACTCTGTTTACGTCTCAAACTCAACCAATAAAGAGGAAGGAGTATTATGTTTCAAGGACACCAGTTATACTCCGTTCACAATACCCAACCCCACAAACATCACGTGTATCACCCACGGGAGATACGTCATCTTCTACAACAACAGGACCAACCCTCCGTATCCTGTTGGATATGGTCAATTCGCTTTCAACGAAATATGTGAACTTGAAGTTTACGGTAAGGAAAGATTGTTGTGACTCGGTGGTAGCAGCACCTGACAGAGTCTGATCCCTGAGATTGGCGTCCAAAGCTTTTTAAAGCTGATGGTTTAATTGATACAATCAACAGTTTTCATAATTTCAATTTGGCCCTTTTTGATACTCTAACCGATCATTGTTGGAAATGCTTTCTCATAGTTTCAGTATGTTGTAATACAGTATATTTAAATCAAGAAATTCAATATTTGAAATAATATTTTAAAATCAAAACCATTATCATAAGCATTAATTCATTTGCCATTTTTCCTTTTTTGGAATGAAAATTCAATAATCAAGTTGTTGTTCAGTAACAATAGTCAGGAGCAAATTGATGACTGTGCTATCCATGATATCGGCTAATTTGGGTTCTTTTCGTGATTAGGATGTCCCGCACCAAGATATGGACTGAACTGTTCCTTGCCGTGTCCACAAAACTGTCAGGAAGGTCGCTGTAACATCGTGGATGGGTCGTGCCTGGGCTGTGTTCCGGGATACAATGGATTGTTTTGTGATACAGGTTTAGAAACTAAAAAAATACATTATTGAACACCGATTACATTTCCATAGATTGAAAACTTTGGTTGTTTCTTGCTTATACATACAGCATGCGTATTTACCGATGATACATGTTAATGTTTTTTCCAACAGAGCAATATCTTCCAAAAATTTATGTTTTAAATCATTTTTGCTTACAAATAGAAGATTGATTGTTGATCAAAAAGCAATTGCCAAGAGAGCAAGGCGTTTTCTTAAATAAAATCAACCAAATATTTTTTGTGTCCTAATTCAACTACATTTATAATAATATAACAAAAGGATAAATCTAAATTAAGTAAACTAAAATTATTTTCAATAAGATATTGGCGATACATAGATTTGTCTGGTTCAATCTTGCAGCATGTGCTGGTAATAGGTACGGTCTGGAGTGTAACTCAACGTGTGGTAAATGTTTGAACGGTGTACGGTGTAATCACGTGAACGGAAGTTGTCCAAACGGATGTGACGCAGGGGTGTTTGGTGACAAATGTGATAAAGGTAAGAATTATCCACAATAGATATTCTGATACACACGAAAAAAAAAAGATACATGGAATTATTGAATTATTGATCGCTCAAATATAACTGTTATTTGGTTGTGTTTAGACGATCGCATCTTTTTGAAGAGGAACGTGTATATTTCTAGTTTTGTTTTTTACCTTTACCATTTTTTCATGTCAAGAAATTTATGATGCATTTTAATCAAAATTATCAAAACAGCCTCATGATTTGATCTCCCGGTGAAATCCTGGTTTTTAATTTATAGTATCGAATTCACGATACTGTTGTTCTTGCCAACATTTTTTTCTTTTTTTTTTTCGTCTTCCAGAGTGTCCTGTCGGATTGTTTGGATTCAATTGCCGGGAGAATTGTAGTATAAACTGTGGTGTTCCGGAGAGATGTGACAGGGTGACGGGAGAGTGTGAGGGAGGGTGTCAGCCGGGATGGAGGGACCCCAAATGTACAATAAGTAAGGCTTTTTTCTGTTTTTCTTGCAAATTTGTGCACATAATATCAGTAATTTAACAGAAATAGTTAGAAATCAAAACATCATACCAATGATTTATTAATTCCGTTGCTTGACCTGTTATACAATTACATGTATATAATAGAAGGTACCAGCCAGGATGGACCTCAAATGTGATGCAAACAATCCCATTTTCTTGCATATTGGATATGATTAGGATGACATCTTTATCCGTGTTTTTAAAGCCATAGTACTAGCATATAAATTCAATGAAAAATATTAAGTGCACATATTGAATGGATTTTTTAAAATTTGTTTTAACGCATTGAACTTGTACCATTCAAATTTTAGTCTTGCTTTTTGTGTAGAGTTATGATTGAAATTTTCATTCGAAGCTAGGTGAAGAGTAATTATAAATGGACGATAAAACAACCCCACAATATATTGTTTTACTCTTTAGAAATATAAAAGTGGGAAAACGACATATAATGTATGCAAACTGTGTTATATAATCATTTAATAATAATCTCTACAGAGTGTGAGGCGGGTAAATTTGGTCAAGACTGCATCGAGTCCTGTGGGAACTGTGTACAGAATGAAGCCTGCCATCATGTTAACGGCTCCTGTCTGAATGGATGTAATCCAGGATATGAAGGAACCAACTGTACTCAAGGTAAATCAATTATAATAGGTTATTTTACTCCATAGAAAATAACACTGTTTATAAAGGGAAAGAACAATGGACGTTATTGGCCAAAATATGTCGTGTTTTAAAATCTAATGATAAATACCATTTTCAAAAGCCAAGAATAAACAAAACTAAGACGTTGAAAATGTCATACATTTTGCGACCAAATACGGCTAATAACGTTCCTTGTTCCTTGTATGCATGGTCATCAAGTTTCTTATTGTATTATTTCTTAGGATGATGCATTTTGATGTATGATAATGAAGGAACCATCTGTATACAAAGTAAATTAATTCAGATTATAACTGTTGAAATCGTTTTTAACATACTTAATAATAGTGAAAAGAAAAGTAGTAATCAATGTACTGTTTTACAACATCTTCTACGTCGCCCTTCTTAAAGGTATTATACGAACCGGAAACAGTTTTCTTTCTTAATCAAACCAAGTTCATCCCTCCTGCTCAAGTGGTTTTTGTTTCCTGTCATTTAAATATAAATACATCCTGATCTTATTGGTTGGTTACTCAGAGACTAACCTTTGTTTGGTATATACTGTGTACCGGATTATTTTCACCCCGTGTAATTTTCACCCTTCTACACTTGCAAACAGTTTCGCCCCGTCTTGAATTCGCCAAGACACAATTGAGACATTGAAATTCGTCCAGTCTTAAATTCGCCCGCTGGCAACAAGGACGAAAGGGGCGAAATTAAAACGGGGGCGATTATTTTCCTGTACATACAGTAGTCTATCAAAAATAACCGTTTCCGCTTTATTGGCGATTTTAACTGAAAAAAATACACATACTTGTAAAAGTAATAGCTTTCCTATCACCTCGGTCCAAATATCTATGAATATTAATTTGGAAGCTAAATTATACATGTACAGTTAATATAATTATACATACTAGAAAATCGTTGCATTAAAATTGTCTACTTTTTTTTACAGAGTTATTCCAGTATAATATTTGAACAATTATAATTTCAAAATATTTTTCATCCATGTTTGGTATTTAAGGTTGTAAATGGGGATCCTATGGTTACAATTGCAACGAAACATGCCAGGCAGTTTGTACTAATAATGGAACCTGTGACGTCATTACGGGAGCATGTGAACAGGTAAATCAGAAGATATGTTTAGGTCTGTTTTGTATAATATAAATTAATAACCTTATTTTTTGTATATTTCAACTCTGAACTTCTGCATTTTAACAAGCATAAATAATCGCATTTATACCAATTGAGACCCAATTTGATATCAAATTGAAATTTTACATGAGGCCTTAGGTAAAATTAGACACGCGTAAAGACATGACGTTATGTTTTATTGACAACAAATAACTCATATTCTGATAATTTTTCACGCTTATGTTTTTGAATCAAAAACATACTTTGCTATTTTATCAATAAGAAATTGAAGAGATTTTTCTGACTTTATGATTTTTTAAAATTATCATTATCTTCTACAGTGTCGTGTCAATATTATTGATTTCTCACTCTGTATTACACAGATTGGCACGCCAAACAATCCAGATGACAACACTGCTGTTATTGCCGGTGTGGTAGTGGCAGTAGTACTAGCCATCGTCGTCGCTGTCTTTATTATTGTGTTTAAGAGGTAACGTATACGCAGCTTGTTATTTCTGCAACATTGAAGTTGTATTATCCTACTGTGGAATCATTAAATTTCGCGGTGGCTCAATTTTTGTGAAATTCGTGCGTAGTTCTCAACCACAAATTAACATCTTCCGCGGATTAATAAACTAGGGTTACAAAGTCATTTCTCCTTTTGTTAGCATAAGAAAGTACACGAAATTACGTTTTCCCGAACTACTAAAATTTCAGCAATCCACGAAAATTGGTCCCCACGAATTTTAATGATTCCACAGTATTTTACAGTTGTATATCAGCAAAATGTTTGATGCTTAAATTTTTTCTAGAAGAACATGTTGTCACATACCTCTTTACTGTTCTTTACTTTTAGAATGAGAACAACAAAGTCCGAGAGTGAACGATCTGAGAGTCGTACACTGAAGAGGGAAGAGAATGCAAATTGTAAGTGATAGGTGCTAAAAATAAGATCGATGGTCGTAATGACGTTAAGTTTGCATCATAACTATACGTGAAGATATTTAGAAGTTTAAGCATCTGGCCCCGGGGCCATAAAACTTAGATGAGCTCACTTTTGATCTCAGTCTCACTTTTCCACTAAATGTTCCTTTTGTAAGAGTGGGACTTAGATCAAAAGTAAGCTCGTCTAAGTTTTATGGCCCCGGGGCCTGATCATTGTGACGTCACGGTATGGACCAAACTAATTGAATAAGAAAGGTTCCTAAGTATAATGCTTCTTGTATTTTGGTGTAAGATTTTGATTTTGTTTTCAATCCGTTTGGACTGCTATGTAACGATGTATTGCATACAAAAATTCACCTTAATTATCATTAATATATGAATAGCCGCTTGTATATGGTACCTTTGAGATTGCAATCTATGAAACAGATTTAGCTCACCTGAGCTGAGGATCAAGTGAGCTACATTGTATTCTGATCACTTTTTCCGGCGTACGTTTGTCTGTCCGTCTGACTGTAAACCTATTACATTTTATACTTCTTCTACAGAACCACTAAGCTGATTTCAGCCAAACTTGGCACAACGCATTCTTTGGTAAAGGTCATTCATGTTTGTTAAAAGGGGAGATGATTTAGAAATATTAAAATTTTGTTGGTATCTTTCAAAAATTTCATCAAAAAGCAATTGGCCAGAAAAGCTGAAAAAAGTGTGGAAGCATCCTCAGGTAGTGTAGATTCAAGTTTATTTAAATCATGATCCCCTTCGGAAGGGTGGGAACACAACGGGGTGGGTTTAAATTTTTACATAGGAATATATATTTTGCTCGTTTTAGTGCAAAATGGATGTGAGAATACTGGTTTTTCCAACATCTATGAAAATATGGAAACCGATGCTAAACCTGTTTTCAAGTCAGATTACAATAAGGTAGATACACACGTTGAGAAAAAATATGACGTCAGAGATGATGAAACTGATGACGAAGGCATTGACAATCCCTATGGAGACATGTATTTAAATGAGGAAACTATATGTGATATCCCGATTAGTGATCTCGAAAGTGCAATAATTGAAAGGAGAGAAGATGATGATGATGGATTCAAAAGAGAATATGCTGTAAGTGATCTTTATGCAAAATGATCCGTTTCATAAATAAGGTAAAACTGTTTTGTTTTCTGTTTTCTATTTTTGTTTTTATTTCATAGATGTTGCCGTATGGAGTACAACATCCCTGCGAAGTTGGAAAACGCCAGGAAAATCTAGTCAAGAACAGATTCAAAACCACATTCCCTTGTAGGTTTTCAAAGAATACAAATATTTTCTTGTCTAAACGTTCTTTTCATAAATAATTTCTAAAATAGTTTCAAAAGAAGCTCAGCTGCTATTACAATTACATGTTTGCCTTCTGGTCAACATGAAGCTTTTGTTGATCGTTTTGTTTCGTAGATGTCGTTATCACGAAGATAAAATGTATTTATCTATCGGACACTTGTATCCGAATGTATTTTATTTCCTTTTTTCCAAATGATAAAAATGAGAATGACGCTGATAGTTTTTCAATTGGTCATGCAATAGGTAAAGAACGTGAACCAATGATTCGTTTTACCAAGACTTCTGTACGTCGAGTTCTCACTGTACTAACATGCTGATGTGGTCTTTTTATAACAGATGATCACTCTAGAGTTATTCTGACAGAACCAGATAAATCGTCTAATGACTACATCAATGCAAACTACATCAATGTGAGTATCATTCAGTAAACTTCACTATACACGTATAAGCAAACATTGCAAGCAAGTCTTATTTTTTCTCAAAATATTTTTTGAAGGGATTGGATGAAGAGAGAGTGTATATTGCATCACAAGGTAATTTTTTACGACTAGAAATTTAAGTTGCATTAATTTTGAAGTTTAACCAAAAAATTGTTTTAGTATAAAAATACATGTCTATGCAAAAATAAATACTGAAAACATCTTCCACCGTGTTTTGTTATGAAGGTCCCAAACAGAACACACTGAACGATTTCTGGACAATGATCTGGCAAGAGAAGGTTACACAAATTGTGATGTTGACCAACTTGAAAGAGGGAGTTAAGGTCAGTAAATCTGAGATGAAGAATTAAAACTGGTAGAAGAAGTTTAGTCCTTTGTTTGTGTTATTTAACGTGTGCAAATATATAACCCATTAAATTGTAATTATTTTGCTGAAAGCCGCATTTAATAAAAGACTGAACTACATGTATGAATTTACAATCAGGTGAAATGCTCTCAGTATTGGCCAGAGAATATGAAAGCAAGACTGCACGGAAATATCGTCGTCAAGAATGTAGAGGAAAAACAATACGCTTTTTACGTCATAAGAAAGCTATCAGTTTCGCATAAACAGGTAATGTCATATTTCTAAATGTATGATTGTGTTGTGTTGTAAATGTACTATTCTAAAATAGTAGTTGAGTTTGATTTAAATATTGTCAGCTTTCAGCCATGTCGGCTCTTTTTTGAAGACGTTGACATTCTTACAACGTTGCATTAAGAAAGCTAATGACGTCGTGGCTATTGTGATTACTAAAATGAAATTACTCTCAATCTGAAACCACAAGAGTCTTCTGAATACGCTAGTAATGGTCAGCGTCTAATAAGAATACATGTGTAGTTAATAATAAACTGATGGTGCTCGGTTCTTTTTAAACAAATCATCAAACTTTATCCGATATGAAAGTTAAACCTTACGGTTTTTATTCTCCTCCATTATCAGCAAAATAAGTCACATGTTGTTACGCAATACCACTACACCACGTGGCCTGACCATGGTACCCCGGATCCTCTTTCATTGGTTGTTTTCCATAGTCACGTGATGAGAACGAGGACCAATAGAAATGAATCACCAATACTTGTACATTGCAGGTAGGTATATACCATTTAATGTTAGAAAAAAAACCCAAGATTTCAAATCTATATTATCTTGATTCAGATTATGTGCAAAATAAATTTTCAACATTTACTAATGAATTGTAATCGAATGACCGTAGAATAAAAATATCTTTAAAAAAAACTCAATTCCAAGACAATTGTAAAAATTATTATCAAAATCAACAAATGACTATGAAAAACAATAAAATCTGTAAATTCAAAGACATATGTAAAAACTACATGTATTATCAAAAAGAATAAAAAAAAGAGAGAATATTTTTTTGTCAAATGCCATCATTTACTGAAAGTGGTATGACTTGTAATTGTAGCGCAGGGATAGGTCGTACAGGAACCTACATTGCTCTGGATGCTCTATACAGGGCTGGTAAAGCGTCTGGTAAAATCAATGTTGCGGAGTACGTCAAGATCATGAGGACAAACAGAATGAACATGGTCCAAACTTATGTAAGTCAATAATAATTTCGTTTAATGTGTACATTTAATGAACTTACCACAATAATGAACTGAAAGTAGAATTACCTTCAAAAGATATTTTAGTACTTTAAGAATAAATTTAATAAATTTGTTTGATTCGGAACTTTTTCTAGGAACAGTACATTACGATATTTCTGGCATTGAACGAAAAATTTAGAGTTTCTTTAGAAGCACAAAGTCTTCCTGACTTTGCAACGAAAATAGAAAGCATGAGAGGAGATCACCCCGCTAATCAAACAGGCATCAGAAAAGAGTTTGAGGTAAAATGTGAATTTAGTAATGACAAAAGCAGATAGGGATTCCTTTTTATATTAATTTTGTTAAAGTTTTGAAATGAGAAAACCATTCATAATTTCAAGTGTTTTGGTCTTTACCTTGCAGAAACTGATGGAAATTCGACCGGAATACACAAGTGTTCATTACAAGAATTCCAGACAGCATTTAGAAGATAAAAGAGAAAATATTGTATCACCATGTAAGTACAATTTGCTCACAAAAAAATGAAATATTTTAAAATTTGTAAAAACGTTATGTGAAATTTTATTTATGCGCTAGAAATATACGCCATTTTTGAATTATACTTGAACTCAAATAAATGTCGTCATACAGCAATTAATAAAAATAAGCACGTCATATTGTTAAATCTCTGAAATTATAGTCCTAGACTACGGATGTACTTTGACAAAGGTAACTTTTGAAAAATAAAGTTGCTTTTGAAATCTGAATCACAGTAATTCGCTTTGGTACAAATTATTTCCTTCTATGATCCAGAATAAATTGGTTGCGCAAACTATAGCTGAAATTAAATATACATTTTGTCATGACAATTATATAGTTCTTTCTCTTTCAGTGGACAAGTACATGTTGTATCTGACATCGGCAGTTGGGAAACGAGGCAATTTCATCAATGCGATTCATGTATCTGTGAGTACATTCAACAATTCAATATTGCCCATGCTTGTACAGGTAAAAAAGTACAAATCCGCATTAGCAAGTCTGATGCTTGTTTCTATATGTAAACATTCAGTAATAGGTGTTAACAGAGGTAATTTCTATATGTACACATTCAGTGATAGGTGTTAACAGAGGTAATTTCTATAAACCAAAATGGTTGTTTGTGTTTAAATTTTTCTTAAATTATTGATATAAAATGAATGGTTGAGCTTAATGAGTTAAGATGAAAGAGTATGCTTGTATATATTTCATAAGTGTCGGACGCTTGAGGGGAGGGGGGTGCCCCTATTTTTTTGCCAAAGTTAGACATAACCATACCCTTTTTTTTTTGCTTGTGAAGATTTCTGATAAGTCTAGCCCCCCTCCTCGGACACACACACACACACACACACACACACACACACACACATTGCTTCCGACGAAACTGTTCAAGTAGGTTATATAAGTATAATTTATATGCTTAAACTGGATAAATCCAGTAAAAAGAGTAAACACTCCTATATATAACGAAAGCTAAAAACAATTTTCTTAAGAAATATATCAGAAATACTGTACTTGTTATTCTATAAATGAGTTTAACCAAAATTTCTTTAAAGAAACATTGTCGAAATAATAAAATTAATTTGTTTATCTCTTCAGTCTTACCAGAAAGATAGAGCCTTTATAGTGACGCATTATCCGACACCAGAGGACGCTGTGGACTTCCTGCGCCTGCTCAATGACCATGAATCTGATACAGTCATCTGTATGAATCCATTATTTGAGATAGAGTCGGTGGGTTTTTCTTTTTATTTATATTAATTCGTACATTTGGTATGAAGAAATATTCCAGCAGATATTCTTTTATTTGGCTACATTAATCAATATATATTCGAGCAAAATCTTCAAAAATACGACTTGTTTGATTTTACCTAAATTTAGAAATGTGGCATTACATCATCATTGACATGTTAAAGTTGCAGTTTTTAATCTATTTAAGCATTAATTCCTTATTTTTTGAAAGACATAGTCTCATAACCGCAACGGTGTGTGCATGTACAAATTAAATAGCGTGCGTTAGTATCTATTCTATGAATCTAAAAGTAGCTGCTCTATATCGATCTGATCGTGAATTTTACATTCTAAAAATACTTTCCTAGATCGATGTGCAAATTTTTAAAGTATTTGGCAAGTTTAGTGACGACATCAGTAGTCGCGTAAAATGTCTGAAGATGTAAGGAATTTATGTTTACTAGTAATCATTTCTGAACTAGCAGACGTTTTTGTGCGCCATAAATTGAGAAACTGTTACAGTAGCTATACTGCCTGTCAACACTAACGTTTCCCATAGAGCTACAAATTAAATGTGCATCTGGGTCTAAAATACAATTTTATCTTTGCGTACTTTATTTTCCTGGCAGATCCATAATCAGAAGTTTTCTCTTAATAAAGATTCAATCGCATTATTTGTATGCATCAATTATTTAGCTGCGATTTTTTATTGAAATATTGCGATATGACAATCATGACAATTTGAGGTTAAAAATCACAGATGGGTTATTTATAAAGTATATGTTTGTATCAAAGAAAGTTTTTTACGGAACCAGTTTCCACTTTTTTTTAGTCCAAGACATGGTTCCCAAAAATAGCGTCCTCTAAGGACGTGGCACCATTTGTCGTTCAGCACGAGTCTGAGAGTGGCGCCGAGGTCAAGGTCACTACAGTCAACATCATACACGGGGAGGAAATGGTAACAGCTAATTGAACTCTGTATCTGTCTATTCTCAATTTGACTGATGATGATACTTATACCTCACTTATTTGAATTCTTTAAAAATACAACTAATATTCAAGTACTTTTTTAGGGGACACCTCATTCCGTAGTGATTGTAGAACCCAAAGGACAACTGAAATCAACCGGAACTCCTCCAGACACATCGTTTCTCCGGAGCCTAGTATTATATACTCGGAATCTTTCAACAGAAAACCCCATTACTATTGTCAGCAAGTAAGTTGTACTTTGTAACTTTTGCATGGTTGGTGTTCAAGAAAGATAGATAGATAGATAGATAGATAGATAGATAGATAGATAGATAGATAGATATAGAACTCCAATACCCATGAATACTGTAAAACATAGCCTAAACTATATCATCTTGAGGCTTTTATAATAAAACTTAGGCTTGTCTAGTTATCGCACAGTTCTTTAATTTTTGCCAGTAATTGTCGAATCAGAAGAAGTAAAACAATAACAGTTGGAACACTTGACCGGGCATGAATATAGTATTATTTAGACACTTTAATAAAATTTACTTTTTTAAACACCTTCAAACGCATCATTTAGCTGTTGTCAGTTTTTATAAAATTACAAAGAAAATTGGGTTAAACTTGTGCCTCTGTTCTGTAATCTACTCTTCATTTATTTAAGTATGGAGCACTTAGTAAAGCATATTGTATTGTTCAAATGGTAGCATTTTTATATGTGTACATATACTAGTATAGTAAATTTTTCTATCATAAATTTTTTTTACAAACGTTGCTCTCCGTTTGCAATAGATAAGTTATATGCCAGATCTTTCCCTTTTGACAGAGATGGTGCTTCACTGTGCGGGGTCTTCTGTGCTGTGTTTAACTCCATACAACAGATCACTATGGACGACAACATTGATGTGTTTTCAACAGTCCGACAACTACAGACAAGGAGACCAGAGTTCTGTTCCACACAGGTACGTTAGCTAAAAGAAACAGCCAAATCGTCACCTACGGGAATTTGAGTCTGACATCATCATGATTATTTCGTGCAGTCCGTGATTTTTCTTAGGTCGCTGTAGGTTTAGACTAATCGATAAACGGGGCGTGTTGTTTTCATAAATAAATGATAAAAAAACATGGTTTAACTGACATTTTAACGGAATAACAATAAAAACATTTTTAAAAGTTTGTTTGGTCGAAATATGTTCAGTCATTAGTTGTATACTCTCCTATTCACATTGACAGGAGGAGTATTCCTTGGTGTATTCAACGTTGCAGGATTACATTGAAACAACATCGGAGAACGTGTACAGCAATCAGTAGAATGACGTGTCTGTTCCCGGAGAATTTTCTAATTTGCATTTTAAAATATTGAAACAATGTGAAAAATTCAAATTGAAGATACTTAATGTAAAATTGTTTTAAAATTTATTAACTGGAAAGGAAATTTGTTTCTATATGCATGTATTGTCAGAGGCCCTTTTCTGCAATAATTGTTTTATTTTATGAAATGTACACCCAGTTCATTCCCTTGACACACACCTCCATTCCTTTATATTTACTGTTCTGTACACACACCGTGTTTTCCCATGTAATTGTCATATTCTGTACAAACACACTTCTTTGCATGGTTGTAAAATTATCAAGACTACTTGGAAGAAAGTCAGCTCCTTTCTAAAATTTGTTATTACTTGCAAAATTATTTTACTTGGATTCTTTAATGTAATAAGCGATAAAACACTGCTTTTAAACAATATTATATATGTTATTACATTTATAATGTATAAGTTTACATGTATAAGATGAAATATAGATGAAATGATATGAAAATGTTAGAGAAAAACCTCTTATTAATGTTAAAAAGTAAGCTTTATATGCAAAACACTGTTCTAAAGATGACTGATTGTAATAAAAATGATATTTACCACGATATAGGTGATCGATTATTTGTAGCAAAATGTGTGATGTATGATGATGATGTAATTGAATTTTATGCAAAATGCCAAAATACAATTAATTGTATAATATGGTTATAATGATGGTTATATGAATGAACTTGATTTTAATAAAAAAGAAAAAAAAAAACCACTTTTTCCCATGTACTTGTCATTTTCTGTACACCCCCCCCCCCACACACACACACACTCTCAAACACAAACTTTTTTCTTATGTCTTTGTTATTTTCTGTACACACACCCTTTTTCCTCAGTACGCATGTGTCATGCTGTACATGCTGGTGCCACCTACACGTGAACACTTTTGTGGTTGAACGGTCTCTGAATGCTTGTTTCTAAGACCTTAATTAACTAATTTTTGATATATTGTTGATTAAATGATTTTCACACATGACTTATTTTGCGCTAAAGCTTCATTCCAATTGCCTCTCTGTTATATACATGTATCTATACATCTATATACTATTCCAACATATATTTTGGGATTTGCACTTACATAAAAAAATTTACGCCAGTTATTGAAGGTAGCTATATTTTGCACCTGTCAAAAGTGTCGCAGTTTGTTAGATAGTCAATTGTCACATGATGAAAGGTACATTGAAGTAAATGCCTTTGTTATACAATCTGCTGAAGAAGATTGAAAACCTAATAAAGTTCCTATAAAGTAAGAAGCTAATGTACAAATATGCATATTGTTTTGACATGTGCCTCGATTACAAGCTTCATGCTTGAATCTAGAGGGGTGTTAGGGGGATCCGGAACCCCATCCCCCCCCCCTGCAAATTAAAATTTCTTTAAATTTACATTATAAAATTACCAAAAAGTATGCCTCGCACCCCCCCCCCCTGGAAAACTCAAATAACTATCGCGGACCCCCCCCCCCCCCTTGAAAAAATGTTCTGGATCCGCGCATGAGCTTCATCAATTAAGTTCATTAAATCAACGCAAAAGGATGAGCTATAGTTATATGGTTTAACCTTCTATTATATATATGATAGACCATCGCTATTTTTTTTTTCATTATAATATTTTTGAAACCTTTCGGGTAAGACGCTTTAAAAAAGTCGTTATATATACTTTCTATAGGCACTTGTCTGTCTTTTGCAAATAACCTGTATAGATTTTTTTTTTTTAAATGTGCCTTCATTGACACTGGCATGATTAACCGGCACAGTGATCAACTTAAATCTCCCTAGGCTACCCATCTTCCCAAGACAAGGGTTTCTGATCCGCCCCGCTTTGTGAGAAGCGGAGAGGATCAGAAACCCTTGACTTTGGAAGATGTAGGCACAGCGCATTGATTTTGTTGGAGTAACTGAGTGCGCTGATTTACCTGCTTATGTATGGTGTCTGGATAGGGTCATTTGCGTTAGCGCGGCATCGCGTTCAGATAAACGGGACATCGCGCTAACACAAAACACGCCGTCGCGCTAACGCAACTTTGCACAACACGCCGCCGCGCTAACACACAACACGCCGGGGCGCTAACACACAACAGACCGTCACGCTAACACAACTTTACACAACACACCGTCGCGCTAACACACAACACGCCGTCGCACTAACACAAAACACGCGATCACGCTAACACAACTTTGCACAACACGCCGTCGCGCTAACGCAATTTTGCAAGTTTCACAGTCTAGTAGGAAGTCGTGTCCGAAAATATCAGATATCATGCAAAGTTGCGTTAGCGCGACGGCGTGTTGTGTGTTACCGCGATAGTGTGTTGTGTGTTAGCGCAATGGCGTGTTGTGCAAAGTTGTGTTAGCGCGACAGCGTGTTTTGTGTTAGCGCGACGGCGTGTTGTGCAAAGTTGTGTTAGCGCGACGGCGTGTTCTGTGTTAGCGCGATGTCTTATTGTGCAAAGTTACGTTAGCGCGACTGCGTTTTGTGTGTTAGCGCGACGGTGTGTTGTGCAAAGTTGCGTTAGCGCGACTGCGTGTTGTGTGTTAGCGGGGTGTCTTGTTAATCTGAACGCGATGTCGCGCTAACGCAAATGGCCCTATCCGGACACCATAAGTATGCAGTGTAAGCATTCCCCGATAAAATCAGACAGCATACAATGCACTGTATTCACTCTGCAGCGATTAGGAAAAAATTTGATGGTCAGTTTCTAATAGTTAGTACATTTTGCACTATGAGTGAAAGTAATTCTGCATCCGTTTTCATGAGAATTAATACTGAGGGATCTCATTTTCTAAAATACATGTAGCTTTTCGAGCACTTGTTGGGCAAGTTCATTGCTGATGAAGGTGGCAAAGGACAGTCTTTTGATACAATTCACTGTAGCCAAGGGATATGTGTCTTCAGAACTCTGAAACTAGAATTTCTCTATATATTCCTATGTAAAATTTGACCCACCCACCCACCCTCGGGGACCATGATTAGAACAAACCTAAATCTACTCTACCTGAGGATGCTTTCACACATTGAGATTCTCGGGACTAATTGTTTTGTTAGAAATTTTTGAAAAATACCAAAAAAAAATTTAATAATTTTAAATTATCTCCCCTTTAAAGAGGGTGTGGCCCTTCATTTTAAAAAAACTTGAATTTCCTTCACCCAGTGATGCTCTGTGCCAAGTTTGGTTGAAATCGGCCCAGTGGTTCTGGAGAAAAGAATGAAAATGTGAAAAGTTAACAGCGACAACAATGACAACAACGACAGACAGCAGACAAATTTTGATCAGAAAAGCTCACTTGAGCCTTCGGCTCAGGTGAGCGAAAAAACTAAATCCTCACCTGAGTATCAATATCATAAAGCAATTTTATTCTCAACAAATAATATCTAATGACTAGTGACATGCATATTACTAATCTAAAGAGAAGGCAGAATGGTCCTCATTGTTCATATGATGATGATGATGATGATGATGACAACGATGATGATAATGATGAAATCTTAACCAAAAACAGCTGTCACATACAAAATCAAAACATATACCAAATACTTTTCATTATATACAATCCAGGTTTCATCAACAATTCTAGGTTGAGTTGAAACATACTTGTAAATTGATAATAAAGAAACTACATTGTACATTTATAAACAAGACCGTATTCATCCCAATGAGAGCCTTTGACTCCTACGGGTAGATTTTCCAGGACACCCTATTGTTAACTTGAGAAACTATTAAAGCATCATAAATTTAATGCACAGCCAATATTTTTCGAAAAAAAGAAATAAAAATATTCAGCTCACATGCTAAGTCCTATATATATATATTTGAGGGGCACTCTTTGTTTTCAGTGGAATGAACAAAGTCACAGGACAAGCTTTTCAGTGCATGAGTGCTTAATAGGACCAATATACCTAGTACATTTGTAAATACTCTTGGACGGCAAGGTACTGATATTTCTTGAATTTTATGTTCTTCTACTTTTTTTTGCTTCCTTTAATTTTTTTTTCAGGTAGGGTAGGGGATGACCCTTTCAAGAACTATAGACAGACAGGGGACAATTGTTTTAAAAAAAACTATAGACCATTCAGCTGTAAGTGAACAGAATATAAATATGTATTTCCAAATTCATATTAAATAATCTTATCAAACTACTAATAGTTTTAAATTGCATGTTAAAGTGCAGTGAAAAACAACAACACTTAAGGGATACAATGAAATGACTTCAAGCAAATAACAATCACCATCTCATTATCATAAATCTATAAGACAAGTAACGCTTTCAAAAACATCAACAGCTACTGATAAAAGTAATGGTTCAAAGTCATCCCAATTTGTCCGATTTATCATTCTATACAAATTTTCCTAGTGTCAAATACGTATTGTAAACCAACTTTTATTCGGGTGCAAGAAATGTTCACAAGAGCTTCATTGTCAGGAATATTTCTTGCCATAAACCAGTCTTCAAACGTCTACATTAATTCGTCATGTAATTAGTCATGTCTACATTAATTAGTCTCATGTAAATTGCAAAATTAATTCATCGCTAATACAGTAAAACACGCTTATAGCTAACAGGCTTATAATGAATTGACGCTTAAAGCGAAGTGAATTTCATTCCCTGTGACTTTATTACATGTTGAAAACTTGACGGACATGACAAATTATGCTTATAACGAAGTAGAATTGCCCGTCCCTGGGACTTCGTTATAAGGGTGTTTTACTGTACAAGTTGATTTACAGTATATACTTATTCTCGAAAAAAAACCAAAAATCAAATAAAAATCACTCTGATTTTTTAACTAGCTGTAAAAACACAAAACAGCGTTTTAAAATAACAATATAAAATAAAGAGTTATTTTAAGATCTAAAGCTCCACCATAGTTTCAAATATACTGTCGATTTCTAGTAGCCTAACTAACCATGAGAAAAGAATATTTCTCTCAGTTTAAAGAAAAAATCCATTCCAATTTCCTTTTTTGTCAACTAAAAAAAATATTCTTAAATTGAGAAGACTTCAATTACCTGTATATCAAATACAGTGAAATATTCATCCATTGTTTTCCAGTATACATTTAAATGTGATAAAAATTATTCTGAATACTCTATCCTTAAAGCTCATAGTGCATGCAATTAAATTTCTAACAAAAAAAGTGCAACTATATATAATTTTCTTTTTCTACTCAAAAATATATATAAATAGCTGTGCAAATTCTACTGTTAAATGTACTCGCATATATTTGCTAGCATGTGTAAAATGTTGATAACATACATGTGTGTTTATATGGCACTATGCTGGAACTTAATCGAAGTCAAAAAGTCTAGAGTATGATCATATATAGAGCTCTTTACAGTTCTTCTTGAGGTGAGTTTGTAGCGATGAGAGCTGAGTAAAGTGTCTCCCACAGTGCTGGCACTTGAACGGTTTTGAGTTGGTGTGAGTGCGCTCGTGAGATTTGAGATAGAACATGCAGCTGAAATCCTTGCCGCACATGTCACAGCTGTACGGCTTTTCTCCCGTGTGTGTTCGCATGTGTACCTGGTAAACAAAAGAGGTACCATATTTTATAAACTACCAGGTATTAGACAGGTGTAAAATAAAATTAAAAGTACAGTCAAACTTTGTTATCTCGAACTAGATGGGACAATTTAAAAACTTTGAGATATCCCAGTATTACAGATATCGAGGGTCAAATACTTAAAAACTAAGTGTTTGGGACTTACAAATCACTTCAACATATCCATTATTGTATTCGAAATATCAGTGTTCGAGATAATGAAGTTCAACTGTACCAATAAAACATTAATCTATTACACAGGTGTCAATCAAAAATAGAAAGTACTGATGGACGTTGAACTGGACAGGTGACAAAAGAAATAATTACAAATTTTTTTTATGTCTCTATTAAAGGTCCAATGAGTTGATAATAGTTGTAATTAATTCATGTATGTTGTTTAATTAACTTAGTTAAAATATAAAGAGAGATAACTTTTGGTAAAAAAAAAAAAAAAAAAATTGTTTTAAGGTACATGTACCTCACTAAACCTAGACTTATACTTTTTATGACACTATAATTCATAAGATGGCGATTTAAATGTTTTGTTAAATTGTTTGTATCAATCAGATGTATATCATCATAGCTCAGTGGTTAAAGTACTGTGCTTGTGAATTGTAGATGAGTTTGAATCTGCCTTGCCCTTTTTTTCAAATCAACTGAACTAAATTTTTGAAAAGATAGTTTTTCATCTAAAATGGCATTTTTTTCCCTATTTGACTTATATACATCTTATCCATCATGCTTTCTATCATAATCAAGTAATTTTCTGTTGATTAGTGAAACTTTTTCAAGGTGTAGTGAGCCACCTTAATGTTTGGTGAAATTGTCACTATTATGATTATTCCATCAGCCAGAAATATTGATTAACAGATTATGAGACCGCTCTCAACATTAATACTTTTCCATTTGTCGAGATAACAGAGTTACAGCTGACAAATCATATTCAATGTTATTAGGCTTGAAACAAATGCATTTTGGAAAATTCAAGGAATCTTTAATAGGAATATAGAACTGTACTTGTCAAGTAAACACTGTTGGATCTTTAAAACTGAATTTTTTTGGACAAGTGCACTTAAAGTTTAAACAAGTAAATGTCTTGCTCACTTGTCCGAATGGAAAAGCAGGAAAAAAACGTTAACGTATTACGGTATAGAGCCCTGAATAGTCAACAGTACTCTCCCCTAACCTTGAGAACTCCGTTCTGGGAGAAGCCTTTGTTGCAGTAGCTACAGATGAATGGTTTGATGCCCATGTGTGAGGGGCGGTGGAGTTCCAGCCCTTGTTTGGTCAGGTACAGCTTCCCGCAGAAACTACAGGAGTAGCGCTCCCTTCTCTTCTTGCCAAAGCTTTTTGAGGTCGTCTGAACCTCCATCTGTGAACACAAATCATCAATGGGAATTATAAATGACAGTAATTAGTTTTCTTGGGGTTTTTTTAATGGGACCTGCTTCTTTTAAATCAAGAAAAATCATGAAATTTTTAGGCAAAATTGTAATATTTGCAAGGGGAAAATGTTAAGAGTTTGGACCTAAATTGTCTATACAGTGATTTCTTTTTCCTTATATATCAACTGGTACTGATAAAACAGTACCATTCCCAATGCCAAAACACTGGGTTTTTTTTTATTTTGTAGAGACTAAAAATTTTGTTAAAATCAACAATTCACATGCCAACCCCCCCCCCATATTGTGATATTCTTAATCTCAAAGTTCAAACGTGTACAAATTATGTAAAATTTTCACTTTCTGTAATAAATCAAAAGTAGAAAACATTGCGCTACGATTACAGGATCATATACAGTGGAGCCTCAGTTATCCGGACGCTTTCGTTGAATACGTTCCCATGTCCAATCGTCCGGATAGGTGAAGCGTCCGGATATCTAAAATGTGTCTAAAAAATGAAAGAAGGGCCTTGTTAGATTAAGTCAAAACCAGAAATACAGAAAGAAAACAAAATGAAAGCATGTCAACTCATCGGAAGTGTATTGGTGGATCATGTACTTTTCCAACTAGTAAACGTTAATTTTATCAATAAATTTGACTTTAAATTGATATATGTTAAAAATAAATCAATTATTGTAAACATTGGCATGTCTAAGAATAGATTGTTGAAAACATTACGTACTTGTAAATGGGCACATATCGCATTTGGACACAAAGAATTTAGCTAGATTCGGTTATCATTATAGTCCGGTTAATATTTCCTATCAAGCGGGGTTCTTTATATTTAAACTAAAATGTTCATTTCAACGGACAACTTTATAATGTGTTGCTATTAGGTATGAAAGACAAAAAACAAAACAAATCAAAACCCAGTATCAACATTGGGAGCCATTTTATACAAATAAATTATCATTTTTTGGTAAACAGACAGATAATCCAGACAATTGTTCCCCAAATCGTTGACCTCAGGAACAAGAAGAAATCAATTATTGTGCAGAAAACTGAAGGGCGAAGGACCAATTAAAAAATTACAACAGGAGGGGGGCTTTGAGGAAACTTTGTGGGGGGGGGGGGTAAACCGGAACTGAACTGATGATGATTTCCCGCAATGCTACAAGAAGCGCGGGAAATCACTATCTCAGTATCTGTGGAATCATTGAACTGTTAGAAAAAGAGAATGCAGATGAGCACCCAAAAACCAAAATTCACAGGTTTTAACACCAAAAAATATCTAAAACGAAACTAAACATCAAGGAAATCACGTTTACACAAACTCGCGATTTGATCTGTGCATAAATAGTGATAAAGTGCATCGTTTTGAAGAACAGGAAAGAATTATTATAGAGCATTTGAGCGTGCAAACTACTGAAGTAGACGACTGTTCTTAAAAAGCTAGTCAGATTCTTATCAGAAAATCGTTCAGGCATGGCGGGAGTAAATTTAAATCAAGATTTACAGAAGAATACCCCCTGGGATTCCCACTTACTCTCCCCTCTCCTCTCCCGCTTCCAGTCTCTTGGCAATCAATCATCGTAGAATGATACAGGAGGCAAGTGACGCTACGGAAAAGTTAAAGTCAATAGGTACATAGGTACAGACTATAAAATTCCGGATTATTAAATATACCGTTACCGCCGGCTTGCCTGTGCTACCGAAGCCCCCCCCCCCCCCCCCCCCGAGAGAGAGAGAGAGAGAGAGAGAGAGAGAGCGCTCTTCTTGTTTACGGAAGATTATTAAGGAGGTTGGGTTGAGACTATTTTACCCAATGTATCAACCATCGGATTATTAAATATACCGTATATATATGTGTACCAAAAAATAAAGTGTGGTTATACAGCCAAAAATTAAAAATTCAAATTATACGATTTCAATTTTTTGAGGCTTTATTCCTAAAAAATGACCAAATCTATATACTTTTGTAAATGAGTTGTATCTAAATGAAGTATTTCCATTCCATTTGGTATTTTTTTTCCCTACAAAATTGATAAATTAAATGACAGACACCGTGCCATATATAATAAAAAAAGTTGATTTACAACAGATGAGTAAAAAGTCTAGAATATTTAATTCACTTTGAAAAAAAAATGAATTAATGTAATAATTAGCCAGGCACACACAATTAACTTTGATATCAATACCGAACATATGAAAAACTAATATGTTCGCATTTATTCTAATTTGTAAATGCATGGAAGTTTGGTTTGAACATATTTTATTGTATATTTTTATACAATGGGATTGGGCACAAGTTCCATAACTTATTAAGCCCTCTCCCTACAAAAGTTTTTAGCAAACATGTTATAAAGCATAGTAAAAGGTCACATATTTAAAACAGATGCAATATATATATCACATACATTACTAAAGTTTCCTATGGCACTATAAAATAGATATAAATATATAAAGTGTAGTACATTACGAAAAACGTTCAGATTTTTTTATAAAAAGGTGAACCATAGAGAACAAAGTTTCATTAACACTATCACTAACTGTAACATCGCCCCAGAGCAACACGTGTGTTGACTATATTCAAATTTCGGATCTTAAAAACATTATTAAAAAGTTCATCTCTGGCGCGTGCATACTTAGTACAAGAGAAAAAATAATGATAAGTGTCTTCAACTTTTCCACATGTACATGAAGGGCTCTCAATGATATTATATCGAAATAAGTCACAATTTAGTATGCAATTATGACGTAGTTTAGTATGGATTATATTGTAGAACCTATCTCCAAAAGAGAAGTATGATGGCGGAGATTTATTTATATTTAAAATATCTTTATCTGAAGTGATTAAATTGATGAAGGTTGATAGTGAATTAACCTCCCTGATATGCAGAGGTAGGGAGTTCCATTCCCCAATGACTGTTGGAATTAAAGAAGATTTGTACACTTGCAATCGACATTTTGGAATGGAATAGTTCTGAGAATTTCTCATCGTATAATTAGACAAATTACACCGCTTATCTGGAAAACATTCCTTAATGTAAGAAGGAATTATATTTTTATCTACCTTGAACATTGTTTTTAGTCTAGCTATTTTACGTCTTGTACTTAAAGAATTCCAACCTGTTTCTAAGTAGAGCGAGTCTCTGGAAGCAAATATTGATAAACCAGTAACAATTCTAGCAGCAGTTAGTTGTACTTGTTCAAGCTTTTCTGTGTCTGCAAGAGAGCATCCTCCCCAAACTTCTGAAGCATATTCCAAATGTGGCCTAATGAAGGATGTGTACATAAGCGATAAAGATTTACGATTTAATTTATATTTTATTTTTTTTTTGCATGGAAGTCCGAACGATATATCATTTTCTTGTCTTTCCTTTTATTACAAATATTTGAACTCCAAGTACACGATTTGATTTTCAAGTATCTTAGAATTTTAGTAAATTTAAAAAGTTTAGGGTGGAGTGGTGGGGGAGGAAGGGGTCCCTCATTGCATTTCATCTTGGCGTGACCAAATCAAATACATGCCCAAATGCACGTTCGTACAGCAAGCTATAGCAGTGAATGCCTTTGAAAATATTAGCGGTTTTTTCTCTTTTAAATAGATCCACTTATTCTAATGTTATGTAAATTTGTAGATGTACGACAGAGACACAGGGACACAGACGTCTCTCCTCTAGTCACCGGGCCTCGCTCTGGTGACACAAACTGATATTTAGGTCAATGATTGATGGGGTCAGAGGTGCTTATAGATCTATTTGCTTGAGTTGAACTATTACCTACTAAATTACTTATCTTGACTTGCACTTGTTATTTCCGCCTAGCACAAAAAATAAAGAAAAAAATGCCATTTTTTTCTTTTTAATGATTTGTAATTTGTCTCTTGAACTATATTTTGCTTATCTTGACTTGCACTTATTTCCGTTCAATTTTATTTATTGGTAATTAAATCAGATCTATTGCATGGAGAATGATAATTGATTATTTAATGATGTATTAAGTTGGTAAATAAATTAATGTATACATTTACGATTATTACGAGTATTACTGAATTTGATATATATACAGTCAATTACTGAATGAATGATTAAGCGGAAATAACAAAGCACCGATTTCACTGCTGTTTAATTTTTTTCATATTGTTTTTTTTTATCAATTATGAGAAAATTTACGATTTGTGACAAACTGCAGATAATAAATATCTAGTGTAGTTCAATATATTTCAAAGAAAATAGCTGATATGGTAAAACATGTTATTTAAAAGTATTTATTGATTTAAAACATACCTATGATAAGATACAAGTGTGTCCAATATACATTTATAAACTTCCCTATTTTACCTATACTATACAAGGTACAAGGACAGGATATACATGGGCTATGCCTGTTGTCCAATCCTATATTGAATTTATTCAATAAAATATGTTTAAATTGAAAAAAGAAACTTTTTTTCTCATGTATATGTGCAACTCTCTCTCTCTCTCTCTCTCTCTCTCTCTCTCTCTCTCTCCTTTTCTTTTTAACCCCCCGGCCTTTATATGAGTCTAACTTTTGCTGATTAATTTTCATGAAGTCTCTTATATAATTGCAATTTCTCGTCTCTCGACTCTCTTCTCCTCTATTTCTTACTCTATCTTTCTGTCTTTCTTTCTTATTATTCATATCTTAAAAAAACGTGGTTAGCAAAATATAATGATATTAATCTGCACTTGCATAATACTCTGAGATCTCTAACTAAGAAATAAAGACGTACTTCCCTACAAATAGATTTCAAAGCATGCATTCAATAAAAAACACACCCAAAATATGTATACACTTAATAGCTTTCATATCAATATTATTTAGCACACAGTAATGAATATTTTGACAGGAATTGCTGATAGAGTCCCATATATCAAACTCTAATTAATACACCATTACACTTTTCCATTGTCATTAAATCGATTTGTCATCATCTACGAAAACGTCACAGACATTCTTTCCAAAATGTTCTTTATGCCCATAAGCCTTTTTTATTGTCACCCCTGGTACAACAATGATTGGACAGACGCCTCGGTATATATAAACCCCTCAGATGGTCCCTTATCCTCAGTATTCGGGCTGTGTCCCCCCTGAAAGAACAAAACAGTAAGTACACAATAGATCTTATGGACAACACGGGCACCTGTTATTATGTATATAGTGGAAATACATGCATGTATCTATAATATAGGATATATAGTAAATGTCATTTATTTATGCATTGATTGATTAAAAAAGATGAAACGTATATTATAAATTATAATCAGCAAAATCATATCGAATCTATGGTATAAAAAGTTACAATAAAGTTTTACAAAAAGTAACTGTATTATGCATATTTATTATGGTACTACATGTATATAGTTTTTGTTGTTTTTGGGGGTGTTTTTCAGTTGTTTTTTGGGTTTTTTTTTTTTTTGTTTTTTGTTTTGTTGATTTACAAACATTAATATCTAGAAATAGCTATGGATATATTTTGACAATGAAATGGTACGGTGTTTGTACGTGTACATAAACAGATAATTATTTTTAAAAAATGAAATTAGTCTTTGTCTTCTCCCGGTGAAGGCCGTCAATTATACAATTTTTTCTTTGGCAACTACATGTATTTGTTGGATTTTGTAATGATGGAAGGCAACGAGGAAGAAAAAAAATAAAATACCACTCATGCGTGATTTTCTCACTCACTTTTGATAAAAGTATCCTCAAAAAACATTTAGTTCGATAAAAATAAAACTCTGTTCACTATAGAACTTTTTTTTCTCCAATTGCAATTTGACGTATGATTTATGCAAAGGTGTACATGTACATGCAGTATGTACGTGTATATGACAAATTATACAGGTGTATGTTTAATTTAACACTGCATGTTGTAGAGACTTTTTGCAGATTTTCTTTCGAAAAGAGTTTAATTTTTTTCGACATTTTTTTTTCTTTTGTAGGAAAACATGAGGGCCAAGTCACTTTTTTGTGTGTTTTTCTGTCTGCTGTTCATAGATCCCGTGACGTCACAGCGAGTTCTTGGAGCTTTGCTGGGCGGAGTTTTGGGACACCAGGTGAGAAAACAAACGAACAAACAAACAAATGAGGTTTTTTTTAATATACGAAATAAGATCAAATATAATAATATATCAAATAATCAGATGCAGTATAATTGGACCATGCAAGCACATTTAACGGTTGGTTTGGTTTGAACTTAATCTATTGTAATATAATTACAATCGGATTAGGCACAGGTAGCCCTCTCCCTATACAATGATTGGCATACAAATTTTTCACAGGCAAATGGAATGTCATACATGTGTATATAAGTATAAATATTCAAAATGATTTACAATAAACGGTTCCAAATAATATTGTAAACAAACAAATACCAAAAGCAATAAATAAAAAATAAGACAAACAACAACAGAAAAACCCCCCAAAAGAAACCCCCAAACAAACAAACAAACAAACGAACAACGAAATCAATTAAATAAAATCAAATCATATGACCCTAAATCATTCATAACAAAACCAAAAAAATAACGGAGTACTTCATACACATGTATATAACTTTAAATTAATGAAGCACTTCATTATATTAACCAATCGGAGAGCGAGTCATTAATCAATTGATCATATGATACGTTAGTTTTTTTTAATGAAAAAAAAAATCACTCAATCATTCATTTGCGATTGATCGATAAACGGAAACTATAATAATATACTTCATTAATCAAGCTAGTAGGGAAATAAGATTTGTTAATTAACTATTCTACAACAGGCATTCAATTGCATACATACTAACGGCTATCATGTAGAAATACGTATTTTTTCTTTTATATTATACACATGTATATTGGACACATTAAAAGAATATGTTTGACGACTTTATTCAATGATTAAGAATATATAAAAACAGACGAACATCCACATCAATGAGAATGAGAATGATCCCCATGCCTATATCCTCTCGTTTTTCTTAAGTTGGAATAACACACCTGGAAGAAGTCTTTCAAATTAACAGTAAATTATTTGATTATCAAAGATATAATGATAATTAAATAAACTGTATATACATGTATGTCAAATAAGCGAAAAAATTGCAGTGTGTGGATAAAACATGAATATCTAAAAAATTCAATTCAGTAAGTAACAACAAAAGCTCCTGCGGGATTCGAACTCGGGATGTACGGATTTTTGTGATGATGTGTTAAATAAAATTATTCCACCTTAAGGCTATAATTCAATTCAATTCAATTTATTGACCAATAAGAGTGCTGTAAGCTAGGGTGATCATACAATAAACACTAAGTACATTATACACATGATCACAATTAAGAGTATGCATGCGCGGATCCAGAAAAAAAAATTACGGGGGGGGGGGGGGTCCGAGGCATATTTTTGGACCACCATTCCCGACCCCCCCCCCATCCCCCCTCTAGATCCGCACATGCACATGCACATGCATATGTGTAACAACATTAACTAATGGATTTTCATAGCGAAAGTTCATCCCGCGATTTAGAATGTACATGTAATTAGAATGTACATGTAATTTCCATCCGTTTTTTCAGCTGACTGGCTCGGGCACAAAAGTCTTAATGTCAAATACTAGTCTTATCATAGTCATTTTTTTTCAGGCTTTAACATCTGGAGGTGGGATTTTTTTTTTCAACAGACATTTTTTCTGTAATTTACACATGGAAAAAATGAATCATAATCGACATTCTTTAGATTCATTGCACTTTAAAAAATAACGTTGCTACTTGCACTGTTATCAAATTATAAAATGTATAAATTCATCACTTTTTTTTCAGTTGACTGGCGGACACCCCTTGGGGGCTATCGGGGGAGGACTCCTGGGACACCAGCTGTTCAATGACCGCGGGAGAGACGGATGGAGAGACGGATGGCGAGGAGGCGGTGGGAGGGGCGGCAGGGGTAGAGGCCGTGGACGGTTTGACCGCTGGGATGACTGGGATGATTGGAGGGGGCGTGGTCGAGGAGGCGGAGGAGGATGGGGGCGTGGCGGAAGAGGAAGGGGGCGTGGTGGTCGCCGAGGACGTTGGTGAATGGGCGCGGATCTAGCTGTTTATATCTTAAGGAGCGGATCTTAGCTGTTTATAACATGTTTAATGGAGGTGAATCTACATGTCCATGGGAGGAATTAATGTACAAACGACGTACCCTATGATTTCACTGTGGAATGTGTGTTGTGCAGGGTTTTAATTTTCGTGTATATTACATGTATTTATATGATAACAGCTGTATCGAATTCTGTTCAATAAAAAATTCTAAACATGTAAACTTTGCTTCTATGTGTGACTGACTATCAGCTGATTTGAAGGGAAGTCATAATAACTCCTGCATGTGTTGTTATAGTCTGTTATAGTCTGTCCCAAGATATTTATGCTACACATTTAGACGATTTTAGATAAAATTACACATATGTACCTGTGAAAGAAGTGCACTGATTGAAATCGATGAAAGGGAAAATTTCCAAGATGACTTCGTTCACACATTATGATTTTTCCCTCGTAAAAATTCACAGGAACGAAAACAGATTTCCTACGGAAATTTATAATGGGGAATGTTGACATCATCTCTCCATTCGGGAGTCACTCTAAATACACTCGCACACTTTTTCAACGTTATCATCCGGGTGCCTTCATCTCTTTAGCAATGGAATATCCCCGTAGACTTTTTATTTTCAGTCGTGCATGTATTGAAACCTGACAAGCTAGAGGGGGCGTTTTAAAGGGGAAATCTTCAGATTTGTTCATACTATTGAATGAACATCGGCTGAACAAAGAGGGTTTTATCAATATGGCAGGGTTCTCCTTAAGAGCCGGCACCCGGCGATTTCTCGCCCCCTACTTGTAGCAAATTCGCCGCCTACTATAATTGTAACTGAAACAAAGTTTTTAACACTTAAGATTTTCTTTCATAAAGAATTAAGTACATAAACGATATTCCACAGAATGGTGACAGATTCCTTCTGTTGTAGTGTTACTTAATTAAGTACATCGATCCCGATCCTGTGCTGCATCGAAGAGATCCGAAAGCATAAGAGGAGTCTTTTCGCGGGTTTTTTGCTCTCTCTTGACTTATCATACGCTTTCGGAATATCAAGAATTTACATCACTCAAAGCTTATGATAAGTTTGGCGATCGAGTATCTTGTACATTTTGACACGATGTGATAATTAT
Organism: Magallana ariakensis; assembly: GCA_020458035.1. Lineage (NCBI taxonomy): Eukaryota > Metazoa > Mollusca > Bivalvia > Ostreida > Ostreidae > Magallana > Magallana ariakensis. The sequence continues at coordinate 68,011,903 of CM035811.1, forward strand.
GCGGCACACAGATTTAGTCTGACGAAAGGGATAAGTCATTTGATCATTTTTCAATCTAGATCTCGTCTAAAAACGTTGGAGAAATTGGAAAACTTGTTTAACACATACACTGTAGCTTGAACCGAGGACCTCCTATAAATACAAGATGGCGAGTGTCGTCTTTTACTTTTTTTTTCAATGTACATTGAATACACTTTTAAGTGATTGTTAATATTGCAATGAACAGAAAAACACATAAGATCACCAGTTGTAATCCATTTTGTCTCCGGAAACAAATAATTAAGAATTAATATAACTTCACTATCCGACAACCGAACTCATCTTGTCCATGTTGCCGAAACATTTGATAAAAGATCAATTAAATCAAAAACGAATAAAGGCTTTGGAAGACTGAAGCAAGATTTTATTGAACTTTTTGGTTCCTAATTGTGTATGGTTGAAACAGATCTTCACCTGAGGAGTAACAGAAACATGCAAAGGAAAAGAAAGAACATGTTCCAACATTCTATGTCCTAAAAAAAACCGTTCATGCATGCATTCTCGATAAAATGAGTTTGTGAATGGTCACTTCTTAAACACTTCGTTCTGTTTTTTTACTCATCTGTATGCTACATTTTTGAGTCTGGAATGCAGGAAATTGCTTCAAATGGCTTCTTATTTTCAAAATTTTTCCGGGGGAGCATGCCCCCGGACCCCCCTAGAGGCTCGCGCCTTCGGCGCTCACATATGGTGCCTCCTACTTTACTCTAATTCCCCTGCTACTTGTGATATTAAGGAGAACACTGATATGGAAAAATTTAAGAAAATATACGACAAAAATATCTTGGGACAGACTATAGTCCCTTTGCTAAGGAGAAAGATCAAGGAATATAGATAGTCATACTCATACATACATGTACTGTAGAGATTATAATATGTTTAACGGTGCTACCGTTTGGGCGAGCGCAACAAAAATCACACATATTTTTTCCATATTTGTCAACTTTGTGATATTTTGGCAATTATCAACTAACATCAAAGAATTTGTGTGTGTGTGTGTGTGTGTGTGTGTGTGTGTGTGTGTGTGTGTGTGTGTGTGAGAGAGAGAGAGAGAGAGAGAGAGAGAGAGAGAGAGAGAGAGAGAGAATAATTCTAAGTTTAAAAAAAGTCTTACAGAATACATAACATAGACTTGCTTATCCCTAAAATCGATCAGTCTGTAGAATGTAATTTGTGTTTAATTTGATCAAATGTGTAAACGATAAATATTATTTTCCCTTTGTACCTTGTTGTTATCGGACTCCCCCCCCCCCCCCCCCCCGGTTCATAAATTTTGGAGGTTCCGTTGTATCCATGCCCCCGGTGTGTAATTTCCCATTTTCCAATTTAATGATTTGACAATATGCAATATCTACATGGATTTTTAACTGTGTATTTTTTCTCTTTATTCTTTTTTTTATTTAGTTCACAATAACGAGGCTGTATTTTTTATAGCAATTTTGCCAAAATATATTTAATTTGAAATTCTATAAATCTATATCCTTCAAATTAGTTGTAAGAAACCATAAGCCTTGACTATAGAAATTATAATATGTAGCATCTTGAGAGTGCCGAATGACGATGTCTGACATAATGACGTCAGTTTGAAATTGTGACGTAGAAATAGAGATTGCAGGAATGAGGAAGCGACCATTTTTGACTTCATGAAAAAGTTTTATTCATATCTTTGTTCTTGCCAACGACAAGTTCATGTGCTTACCACCGGAGGAAAAGTGTGTATATTTATCAATATATATTTAAGTTTTATCATATCTAAGGTCTTTTATTATTTATCTCTAAAATGAAAAAAAAAGAAGAAATGAAATAAAAAACAAATATTTTTTGCTGCTATGCTTCATTCAGGTACACATTCAATATTGATAGTTTGTCTTTTTTCCCGGGAATTAATTCTCCTATCCATTGGTCTTTAAAATTACTTTACCGGAAGACTAAATAAAAGGTGAAGGTCAAGTCGTCTGCCGAAAGTTTGAAGGTGATAGTTTTTGGCAGGAGATTCGCCTTTTCCAGTGTTTTAAGGATAATTAAAATTTGACAAGGTAAACCTAATTGCAAAGCAAATAAATGCAATATTTCTTGCTCGAAATATCCTGTCATGGATTAACTTTTCTGTTAGAAATGTTTTATAAACTGGCATTAACCAGTTTTCTTCCGATCACTATAGATGTGCATGTGCTGCATAATTTAAAATCCTTTGTTCGAATTGTTAAGCCTTGTTATACTTCAGGAATATAGCCGACAAAAAGTCTATTGTAAGGTAAGGTACTAAGGTTGAAAAGACAACCCCGGAAATACTTGACGACAGTTTTTCATTTATAAAAATCCATCTCATATTCCACTGCTTACTCCCTCATTGGAGTCTTGGTAAAATGGGTAGACAAACCCGGGCCATGGCAAATAAAAACCGGGGCAGATTTTTCAATTTACGTTGATAATAGTTAACTAATGTCATAAATTCCAAACTATGCATTGTTGTGCAGCAATATTTTTAGAGAATACAAATATACCGGTCTGTAACATATCCTGAAAATTTCAATTGGATTGGCATATTGATAATGAAGAAAATTAAAAAATCTCGATCTGCCCCGGTTTTTATTTTGCCCTGGCCCGGGTTTGCCTACCCATTTTACCAAGACTCCCCTTATGGAGTATAACTTTACTCTGTAAACTATGGAACTATTTTATTTGTTACTTGTTATATAGTTGTAACATACCACAGACTGATAGATATTTATTTATTACATTTCTTTATTTTTTTTGGTTAAAAAGTATTCTCTTTTGAGAAGTGAACAGGCATAGCCTACATCCACTTCTCTTCGCAAGCCCTCATATTTTGATTCTGGAAAACATGTAAATGTCGGAACCACAGACGGTTTACGCTTCGACCCATGTATTGACTCTAGTTACCCTGAATTTTCTTAACAGACCTATAATTTCCTCATTTTAAACTTAAATGCACACATACATGTATATATATCACAAAAAATTCAACTTTAACCCGCTCTCAAATCATTTTCTCAACCTCTACATCCCGGGTTTTTTAGCTATATATTTGCAAAACTAACGTCTTACATTCTGTAAAGGGATGATTTCATTATATACCAAACAGCTTATCTCAGCTGGGCGATTGGTACAGATCTATACAGCAACAGAAAAGTTCAACAAACTTTCAGAAAATGCATGTATCCTTCCCCCTCTCCCCATTTCTTCCAGTTGGAACTGCAAATTTCTGGTACTCAATCATCATGATCATTGATGGGATATTGAACCTGAATCAATAGGGCCTATCATTAAGTGAACCTGTTTCTGACAACTAGTTATATCACCTTCAAAGCTTACACAACTGGTTGCTAAAAGGATTATGTGAATGCAATTGTGTTTGTGTGTTAGTGAATAATATTGTTAGAAAACTCTAATACTCAGGATTGTTAAACTTTTTAAGGGTCCTCTATACGTTTGGAAAAAGTTTAGCATACAAATCCAAACTTCTACATTCCATAGAGATATGGAATTCTAGCATTCATTCTTTTTGAAAATAAGAGAGAAAAATTAAATTTTTGGGGGAAAAAAACTTTAAATAAAAATGTATTGCAACCTTTCATAAAAACAAAAGTCCCAGCCTCATGGCAGCCTGCTGTATTCAAACTGGGACCCGCAGGACAGTTGTCTTGATCAGGACCCTTAAACTTTGCATACTTTTTACTGGTTATAATACGTAATACCCACAGTTAATATCAATGATTTTTCCCCAAAGATGGGAAATATATTTGAGTATATATATTCAACTCAAATTCTATGTATGACTTAAAAATAAAACACAATAAACAAATGAGTTTACTTTTCACAAGACTTTCCTGAAAATATCAGGTTTTTTGATGTATAACTACTATAAACGACTTATAATGGGCTTTTTGTTGTGTTTTCAAATCAAGTAGTACTGAAAGACTGCATGTGCTTACCACCAATCTACCTGTACTCAAATTTTAGGATAGGGTAAGGGCAAAGAATTTTTTTTTAAATGATGACCTTGTAATTTAATTAAGATTTGACTTTTAATTCTTTCAGATGGCACAGCACCTTGCAAAGACACCAGGCAGTGGGGTAAGGATCCTATTATCATTAGTTTTTGATTTTAATTTGTAGATAAGTTCAAATAAGAGAAGAACAGTCAATAAGTGCAGTCGTACTAAATGTGTTCGTAGCTTCCAATTACAATACAAACATCTACAGAATCAGATGTTGGTTAATGTGCCTTAATTTGTAAGATTACATTTTATGATATATTTGATATATGATAAACAGATTAACCCAGCAGTTGTGTACATTTTAGGAAATCCCTGTAATATTAGAGCCAGAGGTTTGAACCCTTCAACTCTGTACAAATCTCATCTCATTCTTCGAACATGCAAAGGGAGACAATCTCCACAATTTGTTTACATTGTGGTTTAGTAGTGCATCATGTCTTGTCCTGTTTACCTGTTGTAAAAGTGCATCGTGCACAATGGGTCGTTTAGATTCAACACCATGTCTGTATATATATAACTTCCGCTCTACATGCTCTAGTTTATCAAATTTAGCAGAAAATATGACTTGATTATGAAAGATAGCTTAATGCATGGGAAGCCTTTTAGTTTAAGTGGAAATAGGCGAACAATAAGCAATTTTGGGGGAGACGTTGATTACTGTATTTGTAATCCGATAATTTAATTTAGTAGATATAAACAAAAGCCTTAGTTAGATGGGTTTGAACTCGTGATCTGAGGCTCACAAGCCAGATGCAATGTATACGTACTTTAACCAGTGAAATGTGATGATAATTAATACATACAATCAATTTCACAAAACATTTAAGTGCTATCTTTTGAAGTTGTGTCATAAAAAGTTTATTAATTAAGCCTTGATTTAGATTTGGGGTCAATTTTGCTGTAGCACCGTATATAACCCCCTTTTCTTGACTGAGTGATTCTATTAAAGCTACGAGAGCACGGACTACATAGGCTAAGTTCAAATTTCCAAGTAGCTATAGTTATCATTGCCATGTAAAGAAAATGGACTGATTCTTCTGTATATTGTTTTGACAGTACTAATTAAGCAATAAAATGCATTCTTTGGTGATTCATAGGGATATGATAGTAACAAGCATATCAGGATATATATACATACATAAACCGACAACTCAGGTTCAACTCAGGTTAGAACTATTTTAACAAGGGCTTGGACTTTCAGTAGGACGTGACTATCTATTTATTGCGTCAAAACAAGTTAAAATGACGCTGGTTTCAAGCGAAATATACACCGATTGCGTAGTCTTTGCTCAAAAGCCAGACAAATCTTGTTGATTTCAATGAGCAATGGCCGAGTGGCCTACGATGAAATAGACAGGATTACGTCACAATGCTGTTTGACACCAACTACCCAAAGTCCAAGCTCTTGTTAAAATGGTTCTATGTACTTTTCTTGAATGCTAGCTACCATCATACCCATATGAATCACCAAACAAAGCATTTTATTGTTTGAATAAACACAGTAGGTGACTATACTATTTTGCGTACAATAGGATAACAAAAATGTATATGTCATTCAACTGTCAATTATATAATTTATAATTTAACTACAGATGCTTCAATCTGCCCCCCCCCCCCAAAAAAAAAAGAAAAAAAGAAAGGCAGCAGGCATTCTGTTCACATACAGTCTACAAGAATACAAAAATTTTGCAGACACCAAAAACAAATTGGACAACTCATCGACGCCGTGGCCTTACTAGATACTAGTTTTCATATTGACAAGTCTATTCTCGCTGCGAACCAGTCCTTTTCGTATAGTTGTTGTAACAACAAGTCTCTGGATAGATTTAGTTGTGAAAATTATTTGTCGCAAACTAGCTTATCCCCAGTAAATCGCAAAATAAAATCGTCTAGAATGAAAGCTGGCCGGTTTACAGGATTGCTCACAAGTGCATGCACTCACACGTACCATCCACTCTTGGATAACAAAAAAGTTTATGATATACAGATGACATAAACAAACACAAGATGTTAAATTATATCTTCTTTTAATTTATTTGTGTGCCTATATGAATGACAACAATCAAATTCCCCCTCCCCCCCCCCAAAAAAAAAAACAACAACACAAAAAACCCACACACACAGGAAAATAACAAATTACACCAGATAAATGATTTGCATTTTAATGTTTAATCTTGGAGTTTTGTTAATCTTGTGTTGAACCTTATGTGCCTTTGATATGGTTTGAAATACACAGATTACTGTATACAGGGAAATATTCGCCCCCCTTTTATTTTCGCCCCTTTCGCCCTCGTCTTCATTGAGTGAGCAAATTTAAGACTGGGCAAATTCCGACGTCTCAAATTATCTCTCTTTAAAGACAACCATGTCTGGGCAATTTTAAGACGGGGTGAAACTGTTTGCAAGTGAAGAAGACCAACACAAAGTTTGAATATCGCTGTCCTCCGTGCGGTATATATTTTATGGAAATTCTTGTTATAAATACCTACAAAAGGCGTGACCTAAATTACTCCCGTCTCCGAAGCGGAGAAAATCGACTCCCCGAAATGTTGGAATCTGCTGGTCCTACTCCCCCTTACTTTTTGTCGACAACCCCACCCCCCCATTAGGGGTTGTATACAGTGTATAGAAAGAAACTGCTATCTGAAACAAACAGTCAAACTGTTATGGGGATATATTTTAGTAAACTTTTTAAATCAGAAAATATGCAATTTGAATTTCTGCATTTATTCACATTCGAAGCAAGTCAATACTGTATGATCATAGAACAAATCATGGACGATTGTCTCTCTTCCTTGTAAACATGTATGTTTCATTCTGTGGTCAGGATTAGATAATCCTGGATCACTGTTAGCATTAATCATCATCTCTTCAAGCTTCCTCCCCCTGAGCCCCTGTATTTATGCATCTGCACACATATCACACTCTGCTTATACTGGGGTTACCTATAGAGATGTATGTATTGTGCATTAGTGTATTACATTTTTACTTAAGATAACTTCAGTGAGGCTGTTCATAATTATCATTATTGTTTGTGTGTTCAAGCTAATGGAACTGTGATAAGCCACCCTTTAAAAAATGTTTATTTGCCATATCCCAAATCACTGTTTATATAAACTTACAGTGAGAAGGTTTGGAATTTAATTTTACGTAAAAAAAATGTATTTGTACCTTGACTTCCATCAAGTAGAAGATACGTACTCTACATCTGCAAACAATTTTAATAGAGATTATAAAAAATAAAACTATGAACACTCAAATTGTTCATAGAAATATCTTGTCAAGTATTTTTTTGTCAGTTGTTGGAGAGGGCAAGCAACCATTTTAGAACTGACCATTTATTAAAAAATAATATTTATTATATTGTCTTAATATTCTATATTATATAGTCTTTAATCTTTTGTTTTGATGCTCAAATACTTCATTAGTGTTGATGGTTTTCCAGACTCAATGATTTGTTTTTAATGGCACATTTTATTATTATATCATGGTGGCCAATTAGGACAAGTAGAATAAATGCATCTTAGATATATCATTTATTACAGTCTTCGAGACCAAGCATGCTGAGTGCATGCCCAATCAATTTATATGATGTATTATTTACCAGTGTACATGTAAATATGGTACATGCAAACTTGTTAGCTTAATGAGTTTGGAATAATCAATCTCTCCTTCTCTCATTCTCTTTCATTCTCTCTCTCTCTTTTCAATTTTTTTTCTCAATGTCTAGAATTTGTTCAAAGCATTCAAATGGCCTAAAGTATGCTTCTTAAGGAAAAATGCTATGAACATAATACCTGTAAACTAATTACCTGTCGATAAATTTGTATAGAAATATACATTAATTAATTGAGAGAAATTGTTCAGTGATGACAACTCTACAAACTAAAATTTTGTTTGATATTCTATCACTCATCAGCTTATTAATATTATATGGGTCAAAGAACACTGTGTGTTAACATCTGTCTAACATGGGTGTCTTTTGATGCATTGGATTTTGATTGTGCTTTTTTGTCAACACGTGACTTACCATTTCAGGACCCCACCCCTAAGGAGCCCAAGGTTTGTGATGATCGACCAATCATTTTACTCCCTCTCATACTCTCGTAACAATTGTACGCTGCACATTTTGCTTCATATTAATTTTTCAAGGTTTTAATTGTGCTCATGAGTGGTGGATCCAAGAGTTTACCTGTATTTATAATAAGATTGGAAACTTAAAATGTTATGGTACATATGTGTATTTGTAGGCATCAAAGCAAATTGCTATTATATTTCTTACTTCAAATTTGTTGAACCTATATCAATATGATTTTATGGTTTTGCTCAGCAGTGAAATCTACATTAAAAAAATAGTACTCAATGAAATATGATGAAACCACATTACCTGTATTAATCTGGACTGATTAATTTTCTATAAACATGACTATAAAGCTTCTCAGAAATTCACAACTTTCCATTGTATACTGCAAAATTGTCATTTAAATGGTGATATTTTAATGGAGGGCCAAATATTAATAATCTGACATCTTCAATGATGATCATCGTGAATGTATACAAGTTTTATCAACCCCCAAAATATGGATCCACCCTTAAGATTTGCTTCAGCTGTCAGATTTTGTACCCTTATGTTGGTGGATGGGAATAAGTTAATTAATATTATTAATTTTCTTATTAACTTAAGTTAATCAATGTTCTTCAATCAGTGAACTACTTTCAAGCACTTAGATTAACTTGTTGCATGCATGGTAAACTTGTTTCATTTCTCAATATTCATGTTTTTTAGCTTGTCAGTGACATGAATTTTCTAATTTTTTTTTAAGGATGGCCCATTGTTTCCCTTTCCAAACATTTTTAAGCATATTTTTATGTCAAATATTGTAAAATTTCAAAATTTAGAAGCAGTGAAAGTATTTTAGTTATAATGTACTTTTATCCATGTCAATATCAACAGGTGTCCCATACCAGCTAGCACCTTAAAAAATCAGTGTTCCAGATAATGATTAAAATATTTGTACTTAACAATTCCTGGAAGAATTACATGTTTCTCATCTTCATTCACTAGATACAGTCTTAATAAACTCCATATTATTTCAAGCACTTAGATTAACTTGTTGCATGCATGGTAAACTTGTTTCATTTCTCAATATTCATGTTTTTTAGCTTGTCGGTGACAATTGAAAGCTTGCTATATTTTCTAATTTTTTTTTTAAGGCTGGCCCATTTTTTCCCTTTCCAAACATTTTTAAGCATATTTTTTTTGTCAAATATTGTAAAATTTCAAAATTTAGAAACAGTGAAAGTATTTTATAGTTATAATGTACTTTTATCCATGTCAATATCAACAGGTGTCCCATTCCAGCACCTTAAAAAATCAGTGTTCCAGATAATGATTAAAATATTTGTACTTACAATTCCTGGAAGAATTACATGTTTCTCATCTTCATTCACTAGATACAGTCTTAATAAACTCCATATTATTTGAAAAGAAATTGCTGAACTCTGGCAAGAGAAATTCGAGGTATTTTGACACTGTTTTGTGGCCGCAATTTGTGTATATTGGCCATTAATAGCAGAGTAAGGGTCAGGGCTATATAATGCTATGATTGTCAGTGGCTGGAGGTCGGCATATAATTAAAGTGTGTATTGTGGGCAGGATAATCAGCACAGCGTGTGATATGGAGCTTTAGGAATGGGGGCAGCTGTCCAACAAATCACCACTGGCAGCTTGTAATCACTGGATGTAGTAACTCCCCAATCCTCTCGCCAGTTTCTTTACTAATCTCTCTAATATCTCGGGCTCGCTGATCCCTGTACCATTTGGTCAGTTATAGCTCTCTCTTTGTGTCATGTGATACTGGTTTTGGAATGTATACCTGAGTGTGTTAACTCTGTACATTGTGTCATTTGATGCCAACACGATCTGACCAGAAACTCTACAATTTTAGCAGGTAGGCGTGATAAAATCAACAAGATGTTCATATGATGGTGTAAATTATATGGGTCGGCACAGATGCTGTTTTGATAAAATGTTTTCAGTATTAGGTTTTTTCCTTCTTTTCATATTGTGTCTTTTCGTGCATTCCTACCTATATGATAATTTTGTTTGTAGAAAATGTTACATCTTAATTGATATATAAGGGATCGCGATCGATCTGCCTCTCTGTCTTCATATCACATGCTGTATCTCTAACATACAGGCATTAATTGCACAGTACTCCCCCAACACACACACTTTCTCTCTCTCTCTCTCTCTCTCTCTCTCTCTCTCTCTCTCTCTCTCTCTAGGATAGACAATTAATAATATTTCATCATTAATGAAACTTTGTTCCATGCTGTACAGTGCAAGTTTGTTCCATATGGTTGATCATGGCACTGTTTACAAACAGGCCTAATTCTTTATCATGTGATCACACTGACCAAACAAATGCTGATGAAAAAGAGGTCAGTGGCCTTCAGGAGGTCACATGCCTGCTGATATTGATTGACCTATTGCAGGAGCATCAGCATATGACGAAATATCAAAGCTAAGGATAGGTACCATATCTATATATCAACTACAAGGCTTTACGATAAACCACTGAAGGTCATAGTGAGATTTAATAGTACTTACGTTGGATAGTTTGCATACTTACGATAACCAACATTTCTGATATCAGTATTCTGTAGGTTCATGCCCTATTTTTAGCCCTCGACATAGATTGCATGGTAAATATACAGTCAGAGGTGTGTGTATATTGGAATGTACAGCATTATGTACCGAAACCAGGTGATTGACTCATCAGGTGTAATAGTGTAAAATAATGTTAAACATTTGCTTTCTGTCAGATATAAAGAGGTCTTCTATCACTCTCATGCACAAGGGATTCATCATGTTCATGGAGAAAGTAGTTTTTTGCAGGCCGGTCCCCCCTTATTAAAGGACAGGAACCATATTAAACTTATATTTTATCTATCAAAAAAAAAAAAAAACCTAAGGCCACACCTGCCCAGGTGAGTTAAGGTGATTTAAGGTGAATGTAAGTTTTTGCAGGTCTATGTTTTTAAAGGACATTGTCACAGGAAATGCTAGGCTGTGATGATTTGAAATGTTGTCCATTAAATAGGCTTAACTTATCAAGGTGAATCAAAGGTGTATAATGCGTGGTTGTTTTTAAAGATCATTTTTTAGAGGTTCCATATCCATCCATCAATAGAGATTGTTTGGCCATCATTTTGACATGTATAAAAGGATTTTGAAGGTAAAAGATTTAAGTCTCAATTTTTACATTATATTGTAATTCTTTATTATTTATAATACTTCAATCAGTATAATAGGAACAAAATTGAAGTCGGTCATAGTTTTTTTTCTCAGATGATGTCTAATGGTCGTGCATTTTCTGAAGTTTTTAATCAATCTTTTGTCGGATATTCAGTATTGAGTTTCATCGTTTTGGCAAGAGAAATTGATAATTGAATACCAAGCCAAGTAAAAAGGATAAAGCTGGTCCATTAGAGCGAAGGGAATCTGGTAAAAGCCTCTCTAAGAGACTTCTTTAAAGCAGCAGTGTATGGCCCATATAGTCAGTGTATAAGCAGTTCTACTGTGTTTTGGTGATGAGTAAAAATTGCCCAAAGTTGTTGATCACAAACTGTAATGGAGGCGGAGAGAAAGTATCATATAGTGTAAGTACTTCAGTGTACTAAGTACTTGTAAAAATAGTATAAGGTCAGTCAGCAATCATTAACCGACAGCGGTCTGACAGCTTCGTTCATTGAAAATTTACGCTTAAGTGAGGACTATACACATAATTTCTTTTTGTGGGAATGGAAGTTGGAGGATTAAAACAAGTGTAAGGACGTCATTAAACTCTGTTGATTACACCGTGTTAAATCATTTTAATATTTTTGGGCCAATTTTTTTTTTTCAAATATTTGCAGGGATGTAGTTGTACAAACATACAGTATTGTCTGTCAGTTTAGATTTGTTAGCTAGTTGTTGCAATTGTCAGTTACAAGAATATGGTTATTTACTTAGGTATATTGCAGTGTCAGTAAACCATTATGTTGTATGAGCTCAGGTTAATTTCCCACCCTGATTCATTCTTAGTGCAGCTTCAGTGCAGCTTTATTATTAGGGTTAAACTCTAACCTTGCCATAACATCACTGTCATAATCACTTGTCCATTATTATATACAACTATTATTATTATTTTGACACATTTTGTTTCCCATCACAATCATCATACTGTAAGGCTGACAATCATATTTCTGAGTTAGTGCTTATATATCATAGCTGTCTCATGAAAATTTAATTATTATCCAAGCTTGTCAGTGTAACGTTAGGTTGATATAATAATAATGTGAAACGGACTTATGGATTATCAGATCTTCTGTAACATTTATCTAATTTTTGAGTTTCTATCGTGTTTGTGGAGTAATCAAAATCTCATTGAATTCTTTAAAAATTCTCCTCTTTAGTTGGTAAGTATTGCCTTATTGGGACCTATTCTTGCATTATAGCAATTTATGTATATCACACTATAGCTGTAATTACTGGGTAATTATACATGACTACATTTTGAATTTGTCTAATGAGATATTGCATGTCCAAAATACTGTACATATATTGACCATGTTGACATGATGAGTAGCAGATGCTTATGTTTTTCTTAGAAATTACAGTAGATTATTAAATTCATTATGTAACTAAGGTATATATATATTAAAGCAATTTAGTATTAAGTTTATTTTTTCAAACTACATATAAAAAATTATTTAGCTATATGTACATGTAATCTAGTTGAGTTTTTAATGATTGACATGTAACCCACACTTTGTTTTACAGGTTTAGTAAGTATCCTGAACTTTTACAGGGAAGATGTATGTTTTATTAGCAGTTAAAGGTTAAACCATAGTCTGAGTTTCCTCTGTTGCAGTTTAACATCTAATCTGAGTTTCCTCTGTTGCATTTTAACCTGTAGCCGGCCTTTCCTCTGTTGTAGTTTAACGTGAAGGAGATGGAGCGTGAGGGTGGCTACTATCGCCAGTGTCAGCAGCTGGCTGCCGCCGACGCCATGTCTCATCTGGAGCACATGTGTAAGCTGGACATCGACTCCGAGCCACATGAAGTCCGTATGACAGGGATTATCTGTACCATTGGTCAGTATAGGGGACTCTATCATAGTGCATTAGTCAGACTTTATTCACACAAGCATTTGCGCTTTATTCTAGATTGTTGATGTGTCAAAATCTTTAACTCGGATTATTGTCATTGAAAGATCCGTTACTGTGGAATCATTAGATTTCATGGAGGCTTAATGTTTGTGGAATTCGTGGGATATTCGTCACTCTCATCCAGGAATTAACATCCTCAATTAGTTAGTTAATTTAATAAATTAGGGTTACAAAGTCATACTTCCATTTGTAGGTGTAAGAGAATGCAGGAAATTACGTCCCCACGAACCTTTAAAATCCACGAAAATTGGCCCCCACGAATTTAAATGATTCCACAGTATTTGTCCAATTCTTATAAAGACAGCTATATAATGAAATAATAGCTTTTGTTCAGGTTAAAAAACGCAATCAGAAAACAGATTATATTTCAAGGGTTGATTTTAGAAATCAAATGTCTTATTTTTAGGTCCGGCTTGCCGTGAAATTGACTCGTTACAGAAGATGGTGATTGAAGGCATGAACATTGCTCGCCTCAACTTCTCACACGGAACCCACGAGGTAATGCTGGAGTACAGTCAAACCCAGATAGAGCAACATCTTTTTGAATGAATTTATGCTTACAGTGAAGTCATTTTCCTTGTCCTAGGTTTTGAATTGTATTATTTACTTATCATGTATATATATACTAATTTGGTATACCAAATTAAGTTCACCTCAAGCCCTTGAATATAAGCATGTTTTCTATCTGAACAATAAAAAAGGTATTTACTGTGGTGCCATCAATTTTTGGGGAGAAAAAAAAAGTACACTTCACAGATTCAAGGATTCCTGAATTATTTGACAATGATTCTTTCAATAGAAAAAGTTGTCTTAATCAATCAATAATGAAGAATAGGTTCTCAACAGACATACTATCCTTTGATAAGCAAATCATTTTTATTTCAGAATAACTAAGAGTCATTGATATTTGTTGAATACCGATCTTCTTCAATTTCGTTGAGTTGATCCATGAAATTTGATGTTCATTAAAATGCAATTTCTAATAATACATATTGAATAGATAGATAAATGGCCACAAATTTACATATCCTTGACACTATGAATTTCACAATCCACAAAAATTAATACCCATGAATATTAATGAAACCACAATATTCTGATGTACCATTGACCACATAAGTTATAATTTGAAGATGTTTCTTCTTTTTGAATTGACAACAGTAGTGGTAGAGATGTCTTTTATTTTTAGTATCATGAGGGGACCATCAAGAATATCCGTGCGGCGGTGAAGGATTTCAGCTCGCCCCGCCCTGTAGCAATCGCCTTGGACACCAAGGGCCCAGAGATCAGGACAGGGCTCCTGGAGGGGGTAGGAAGCTTTTATTTATGTTTCACACCCAGGTCGTTACATGTAATTGATGGGAAGGGGTCTTCACTCATAATGCAATTGTGATATGTAAACACACATTCATCTATTAGCTGCAATAATGTAACCCTCCGATTTTTTTTCTAACATTTTTTGGAGAGGGCAAAGATTCCATATGTAATGGTGCAAATTTTTAATGCGGCTGACTTCAGGCTGAAAAGATCTTTTTTATGTTAGATTTCCTTTAGATAAAATGATTTTTTAATTCAAGATGAATATTTGTGTGTTAACTTTGTGCTTTGGAAATAAATCATTTGTTTTCTTGGCATTTTCTCTTGGTGCGAAAGAACCAAACCATTAATTGTTGGGTCCTTATACAAGGAACCTAATCAGTTATTTATTTCTTTTGCATTATTTGTATTAACTGTTATGGCCTCACACAGGGAGCCTCAGCTGAAGTGACACTGAACACAGGAGATAAGATCAAGATCACGACGGACGACAAATTCAAGGAGAAGTGTAGCAAGGACACACTGTGGGTCGACTACAAGAACATCACCAAGGTCATGTCCGTGGGCGCCAGGATGTACATTGACGACGGACTCATCTCCGTCATTGTCAAGGAAATGGGTAAGATTTTAGTCAATATCATGGAAAAATTGTGAAGTGTTACATGATTGTACTGTAGATTTCTTATTTTACGCGAGTACTTAATTCCGTGATTCAATCGTTTTGCATCAAATGACAAGATTTTTATTTTAATTTATTTAGTTTACATCTGTCTGAAAAATAAAAGTGCGATTATATAATATATGCGCGATGTTCTTTTCGCAATTTTACATGGATATTAATTCCCCGCGTTTAATTAGGAATCTACAGTATACCAACATTGTTAATGAAATCAAAAGGACATCAAATAAATGATTACCTTGGAATCGTTACAATTGGTGGCTCAGTTTTCATGAATCTCATGGTTACCCCTCATTCACGTCTTTACATTCCCAAAAAGTAAAGAAGGTCGAAACCTTCAGCAGCCTAAAAAAAAAAAAAATTCACTGACTGCATTAAATAATCATGATGGCAGACTCATATTCCCACTTGGCTATTTCTTTTATCTAGTGTACTGATTAACAATAATTTAGTTACTTTTACCTACTCTTTATGATTAATTCAATAATTTATTACAAGAAAGATGTAAATATAAACAATAAAACGCTATCTTTGATGATTCATGCGGGTTATTAAGGTAGCGATCATTAGAGAAAAAATTAACATAAAGTGGGTTATGTATTTGTGCAATGTTGTTACCTTCATATCCCGCATGAACCACCAAAAAAGCATTTTATTGTTTAAATACAGTGTATATATATTGGACAATTTATATGAGATGCATTCAGTTACAAATAGAAATAATTTAAATATATTTTACCTTCTCCTTGTGATAAATTCATTATTTATTATAAGAAAGATGTAAATATAAACAATAGAATGCTATCTTTGATGATTCATGTGGGATATGAAGGTAGCGATCATTGCAGGAAAAATTATAATGTGATGTTGCCACCTTCATATCCCGCATGAATCACCAAAGATAGCATTTTATTGTTTAAATGAATCCATAATTCAAATCCTTTTCCTGTGAAGTTACCACAGTAAGTTATGGATTTTTGTGAAGAATTGGTCAGTGTAATAAATACATTGTAGGTGCTGACTTTTTGAACTGTGTGGTGGAGAATGGGGGAGACCTGGGCAGTAAGAAGGGCTGTAACCTCCCCGGTATAGCCGTCGACCTCCCCGCAGTCTCCACCAAGGACAAGGAGGACCTACTGTTTGGTGTATCTCAGGGGGTAAGTGTGGGGGAGACCTACTGTTTGGTGTATCTCAGGGGGTAAGTCTTAGGGAGACCTACTGTTTGGTGTATCTCAGGGGGTAAGTCTTAGGGAGACCTACTGTTTGGTGTATCTCAGGAGGTAAGTGTGGGGGAGACCTACTGTTTGGTGTATCTCAGGGGGTAAGTCTTAGGGAGACCTACTGTTTGGTGTATCTCAGGGGGTAAGTCTTAGGGAGACCTACTGTTTGGTGTATCTCAGGGGGTAAGTCTTAGGGAGACCTACTGTTTGGTGTATCTCAGGGGGTAAGTGTGGGGGAGACCTACTGTTTGGTGTATCTCAGGGGGTAAGTCTTAGGGAGACCTACTGTTTGGTGTATCTCAGGGGGTAAGTCTTAGGGAGACCTACTGTTTGGTGATCTCAGGGGGTAAGTGTGGGGGAGACCTACTGTTTGGTGATCTCAGGGGGTAAGTGTGGGGGAGACCTACTGTTTGGTGTATCTCAGGGGGTAAGTGTGTGGGAGACCTACTGTTTGGTGTATCTCAGGGGGTAAGTGTGGGGGAGACCTACTGTTTGGTTATCTCAGGGGGTAAGTCTTGGGGAGACCTACTGTTTGGTGTATCTCAGGGGGTAAGTCTGGGGGAGACCTACTGTTTGGTTATCTCAGGGGGTAAGTCTGGGGGAGACTTACTGTTTGGTGTATCTCAGGGGGTAAGTCTTAGGGAGACCTACTGTTTGGTGTATCTCAGGGTATAAGTCTGGGGGAGACTTACTGTTTGGTTATCTCAGGGGGTAAGTCTGGGGGAGACCTACTGTTTGGTGTATCTCAGGGGGTAAGTCTGGGGAGACTTACTGTTAGTCTGGGGAAGGAAAATGGAGGATTTGATAAGAAGAGAGGGATAGAGACATTGTAATTGGGAGGGGAGAGGACCTATTGTTTGGTGTATCTCATGTGGTAATTCTGGGGGAGAGGTTTAAGGAAGGAAAGGGGAGGAGTATTTGATAGGAAGAGAGAGATAGAGACATTGTAATTCGGAGAGGGGACCTATTGTTTGATGCCACTCAAGGGGTAAGTTTTTATGTTAGGTTCAGGGAAGGGGAACAGGGGGAGGAGATAGATAATCTGTTTGCATGTGTATGAATGGGGGAAGGGAGGGATAAAGACATTGTTATTTATTTTGGGGGGGGGGGGTTAGAGGGGGTAAGTCAGGGGGAAAAGTACAGGGGTGGGGCTTAAGGCATTTAGTTTGGTTCTGGTATTTGGAATAGGCTTTCAAATAAAAGTTCTACATGTATCTGATTATAACAGGTACATGTATTAGTCAATGATAAGATGTTTATTGCAACAAACTATATGACGTATGGGCTTAATTTCTATGACATGAATTCAAGTCTAAAGGGAAATAATTCACACAAGCAATTTGTGTATACTGAGAATGTGTAACTTGCAGGAATTATATGAAGTAGACCACAGAAAACTAACTCAAAGCAATAAATGTTTGAGAGAGATTGTGTTGTAAAAGGCCCCAAAACTTTTCTTTTATAGTATTGCACAATGTATGTTGAGATTTTTCCCCCTGTTGTAGGTGGACATGATTTTCGCGTCCTTCATCAGAAGCGGTCAGCACATCAAGGACATCAGAGCCATCCTTGGAGGGAAAGGGAAGAACATCAAGATCATCGCAAAGATAGAAAACCACGAGGGAGTCAAACGGTACATGGGGATCATTGTAGACTCGTAGCTGGCTGTCAACAGAAACTAAATGGTTTTGGGGTGGTTCCTTGTTTATATTTAATACTACAATAAGTGGACTGTCTGATAAAAATTGAATGGCATTAAAGTGTCCATTGTATTTGTTAATTAAATGGTCCACTGTTTGTAAACACTGACTTTGTATGATAGTTATGTACATGTACATGTACTTCAGTCCAAAAAGAATTATATTTAGTTTTTCAGGTCAGAAAGTTGGAAATATAATGTGGGTTGCATTATTTATTAATGTTTGACTGAATTTCATTTTTTTAAACTGAAAAATGAAAAAGAATTGAGTTATTCCATTTTTGAATAAAATCAAATATAAAAGGCAGCCTGCCATTTGATCTGATGCAGTGATAAGATACATGTATAAAACATAAATTTTTGGACTCCAGACTTAAAAGGACTGAATTTTGTTAGACTATATCAATCTCATTATATATAGAGCTCTGTATAAAGATTTATGAAAATTTAATTTGCTGCTATTTTGGTAATAAAAATAGTGTTAGGCCAAAAATATTGTAGCTAGTCAAAAGTACGGCATATTTGATGGGTAATTTATTGATTATATGGTCTGTTTAATTGCTGTTGATTATTGTCACAGATTTGACGAGATCCTGAAGGAGTCGGATGGGATCATGGTGGCCAGAGGTGACCTTGGCATTGAGATTCCCCCAGAGAAGGTGTTCCTGGCCCAGAAGATGATGATTGGTCGATGTAACAGGGCGGGGAAACCCGTCATCTGTGCCACTCAGGTCAGTACAGTACAGGATACATGTACTAGTAGGTCAGTCCAAGAGTGGTCTCATTGTTCCATTAGTTGTGTCTCAAATCCAAGTGTAGAACCAATGTCACTGCATGAAAAGTTGATAATCTGGTACTGAGGTCAGATTTGACAAAATATGATGTGCTGTAATTGATCTGTTTAATTGGATGTTGGAGTCGATGATATGATTTAGCTTGGCATCAAATATTTTCACAAAAAAGCAAGAACATTCAACAATAAAGTTATTGACAACATTCTGTGTTGTGCTTTGTTCAGATGTTGGAGTCGATGGTGAAGAAGCCCCGCCCCACGAGGGCGGAGTCCAGCGATGTGGCCAATGCTGTGCTCGACGGAGCTGACTGTGTCATGTTGTCAGGGGAAACTGCCAAGGGAGACTACCCACTGGAGTCAGTCAAAATGATGCAGAAGGTCAGTCAGAGGTCCCTGGAGGTTAAAGAATTTAATGTTTCTACCTATGTTATGTGATGTAAATTTGGGCAGTTTATGCTTTTTGAACTGCTAAGAAATTCAATCCTCAACTCAAATCCTTAAAAGAAAAGTACATGTACATTTGAGTTAAAAACTCAGACTTGAGGCTAAGTATTGACTTGAGTAAAGTTGGTGACGATGTTTCATAGAAGTTTACTAAGGCATATAAACCAATTGTTTTATATTTATTTATTTTGTTGTATAGATTTGCCGGGAAGCCGAGTCTGCAGTCTTCCACCACCAACTGTTTGAGGAACTCCGAAAGGAGACCCCCACCCCCACAGATGCCACCCACACCGTGGCCATAGCAGCGGTGGAGGCTTCATTCAAGTGTATGGCCGCCGCTATCATCGTCATCACCACTTCAGGAAGGTATAATACTTATCACAGTGGGACCAAGTTTTTAAGAGGGCTGAATGGTATGTGGCCATTTTTAGACTATATTAATCTCCTTAAGAAGAAGAGCCCTGTATAAATATATGAAAATGATTATAAGGTTAAGATATTTGGAATTTTTCTTTGCTGTCTGATAGTTTTGGGCTTAAAAACCATTTCCTTAATTTTCAGATAGATTAATTGATTAACTTGTTGACTATCTAGCCTCTTTAATGGTGTGGCATAAATGTTTTTTGCTTTGAATTCAGTGTAGAATTATGTATGATAAAAATACTTATTTAATATCAAATAATTCATTTTACAATTGTGTAAGTAAACGGATGGCAGAAGTGTTGTCAAATCATCATTTCATTGTGTACAGTACTATGTTTTTCAGTTGTTTAGAGAATATTGTACATTTCGTGATAAAAAAAAAGATGCAGGTTTAAAAATTTTGTGATAAGTTGAGGATATGATGCTTATAATTGATGGTGATTTTCCTGTCTTTAGGTCGGCCCATCTGATTTCGGCGTACAGGCCCCGCTGTCCGATCCTGGCCATCACAAGGATAGAACAGACCGCCCGCCAGTGTCATCTCTTTAGGGGCATCTTTCCTATCCACTATGTGGGTGAGTAACTCGGGGGGAAAGTAGGCTTTAGTTTTATTTTACATGTATATTGAGCTAGTGATAGTCCATATACTTGTATTTGTTCAGAGTCAAAATGGGGATAGCCAGTGTACCTGACAGAAGTGTATAATTTTTTAGTGCCATAATCACAGTCCATTAGCACAATGAGTTCCTTTTGAATTTGTGTACTTATTCCAGTGTGGTGTGAAACAACCCATTATACTTGTATCTTTACCTCTTACTTATTCTAAGTAAAGAATACAGAGTATATAGCTACTTTGTATGCATATTTTGATACTTGGAGAATTCACAAGAAAGGTATTGAGTCCCCCCCCCCCCCCAATAAAAAAAAAAAAAAGAATCAGAAAGGTTTAACACTTTGTTACAAAGATACAGGTTCAATGCTGAAGTCTGATCTCCATACACTTCAATGTATGCTTTGAATTGTTAAGTTTCATCGTGCAATTTAATGAATTGTCCTATCATGCTTTGCACTTAAGGGCATGCTGGGCTACGCATATGTACATGTACTTTGCAATGTTTACTATCCCAATATGCTTTGTAGTGTATAACTATCTTATAAGTGTAACTGTCTGTGCTCGCCTTGTATCCAGTCATGCCATTCACTAAATATACCCCATCATGCTTTGCACTGTATTTATTCCATAATGCTTGTTCTGTATGCATCCCATCATGCCTTGTGCTGTATACATATATCCCATCATGCTTTACTCTGTATGTATCCCATCATGCTTTGCAATGTACACAGAGCCTCGCCTTGAGTTTTGGACCGAGGACATGGACAAGCGGATCTACAAAGCCCTAGCCTTTGGGAGGGACCGAAACTTTATCAGCAATGGGGATTTCATCATCATAGTGACTGGTTGGAAATCGGGGTCAGGCTACACTAACACCCTGAGGATCATCAATGCCCCCGAGTCTGACGAGGGGCCCATACTGGGGGTACCCATCATCAAAGATTACAATGACTAAAAATAGAAACTGTCAGGGGCCATATTGGGGGTACCCTTGTTAAAGGTTACAATGAATTATTATAGAAACCATTGAGGTGCTTTATTTTGTTAGTAAAAGACTTCTATAATTGTTTAGATGAAAGCTGAAGATAATTGAATAGTTTAGGTAAAATCTATGGATTGTTGAGAAAATCCTGTGATATGATCATCTAAACAAACTTCAATACCATAGAATAGTTTTTTTTGTTAATTTGTTTTCAGTACCTAGTAGCTATTTATGGAGATATAATTTGTTTGTTGAAAATACCTCTCTGCCATGGTTATTTGTGTTGTTGCTTTCTAATAAAGATGTTGAATCTCGCCAGTCAGAATTACACTGTATGTGCTCATATCCGGAGAATATAGAAGTGAGATTTTAATCAGTTATTTATCCAGTCAACTATACTGTTGTCCAGAATGGTTACTTTGATGAGGAGTCAGTTATTGTTAACTAATTACTTGTGTTGAATCACTGATTGTCTTTCTCATTTACAGTGTACTAACAAATACTGCATGTGTATACATGTAATGAACCTGCACATTTTTAACCAACTTCTCCTCATTTGAAAAAAATCTGTTGCAAATAGGTTGTAAGGTTTTTACAACATGGGACACACATTGCTTAAATCCTGTTGGTTATATTAAATGTTCAATTCAAACCAGACCTAACAGTAGGACTTAGAATTGTTTTAGTGCAAATAAGTTTCAATTGTTTTTTTAGTGGGTCAGTTAAACCATATTGATAGTGTTTTGGCTATATCTTGACCAATCAAAACGTACTATCCATTGATATGATCCTGTGCCATTGTTCAATCAGATTTGTTGATTTGCTGATGGACTATGTTGTTTTTTCCCCTAAAACAAGACTGGCTGCAGTACCTTCAAAAGGAGTCCTGACGCCACTGACTATGAAAAGAACTATTGAAATAGCTTCATTCTTAGGGTTTAAACAAACTATTACCATGTATTATTTGATCTTAATGTTCCATAGATAACCGGTATTAAATAAATGACCTTACTCATGTTGAGTAAACAGTCCTAAGACTTTCAAATACAGTCATGTACAATTATTGCTTTTTCACATTTTTTTCTGTTTCTGTTTCTATGCATGGTTCCAAGTTTGCTTGAATTCTTCAAAATGTTCTGTTATGAACACTGGTTCTTAAGTAGCATTTAATTTGATAACAAGTAACAACACACTTTAAAATGTTGTTTTCGGGTTTTTATTTGGGGTGTTTTGGAATTGTTGATGGGATGTTTGGAATTATTGATGAACACTTTCAGTTATTATAACCAAAAAAGTTATTTAATGTTTTTGATGATAGAATTTTAAATACAATTTCTATGATTCGATTTTGTCTATATACAAATGACTTTTCTGAGCTATTTTCCATTCAAGTTATAGATTTAAAAGTCTATTAAGAATAGCAACTCCTGTACATGTAGCTTTAAGTTTAACAACTGTAAAACTGTAGCTTAGTTGACAGTAACTAGATTACATGATACATGTTTAACCTCGTCTTTTCAGACTCTGTCATGAGCGAATGGACAGTGGATGTCGACAGAAGGATCTACAAAGGAATCCAGATCGGTATGGATCGGGGATTTATCCAGAAGGGAGATCCGGTCATCATCATCACAGGCTGGAAGCCGGGATCCGGATCCACCAACACCATGCGGATCATCAACGCTGTGGATGTGGCTAACAAAGACCTACTGGCTCCCATCACAGGTAATCCATCATTTTGGTTATGTTGTCACTGTTGCTTTTATACTGAGGCATTAAATGTTGATTGTTTGCTCTGTAGCATATCAAGTGTTATGTAGCTCCATTTTGATAACATGTTATTGAAATGCCTTAATTTCATTAAGGGAATATCTTTTTACTGATTTTTTTTCTTCGAAAATGAATTTAAACTGAAAAAGTAATTTACTTCCCTTTTCAATCTTGCCATTATTTAAAAAAAAACCAACTGCTTTTTGCTTTTGAGTTTGAAAGCTTTGGCTAGCAAAACTAATTAAAAGATGAGTTTTCCCTTACATGTGCAAATTCAACACAATATGAAAAATTAGAAATAGCTTATACACATATACATGTACATGTAGTTGTTATCAAATTTTTTTTCGTTATGTGTTTTATAATGTAATTCTAGGAAACTTAATTTGCTTGTGTAAATAGGATCTTGTAATACATTTCTATTGGTAAACTGGTGGGTTTTATCTCTCCCCTTCACTGTAAATATTTTGTAACTTTAATTTTGTTTTATTGTAGGTATAACTAGTGTGCCAAGTTTCCACAAGATAGAAAGTGATATGTCTAATAGATCGTCTGAAGCATCCCTCCCTGACAGCACCAAGGGTTCTAAGGACGATGTAAAGTTTTTCTGAGAAAACACTCTGACGCAAACCAACAAACGTGGCTCAAAGTCACTCATAGTCCAAGGGCAGACAACTTGGGAAAAAAAACTATGGAATTTTGATGTTGAGCCCCATGAACAACTGTTTTAGTGATTTTTTTAATCACAGATTTTGTTTCTAGTGCTGATATTTGTGCAGACAGATTTTTTTTTTATATGTTTGTGTGAGGAACTTAAATTTGTTTTATATACATAATATCTATAATATGGTATTACGTTTTTGCAGAAATATAAAGATATTTACATTATTTTATGAATATATGAATATTCATGAGATAAATTTGTCCCTACCAATTTTTTTGTGTGCGTGTCTTACAAGCTTTAGAGTCAATATTTATTATTTTAATTTTAATAAATATTATGTTTTTAAACAATAAAATTAATGCTAACTACATGTTCTACATTTTAGAATGTCATAGATGTGCTAAATATATTCATTATTGAATGATTTGATACATCATTTTATTGAGTTGCTAAATATTTTTGTTTTTGAAATTAAAAGTGCTAATTTGTTTAGCTTCAGTTTAATTACGAGGAGATAAGTTGGCCCATAGAGTTGTAGACTTTAAGGATGTGAATCTCGTCTAAATGGGAGTAGATAATGCTGTATTAATATGCAATTAATGCTGATATTAATCAGAAGTGGTATTGAAGATCATCCGTGCAGTCCTCCCTGGCTATATGCTGTGGTTTCATCACAGAGTCGTCCCTGATGGGGTTTCATGAATATTTGCAGCCATCAATTTTCGTGGTTGTTAACGAAATCACATATACAAGGTCACTTAAATTTGTGGTCATAATCCTTTCAACTTTAATGAACATTTGCGTTTGTGGATCAACTCAACAACGAAATTGATGAAATTTGGTATTTTAAATGGAAATTGATGAAACCGCTGTAGTGAATAACGCTTAAATAACTAAAGTACACGTAAATTATATTGAGGCAAATGCGTACACGTACATGCTGGTTTTTGTTTCGGGAAATAGTCAAAATTGGACAAGAAACTTGTGATGACAGCGTTTTATTACTCTTAAAGACCACTTTTAAAGGTATTGGCAGTGTTGAATTCCAGATTAGGCTAGCTAAAAAAATTGCATGATATTGTAGCATGTGTAACGTGATACCGTCTTTATAGCAGATACAGGGTCTGGTATTTGTATAAGCATCAAATGCAGAATTGGAAAAATGATGGAAATATTGAAATCAAAACATTCAGATATTATTTGGCAGCTTTTTTTTTTATCGTGAAAAATTCCAACGATAAAAAAACTGTTGATTTATTCAGACCTCATAGATAATATAGGACAAGTATTTAAAAAATTCTCTTTCCTATGTGAGAAAGAAGTTTATTTTACTCATATTTGCAGGGCAAAATTTGAAGTATTGACTTGTTATAACATTTTCGGTGGAAAACTGGTTTTCTTTTCATTTAAACTTTTTTTCTTTTTACTTGTTTTAATTTTTTGGTGCCCCATTACTCGCTTTCTTTATTTTGTTTTGTTGAAATGTCATGTTTGACGATGTTAGGCAGAAAATAAAATCTTGAACAGTTGTCGGACTTTATCCATTTTTCTTTTATAGTTAATAATAGAGTATATGAAATAAACGGTTAGTTCTTTTATAAAGAAATCACCAATTGTACAATTTACATATTAAATGTATGCGATCTGTAGTTAGAAGGAAGTCATTGTACGTTTACATGTCCGCCATTGTACGTTTACATGTCCACCATTGTATGTTTACATGTCCGCCATTGTACGTTTACATGTCCGCCATTGTACGTTTACATGTCCGCAACAGTCTTCAGTGGTGGAGGTTTTTTTTTATCGTAATATATTGTGTAAATTTTTTATAATATTCTTCTCTAGAACTACATGTTTTTAGCGCATGTTGGGCAAATATGGCTCAAATCGATTATAAGTTTTAACTTTGTTTAAAAAGAAATATTGATCACATTCTCTTAAAAATGATCTTAGAAAAAAGGGTTATCTAATTGAAGTTCCATTTATTAAGATTTGTTCTCGAGTATAATTTTTTGACTGTTTATTACAATCAATTTTAAGTATTAATAAATATCCCAACCGACCTCCTTAACTTATTTTTTGACGAACTTTTTGAACTCACCTGAGCTAAAAGGTCAAGTGAGCTTTTCTGATCTTTTTTTGACCAGCGTCCGTTTGTCTGTCCGTCCGTTGTAAACTTTTTACATTTTCGACTTCTGATGAACTACCCGACCTCCTTAACTTATTTTTTGATGAACTTTTTCAACTCACCTGAGCTAAAAGGTCAAGTGAGCTTTTCTGATCTTTTTTTGACCAGCGTCCGTTTGTCTGTCCGTCCGTTGTAAACTTTTTACATTTTCGACTTCTGATGAACCACGCGAACAATTAAAAAGAAAACTTAGCTCAAAGCTTAATTGAGTAAAGGAGATTCAAGTTTAATGAATTATTGAAAATTTGTTGTATTTTTCAAAATCTAAAATGTAAATCTAGCTATGTTTAGAAATATTTTCAAATTGATAGAATTTCTCTAAAAACAATGTATGCTTTTTTCGTTGAAGATTTGAATAATACAATAAAACGGCGTAAAAAAAATGTTATTTCTACTTATAATTTATCAGTAACATTTTATATTAAAACAGTTTTTATAGTGAAATAGATTTATTAAATTTCCTACAAATTTAACGACGTGCATTGTGCAAA
The DNA here is from genome assembly GCA_020458035.1 of Magallana ariakensis. Lineage (NCBI taxonomy): Eukaryota > Metazoa > Mollusca > Bivalvia > Ostreida > Ostreidae > Magallana > Magallana ariakensis. The sequence goes on from CM035811.1 coordinate 68,038,463, forward strand.
ACCGTGCATTGTCTATAACGCAGTTTCCTTGGTGTAGTATTGAAGTTTCTTCAATTTACCAGTGCCACTTTCAGCCACAAAGAGATTGTCTGTAGTGTCCAGGCATAAGCCCCATGGACAGTGTAAATCACAGTTATCAATGTAGCGGAGAAACTGTCCATCACGATCTATTATGTGAATTCGATTGTTGTTTAAATCCACTGTAAGTATTCGACTTTGGTTGTCTGTTGTGATACCAAAAGGTTGAAATGACGCATCGGAAGTAGATGGAAGACCAGTGTATTTAAAACGAAGCGTTCCGGCTTCATTGACAACTACTACGGCACCAGCAGTGTAGTCAGCAACACAAATGTCCAAATTCCTGTTCTCACTAATGTATTTGATTGAACAATCAGGTGAATATAGAGATTCATTTGAATAACGTTTGCCATTATCTGGAATACTTTGTGTCTCTTTGAATTCAGAGGAGTAACGCACAACCTTTGATTCTGTATAATCATGTTTAACCATCATAAATTCATAACCAAGAGGTCATCAAAGAAAGTACAACAGATATTGATCGGAATGAACTCCATTTATCGTATCATTTTGCTTATTTTTATATTTTGGACCATGTTAATAGACCTATCACTAGGATCAGTGTAAATGTAATGTCCTCGCTTTTTCACTGCTATGTCTGATGGTCTCTTCCCAGACTTGGTTTGGATTGCCGTCAATAGTTTTCCTGGAGATTAATGAGTCTTTTAATAACATTCTCACCACTTGACCAAACTTCTTCGTCAATTTAGCATTATATAAATAGTGCCTGCTTGGGAGGGTACTAGTTGAAATGACACCCCGAGAAAACCATTGTCAACCGACGCGATGCGGAGGTTGACAATGGTTTTCGAGGGGTGTCAATTTCAACTGGTACCCTCCCAAACAGGCACTATTTATTTTATTATACCGAATGTCTTAATTTTATAGCAAATTTTACTGCTTTTATAAAGAAAAGACGCGAGTTCTACGGCGAACCGTACGCGCATAATTTACGCGCATGTAACAATTCGTTCTATCGGCACGTTGCCAAGTGTGTTGCTAACGCTGAGGGTATGGGAACAGATTGTCAACTGCGTCTAAACCAATCAGAATTCAGTATTTAACATGGAAGTATAATAAAACACATTGCGTAATCCGTAAGATGTCTAGGTTATTAGGTTATTATATTATTATTTGGCTTGTTCATTATCTTTATTCAGACATTCTGACATTGTCAGATGTTATAATATTCTACTACAGTTTATGCCGAGTTCAAAGAGATGCCGCGGTCATTATTCTCCAATATACCACGAACGTCATCAGTAAATTATCAGATCAGAAATACCTATTTGTCTCGCACTAATCATGAAAGTACAACTTTAAACTGTAAAAAGTTTTAAAACCATGTCAATTTCACGTATTAGTTCCAGTCAAAACGATGTGTATTGCCTCAAATGTTTATTTTTAAGAGATCAATGCGGCTGTTCCTAGGACCTCCCTAGCACATTTCACTGCGTGATTTTACAAAAAATATATAACATATATATAATATAGTAATAATCGTATTAAATTGGCCTTAAAATATTAGGAATATGATTCAAAGATATTTTATGAATAAGTGAAGAGTATTAAAAATTCAAAGAAAAATTCTGTCGTCTGCATGTGCTTCCTTTGATCGATACATATATATGTAAATATTACAAACAAAACCGTTGGGGTTACACGGAGCAGCCGTCAAAATGACCTAGATCGTCTCTCTATAGGAAAATAATATCTGTAAAAATACTGGGTTATTAGTAGAATAGAAATAAAGTTCTTGTTACCGTGAATGTTGCAGGATAACCTCCTCGGTCTCGAAATGTTGTTTGTAATATAAAAGCCTCGGCTAACGCCTCAGCTTTTATATTTCAAAACAACATTTCTCGACCTCGGAGGTTATTCTGCAACATTCACGAAAACTCGTACTTTATTTCTTAAGTAAATTACACGTCCACCTTTGTTACTAAACTCTTGTAAATAAATACGTAACTATACTATTACTTATTAGGTTAGTTACTGACTCACTACTAAAATATATTGGGTTGATCAATCTCATAGATGGCGAGGCGAAGCCGAGCCGTCCATGAGATTGATCAACCCAATATATTTCAGTAGTGAGTCAGTAACTAACCTAATAAGTGTTTTGTTTTCCCGAGGACTATCAAGCGACATATTTATTCACAAATAGCGATGATCTACGCAAAGCCATGTACAAGATGCCTAACATCTCGTCCAGTTTAACTCATTTTAACTCCTCAAAATTATCAATCTAGCTCACCTTTCAAATACTCTTTAAAAATCTTTGCTTCACCCATGTTTACTTACATTTTTTTGTTGCTATTCAATTTTAAACGCGTTTTCTCCCTTTCCTCTGCAGAGATTTGAGCAAATTGTGACGCTGCCATTTTGTTCTGCTCCAGATACAACAATGTGACGTCAATATTCAAAGGGCAACTACTATAATTTCAAAGAATTTCAAAGGGCAACTACTCCAAATACTTCAAGAACTTACGGCATGCGGTTTCTGTATTAAATACTATGAGATGTCAAAATGAGTAAGCGAAGCGTCGGTTAATGATGGCCACATTGTCTAATATTAGTTCTCACCGAACCCACATAGAGATATATGAGGCAGTCACGTGTCATGTTTAAACCAATGAAAGTGTAACATTTCAGTCCGAGGGAAAACAAAGTTCTATATATGGGCAAACTAAAGGATGTGTTCCATTTTCATGAACACTACACATGAGCTGAATGAATTATTGAATGGTTTTTAAATTAATCATTTTATTGAATTGTATTGACAAATTAATGTTACAATGTGGCATAAGATTGGTCTGTAAAAATATAAACTTCAAGGATATGGATCTGATTTGCTTTGCTTTGAAAATATTTCATCGTATTTCAAAAATACAAAAAGTTCAAACTCAAGTTTTGACAACTTACGAGGTATTCAAAATAAAATTTAAATCTCACACTATCAATATCAGTTATTTTTGATTTTTGTAATTCAAATTGTAACCGATATTTAAAGTCAACCAGATAATTTACACCTTGTGATAACAGTGTAAATAACATTAACAAAGATTACCAGCAGTTTTGTCGGTTGAGTTATTGTAAGTTAACATAAAATTTCGGTAATTTTAACAATTCTGAACAATTAACCAATCTCAAACGTAAATATAAGTAATAAACAGCAATGTTAAATAGTTCACCGGGAAATGGGTGTTGATAGCTTTAAACGAGGTATTTACTTCCGGATTGCTTACCTCAAACAACAACATTCGAGATATAAAACTCTCTTTTAAACATTTGATATTTCCTTGTATCTTAACGAAAGGAAACTAAAACGACATTTAGAAAAAAATATTTTAAAAATATTCATCAAACCAGGAGAGGATGTCTATTTCATGAATTAGAACTGAATTATTTTTAATTTCCCTGTATGGACCTCGGCCACAACAAGGTTGTCTTCGTTGTCCACACATAAACCCCATGGAAGGCGTAAATCACAATTATCAATAAAGCGAAGGAACTCTCCTTCCTTATCTAGGATATGTATATAGTCACTGTTTCCATCTGATATCAGGATCCAACCACGGCTGTCTGTAGCAATGCCATATGGTTTCAAGCGACCTTTTGGTGTGTATGGATTGTATTTAAACCGAAATCTCCCATTCTGGTTAACAACTACTACTGCATTTGCTCCACAATCAGCCACACAGATATCTTGATTCCTGTTTTCAGTTAGGTACTTAATGGAACGAGCAGATGAAAAAAGTGGCTGACCAATGTTGTTAAACTGTATATTTTTTTCTTCATTGGCAGAGAAGCGCACAACGTTTGTGTGCTTATGATCATCACTGTCCATGATAACCAAAATATCGCCAGACGAGGTACTATATATACCGTAAGGATTCCAACCCGGTAACTTGTTCAATTCGTGTATGTCCGAATTTTTCACTATATTAATAGTTCTGTCATTCATGTCAGCGTAAATCAGATGACCATCCCTTGTTACAGTGATGTCCCATGGCATGTTCTTTGATTTAGTCTGGATCGCTCTCATTTGTTCTCCTTGAATGTTGTAAAGTCTCATAATATTATCAGTTCCACGCGTCCAGATTTCGTTACCATTTAAACAGGACACACTACGTAGTCTGTAAGAGTGCTCATACTCAGTGTTTACTTCAGTAATGACTTGTGCTTCTGGTTCGATAGAACATTTTGACAGGTAACTGAATTGTTGATAAATTTGTTCTTTGTCGATCTGATAAGGAGCAAAAACTGGCAAAGAAATTTTTTCTCTTTTTGGTAAATTTCTGAACTCGGAATTTCTTGACTTGTACGCAGCAACTATGGATACATCATGGGAGTTCAGTAATACTTTGAGATTAGTAATGATCTGTTTGATTTCAGAAATTTTGTCATTTATTTCATTTCCCTTTTCCCTGAAGGAGTCTGAGTGTTTCGATTTCATTTTATTGACATCAGATTTTAGTTCCTTTATAATACTGTCTATTTCTCTGTGCCAGTCTTCTCCTAGTTTATCAAGATCTGTTGATATTTTCTCGCAGTTTTTCTGCAGATACTCTATATGACTGAAGAAACTCCTAGCAATTGTTTGATATTTAGGATAAATGGATGCTTTAAATTCTTGCAAATCTCTATTTATTTCTGCTTTCTTCTTGTCCAGACCTTCCAAAATGTCAATGATAGTGTGGTTTTCATGCTGGTCAGAGGAGATACACTCTGAACATAAAGGAGCGTCACATTGTATACAGAGGCGTTCACAATATTTATTGGAATGATTTTGACACTCGGGTAAAAGATATATATAGCTTCGCCTTTTAAACGGCACCATTTTGTGATCTCTGGATTTATCTGCGATATGTTCTTCTTTACAAGCATTGCATGAATGTTCACGACAAAGTTCACAGTACAAAGACGATTGATTTTCACAATAATGACACCGAACAAGATCCTGTAGGTTTCCGGTTTGATTCATGGTGTCACAACTTTAATTTTTATGCAAAAGAAAATCTGAAAAAAGCAGATATGAGAAATTAAAGCCATTTTTATAATTTGATGGATCTGCAATCTAGTTCAATTGTAATTGTAAAAAAGGAAGATATATATCTCCCTTATCTATATTTAATCAATTATTACGGCTGAGGTCGCCGCATTTCTAATATAAATTGGCATGTGATATTACTTCACTGAGATGAAATTCAAGCAATCCAGGTAGAAACGTTGCATGGGCATGTGTAGTAAAAGCAACGTCTTATTTAAACACTAAAAATAGTTTCACTGCATACATATGTACATTTGTGTGTGTTCTATTGATTCACCCGCTTTTGATTTGATTAAAAGTTTAGCTGCGACTGTTTCTTTCGAATTTGTTTTTTTTTATTGCGGAACGCAAATACTTGAAAATCAACAGGTTCAGAAAAGTGGGGCAAGTGGGGAAGTTAATGACATTGATATGGTATTATTAAGTACATATAGTAGTCGAATTTATAACCCACTCCTTTATATTTTCAAATTTACATGTTTTCAGGGCCTATTCCGTATGATCACCTGGAATCAAACACGTGCACTTTAAATCAACTTTGTCTGCCCTAGACATCTTTTTCGGGGACTTTTTATACTAAAAACAATATTAAATGAGTGATATCCACCGTATATTGCGCTAAACATGTGATACATGTGATATAACTGTTATCTGGAATTTTGATACATATACAATAAGGCGTAATATATGAAACATACGCGGTTAAATTTAATTAAAAAACATAAATACCTTCTTTTTTTTTCTTTGAGTTAATCCAAGTAGAAATCTTGATCGTTGCTTTATTTAAACTGATTGCAGAATCAATTCAATAAAAAAAAAACCCAATACAGTCTCATTTGTTTAAAGTTCGATATGTAAATGAAATATACATTTACACATGTCTGAACATGTCTGTTTTCACTGATAAACAGGTGTGATATTTCTGAAGTTTAAAAAGTGAACATATGTCAAATAAAGCGCACTGTTTAGTTTTGTTCATCGTGTAAGAACTACTGGTATTCAATTTACAAATTAAGTGTTCGGAAACTAGGAAAAGTAAATGTCTTACCTTTTACACGAACAGATGTATTACATAATCTTCTGATGAAAATTAATACCAGGGGACGGAATGTGATCACATGACATTAATTTTACCTTTAAATGGATTCTTTCTCCTAGTGTTGAGCGGGGTTTGTGGGTCTCTTGTTCGACCGATTTGCATAATATCCTCGTCACTTTTGTAATTTATTTGCAAATTAGAGTATAGTGTATAGAGTATAAAACAAAGCATTTTTTTAATCAAGCAAACAAATTAAAAAAAAATGATCCCTAAACGAAGATCACTCTCTAAATTCTAATATCAGTGTAAGAACAACAAATCTTAATGTTAGTATCTATGCACACTTTTATTTTAGTCTTATTTGATTAAAGAACCTTATGTCTGGCCACATGTAGATCTAAAATAGTAACAAATTTTAAAACAAACACTGCATGACTGTTTTTAATTCAGCTCAATACAGCTTCATAAAAATGTGGAAATGTCAATTTAAATACTTTGCCTAATTGTTCATTATCGTCACCTGTTTAAAAAATATAGAATACGTTTTTTTATGTTAAGGTATGCTGATATATGTGCAAAGAGAAATGTTTACACGTTTGTGTAAATAACATGTGTTTTATTTATTTATAAATAAAATATAGTTATTTGTTTTTGTAGAAATATCAAAACCTTTACATTATTTTATGAATACATGAATATTCATGAGATAAATTTGTCCCTACCAATATTTTTGTGTGTGTGTCTTACAAGCTTTAGAGTCAATATTTATTATTTTTATTTGAATAAATACTATGTTTTTAAACAATAAAATTAATGCTAACTATATGTTTTACATTTTAGAATGTCAAAGATGTGCTAAATATATTCATTATTGAATGGTTTGAAACATCATTTTATTGAGTTGCTAAATTGATTTGTTATTGAAAATAAAAGTGCAAATTTGTTATTCTTCAGTTTAATTACGAGGAGATAAGCTGGCCCGTAGAATTGTAGACTTCAAGGATGTGAACCTCGTCTAAATGGGAGTAGATAATGCTGTATTGCAATTAATGCTGATATTAATCAGAGGCGGTAATAAAGATCAACCGTGTAGTCCTGCCTGGCTATATGCTGTGGTTTTATCAATATTCCAAGGCATCCATTTGTGTGGTTTTAACAAAATCTTAGATTCAAGAACACTTAAACTCGTGGTTATGATCTTTTCAATGTGATATGCTATAATTTTATCTTCAGGATCCTATCAATGTTATGTATCTTAAGAAATTTACATTTCAGTGGGCATTAACAGTAAGTTCTTGGATTGACTCAACACGAAATCCATAAAAACCTGGCATCAAATGAATATTGATGGAAGCACAGTACACTCAACAGACTGAAATATAATCATGTTGTGGGGAATTGAGTATACATACATGCTGGTTTTTGCATGGGGATATAAAATAGTCAAAATTTGCCAAGTAACTAGTAATGTCAGCATTATTTTATTCTGAAAGACCGCTATTAAAAGTAATGGCAGTGTCAACTTGCAGATAAGATTATCTGAAAAATCGCCATGTTATGTAACGTGTGTAAATGTCTTTATAGTAGGAGCAGGGTTTAGTATTTGTTTAAGCATGGAAAGTAGAATTAGGAAAATTATAGAAATATCGAAATCAAAACATTCAGAAATTATTTGGCAGCTACTTTTATTGCGAAAGTTTCTATCGATAAAAAAAAGTGCTGGTATATTCAAACTTCCATACTTAATGCAGAACAAAAATCCTTAAAAATTGTCTTTTGCTAGGCGTGAGGTTTTCTCTCTCTCTGTTTTGCAGGTAAAAAAGTATTAACTTATTCTAACATTTTGATCACATTACATGACCGATTAAAACAAAGAATAATATATTATTAACTCTTCATTTTGGTTTTTATTTTTATTTAAACTTGTTTGTTTTACCGGTACTTGTTTAAATTCATTGGTGCCCCGTTACTCGCTTTCTTTATTTTGTTTTGTTGAAATGTCATATTTGCCGATGTTAGGCATAAAAAAAATCTTTAACAGTTCTCACATGTATTATTACATGTACATGTATTATTACATGTAAAGTATATAAAATAAACGGTTAGTTCCTCAATAAAGAAATCACCAATTGTACAAAGAAAAAGTATGCAATCTTTATTAAGAAGAATTTCATTATACGTTTCAATGTCTACAACAGTTTTCAGTGGTAGAGTTTTGTTTCGTCGTTACATATTGAGTAAGTCAAAGAGACGTATTGATATAACATTTTGAACAGAGATGATGTAATGTCATTATAATTATACCCGCACTTTCTAAAGAAAGTTCGGGTATATTGTTGTTGTCCTGTTCCGTCCGTCCGTCCGTCCGTCCGTCCGTCTGTCACGTTTTACTTTCTCAAACTGCTCTTACATCTTATAAACCAGCAAACTGAACTCTTGGAGTTTGATTTGGGGTATCATGTTGTTTTGTAAAAAGGTTTCAAAAATTCTCTGGTAGTCCTGGGGGTCAAATAATTGGTAAAAAATGACGTTTTTTCACAAAAAACCTTCTTCCTCGAACTCCTCCTACATTTTCAACAATAGACAAATCATCTTTTGGAATATGTTTTGGGGTATCCTATAGATGCGCAATAAGGTTTCGGAAATTTCAAATTTGCCCTGGGGGTCATTTGGTGGCTGAAAAATGAAGTTTTTTTACAAAAAATCTGATTTAAAAAACGTCATTTTTTTTTGGCAGTAGCCAAATGATCTTCTAGAATATGATTGGGGGTGTCATTTTGAAGTGTGATCAGGTTTCAGAAATTTTTTTTTCAACACAGGGATCAGTGGGCAACAAAAAACGACGTTTTTTTGCAAAAAAAGTATGGTTCCCTTAACTCCTTTTACAACTTTTGGAGTAGCTCTGTCATCTCTTGGGATATGATTGGGGCTGTCCTATAGATGTGCAATAAGGTTTTAGAAATTTTAATTTCATCCAGAAAGTCAAATGGTAGCAGAAAATTGACGTTTATCTCTCCTAATCAAAACCTACATCCCAGAACTCCTCTTATGATTTAATGAATAGACACATCATATCTTGGGATATGATAGAGGCTGTCCTAAAGATGTGCAGTAAGGTTTTAAAAATTTAAATTTCATCTAGGGAGTCAAATAATAGCATAAAATTGACGTTTATCACTCATAAATAAACCCAGATCCCTGAACTCCTCTTATGATTTAATGAATAGACACATCATATCTTGGGATATGATAGAGGCTGTCCAAAAGATGTGCAGTAAGGTTTAAAAATTTAAATTTCATCTAGGGAGTCAAATAATAGCAGAAAATTGACGTTTATCACTCCTAAAAAAAACCTAGATCCCAGAACTCCTCTTATGATTTAATGAATAGATACATCATATCTTGAGATATGATAGGGACTGACCTATAGATGTGCAATAAGATTTTGAAAAATTTAATTTAATCCTGGTAGACAAATAGTAGCATGAAATTAACATTTATCCCATGTGCAGATCTAGGGGGGGGGGTAAGGGGTCCAGATCCCCCCTTCAAAATTCAAATTTCTTTAAATTACATTTATTTTAAAAAATTGCCAAAAAAATGCTTCGGACCCTCCCCCCCCCCCCGGCAAACTCAAATAACTGTTGCCCCCCCCCCCTCCCCTGGAAAAATTTTCTGTATGTATGTATCCTTACTTAGACTTTAAATAAAATGACGGTTTTTTCTCTTAAAATAAAAAAACCTTGCATTTATTTTTGCTTAAAATTAAAAAAAAAACTTACATTTACACTTTTCTTAATTGTTGAATGATGTATTAAAATTAAAATATAATTTGGGGTCTAAAAGTTTTATAAACTGGTAAAAAATGTTTTTCTTAAAAAAAAATCACATTACACCTTGCATAATTGACAAATGATCTACTGAGATATGATCAGAATTAGTTAAATGTTACACATGGAGAGAGACTCATCACAAGAAAGCATGGAAACACCAGAAGGAAGAGAGAGAGAGAGAGAGAGAGAGAGAGAGAGAGAGAGAGAGAGAGAGAGAGAGAGAGAGAGAGAGAGAGAGCTAAAACAGATAACATGTAATGGTTCGGACTGGGGTGGTGTGGTTGATTATGGGTGCTGATTCTGATATGTTAATCAAAGTAACAAAAATTATAAAATATACATGGATAATTAGAAAGATAAAATGATTGGTATTGTAATAGGGTGCATTTTATGATAATAATTAAATTCATGCATTATTCATATTTCATCAACATCGTCATCTTCATCCTCCATTTCATTTATATTTTACATGTACATATTTAGAAACAGACTATTATCCCTATAACTCCCAGTCTTTTATGCACCTATCAAGTAATTATTATTTAATTATCTATTCTAGTGGCTTCTGATATTTTATAGCCTTAAGGCATTTCACCTGTATGGTCACTTTAATACATGTGCACATGATCAGGTGGTTTACTATAGCCAATAGAATCCTTTAATCTCTATATCTGAATAAATGAAGAACCCTTAAGTGGACTTGTTAATCTTTGGGACAACCCACTATCACAGTATCATTCACCTTGGGACTTAAAATTGAGTCTTTTCGATATAAAAAGGTACTAAATTACAGCATACTAGTATATATACATGTAATACATGTTGTTGAAAAGTAACAGAATTTTAAAAAAATGTCTGAAAACTGCAACATTGATTTAGGTTTAAAAAATGTGTATTACTACATTTATAGAAACATGCATTTATTTCTTCTGAATTTATGCTAATTTAACTGATTAGGGGAATCCAGGTGGACACAGGTACATTCTACCTGTACCCCCTTAGAGGACCCCATAATTGCCTAAAATAATTAGGTGTTTGTTTTGGCGAGTAGCCGTTCGGGGAATAAACCATCAGGACCGGGTTGCTCAAAACACTGGTTAACTTTAACCACTGGTTAAATCCCTTATCCAGTGGTTAAACTTTGACCAGGACGTGATTAAACTCTGTTGCTCAAAAGTTAACCACTGTTTAAAATGCTTAACCAGTGGTTAACTTTTGGCTAAAGTTAACCATTCTGCAGAGCTGGGTTAAGTCTTTTAACCAGTGGTGAAATATATATAGATTCTCGCTTGTTGTTGATGTTAATTTTGGTAGACTACACAAGAATAATTGAGTAAATAGATATTTTTGTCATAATCTCGACACAACATATACAATTAATGAATGAGACATATTTTTAAATCTTAATTGTAATATTTATTACTTTTATGCATGCATATCCAAATACAGTGGGGCTTCAGATATCCGGGCGCCAGATATCCGGACGCTTCAGTTTACAGACTATTTTATTTGGGAACAGATTTCTTATACGTTATTTTGTCTCAATTCCCATTCCAGATCAGGACAGTCTGTTTTTTACTATAAAATCTGTTTTAACTATAAATTTTGCGTCATTTAACTGGACGGTAAAATCTAATGAATACTCCGCTTAATACAATTGAAAGATTATGCTTGTCAGTTGAGTTTCACGTACACCCTTTTCACCTGCTAGACCCCATGAGAAACTCGCATAAACACTCCAACTTCCTAAATCACTTTCACTTTCAAATATTAAAACAGTACTGGTTAGACAGGATTAGTCACGCATCACTTCACCTGGCGTGGATATCTTTACACTGTGCACCTGTCAAGTCCAATCACTTTTTAAAATACCTCTCTATTTCAAAGGAAGAATGTGCTTAATAAGTCAGGAAATTTTTACATAGCTCTGTGTTATTTATATTCAAAAAAGTTATTTTAAATGTAGTGTCTTGCGAATTTCTTGTTAGATTAAGTCAAAACCTGAAGTATAAGAAGAAAAAAAAGGAAAGCATGTCAACTGATCGGAAGTGCATTAGTGGAAAATTGACGTGTCTAGAAATAACGTATATAGGCACATTTCAGACTTGCATGGACACAATATATTTAGCAAAATTTGCTATTATTGCAGTTTGGTTAATATTTCCTGACTAAATAACAATATAAAGCAGGGTTTCTTGTATTTAAAACAGGCGAATTTCAAAGGACAACTCTAATTTGTTGTTGTTTAGTATGAAAGGCAAAGAAAACAGCATCAACACCCAATATAAACAAATAAATTATCATTTATGACTCAATAGGATCCGGATGACTGGACATGGGAACGAAATAGTTCGGATAACTGAGGCTCCACTGTATATTGCATCTGACAAATAATGAAATACGAAATACAAGTTATCTCTGAACTCTATCAGATGAATTAATTACTAGCTTGAACATGTAGATATTGCTATTAGTGTCTATCATAGCATATGCAAAAACATGTATTCTCTAATAGATGATACTAGTAATTTATGAAACAGTGCAGTTTTACTATTTTTAAGGGAGTTATAGATTCTCCCGTAAAATAAAAATAAAACATCTGAAAAAGGGGAAAGGGGGACAAAAATATATTCAAAGTAATATACTATTATTTCCAAAATTGAAATTATTTTAAGTAAGTTGGGTAGGGGTGTTAAAGGTAAGAATTAATGCTAACAGAGAATCGCTCAGCGACAGGAGTAAGGGTTGTGGATAATAATTGTAACCCCTTTTTTGTGATCCGATTTGTTTTTTTTGATTGAATAATAATACTAGACATTAACCCGTGCTTGCACAGGTTGAGTAAAATGGACATGATTTGAGAAAATGAGTTGAGAAATTATTACCAAAACCATGCGATCTTGAAACAGAAGTATATTTATGATATGCATAGTTAATAGGAAATATATATAAACGAAAAGTGTTATACGTGTATAATATTTATTATTGTACATGTAATACAATTGGAGAGAGAGAGAGAGAGAGAGAGAGAGAGAGAGAGAGAGAGAGAGAGAGAGAGAGAGAGAGAGAGAGAGAAGAGAGAGAGAGAGAGAGAGAGAGTTCGCACAATTACACATTAAGATATATATTCAAATTTCAATTGACAAATGTACCAACAAAATAACCTCACCCAAATTTTCAATAGCTGTTTCCATTTTCCCCTCAATCTGGGAATCTGGTCTCGAAATAACTGATGGCCTGATGGTCTAGTACATTTTTTTTTTTTAGCTTTTTAAAGAGAACACTTGCCCTTTCGGCATGCAGCTTTTTAAAAATTTACTCCTTATATATTGGTACTGTGAAAAAATATATTCGGTGGTTTCCCCTCCTGTCACTACATATTGTTTTGAATAATCTGATATATATGATTCATTTTCATTTATGATTATTTTCAATCACAATCCAATAATCCTACTCACACACATACATACTTTTGGGTATGCAAGTTCCATACAAATACAATGCAGAGTGCAGCGATGATTGCTTTTCTAGTGGTTATGACCAATGTGATCCCTAGCTGTATGGACTTGTTATGAATCTTTACCATAAAATCAACCTTAATTAAATTAAATTTTCTTTATTTTCCAAAGAAAAGAAGAGGGGGGGGGGAGGGGTCATCATTCTGTGAGGGTTCAAGCTAGAGGTAATTTCATGTGTAAAGTTGTGTTCCTTATTTGTTGGTAAATAAGCATTTTATTAAAACAATGTGGGGTTGTAGCGAGTACAATGAATAATTTTAAAAAATGATATTGATTTATCCCGCCCCCCAGAATCTACACTTGTGTGCAATTTTAGCTATCCCCTGGTCTTCGTAAGGATTGTTTTGTACACTTCATGAAATTCTTCTGATTTCTTTTACATTGAATTGATAAATAGAAATGGCCTAATGCAAATTGAAAAAAAGCAGATCGGCTCCCTTGTATTTTTATATAGTTGAATAGACAGATATAAAGTCTTTAACGTGTTTAATGATAAATTAGTTGTTGTCTGTCCAAAGAGTTGTCAGTTTATTTTTCAGTCATAATTGACAGACGGACAAAGTAAATGCATTAAGGGATGCTAACCACTGATTAAACAATAGTAACCAGTGGTTAGATAACCACCGGCTAAATTCACTTCGAGCAACACTACTTTGACCACTGGTTATTAAACCAGTGGATACTGACTTTGACCAGTGGTTAAATTAACCAGTGGTTAAAGTTAACCAGTTTTGAGCAACGCAGTCCAGAAGTCTTATTTTCTGCCAATTATTCAAGTTAAAATTAATAATAATAAATGATTAAAATTAAATGTTTATCCTCCACACCCCCAATCAGATTCAGAGTCTTCTTTAAGGTACCTCACTACACCCAGACTTATAATTTTTAAGACACTACGTCACAAGATGGCGATTTAAATGTTTTGTTAAACTGTTAATATCGTTAGATTCAGTTGTATATTGTCGTAGCTCAGTGGTTAAAGTATTGGGTTTCTGAACCGCAGATCATAAGTTTGAATCCGCCTGGAGCTTTTGTTCAAGTTTACTGAATTAAATTTTCTAAAATGTAATTTTTCATCCAAAATTGCACATTTTTTTGCCTATTTGACTTAAATACTTCTTATCCATTATGATATCTATCATAATCAAGTAATTTTCTGCTGATTTGAGAAAATATTTCAAGGTGTAGTGAGCCACCTTAATACATTCTAACATGTGTACAGTAGCAAATTTTAAATCATTTCTTGATTGGTATTTTTCTCTAGATGCACATAAAGATTTAGGAAATTGCTTTTAACTTCTTATCGATAAGATAAACAAAATGTTATATGTATTTGGGGCAACTGTAATCCTAAACAAAGCAGGGTCATCAATAGGCTAGAAATTACCCACATGGATCAAACACTATACATATGAATAAGATAAAATACTTTATTATATCCAGTTCTGGAAAGTCAGGGTGTCTCCAAGGGGGCATAACCTATATACAATTTGATGCGCACAAAGAGCAAGAATAAATATGGGGGATCTCAAAAGTTAAAAATTATCAAAGTATATCATCATTTCCTATTTTAGAGGGGTGGGGGTGGTTTAAAGACAACTCCTGGGGGTCATGTACTTACACCATTTGATGCATCATAATGATTTTAGAAACAAGAATATAGTTGGTTTAGTGGTGGGGATCTCAACAGTTTTCAAGATTAATGGTATTTTCCTGTTTCATTGGGTCAGAACAATCCCATAGGGTCATGGCCTACATTTTATTTGGTGCATCATAATACATTAAGAAAAAAGACCCTTTCCTCCCTATTAAATAAAACTCATATAGACATGATAAGTCTCTACACTTATTTAAATGTAATACACAAATTTAATACAAACTGTCACAGGGTCAATATGGGGTCAACTTAATATTTAAATCTGACAAATGAAAAAATAACTTTTGCAATTAAAATGACAGAAACTGTACAAACGTGATAGGATATTATGTTACAATGATGAGCTTATTTAGATATTTTAAAAAAGATGATGATACAGTATGCTGGCAAAGGGAGATCACTTATTTAGAAAGTGAAAGTAATACATATGTATACCGGTGTCTCATAATTTTGTGCGAGTACTACATGTATTATGCTTACCTATATTGGTCAACATCATAATGATAATCCAATTAGAGCACAATATGAATCCATTAATTAGCTGATCATCACAAAAGAAATGTTTGTGCATGTTAATTAATCCTATTCTGCACATGGAAAACACACACCGTTATGTACACCACGTGAAAGCCATCTAACTGAAGAGCTGGGTAAAACTAGTACCCGATAATGCGACCTGTAGACCTGCGTTGTGTACGTAACTTCGGACAAAGATCATTTTCTTGTAACATGCATGTATTTTCATGACTTTATTCTTTTAAACCCCTTGTACTGTTTTATTCGGTAAAAATATGTAAAGCACACATTTCAGCTTTAAGGTGGTACGTACAGGACACCTGCATATTGTAATGAACTCCCTATTGCAGAAATAAACAATAAAGTATAAATATAATAATTCCCCCCAAAATAATGTTACCTAACAGTGAAGTGCAATGGGTTATAGCGTTAACTACATGTCTGTAGAGAGTTCAAATGCTGCTGGGGCTTTTCTATTTTTTACTTCAGATTCCAAAATTTAAAAAATTTATCTTTTTTTGCTACATACCTGTATTGTAAAAATTTAAAATTATAAAACGTCACTGTGAAAGAATTTTGATTATAATGCACTTTACTACATGTACAGGCTTTCGTTGTTATCAAAATATTCTGATGTTTCTTTATCCATGAGGAGTGTGTGTGTGTGAGGGGGGGGGGGGTGGCAAAGTAGTATGTAACTGTGTTTGCAGGGGGTGGGGGGATTGGGGTCCGAGGTGTATTGTTTGGTAATTTTACTACATGTATTAATATAATGTATTAATATAAATTATTTTTTTCAAGGGTGGGAGGGTCTGGACCCCCCCCCCCCCACCCACTCCAATCCCTTCTCTAAATCTGTGCACGCGATGATGTTGGCACCTAGAAGCAAATCTAAATTAAGCCGGCAACCGCCGAGGGAAGGGGGCATAATTTAATTTTGTTTGTAATAATTATATAGACCATACTTTCTATGAAATGAAAAGATTATTGATTAACTGAAAATTCACATGCAAACAGTTCAACCACAACTGTACATAAAGGGCCGCTCATGTGTATTATCATCGTCGGAACCCACAGGTTTTCTATCCATTATACTGCATGCAGTGTAACGGATAGAAAACCCGTGGCTTCCGATGATGGTGTACGTGGCCTTTGTTTTTACTAAAACTGGTACAAAACAGTGTTATTTAGGGGCAAACACTTGGTGCGGGTATTACTGTCTAATGACAGCATCTAGTTTTATTTATTTTCCAAAATAGTTTAGCATATGTTAGGCAAATATGGCTCAAATCAATACTGAGGGATGAGTTTTAAGTTTAAAAAAATGATCAGGTCCTCTTAAAAATAAAGACAGAAAAGTGAGTTATAGGATATTAAGATTTCTGCTCGAGTATAATTATACCCGCACTTTCTAAAGAAAGTTCGGGTATATTGTTGTTGTCCTGTTCCGTCTGTCCGTCCGTCCATCCGTCCGTCCGTCCGTCCGTCTGTCACGTTTTACTTTCTCAAACTGCTCTTACATCTTATAAACCAGCAAACTGAACTCTTGGAGTTTGATTTGGGGTATCATGTTGTTTTGTAAAAAGGTTTCAAAAATTCTCTGGTAGTCCTGGGGGTCAAATAATTGGTAAAAAATGACGTTTTTTCACAAAAAACCTTCTTCCTCGAACTCCTCCTACATTTTCAACAATAGACAAATCATCTTTTGAAATATGTTTTGGGGTATCCTATAGATGCGCAATAAGGTTTCGGAAATTTCAAATTTGCTCTGGGGGTCATTTGGTGGCTGAAAAATGACGTTTTTTTACAAAAAATCTGATTTAAAAAACGTCATTTTTTTTTGGCAGTAGCCAAATGATCTTCTAGAATATGATTGGGGGTGTCATTTTGAAGTGTGATCAGGTTTCAGAAATTTTTTTTTCAACACAGGGATCAGTGGGCAACAAAAAACGACGTTTTTTTGCAAAAAAAGTATGGTTCCCTTAACTCCTTTTACAACTTTTGGAGTAGCTCTGTCATCTCTTGGGATATGATTGGGGCTGTCCTATAGATGTGCAATAAGGTTTTAGAAATTTTAATTTCATCCAGAAAGTCAAATGGTAGCAGAAAATTGACGTTTATCTCTCCTAATCAAAACCTACATCCCAGAACTCCTCTTATGATTTAATGAATAGACACATCATATCTTGGGATATGATAGAGGCTGTCCAAAAGATGTGCAGTAAGGTTTAAAAATTTAAATTTCATCTAGGGAGTCAAATAATAGCATAAAATTGACGTTTATCATTCCTAAAAAAAACCTAGATCCCAGAACTCCTCTTATGATTTAATGAATAGACACATCATATCTTGAGATATGATAGGGACTGTCCTATAGATGTGCAATAAGATTTTGAAAAATTTAATTTAATCCTGGTAGACAAATAGTAGCATGAAATTAACATTTATCCCATGTGCAGATCTAGGGGGGGGGGGGGTAAGGTCCAGATCCCCCCTTTAAAATTCAAATTTCTTTAAATTACATTTATTTTTAAAAATTGCCAAAAAAAATGCTTCAGACCCTCCTCCCCCCCCCCCCCGCAAACTCAAATAACTGTTGCCCCCCCCCCCCTCCCCTGGAAAAATTTTCTGTACGTATGTATCCTTACTTAGACTTTAAATAAAATGACGGTTTTTTCTCTTAAAATAAAAAAACCTTGCATTTACACTTCTCTTAATTGTTGAATGATGTATTAAAATTAGAATATAATTTGGGGTCTAAAAGTTTTATAAACTGGTAAAAAATGTTTTTCTTAAAAAAAAATCACATTACACCTTGCATAATTGACAAATGATCTACTGAGATATGATCAGAATTAGTTAAATGTTACACATGGAGAGAGACTCATCACAAGAAAGCATGGAAACACCAGAAGGAAGAGAGAGAGAGAGAGAGAGAGAGAGAGAGAGAGAGAGAGAGAGAGAGAGAGAGAGAGCTAAAACAGATAACATGTAATGGTTCGGACTGGGGTGGTGTGGTTGATTATGGGTGCTGATTCTGATATGTTAATCAAAGTAACAAAAATTATAAAATATACATGGATAATTAGAAAGATAAAATGATTGGTATTGTAATAGGGTGCATTTTATGATAATAATTAAATTCATGCATTATTCATATTTCATCAACATCATCATCTTCATCCTCCATTTCATTTATATTTTACATGTACATATTTAGAAACAGACTATTATCCCTATAACTCCCTGTCTTTTATGCACCTATCAAGTAATTATTATTTAATTATCTATTCTAGTGGCTTCTGATATTTTATAGCCTTAAGGCATTTCACCTGTATGGTCACTTTAATACATGTGCACATGATCAGGTGGTTTACTATAGCCAATAGAATCCTTTAATCTCTATATCTGAATAAATGAAGAACCCTTAAGTGGACTTGGTAATCTTTGGGACAACCCACTATCACAGTATCATTCACCGACCTTGGGACTTAAAATTGAGTCTTTTCGATATAAAAAGGTACTAAATTACAGCATACTAGTATATATACATGTAATACATGTTGTTGAAAAGTAACAGAATTTTAAAAAAATGTCTGAAAACTGCAACATTGATTTAGGTTTTAAAAATGTGTATTACTACATTTATAGAAACATGCATTTATTTCTTCTGAATTTATGCTAATTTAACTGATTAGGGGAATCCAGGTGGACACAGGTACATTCTACCTGTACCCCCTTAGAGGACCCCATAATTGCCTAAAATAATTTGGTGTTTGTTTTGGCGAGTAGCCGTTCGGGGAATAAACCATCAGGACCGGGTTGCTCAAAACACTGGTTAACTTTAACCACTGGTTAAATCCCTTATCCAGTGGTTAAACTTTGACCAGTGATTAAACTCTGTTGCTCAAAAGTTAACCACTGTTTAAAATGCTTAACCAGTGGTTAACTTTTGGCTAAAGTTAACCATTCTGCAGAGCTGGGTTAAGTCTTTTAACCAGTGGTGAAATATATATAGATTCTCGCTTGTTGTTGATGCTAATTTTGGTAGCCTACACAAGAATAATTGAGTAAATAGATATTTTTGTCATAATCTCGACACAACATATACAATTAATGAATGAGACATATTTTTAAATCTTAATTGTAATATTTATTACTTTTATGCATGCATATCCAAATACAGTGGGGCTTCAGATATCCGGGCGCCAGATATCCGGACGCTTCAGTTTACAGACTATTTTATTTGGGAACAGATTTCTTATACGTTATTTTGTCTCAATTCCCATTCCAGATCAGGACAGTCTGTTTTTTACTATAAAATCTGTTTTAACTATAAATTTTGCGTCATTTAACTGGACGGTAAAATCTAATGAATACTCTGCTTAATACAATTGAAAGATTATGCTTGTCAGTTGAGTTTCACACCCTTTTCACCTGCTAGACCCCATGAGAAACTCGCATAAACACTCCGACTTCCTAAATCACTTTCACTTTCAAATATTAAAACAGTACTGGTTAGACAGGATTAGTCACGCATCACTTCACCTGGCATGGATATCTTTACACTGTGCACCTGTCAAGTCCAATCACTTTTTAAAATACCCCTCTATTTCAAAGGAAGAATGTGCTTAATAAATCAGGAAATTTTTACATAGCTCTGTGTTATTTACATTCAAAAAAGTTATTTTAAATGTAGTGTCTTGCGAATTTCTTGTTAGATTAAGTCAAAACCTGAAGTATAAGAAGAAAAAAAAGGAAAGCATGTCAACTGATTGGAAGTGCATTAGTGGAAAATTGACGTGTCTAGAAATAACGTATATAGGCACATTTCAGACTTGCACACAATATATTTCGCAAAATTTGCTATTATTGTTAATATTTCCTGACTAAATAACAATATAAAGCAGGGTTTCTTGTATTTAAAACAGGCGAATTTCAAAGGACAACTCTAATTTGTTGTTGTTTAGTATGAAAGGCAAAGAAAACAGCATCAACACCCAATATAAACAAATAAATTATCATTTATGACTACAATAGCCGGATCCGGATGACTGGACGTGGGAACGAAATAGTTCGGATAACTGAGGCTCCACTGTATATTGCATCTGACAAATAATGAAATACGAAATACAAGTTATCTCTGAACTCTATCAGATGAATTAATTACTAGCTTGAACATGTAGATATTGCTATTAGTGTCTATCATAGCATATGCAAAAACATGTATTCTCTAATAGATGATACTAGTAATTTATGAAACAGTGCAGTTTTACTATTTTTAAGGGAGTTATAGATTCTCCCATAAAATAAAAATAAAACATCTGAAAAAGGGGAAAGGGGGACAAAAATATATTCAAAGTAATATACTATTATTTCCAAAATCGAAATTATTTTAAGTAAGTTGGGTAGGGGTGTTAAAGGTAAGAATAAATGCTAACAGAGAATCGCTCAGCGACAGGAGTAAGGGTTGTGGATAATAATTGTAACCCCTTTTTTGTGATCCGATTTGGTTTTTTTGATTGAATAATAATACTAGACATTAACCCGTGCTTGCACAGGTTGAGTAAAATGGACATGATTTGAGAAAATGAGTTAAGAAACTATTACCAAAACCATGCGATCTTGAAACAGAAGTATATTTATGATATGCATAGTTAATAGGAAATATATATAAACGAAAAGTGTTATACGTGTATAATATTTATTATTGTACATGTAATACAATTGGAGAGAGAGAGAGAGAGAGAGAGAGAGAGAGAGAGAGAGAGAGAGAGAGAGAGAGATAGAGAGAGAGAGAGAGAGAGAGAGAGAGAGAGTTCGCACAATTACACATTAAGATATATATTCAAATTTCAATTGACAAATGTACCAACAAAATAACCTCACCCAAATTTTCAATAGCTGTTTCCATTTTCCCCTCAATCTGGGAATCTGGTCTCGAAATAACTGATGGCCTGATGGTCTAGTACATTTTTTTTTTTTAGCTTTTTAAAGAGAACACTTGCCCTTTCGGCATGCAGCTTTTTAAAAATTTACTCCTTATATATTGGTACTGTGAAAAAATATATTCGGTGGTTTCCCCTCCTGTCACTACATATTGTTTTGAATAATCTGATATATATGATTCATTTTCATTTATGATTATTTTCAATCACAATCCAATAATCCTACTCACACACATACATACTTTTGGGTATGCAAGTTCCATACAAATACAATGCAGAGTGCAGCGATGATTGCTTTTCTAGTGGTTATGACCAATGTGATCCCTAGCTGTATGGACTTGTTATGAATCTTTACCATAAAATCAACCTTAATTAAATTAAATTTTCTTTATTTTCTATATCATCATTCTGTGAGGGTTCAAGCTAGAGGTAATTTCATGTGTAAAGTTGTGTTCCTTATTTGTTGGTAAATAAGCATTTTATTAAAACAATGTGGGGTTGTAGCGAGTACAATGAATAATTTTAAAAAATGATATTGATTTATCCCGCCCCCCAGAATCTACACTTGTGTGCAATTTTAGCTATCCCCTGGTCTTCGTAAGGATTGTTTTGTACACTTCATGAAATTCTTCTGATTTCTTTTACATTGAATTGATAAATAGAAATGGCCTAATGCAAATTGAAAAAAAGCAGATCGGCTCCCTTGTATTTTTTAATAGTTGAATAGACAGATATAAAGTCTTTAACGTGTTTAATGATAAATTAGTTGTTGTCTGTCCAAAGAGTTGTCAGTTTATTTTTCAGTCATAATTGACAGACGGACAAAGTAAATGCATTAAGGGATGCTAACCACTGATTAAACAATAGTAACCAGTGGTTAGATAACCACCGGCTAAATTCACTTCGAGCAACACTACTTTGACCACTGGTTATTAAACCAGTGGATACTGACTTTGACCAGTGGTTAAATTAACCAGTGGTTAAAGTTAACCAGTTTTGAGCAACGCAGTCCAGAAGTCTTATTTTCTGCCAATTATTCAAGTTAAAATTAATAATAATAAATGATTAAAATTAAATGTTTATCCTCCACACCCCCAATCAGATTCAGAGTCTTCTTTAAGGTACCTCACTACACCCAGACTTATAATTTTTAAGACACTACGTCACAAGATGGCGATTTAAATGTTTTGTTAAACTGTTAATATCGTTAGATTCAGTTGTATATTGTCGTAGCTCAGTGGTTAAAGTATTGGGTTTCTGAACCGCAGATCATAAGTTTGAATCCGCCTGGAGCTTTTGTTCAAGTTTACTGAATTAAATTTTCTAAAATGTAATTTTTCATCCAAAATTGCACATTTTTTTGCCTATTTGACTTAAATACTTCTTATCCATTATGATATCTATCATAATCAAGTAATTTTCTGCTGATTTGAGAAAATATTTCAAGGTGTAGTGAGCCACCTTAATACATTCTAACATGTGTACAGTAGCAAATTTTAAATCATTTCTTGATTGGTATTTTTCTCTAGATGCACATAAAGATTTAGGAAATTGCTTTTAACTTCTTATCGATAAGATAAACAAAATGTTATATGTATTTGGGGCAACTGTAATCCTAAACAAAGCAGGGTCATCAATAGGCTAGAAATTACCCACATGGATCAAACACTATACATATGAATAAGATAAAATACTTTATTATATCCAGTTCTGGAAAGTCAGGGTGTCTCCAAGGGGGCATAACCTATATACAATTTGATGCGCACAAAGAGCAAGAATAAATATGGGGGATCTCAAAAGTTAAAAATTATCAAAGTATATCATCATTTCCTATAATTTCAGAGGGGTGGGGGTGGTTTAAAGACAACTCCTGGGGGTCATGTACTTACACCATTTGATGCATCATAATGATTTTAGAAACAAGAATATAGTTGGTTTAGTGGTGGGGATCTCAACAGTTTTCAAGATTAATGGTATTTTCCTGTTTCATTGGGTCAGAACAATCCCATAGGGTCATGGCCTACATTTTATTTGATGCATCATAATACATTAAGAAAAAAGACCCTTTCCTCCCTATTAAATAAAACTCATATAGACATGATAAGTCTCTACACTTATTTAAATGTAATACACAAATTTAATACAAACTAGCTGTCACAGGGTCAATATGGGGTCAACTTAATATTTAAATCTGACAAATGAAAAAATAACTTTTGCAATTAAAATGACAGAAACTGTACAAATGTGATAGGATATTATGTTACAATGATGATCTTATTTAGATATTTTAAAAAAGATGATGATACAGTATGCTGGCAAAGGGAGATCACTTATTTAGAAAGTGAAAGTAATACATATGTATACCGGTGTCTCATAATATTGTGCGAGTACTACATGTATTATGCTTACCTATATTGGTCAACATCATAATGATAATCCAATTAGAGCACAATATGAATCCATTAATTAGCTGATCATCACAAAAGAAATGTTTATGCATGTTAATTAATCCTATTCTGCACATGGAAAACACACACCGTTATGTACACCACGTGAAAGCCATCTAACTGAAGAGCTGGGTAAAACTAGTACCCGGTAATGCGACCTGTAGACCTGTGTTGTGTACGTAACTTCGGACAAAGATCATTTTCTTGTAACATGCATGTATTTTCATGACTTTATTCTTTTAAACCCCTTGTACTGTTTTATTCGGTAAAAATATGTAAAGCACACATTTCAGCTTTAAGGTGGTACATACAGGACACCTGCATATTGTAATGAACTCCCTATTGCAGAAATAAACAATAAAGTATAAATATAATAATTCCCCCCAAAATAATGTTACCTAACAGTGAAGTGCAATGGGTTATAGCGTTAACTTCATGTCTGTAGAGAGTTCAAATGCTGCTGGGGCTTTTCTATTTTTTACTTCAGATTCCAAAATTTAAAAAAATTATCTTTTTTTGCTACATACCTGTATTGTAAAAATTTAAAATTATAAAACGTCACTGTGAAAGAATTTTGATTATAATGCACTTTACTACATGTACAGGCTTTCGTTGTTATCAAAATATTCTGATGTTTCTTTATTTATCCATGAGGAGTGTGTGTGGGGGGGGGGGGTGGCAAAGTAGTATGTAACTGTGTTTGCAGGGGGTGGGGGGATTGGGGTCCGAGGTGTATTGTTTGGTAATTTTACTACATGTATTAATATAATGTATTAATATAAATTATTTTTTTCAAGGGTGGGAGGGTCTGGACCCCCCCCCACCCACTCCAATCCCTTCTCTAAATCTGTGCACGCGATGATGTTGGCACCTAGAAGCAAATCTAAATTAAGCCGGCAACCGCCGAGGGAAGGGGGCATAATTTAATTTTGTTTGTAATAATTATATAGACCATACTTTCTATGAAATGAAAAGATTATTGATTAACTGAAAATTCACATGCAAACAGTTCAACCACAACTGTACATAAAGGGCCGTTCATGTGTATTATCATCGTCGGAACCCACAGGTTTTCTATCCATTATACTGCATGCAGTGTAACAGATAGAAAACCCGTGGGTTCCGATGATGGTGTATTATGTGCACGTGGCCTTTGTTTTTACTAAAACTGGTACAAAACAGTGTTATTTAGGAGCAAACACTTGGTGCGGGTATTACTGTCTAATGACAGCATCTAGTTTTTGTAGTGTTTATTACAATTAATTTTAAGTTTAGACTCATATCCCAACCGACCTCCTTAAGGTAGTATGAGTGTGAGATCAAAATAATGGAAACCAACTGATTTTGGTATCAGTGGATACACATATGTATAAAGAATACTTGGGTAAAAAATAAATAAAAAGAGTGTAGCCGTTTGCCCCTAATGGCTTTCAAACTAAGGGCGGTAACTCTGTGTAATTTTTTCCTCAAAATTATAGTCTGTATATCAATTCTAATAAATAAGTAAAAGATGACATAAAATTTTTAAAATATTATTTTTAATTAAACATGTAGCGTCTGTTCTACAATATAAAACAATAAAATAATTAAAACAAACTGTACACTTTCCTTCAGGCGCCACATATGATATCTAATTTGTCACAGCAAATTAACATAGATTGTGGATATTAATCAAATTGTAAAGGACAGACAGAGTAATGGAAACAGAAAAAGCAACTTATATTCAGAAAATATAATAACAATCAATCAATGTGTCCAAATTTTAGAGAAAAGAGTGGAGCCATTTTGAAAACATTCTGCCCGAATTTCATCTAAACAAGTTTTCTCTACAAAATGTTCATCATTCTCTACATTTGTCTTTGTTACAATTAAATAAAAAAACATTGAAAATTAACACTATACCATATTTTATAAACTATATTTTATCTGAACAAATATCATATGTAGCATAAAAAATAAGATGGTTAATGTTTCATAATGTCCTCACAATGTCATCTATATCGTCCATTGGCTCACAATGAAATATATGAAAAATGTGAATTGTTATCACATATTTTTCAACATACAGAGTAATGGAAATAAAAAAAAGCATGTTATTTTCATAAAATATAGCAACACCTAATCAATGTGTACAAATTTCAGAAAAAAAGAGGAGTCAGTTTGAAAATATCAGCCCGAATTTCCTCTGAATAACTTTTCTCTACTAAATGTTCATCATTCTCTACAGCTTCTCTAAATACAATTCAATTTAAAAAAAAATAGAAAATGAACAATGTACCATATTTCATGAACTATATATTACCTAAACAAATATCATTTATAACATAAAAAATTAACATGTTTAATGTTTCATAATGTCCTCACAATGCCATCTATATCGTACATTGCCTCTCAATTAAATATGAGAAATGTGAATAGTTTAAATATCATATATTTTTCAACATAAAGAGTAATGGAAATGAAAAAAGAAACCATATTATTCTCCTAAAATATAACAACAATTCATCAATGTGTACAAATTTCAGAAAAAAGAGTGGAAACAGTTTGAAAATATTCAAAATTCAAAAAATTTCCTTTGAACAACTTTTCTTTGCAAAATTTTCATGTTACAATTTACAGAAAAATAATTTCAATCACATTTCTAAATTATACACTTATGTATTGAACATGAACATGGTTCAAATTTTATGAAATATGTTATACCCGAACTTTCATTTCAAGCAATATTAATAACAATTTGAATAAATTAGTCTGACTTGGAATTAAAGCCTGAACACCTGGCTTGATTCGTGGAAGAGTGTCTTCAAAACCATGAACTGTGTTACAATTTTTTTTATATAATTCCAGAAGACAATAATGCATAAAAAAGTACAGGAACATCATTATTTCCTTCATTATGGCCAAGGAACACCACACTGTCATTGCTGGACAAAAAATCCAAACAGCTCTTAAGACCTGTAGTAATGTTCACTGCTTTCAGTTCTTTGTCATTGTGGTACATTTTCTTGTCCTCTGTCCTAATTCCAATAAATTCTCTTACTTTTGGATGAAATGAAATCTTTGGCAGTGTGAACTGGTTGAAGTGGTTTTCTCCATTGATGGCAAAAATCTGAAGTATATGTGATGTTCTGGCTGAAATACAATAAAATGGTTTATGCTTTATTTTGCTAAACTAGATGAGATGGTGTGACAATATATTACTCCTGTACCAACTACAAATACATATAATAAAACAAAGGAACACACATGAAAGCCCTATCACTTACCATTCAAAAATTATGCACTAAGCTTAACTTTTCAATTAAAGAAGGTTGAATATCAAAATCTAGGTCAAAATATGTTCAATAATTATGCCCTGGGTTAAAGTTTTTCTAAAGTACACTGTAGGTCAAACTCTAAGATCAAGGTCAGACAGTCGAAAATTTTACCCATAAAAAAGTCTTGACTTTCACAAGGAGAACAAGTTTGTAAATGACAATCTAGCTCTCATCATTCAGAAATAATGTCCAAAACAAAAGTTTTTCAAAAGTAGATCAAATTGAAAGGTCAAGGTCAGGGGGGCAAAATAATTTGTACCAATACCTAAACCAGTTGCTTCCAAGTCAATGATAATTTCTGTTGCATTGGTCATTGTTCGTAATTGTGCATTGGGAGGTTCCATATTTGGTGCTGGTATTTGTCTATATCATGAGGCTCCTCTAAAGCACATACAGACATATGAAGTTCCTTTCCTATCTTTGTTTGTACATGTATTCTGTTGCCTGTGAAATAAAAATGATATTTCAATAACAAATATGCCCCATGCTGGTTCTTTATTGTACAATACATGTAGTATAGAATACACTACATGCTATCAAGTAACTTTTGACATTTTTAACCGAAAATCAAAACAGGATATCTAATGCTCATTAAAAAAACCACTACAGGTAGTATGACATATCTTCACTATCCAGCAAATGTCATTTTCAACATATAGGACAGACACTAACTATATAAGTAGTGAATTGCGTTAACTTAAATTTTATGCAGACCAAGTTGTTTTCACACCTCAATTAATACTATGACATGACTTATTTACATGTATATTCACATTTCTATTCCTTATTAATTCTCACAATGTGTAAATAAAAATATTAAAAGGAATTCATCTGATATAAAATTACTAATTAAACTCTGAGTTGCAATGCAAGTTTAATTTTGATGGTCAATTAAAGTTAAAAAAAACATTTGACTTGAGTACCAGTTTTGCACTGCATGACATGCATGCTTTTGTTTGAAGTTTTCTACATAATTTGAATTAGTATTATGAATCAAATTCATTCACTTTTACATAAATTTTCCAAAAGAAAATCTCTCCTTTTCATACCTGGATCTGAATGTACAAGTGTATGAGTTTATCGCTATACGCCAGTGTCAACCACATTGAAGGGGGGGGGGAGGGGATAGCTCAACGTGGACAAATTGTTTTTTTATTCATCTTGGATGCCGATTATATCACCTGGTGTTTATCAACTTGCAATTGATTAATTCAATAAAATATCCCCAAACATGCTTTGGCATACATTACAGATTAGTTTCCTTGCAGCTTCGAGCAATTCCTGTGTTTGTTTACAAATGCCAGGTTCATGTACATGTACTTTCTATTTCACAACGGGGAATAACTCTAACCAAAAGAAAAAATATATCAACAAAGTAACATGAATCACTTAACCACTCAACGTATCTTGAAACAGCTGATTCCTTGTTAATATATGAATTCCAACAACATTTTTATTATGGCGAGATACATATACAGTGTTCACAAGGTCTGGGATCGATTAGGGATATGTAATTTTGAGCCTCCGTGATCGTTGTGCCGAAATTATGACTTACCGGTGTTTTTATAAATACAGATGACACCGCATCCACCCCTGCTTCTGACTGATTTATGTAGCAACATTTCCGCCTGTGGAGGTCAAAGCCGCCCGTGGCACGTCCCGTGGTCTGTCGTGACAGTCGTCTGTCAGTTCGGCAAGTTCAAGTTACGCGCTGTAGTTTCTATGTAAACTGGAAACGGATCAGTTGTCGTAAAACAAACAAGCCGTACTCGATGGCAATGCATAAATTTTAATTCTTATTTTTTATCGAAAATTGTTATGCTCTTAAGATAAATGCACAGCATAATTAATCATTTAATGTTTTAAATCACTTCAACTGACGTAGCATTCATTGCAACATTCATTCCCATTTGTGTTAAAAATTCTCACACTCATACTACCTTAAGCCCAATTAATAGAGATATTACTTTCAACCTAATATGGTTTATTCTTAACATAACACAAATTTTGACCGTGCGCAGTGACCTCATTTTTGAAGTTTTAGATTCTAAATAACTCTTAGAAATAAAGAAATATATATAAACTTTTTGGATTTCAAATTGTTTGAAACTATTGCTAAATTATGTCTACTAAATATAACAATATGACGTTAAGTAACATAGCTATGGCAAAAGTCTTTGTATTTTTTGGTTGACCCTCGTACTACTGCACCTGCATTTTAGTCAGCAACACACATATACAAATTCCTGTTCTCATTGGAACAATCAGGCGAATATAGACATTCACTTGAATAACTTTTGCCATTTTCTGGAATACTTTGTGTCTCTTTGAATTCAGAAGAGTAACGCACAACCTTTGATTCTGTGTTATCATATTTAACCATCATAACCAAGAGGTCATCAGAGAAAGTACAACAAATATTGATAGGAATGAACTCCATTAATCGTATCTTTTTGCTTATTTTTATATTTTGGACCATGTTAATAGACCTATCACTAGGATCAGTGTAAATTTAATGTCCTCTCTTTGTCATTGCTATGTCTGATGGTCTCTTCCCGGACTTGGTTTGGATTGCCGTCAATAGTTTTCCTGGAGATTGAAGAGTCTTTTAATACCATCCTCACCACTTGACCAAACTTCTTCGTCACTTTGGCATAACACATTGCGTAATCCGTTAGATGTCTAGGTTATTCGTGGCTTGTTCATTATCTTTTTTCAGACATTCTGACATTGTCAGACGCTATAAAATAATCTACTACAGTTTATGCCGAGATCAAAGAGATGCCGCGGACATTATTCTCCAATATACCACGAACGTCATCAGTAAATTATCAGATCAGAAATACCTATATGTCTCGCACTGATTATGAAAGTACAAATTCAAACTGTAAAAAGTTTTAAAACCATGTCAATTTCACGTGTAAGTTCCAGTCAAAACGATGTGTATTGCCTCAAATGTTTATTTTTAAGAGATCAACGCGGCTGTTCCTAGGACCTCCCTAGCACATTTCACTGCGTGTTTTTACAAAAAATATATAATGTGTAATAGTAATAATCGTATTAAATTGGCCTTAAAATATTAGAAATATGATTCAAAGATATTTTATGAATAAGTGAAGAGTATTAAAAATTCAAAGAAAAATTCTGTCGTCTGCATGTGATTCCTTTGATCGATACACATGTAAATATTACTAACAAAACCGTTGGGGTTTCACGAAGCAGCCGTCAAAATGATCTAGATTGTCTCTTTATACGAGAAACTAACTGCAAAAATACTGGGCTATTAGTAGAATAGAAATAAAGTTCTTGTTATCGTGAATGTAGCAGGATAACCTCCTCGGTCTCGAAATGTTGTTTGAAATATAAAAGCCTCGGCTAACGCCTCGGCTTTTATATTTCAAAACAACATTTCTCGACCTTGGAGGTTATTCTGCAACATTCACGAAAACTCGTACTTTATTTGTTAAGTAAATTACACGTCCACCTTTGTTACTAAAATCTTGTAAATATATGCGTATACAGTTCTATATATGGACAAACAAAAGGATGTGTTCCATTTTCATGAACACTACACATGAGCTGAATGAATTATTGAATGATTTTTAATCATTTTATTGAATTTTATTGACAAATTAATGTTACAATGCGGCAAGATTGGTCTGTAAAAATATAAACTTCAAGGATATGGATCTGATTTGCTTTGCTTTGAAAATATTTCATCGTATTTCAAAAATACAAAAAGTTCAAACTCAAGTTTTGACAACTTACGAGGTATTCACAATGAAATTTAAATCTCACACTATCAATATTAGTTATTTTTGATTTTTTAAATTCAAATTGTAACTGATATTTAAATTCAACCAGATAGTTTACACACTGTGATAACAGTGTAAATAACATTTATAAAGATTACCAGCAGTTTTGTCGGTTGAGTTATTGTAAGTTAACATAAAATTTCGGTAATTTTAACAATTCTGAACAATTAACCATTCTCAAACGTAAATATAAGTAATAAACAGCAATTTAAAAAGTTCACTTGGTTGGTAATTGATCAAATCTTCCGAGGGGCCCTTTGGGTGTTGATAGCTTTAAACGAGGTATTTACTTCCGGATTGCTTACCTCAAACAATAACATTCGAGATATAAAACTCTCTTTTAAACATTTAATATTTCTTGTATCTTAACGAAAGGACACTAAAACGACATTTAGAAAAGAAATATCAAATATTCATCAAACCAGGAGAGGATGTCTATTTCATGAATTAGAACTGAATTATTTTTAATTTCCCTGTATGGACCTCGGCCACAACAAGGTTGTCTTCGTTGTCCACACATAAACCCCATGGAAAGCGTAAATCACAATTATCAATAAAGCGAAGGAACTCTCCTTCCTTATCTAGGATATGTATATAGTCACTGTTTCCATCTGATATCAGGATCCAACCACGGCTGTCTGTAGCAATGCCATATGGTTTCAAGCGACCTTTTGGTGTGTATGGATTGTATTTAAACCGAAATCTCCCATTCTGGTTAACAACTACTACTGCATTTGCTCCACAATCAGCCACACAGATATCTTGATTCCTGTTTTCAGTTAGGTACTTAATGGAACGAGCAGATGAAAAAAGTGGCTGACTAATGTTGTTAAACTGTATATTTTTCTCTTTATTGCCAGAGAAGCGCACAACTTTTGTGTGCTTATGATCATCACTGTCCATGATAACCAAAAGGTCGCCAGACGAGGCACTATATATACCATTAGGATTCCAACCTGGTAACTTGTTCAATTCGTGTATGTCCGAATTTTTCACTATATTTATAGTTCTGTCATTCATGTCAGTGTAAACCAGATGACCATCCCATGTTACAGTGATGTCCCATGGCATGTTCTTTGATTTAGTCTGGATCGCTCTCACTTGTTCTCCTTGAATGTTGTAAAGTCTCATAATATTATCAGTTCCACGCGTCCAGATTTCGTTACCATTTAAACAGGACACACTACGTAGTCTGTAAGAGTGCTCATACTCAGTGTTTACTTCAGTAATGACTTGTGCTTCTGGTTCGATAGAATATTTTGACAGGTAACTGAATTGTTGATAAATTTGTTCTTTTGCGATCTGATAAGGAGCAAAAACTGGCAAAGATATTTTTACTCTTTTTGGTAAATTTCTGAACTCGGAATTTCTTGACTTGTACGCAGCAACTACGGATACATCATGGGAGTTCAGTAATATTTTGAGATTAGTAATGATCTGTTTGATTTCAGAAATTTTGTCATTTATTTCATTTCCCTTTTCCCTGAAGGAGTCTGAGTGTTTCGATTTCATTTTATTGACATCAGATTTTAGTTCCTTTATAATACTGTCTATTTCTCTGTGCCAGTCTTCTCCTAGTTTATCAAGATCTGTTGATATTTTCTCACAGTTTTCATGCAGATACTCTGTTTGACTGAAGAAACTCCCAGCAATTGATTGATATTTAGGATAAATGGATGCTATAAATTCTTGCAAATCTCTGTTTACTTGTACTTTCTTCTTGTCCAGACCTTCCAAAATGTCAATGATAGTGTGGTTTTCATGCTGGTCAGAGGAGATACACTCTGAACATAAAAGAGCGTCACATTGTATACAGAGGCGCTCACAATATTTATTGGAATGATTTTGACACTCGGGTAAAAGATATATGTAGCTTCACCTTTTAAACGGCACCATTTTGTGATCTCTGGATTTATCTGCGATATGTTCTTCCTTACAAGCATTGCATGTATGTTCACGACAAAGTTCACAGTACAAAGACGATTGATTTTCACAATAATGACACCGAACAAGGTCCTGTAGGTTTCCGTTTTGATTCATGGTGTCACAACTTTAATTTTTATGCAAAAGAAAATCTGAAAAAAGTAAATATGAGAAATTAAAGCCATTATTATAATTTGATGGATGTGCAATCTAGTTCAATTGTACTTGTAAAAAAGGAAAATATATATTTCTCTATTCTATGTACAATCATTTATTACGGCTGAGGTCGCCGCACTTCTAATAGAAATTATCATCTGACATAACGTCACTGATATAAAATTTGATGAAAAGTTTCCTTGAAATAAGAAAAGGTCGAAACACTGCATGGACTTGTGTAGTAAAAGCAGCGTCTTATTTATACACTGAAAATAGTTTCACTGCATACAAATGTACATTTTTGTGTGTTGATTCATCCGCTTGAATGTATGTTTTGATTTTAAGTTTATACTGCGACTGTTTCTTTTAATTTTTTTTATTGCGGAATGTAAATACTCAACAGGTTTAGAAAAGTGGGACAAGCGGAGAAGTTAACGAAATTGATATAACATTATTAAGTATATATAGTAGTCGAATTTATAACCCACTCCTTTATATTGCCACATTTGCATATTATCAGGGCCTATCTCGTATGAAGCATAGTCACATGGAATCAAAGAAATGCACTTCTAATAAATTTTGTCATCATTTAATTATAATTAAAAAAAAAACCCAGTTCGGTCTCATTTGTTTAAAGTTTGATATGTAAATGAAGTATACATTTACACATGCCCGAAGTTTAATATATTATAAAAGTAAAATAAAGCGCATTCTTTAGTTTTGTCCATCGTGAAAGAACTGCTGGTATTCAGTGTTCGGAAATTAGAAAAAGTAAATGTCTTACCTTTTATCGTTTACACGAACAGATGTTTGACATAATCCTCTGATGAATAATAATGTCAACACGACTGATAGGGGCCGGAATGTAATCACATTGATGTGATGGCATTGAGAGATAAAATATTCGAAAGGGATAGGACTTTGGTCATAAACTTTTAAAACAATGACAATATGAATCATACTATAATTTGAACTTGTTGAAGAAGAACATATGATTCAATATATATTTACCTTTAAACAGATTCTTTTTCCTAGAGTTGAGCTCGTTTCATAGGTCTCTTGTTTGACCGTTTTCCATAATGTCCTCGTCACTTTTGTAATTTGTTTGCAAATTAAAGTATAATGTTAAACAAGGCATTTTATTTATATAAAAAAATAAGCAAACAAATCCTTAAAAAAATATATCAAACGAAGATCACTCTTAAAGTTTTCATATCAGCGTAAGAACAACAAATCATAACGTTAGTATCTATGCACACTCTGTTTATTTTAGCCTTATTAGATTAAAGACTTTATATCTGTCTCCCTATTAATCTAAAATATTAACGAATTTTGAAACAATCTCTGCATGACTGTTTTTATTTCAGCTCAATACAACTTCATGACAATGTGAAAATGTCAACTTAAATACTGTGCAAAATTGTTCATTTTCGCCAGAGGTTAAAAAAATATAGAATACGTTTTTTTATGTTAAGGTATGCTGATATATGTGCAAAGAGAAATATAACTAAGTCTAGAATTTGTCTAGAATAGGTCACGTTTTACCCAATTTTAATTCATTCAGCTCTGTGAACGAGCTATAAATAGAGAAATAAAAATGTTCCATCCAAACAATTCTCTGGCCTAAAACATTAAACACGTACTGTTCATGTACCGAACTGGTACATAAAATTTAGCTATATTTTAAAAAAAGAATTAAGGGGGAAGGGAGAGGGGAAGGAATTTACAAACAGATATTGCCTCATTAATATTTTATCATTATGATTCGCTTCTTGTAATATATTTTTTACTTTTTTTTGTCCCCTGCTTTAAAAATAACCCTGAGGTTCACTTAGTTCCGTTCAAATTTTCTTTTTTCTTTATTTGAATATAAATGTCACCTTCCAACATAAAGTTAACAGAAATAAAGTGATATCATTTTCTACAGACGTAATCTCTCTTATCAAAGGAACTTTCCACCTTAACTTGCAAATAAGGATAACTGAAAAAATGCATCATAGTAAATACAGGGTTTGGTATTTGTGTAACCATCGAAAACAGAATTAGAAAAAAAAATGATGGAAATATCGAAATTAATACATTCATGTATTATTCGGCAGATATTTTTTTTAACTTGAACATTTTAAACGATAAAGAACTGCTGATTTATTCAAACTTCCATATGTACCGTAGGACAAATATGTCGTAATGGACGATGAAGTTACCTGAAAAATCCCTCCAGATATCGGCTTAATGACAAGATATGTCGCAGCACACGTCTGGCAAGATGGATGTCAGGGTAGAGAATTACATTAGATAAGTCGTACGCGGAAGAGTCGGGCTGTGGTACCACACTCCTCCCCTTCTTGTAGAGCCGATGATATCCATTGGCGAATCAAAAATACTTAATTAGAAAAAATCCACCCCCTCCCCAAAATTGTGTCAGGTAATGCTTTAGATAGATGACAGACGAATGCTTAACTTCTGCAGTACTCGGTGTGATATGAATGAAGTTCTGTGAGAGATAGTATCCCTACACAGTAAAATAAGTTCAATCTCAATGGTACTGAAGCAGTATGTGGTGGAAGAAACGAAGGGGAAAATAAAGTAAAGTCTATATAACTGGATGGCCCAGATCACAACATCAAAAATATTGCTATTATATACTTTCCCTAAGCACATATGAAAACGCAACTAAAAAAAGGTATATACAGTGTATATCAATTGTGGATCATCTACAGAATGACAATTTAAGGGCATCCGTAGATATCCATAACATTGGCGTTAGCCACCTTCAATAGGAGTGAGGCAGGAGTGTTCCTGATAAGGGCGACTTGTTTGGCCAGATTCCATGGACGGTTGAGGCGACATCCGGGAGCAGGGGGCAAATATGGAGCACCAGTCTCCAGGAGAAGCCGCTCTGGTGGTATTAGCGCTACCGTCCTTGGGTCTTGAATCGACTTCATTGTTACTCCAAATTTGGCATTTGGCAGCTCCTTCTGCCACTGACGCAACTCTTGGGCCTCGCCCGTGAAACAGTGCCGGTGGAAAATATGATCTGACATGTCCATCATCTGGATGGTAGAGAGTGTCTGTGCGGCTGCCTCTCCAGAACCGTCATCTCGACAATGCAAGATCACCGGCTTGCCCAAACTCCTTGCAATCTGAAGAGCCTCAGACAGGAAATCCAGCTGTTTCCTCAGTCGAGTTCGCCGCCATTCGTGAGGATCACCACAGGGGCTGCAGTGGCATCTTGTAGTCAGGTCTACGCCCACCTCTCCGATTGCACAGCATTGTGGTAAGCTAGCAAGCACACCAAGCTTGTCCAATATTTCGGACGGTGCGTCACACACCACGTGAGGATGAAGTCCAAGTGGCTGAATACACATTGTCCTCTGTATCCGGACATAAGATCTAGGGTGCTGTGTTAGACCCGATATCAGTTTTACTGGAAATGTGTTGTTCTCCAGCGAAATGGTGCACTCCTTAATGTTGACAATTCCATGGTACGCTGCCAAAAAGTCGAGTCCCAGTATCATTTCATCATCTATTGGAACAGCGCAGCAGTCCCAGGAGACATGAAGATTGCAAATTGCAAAAGCCACTCCTTTTATCAACCTGCCATGCATAATCTGGGATCCTATTCCTTTCAACTTAATGAGCTCGTTCATGGCTAGCTGGTTATCTGGGATTAAGCTCTCGTTGATAAGAGTTATCATTGCGGCTGTATCTATAATGGCGTTTATAGGCTTCCCCCCTTCCATGATGACATCAAGCTTAATACTTCTTCCTGAAGTCCGTCGTATAGTAATAATATGATCTGTTACGCCACTCTTATCAAGATTTTTCTCAAAGGGCAGGCCTCTTGATACTGGTGAGCTGGGTCGAACTTGGTTCCTGCTGAGTGATTGTTGGACGCTAGTTGTCAACTTCTCAACCAGGGAGGTAAGATGACTAATCTGCTCATCCAATGAATGATTGTTTTTGTCCTTCTCATTAGAGAGCTTGGGTTCAGCCCTACAAGGAGACGAATCATGTGTCGGGGACCCCTCCCTGCTAGGAATAGAGACTTGGCGTTGAGAATAGGCAGTTGCTCCGCTAGTTCCCCTACTTCCATATAGAGCACGGTGATTGGCAATAGCAGTTTTTACGTATCTAACAGCTTTTTGCAATGTTGTTGGTTCTCGGTCCATTGCCTTCATGGCCGCCTTCTTATCTCGACAGCCTCGTAGAAAGGTTTCCATTGACATTTCCTCAATCATGTTCCCTTCGCAGTTTTCGTAGCCATCTAGTGCTAAAAAGTAGACACGCTGTGCAAACTCTTCAACGTCTTCATTTTCCAGCTGTTTAGTGAAGGGCAACTGTCGACGAGCAAGAATTGGCACTTCCTTCCTGCTGAATCTCTGCTTGAGGTGCCGTTTAAGGTCTTTGTGGTCGCCATTTTTGATTACTTTACGGGCGTACTCTAACGCTACATCTCCTAAACAATCCAGCAGACGAAAAGCTTTCTTGTTTGCAGACCATCCTCTATACGCTGCAACTCGCTCAAACTGGTAAATGAAAGATTCCCAATTTGGGCTGTCACTACCTTTGAAAACCGGCATCTTTTGAATCTACGGACTTTTACTCCTTGACCTGCTTCTCGAGGTACGGGTCAAATTTGATGAAGCATTATCCGAAGAGGACGAACTGGTGGACCTTGATCTGTGTGTCTTGCTTTTCATTGTCGCTCTACCCCGGCCTGGTTCCCTGGGAGTCTGAGACCCCACAGCACTGGGTTTGTTCTGTGAAGTTTGAGACCCGGAAATAGATGTTGCTAATTGTTTTTCAGATGCTGGTTTTTCATTGCGCACCAATCTTTTGGGATGTGCATTGGGCTCTAGAGTGTATTGAGAAGTTGGCTGTATTGGAGAAATGGTTTGGAAATCAGCATTCTCCAGTACCCTATTGAGGGGTGTACTTGTTTTAGGCTTTGCTCCCTTAAATGGATCAGAGATGAAGCCTGACGAGGGAATAACTGATGCGAGTCTGTCTATGATCAGCTTCTGATCTGCCCCTTTGTCCGAAAGCTCTTTTGTTGCTTGGGCATTACTCGTAGAAATGGTCAGTGTATTGTCCAGGCCTTCCTCCGCGACCTCAAGTGCACTGGTCAGTGCGGTAGGTGTCTTGTACACATATTCATCCACCTCCGATTTAAGGACAGCTTCAGTTCTCAGAAACTTTACTTCATCGTGTAGAAGCTTGATGCTCTTGTTCATCTCTAGGAGGGTAGAGTGAAGCTCTTTGGTGGACAATATATCGCTTATCTCCTGCGCAGGTGGGGTCACAGAAGACTCTGTCTCAAGTTTCTTTATACACACCACACCTGCGTTGCTCCACGCTATCAATTTAGACTGCTCAGTCTGTGTGACGTCAGCCACATCATCAAAAGTAAAATCCTCTTTTCTCTCTCTAAGCTGGATGTTTCTCCTGGCTTTCGCTTGGCCTATGCCGTCCAAGGATTTCAGATCAGCCTCAGAGGCATTCCAGAGGTTGATTGGATTTGTAGCCATAATTGGTATATGAAATATTTAATTTTTGTAATATGTTTACAGTACAAGAATGAAAGAGTGAAAGCAGAGCCAGTGGCCCCAATACCTACAAAAAGTATGGGGCTATGGTTTGTAAGATTAATAGAAATCAAAAACAAATTTGGATGAAAGTTACAAAATTTCCTTTGAATTTCAGTATAACATTCTAAAATGAAAGTTTGTTTCAGTTCCGAAATGCGTAAATTATAATGGCGCGAACTGCGCACCCTATTTACAAAAGCGAGGGAAACTGGGTCACGTGACTAATTTTGGAATTAAGAAAATCAGTCTAAATATCAAACTTACTGCATCAATTTCAAGAAATTTACCGTTTTGGTAATAAATGTCACAAAAAATTACTATAAATGAATTTACGTATCAATGCTTATCGATATGGACCCCGAATTGAAAATCAACAAACAGGCAACACGGGTTTCGTGAGGCTGTCTGATTTTACGGGAAATAAAATTGTTTGCGAGTTGGTAACTTGGAAAACGAGGTTATCGTAGATTCCTCAGCTACCGGCGACGCCAATGTCGTATTGGACGATGAAGTTACCTGACAAATCCCTCCAGATATAGGCTAAATGACAGGATATGTCGCAGCACACGTCTGGCAAGATGGAGGTCAGGGTAGAGAATTACATTAGATAAGTCGTACGCGGAGGGTCGGGCTGTGGTACCACAAATATATCCGGTCCGTCCGTTTAACTTCTTATATTTTCGACTTCTTTTCCTGAACCACGCGACCACTTTCAACAAAAATTAGCACAACGTCTAATTAAGTAAATGGGAATCAAGTTTGATAAAATGATGAGCCACGCCCATTTAAGGGGAATTAAAAATAGTTGAAAATAGTTTTAAATTAAACAGTTGTCATAGTAAAATAGATTTATAAGGTTTTCTTTACGACTTTAACGATGTGCATTGTGCAAAGACTTGCATTATCTATAACACAGTTTCCTTGGTGTAGTATTGAATTTTCAATTTACCAGTGACCTTTAAATTTTCAGCTACAAGGAGATTTTCAAAAGTGTCCAGGAATAAGCCCTATGGACAGTGAACATCACTATTAACAATGTAACGAAGAAACTGTCCATCATTATCTATTATGTTAATTCAGTTATTGCTTAAATCCACTGTGATAATTTGACTTTGGTTGTCTGTAATGATACCAAACGATTAAAATAACGCATCGGAAGAAGATGGAAGAGCAGTATATTAAAAACGAAACGTTCCAGCTTCTCATTCATATATATTTGATTGAACAATCAGGTAAATATAGACATTCACTTGAATAGCTTATGCCATTTTCTGGAATTCTTTATGCCTCTTTGAATTGTTTGAATTCAGAGAAGTAACGCACAACGTTTGATTCTGTGTAATCATGTTTAACCATCAATACCAAGAGGTCATCAAAGAAAGTACAACAAATATTGAACGGAATGAACTCTATTAATTGTATCCTTTTGCTTATCTT
This sequence comes from Magallana ariakensis, assembly GCA_020458035.1. Taxonomy (NCBI): domain Eukaryota; kingdom Metazoa; phylum Mollusca; class Bivalvia; order Ostreida; family Ostreidae; genus Magallana; species Magallana ariakensis. The sequence goes on from CM035811.1 coordinate 68,078,791, forward strand.
TATTTTCTGGACCATGTTCATAGACCTATCACTAGGATCAGTGTAAATTAAATGTCTTGTCTTTGTCACTGCTATGTCTGACGGTATTTTTCCTGATTTGGTTTAGATTGACGTCAATAGTTTTCCCTGAAGGTTAAAGAGTCTTATAATACTATCCTCGCCACTAGACCAAATATCTTCATCACTTTGGCATGACACATTGCGTAGTCCCTTACATACCTCAGACTTTGTGTCTATTTCGGTGATAATCCTTGGCTCAACACCCTGTCTGAAGTTAAAGTGGAATCATCTCTCTTGTCGTATTTTTCTATTTCAAACGACAGCAATCCAAACTGTTGATGGAGTTGTTCTTTGGTAATGTTATGAGCTAAAGATTTTAGCAGAGAAATTTTGAGTAAAGTTGGCAATTGTCTGAATTCATCATTTCTAGATTTGTATGTAGAGACGCGATATACATTACTGGACTTCTGCAATTCCTTAAGTCAAGAATGAATTCTGAGACATAAGAAACTTTACGTGAGATTTTATCTTCGTCTTCTTAGGAGAGCAATTTGTATAGAATCAAACTCATCCCGGTTAGTTATAAGTATCTGAATAATATGGTCTATTTCTTCTTTCCAGACCTTTCCCTGCTCGTCTAGGTCTCTTGTTAGTTGCACAGATCTTTTAGAAATATTTTGATATTGAGGATATATTGATTTCTCAAACTCTTCAATATCTTTCTGAATGACTTTTTTCTTATCGTTATAACTTTCCAAAATGTCTATTATTCTGTGTTGTACATGTTCACCAGACGTAATACATTGTGTACAAATAGGAACGTCACATTGTACACAGTAAAGTTCACATGGTTTCGTGCTGTGTATTTGGCAATAAGGAGTTAATTTGCTATTTTTGAATTGAATCACTCTGTGTTCAACAGATTCATCTGAAAGATGTTCCCCAACACAATCTTTACACATATTTTTGAGACAAATGTCACAGTTCAAAAAAGACGTACTTGAAACAGGGGTTTCACAGAGATGACATCGTAACACATCCTGGGCAGTATTGGTGGAATCCATTATAAGCCGTACGCAATCCTGAAAAAAAATATACAGTATTAAAATATTATTTCTTTAAAATTAATCGTTTAACACTAAGTAATTGTTAGCAATGAGGGATGTACATCATTCTATACATCGTCGGAAACCCACGGCCAGTCTCGCATACGCTTACTGACCGTGGGTCCACCCGTTCAACTTTTCTTGTTTTCGTAAATTATTTATGAATATTCATGACGATTATTCCGCCAATGAAATCACCGCTTGATAAAGCGAAACTCTTCAGGTTTTGGAGGTGTGAAAGTCAAATACGTGTTGTGATGGCTGACACATCACAGTACAAGTTCTGTTACTTTTGTACTTGTAAAATCGGGATCAAAGGGTACCGATCCCTTTCGTCATCTCATTCGAAAGACTTTTATTCAGATGTTTACGAGTTGCTCGCTATACCACTTGACATTAAGGGATTTGCTTGCAATCTGTGCGCAAATAAGTTAAATCGTGTAAGAAAGTTAACGGACGACTTGAAAACAAAAATAGACAGTATAAAGACAGAACGACAGAAAATTGTTGTAGCAATTAAGTCAATGCCGGGTATGGCTGTTCAACCAACATTTATTGCCAAAACTCCACCGCGAAACTGGGATAGATCTAAGAGACCATACAGTGTTGTGAAACAAACTCCTACACCAAAGTCAAAGATAAAAAAGGGTCTGTTTCTCTCTCCAGGTGGCAGGCAGTCTCAGGTATGTATAACTACATATAAAGGTTTTATTTTACCAAACAATTGTTCATATAATCAGAGGTAAACTGTTTTTTTCCATGCATTAAAATTTCTTCATTCAGTTGTTTACATAAAACAAGGAGAGTCTCCAAACAACTAATTTATAAATAGTCATTTTACTTGAAGCTTTATATCAGCCAATTATTTGATACTGATTATTAATATGAATGAATTTTAAACGTCAAGCATTAACGTTAGCATCTATATAAAGGAAATAAGCAGTTTTATTACTGTTTCAATATAATTCACTTTTAACGTTACAATACGTTCCCTGAGAACTATCGAATTGAATGCAGATCGTGACGTCAAAATTGATTATGACATCATATTGTATGAAGTACACACAAGTGACTTTCTACACATTGCTGTGAGAATTTACGCCTTAACATACCCGTTTAACATTATATCATTAGGTTACTTCATGTAATGTATACAGTGGACTTTGGTATGTTAATTGACTGGAGTCTGAAGTCTTATCAGTATCAGAGCTAAAAATAATACTGAATTATTTTTGGCTGTAATATTGGTAAAGCTTTGATTCTTGTGGTTAATTCAACTATTTATGACCCTTAAGTTTGTTTAATATGACCATTTAACATAAAATATAATTAAAGAATATTATTGTCGGAAACACACGGCCATTATCACAAAGGCTTATTGACAGGAAGCATATGCGAGAAAGGCTGTGGGTTTATGACAATGTGTCTTTATTTGAATTGTATAATTTTTTATATAAAACTTGCAAATATTCAGGAAAAGTATATTTTAAAAATTCCCTATCTGAACTCAAACTTTTGACTTACAGAACACAAATGAAAAAAAGCCAGGTCATATATATAAGGATGAACAAGAGCAAAACCACATGTATAGCTGTCAATCTCATGCCCTGTCCAATGATCCCACAACAGGTGCTGGTGATGTCGTACCATGGAGAGGTATGTTATTCTAAACAATTTAACATTAACGAGTACATCAACAATTATGTTACTCTAAGTATTGAAATTTCAATTTACTAGCTTATCAATGTTAATCTTTTCCATTTTTGTCAGGTCAGGTAAAACATCATCAGGATCAGTGTACACAAACCAAGGAAATACATGTAACTGAATCTTTTGATGTGAAGGTAAAAGTGAAATTGAAATTAACTTTTTCTTATTTGTAATTCACTGACATTTATTATTAGCATTGGCAAATATTGAAAGATATTAACATTTCTCTTAAAATTCTGTGAATATTATCTACATTGAAAATGTTAAATTAAGACAATTTATTTAAAGAAAAAGAAATCAACCATACATTATGGTTATGAATTCAAAATCAATTAACTTGTATTGTCTCATTTTTAGATAATAGCCAATTATGCTGGAAATGAACGAAGCAAAATTATTCGAGATGATAACTTAAAATCAGCACTGAAAGCTATCTTGAATAATTCTTCACCAAGAGCAGTTTTGAAACATTTTCAAGCAAACAATCTTTACAAAACGGAAATGCTGCATTTAGTTGAAAAAGAACTTAATTTGGAAGTAATTGAGTTACTGAAACACACTGAAATGGAAATATTTCAAGGGCATGCTTCAAATAATGAGAAGTTACTTCAGTTTGATTGGAAACAGAAAGAAGAATCCTTAAGGAACAAGGCCCCATTTCTTCATGGAATTCTCAGGACTGTTTTAAATCCAAAGCAAAAAAAGGACAAACAGTTTATTCCGCACATGATGACAGCAGCAGCAGTATTATTATATGGTAGATCTCAGAGACAAAATCAACAACAGTACATTCTTGGACTGGTATTGGATAAGTGCGGCTTGACAAAAGAGGTATTTTTTTGTTAAAAACCTATTCTGTGTACATGGTGTAGTGTTTCTTGCATGCCATTTGTACGAGTAATTTTCTTGCATGCCCCTTTTGTATAAGTAATTGAAAAATTGAAAATGTTATACTGCAAGGATTCAGACCTTCAGGGGTTCAATTCCTGGTTTTGTGTGTCATTATCTCTCCCATCTTAAATTTGTACGAGTAATTTTCTTGCATGCCCCTTTTGTATAAGTAATTGAAAAATTGAAAATGTTATACTGCAAGGATTCAGACCTGACTAAAGATTCAGGGGTTCAATTCCTGGTTTTGTGTGTCATTATCTCTCCCATCTTAAATTTGTACGAGTAATTTTCTTGCATGCCCCTTTTGTATAAGTAATTGAAAAATTGAAAATGTTATACTGCAAGGATTCAGACCTGACTAAAGATTCAGGGGTTCAATTCCTGGTTTTGTGTGTCATTATCTCTCCCATCTTAAATGAATGTAATTTATGTTTTTTACTGACTTTCTTACAGGGAATGGAAATACTTCATGATCTAGGAATAGCAATATCAACTACGAGCATTCAGAGGAAGAAAAAGCAGTTGGTTGCACAACAAGAGAAAAGAATTCAAAAAGTGGTAACTGATTATGTAAAATATGTAGAAACAAAATCTGATGTTGAAATGCAAAGAAATAATTTTCAAGACATGGAAGTAGAAGTAGAAGTATGTGTAGAAAAACAAGCACCATTTGAAGTGTTGGGAGATAATCTGGATATCACTATAACTCCATCAAAAATGACAATGCAAAGTCAGAGAAAAAGTTGTCACTGGTTTTTACTGCTTGTAAAACAGAAGCGAGTTATAATAGATGACTTGAATATTCCTGATGAAGATTACACAAAGAAAGACATTAGTAAACTCCCATGTGCAACATGGATTCCAACCATTGCCAGCTTTCATAGTCTACTGGAGAGCTTTGCTTTCCACATTGCACACATTTTATTAAAGTATGTCTCGTATTTGTCACAAGTGAAAGAACAATTTCCAAAGCATCTTCAACACATGCACATGGAACAAATGAAACAGAAAACACTATTTCTGAACTGTGATCTTATTGATGCAAGTGAAAATAGTTCCCAAGGCATGATTGAAATCCTACAAAAGGTCCACAACATTGCTGTACCGCATTTAAGAAATGAAAAGCAGAAAGATGTTCTAGAAAAAGTTGTGTTTGGGGGTGACGTGCTCACAAATGAGAGAGCATTCTCTGCACAAGAAGCAATGCAGAACACGGCAGATAAATTTGATGGACTTGGTGGCATTATTCATAGACCTGAGGGGTTGCATAGACTGATGAACTTTACTTTGGTATCATGTAACATAGTTGCTCTTCAGTTCAGTTGATTTCAGATGTTTCAAGTGAGTTCTTTGTTCTTTTCTTGTTTGGTTGTGGGTGTTATGGAAAACATACACCATTTACATTTCACACAATACAATCTTGCAGGAATTATTGTACAATAATTAAAGTTCTGATCAAAAGTTGTATATTTATAAACTTTATATAAGCATCAGAGGGACATTATGTCTGTCTGTATGACTTTAACTATGACCCTATCTATTTCAAGAAATAGTCAAGGTCATCAAATACATGTAAAGATCAGAATTTTGTACAGTTTTCTTGGCTATAAAGTATTAGAAGTAAAGTTTCACCATTAACACATCTTATTTTTTATTGTATTTCCATTACTGCATTAACTAACTGCATGATCTTTTTTTGTTGAAGGCCTTTTTACAAATATGGAAACTTAAAAAAAAATAGCTATTTTCATTGTTTAGCTCATCTGAACCGAAGGTTCAAGTGAGCTTTTCTGATCACCTGTTGTTCGGCTTCCGTTCGTCTGTCTGTAAACTTTTCACATTTTTGACTTCTTCTCTAAAACCACTGGGTCAATTTTAACTTGGTACAAAGCATCCTTATGGGAAGGGAATTCTAAATTGTAAAAATAAAGGGCTAAACCCTTTTTAAAAGGGAGGGGTTTAAAGTTTAACATAGAAATATATAGGAAACATGTTTAAAATATTTGAAAACTACAATGTTACAGTTTGTGAGATTTATATGCAAGGATCCTTAAATAAAGATAATTCTAAATTGTAAAAGGCCTGACCCCCGGACCAACACTGAAGCCCCAGAAGGGGTTCAAAGTTTAGCATAGAAATACCTTCTAGGAAAATGTTTAAAAATCTTCTTCTCAAGAACTACATTGCTACAGTTTGTGAGATTACTTTGCAATGATCCTCAAATAGTGTAGATTTTAAATTGTTAAAGCCAACCATCAACTCTGAACCTAAACTGGGGTCCCAGAAATAGGTTCAAAGTTTAAAATAGAAAAAGCATATGCTACCAAGGTTACAAGGAATTGTTGTTCAGGTGAGCGATGTGGCCCATGGGCCTCTTGTTATTGAATACTTTTTTAAAATTGTTTCTCAGTATACTTGTTTGAGCCCTTTTTCTATCCACGCTGATGTTTTTGTAAGTTTATATGTTCTTATAAAAATTTGGAATGTTTTTTAGGGCATTTATCAACTATTTTACAAAGACAAAAGTGCAAGTGACAAGGGATCCCTCTATCAGTTGAGAAATTTGATCAACAGAAGAACAGTGACCGGTGCAGAAAATGTGACTCAAAATTATAGGTAATTGAAATGTGTGATAACTTAAACCATTTTTGTGACTTCATCTTTTGTTTAACAGAGTCCAGTAAATCTCTTTTTGTCCTGTCCAATAAGTTCCCTCAGTGTAACTGTCCATTAAGTTTCTACTTATTGTTCGGCTACAAGTGACATGCTGCACAGCTTCAGATACATTGTAATTGGGGAATACACACAAACACAAAGAAACACATAAGAAGAGGGAAAAAAACAACCAAATATATGGGGCTTTAGAAATATACACATCTTTCCACATGCTATATTTCAATAGGACTAAAGCAATAAAAAGACACAACTTTAATAGTTCTCTCTATCTTCTTCAGACAAGTTTCTCAATCTATGTCATTTATTTATCAAAAATCATGGGGTTTTTTGGTCATTATAAATGTTATACCTGTATGAAACAATTAAATTCATCTGAAAAAAAAAATAAAATTTAATAGTAAGGAACTATTTGTTATCTTAGATATTGCTGTCCTCGGCCTCAGACTGTCAAATATCTGACAGAATTCACAGTTTTTTGGTTTTTAACCATTTACCTATACCAATCATTATAACAATACATTATGTCATTGTTACTTGGTTCTTAAATGAGAATTCAACTGATCTTTTTGTATGTATATAATTTTGTACAATTGAATGCATCACCAAAGCAATGTTCAATAGAGCAACACTTTTATACCATTCATTGCATAAATGTACTGACATATATTTGTTTATTTGTGAAATTTCAGACCTCATTACCAGTTTATTGAGGACGTCACAGATGCATATATCATTGGCGCTTTCTTGGATAGATTTGATATGGATAACATGACTTCAAAGCCATCAGAAACTCCAGTATTTTCCCTTATGACTGACGAAGAAAAGGTTGATTGGGTTACCAAGGCAGCAGTCGAAGTTTTAGACCACTTGCAGCTTTCAAAGTTTGATAGTTTAGATGAACTATCTGACAATATAAACTCTCTACATAGAGATGAATTAAACATTAATGCAATGCATAATGGAGAAAAATTTGAATGTGCAATGTGTGGAAATTCTTACATAAAGGAAAACTGGTTTCGGAAACATCTTCAGAAAAAGCATCAATGGAAGTTTCATTCTCCTGAAGAGAAATCCTCTGCAACCGACAGTCCGATAAAATGCTTTTTGTTTATGTCATTACTGCTTCGAGATACGAACAATTCATACTGCATGGGAGATGGAGACAGAATTATGCGCAATGCATTCTTTGAATGGTTATTTGCATCAGCACTTGGACACACAAAATATAAAATCTGGCTCTTCAGAATGATTTCTTATGTCAGTGGACTTCTTTCTAAGAAACAAGCGTATGAGTACAAATGGAATATGACAGTTAATCTTGTTGGAGGAACTGGGCACAACATCCCAAATGACAACTGTGTTGAAATTCAGGTGCATAACATCAAAAGTCAGCTCCAAAGTCAGGGCTCAAATAAATCGTTTGAATCCGCAAAAAACATCTGCTTAACTAGTCAAGTTATCGAGGATATAAAAGAACAACTTATGAAAACAACACATTCCTACAAGACTAAACGATTTAGGCCTCCAGTAGATAATACCAAAGACATTCAATTAATTGTAGAATGCTTAAGAAAACATGGACCAATTAAAGACCTAACATGGCCTACATATGGAAATTTTAAGGACCCAATTAAAAGTATTAATGTGAATAAATTACATGACTGGATCAAACATCAGAAAATTGTGGCAAATGAGTATTTGTCAGAATAAAGATATTGCTGATTGATATATTGTTTATTTCTTTAAATAAGTTTTATATTACAATAGCTAATACAACAAAGAAGTTCTATGTTCTTAATATTTCATCAGCAGTTAAAGAAATGAAAAGATCATTGCACACAATGTAAAATGTTATCGTGCAAGACAGAACTGCCTAAAAATAATTACTGTAAGTACCATAGGCACTTGAAGTTGAAAATTGTTCTTGTTATAGTAAGAAAAAGTTGTATAATTATTACAGTAAATTATCCTAATTTAAAAACAAGTATTTTTTAACGTCAAGTGTCTGTTCACACTTATGTTAACCTTCCAAATTTTATTAGAAATCACTACTGAGCTCAGACTGAGTGTCACTTTCAGAACTAGTTTCATCATCATCATCGACATGAAAATCATATGGATGATCAAACCTATCACAATCGTCATTATCACATTTACAATCTTTAGCACATATGTCACAACAAGCATGTCCATAACGTTCATTGTTAGGCATAGCATTATATGATCTTAATAGAATTTCCCTGCGACATTTGCTGTCGTTATTGATATACAACTTCATGTCTTCATCTAATTTTCTACACTGTCTACCATTGTATATCAATAAAGCCATTGCTATTGTTGAAGTATCTCTTCCAGCTCGCCCTATTTGTTGCACAAATGAGTCCATGTCTTTTGGGGATCCATAATTTATCACTTGATTTAAATTTTAAAAGTTCACACCCATACCAGCAGCACTTGTGGCAATAAGAATGCGTACATTGCCATTTGGATCGTTCATTTCAAGCTTGATAGTCTCTTTCACAGGATCTGGGGTTTTGGAATGATACATGTGAAGGTATTGAATGTCATCTTTTAACTCCATTCTGAACATGGAAAAGAGTTCACCACAAGTTTTTATGGACGTACAGAATACTATATACCGTGGACACTTCTCTTTCTCCTTTTTCACAGTATTAATCAGAAATGAAAAAGTTTTTTCTAAAGGCACACTGCTTTTGACTTTCCTTAAAAAAAGTTTCACATTTTCGCGGTCAGGATTGTCAATAATTTCAATGTAATTAACCATGCAGAATTTTTTTCTCATACATTTTCTTGCAGCTGCATTTGCCGTGGCTGTTATTAGAAGTACAGGGCATTCAGTCAAGGATCTAATCTCTCCAAGCTTTGCATACCATTCACGAAATGGATTGTCACCATTGGCACTCTCCCCCCTGAAAATATGTGTTAAATCCTAATGTCAGTTTTAATTGTCACAACTTTTTAGTATATATATATATGCTCATATATAAGCATGGTATCAGACCATCTAAACAAAACAAGAGTACTTGTATCCAGGTTTCTTACATGTAGTATTATGTATCTGTTAACCGGTAGTATTGTAGACAAATAAACTAGTTAAAGGTTATTTTGAGTGTGTGCTGTCAGTGTGTCATGTTGTGGTGCATAAAAATAATGTTTTCAATAGTGTATCTATCTCCAACTCAAAGCATACTCACCATTGTAACACAGTGTGTGCTTCGTCTACAACAAACAACTCCAAATTTTTGTAAGGTGGCGATGTCAACAAATCTCTCCATTTAGTAATTGATAATATGGACTCTGGTGATGAAAAAACGAATTGATAATTACCAGCAACGAGATCGTCATCATTATTAACTTGTCCAATGTAAGTTGCTGTAAATCCCATCGACGTTAGGTATTCACTTTGCTCTTTCATAATTGATAATAACGGTGAAACAACTAAGACTTTACAGTCGGTTCCTTGTTTTTCCATCCAACACGATGGAAACGATTGATAGCACAAACTTTTTCCCCCGCCAGTTTTAACCGATAAATATACATCCTTCTTAGATAAAAGAGCATTGAGTGTTTCTTTCTGGAACGGTTTTAATTCGATCAAAGAAAACTTCTCGCAAATGGATTTTGTATATTCGGCCATGTTGGAACTTATCCCTAATGAAGTAAGTAAGGGCTTATGCGATTGGCTAGATTTTCCTTCAGAAAAACCTGCACAGCCTATCAGATGAATGTTTGAATGGTTAATGAGCGCAAGAAAAGTTGAACGGGTGGACCCACGGTCAGTAAGCGTATGCGAGACTGGCCGTGGGTTTCCGACGATGCATTCTATATAGAAAATTAAGGAAACCTTTAATTTTTTTTATCTCTTTTACTGAGTTTTAGAATCACGAAAATATAGAGGAATCGAATTTAAAACAAGAGGTTGCAAAGCGGTCCATAACAAAAAGTACACTGATCTAAGAAATTAAGATTTTTATAATAGCATTATTTTGTACAGTTGTAACAAACATTCAGGTTCATGGGGATTTGACGAGGGAGGAACAACAAACAAAGAACGTCGTTAAATAAAACGGACAGCAAATATGAACTTCAGTGGTTAAGGAGACCAAAAACGCAAAATAAAATGTTATATTCTAAATTTTGAATAATAACAAACTACAAACCTTAAAAACCCCAACATGGTGATTTTGGGTATTTACTCCTCTATGGCAAGCTATTTGGTTGATATTACGTGAAGAATTTAAATGTCTGCTTCATAACTGATTGATAAGAATTGATTGGAGTTACATTACCCGGACATGCATTTAGAACGTATAAACAAAGTTAATAAAAGCATTACTAAATTAAATAGCACATGTTTAGCCCTTTATGATATCACAATAAGTCTAACATAGTTGCTGGCAGAACCATTGAATTACTTCAAATATACTGTAATTCCTAACGACCCATGATTTCGGTATTGAATTAATGCTGATATTTGTTTCTGATTAAATAAAAGACAAAACATCGATCTTTTCATAATCTGATTTGATTATCATTTAAAAAGAGGTATTCTTAATGAGCTCCTGCACACCTTAAATGACAAAACGAAATAATGGGATACATTTTTTCTGAATCGTTAATTTTTGTTACTATATCAAATATACTAAATCCAAATTAAAAAATCCTTACACTTTAAAAACTAAGAAAGATTCAAATGCAACTAATGATCGGGAGTCAAGGATGAAATTCTTTTGATACATACATGTTCGCTCAAGGTTTGTATTTTGACCATCACAAACTAAATCATCAACGTTTTGTTTTTTTCTCTATTATGACATTGTCCCAATTTTGACAGTTACCTCGATTATGACATGCCCAATTTTGACAAGAAACACACGGCGGGTGCGACCGGCAGCAGAGGATGCTCACTCCTCCTAGGCACCTGATCCTACCTCTATCTTTTTGGAGGTCCGTGTGGCTCTGCTTTGAATTTGTATTTCATTTTATGGTTTTTTGAGATGGTTGACGGTTTGTTATTGTCATTTTTTCATTGTACAGGATTATTGCTTGATTATTGCAATAAACACCATGCATTTGGTCAGTTTCGGCAATAAAAATAAAAAAAATAAAACGTTTTCGTCTAAAAATATAAACACTTCTTTAATACCAGCATAAGAAAACAATTCCATATCTTTTGATCTATGTCTCGACTCTCTGTATGTGAAAAAAGGCCCAGAAAATTTATTCATAAAATGTACTTTTAACTAGTGACCTCGTACATTATATAAATAGTGCCTGTTTGGGAGGGTAACAGTTAAAATTGACACCCCGAGAAAACCATTGTCAACCGACGCGCAGCGGAGGCTGACAATGGTTTTCGATGGGTGTCAATTTCAACTGTTACCCTCCCAAACAGGCACTATTAGTTTTATTATACTGAATGTCTTAAATTAGAGAAAAGTTTACCGCTTTTATATAGAAATGACGTAAATTTAACGGCGAACCGTACGCGCATAATTTACGCGCATGTAACAATTCGTTCTGTCAGCCCGTTGCCAAGCGTGTTGCTAACACTGAGGGTAAGAGAACGGATTGTCAACTGCGTCTAAACCAATCAGATTTCATTATTTAACTTGAAAGTATAAAAATAGCATATATGTTGTTCTTTTTCACCCATGTTTTTGTTTGACAGTGATGAAATGTGTTGCTTTAAATCTGAGAACAATGCAATCGTGATTTAAACAGTCCTTTTGTTTGTTTATAAAAACTACACTTGCAAGGGTAGATCACTCTTTCAAGAATAATATGTTTTACGGTGCGACCGTTGGGGCGAGCGCAGCATGTGATCAAACAATGAATTATGATAAATCAATAAAAAAACGTAAATAAATTTGATTGCAAAATAAAATAAAACATACCTATTTTTCAGTAAATTTCCATTATCCATATAAATAAGATTTCATATGTTATAAGATTTGTTATTTATTTATTTATAAGTAGAACAATAGTTTAATCTCAGATACAATGTTGTTGAATAATAAAGATTTTAATATAAATGTTCATTGCACTGTATCTCCTCTTTTAAAGTAATTTTAACGTCAGTTCATCCCCTTTTTTGCAGTCGACATTTTTTCTTATTATTTTTTTTTTAATTTACGCTTAAAAATATTTGCTTATAATATTAAAGGAACAAGAAGTTGCCCCCCCCCCCCCCCCCACACACACACACTTGGGATTGGGAGCATGTAATAAATGGAAGTGAAAATAGAACTGCTAAAGAGCTGAAGGATTAGAATTTTGAGAATTATCTTTTTTTCTTTTCGCTTGTAAAGATTTTTTGGATGAGGCTGTCATCCACCACCCACCCCCTTTTAAAAAACCCGATGCTACGTGTACGTTCCTGAAAATTATCGTAATTATAGTGAATAAAATAAATGTGAGCATTCATCCAAATGAGTGCAAGTTACAACTGTTTCCTATATCTGAAGAAATGTCCTCATTCTTTAGTTTTGCAAGATTTTGAGAGGATTTTGGTAATTTCAGCAGATTTACAATAACTTCAGTTAGAGTAATTTCCCCTTATTGTGACGTCAAAGTTCACGTTTAAGTGTCGTCTGACTCTTTAATACTCCCCTGAGAAATAATAGTAAGCGAAGTATACTGTTTTATTTACTTAAAAAGCATGATGTTCTTAAAATTACACATCTTCTATGCTTCTCAAAAGTTTTACTTTGATTCTCGCGAGAACGTGAGGACTTGGAAACCATTGGTACTTTGAATTGTGGGTCCAAATTTACTGACGCCGAAAAAAACTATCGGATCAATGTGCAAACCTTTGTGACGTCACTCGAGTATTTTTTTTTTTTGATTGAGAGTGTAGTGAGGTGAACTTTAGAGGTATCTGACTGTATGGTGTATACATCGTTATTGTTTTTAATGTCTTGCTGATTCTCGTGAGAGTGTGAAGTGATAAAAATTGCCATGATTACAGGGAACTATTGGGACGATTAAAACAATGCATTACTGGTCCGATTTACTGACGCCAAAAAAATCCGTTGAATGAATGTGCAACTGGTCCGAATTTTCTATTCGCACACGCCTTGCCGTTAGAGCTCGCTTCGCGCCGGCGTTGCGCGCCGGCGAGCTGCGCTCGCTATGAATCTCTTACTCCAATAGTTTTTTTTACTTTTATTACTTTTTCTAGGAAATGGTTTTGAAATTCACGGAGTTCATTATAGGCGTTAGCATCAAGTCGATAATGTGATTTTAAAAAGTTGCCTGTCACTGATTGTTCTGGTGGCAAACTTCCACAATGTTCGATGTCAAGGTTATCCATGGCTAGTTCAATATTTTTATTCTGAAGCTCTCAGTATAATGAACTTGTCATACATTGGTTTTACGATGTCAGATGTTATAAAATAGTAAATTGTTCGTACTCTTATGTTGCTAAAATCTTGAAAATAAATACAGTTCTAAAGGACACTGAATAGGTTTTTCCCCCATTTTTTATTTACTTTCAAATAACACTGTATGTGAGCTGAATGAATCATTGAATCGATACATTTATGTCGCTATTCTGTTAATCTGCAATATTATTACAAGAAGATGATAAATTGATCCATATAAATGTAGACTTCAAGGAAATGAATTATACAGTTTTGGGAGCAGTAAGTGCTGCCTTTTATTTGAAAATCGTAACTGATTTTTAAAGTCAACCATGCACTCCCCACACTATTGTATAAACTGTATCAAAAACTAAAGGCACATGTAAGTGGTGACCTGAAGATCAGCTTAATATTTGAATAAAAGAAATAGATTGGTGATAAAAATGTAGAATTATGCCAGTTTAAATAGGGTTAAGTAATTGTATCAGCATAAAATACAGTATACAACTGTGTCATTCCGTCAACTAAATATCGCCTGGAAGGTTTGAAAAGGCGACTGAGTGGCAGATCTATGTCATTTAGTCATCTTTTAGTTACCTTTCATTCACTTTTCATTTGAAACAGCACTATGAAAACATTGTAAGTCACAAAAACATGTGTTTTCACAGTCATTCTTGATTGACGCAAAAGATTTAAACGAGGTATTTACTTCCAAGTTGCTTATTTTTGATATTGACCGTCGAAATATAAAACGTCTTTTAAAAATTTGATATTTTCTTGTTTCTTTATTAAGGAAGAAATATCAGATATTCATCAAACCAGGGAGAGTGTCTATTTCATCAATTAATATTGAATTATTTTCAATTTCCCTGTATGGACCTCAGCCACAACAAGGATGTCCTTGTTGTCCACAAATAGACCCCATGGAAAGCGTAAAACCACAGTTATTAATATAGCGGAGGAACTCTCCGTCCTGATCCAGAATGTGGATGTAGTCATTGCTCCCATATGATACCAGGATCCAACCGCGGTTGTCTGTAGCTATGCCATATGGTTTCATAGGGGTTTTGAAGTAAAGGGATGATATCGGAACCGCAATTCCCCATTCTGGTTTAACACTATTACCGCATTTGCTCCATAATCAGCCACACAGATATCCCGATTTCTGTTTTCAGTTATGAACTTAATGGAACGAGTTGTTGAAAAGAGAGGTTGAGCATTGTAATCGAATTGTATGTTTTTCTCTAAATTGTCAGAAAAGCGCACTACCTTTGTTTGCTCGATCATAATCATCACTGTCCATGATTACCAAAAATTCATCAGATGAGGTACTGCATACACCGTATGAATTCCAACCTTGTAATTTAAACACTTCGTGTATGTCTTAGTTCTTCTCTACATTAACAGTTCTGTCGTTCATATCAGTGTAAACCAGATGACCACTCTTAGTTACTGCGATGTTCCATGGCATATTCTTTGATGTAGTTTGGATCGCTCTCACTTCCTTTCCGTGAAGGTTGTAAAGTCTTATGGTGTTGTCAGTTCCACGCGTCCAAGATTCCGTCATCATTCAAACAAGCCACACTGCGTAGTCTGTAAGAGTGCTTATAGTTGGTTTTTATTTCAGTAATGACTTGTGCTTCTTGATCAATAGAACATAGTGACAGGTAACAAATTGTTGATAAATTTGTTCTTTGTCGATCTTGTAAGGGGTAAAATTTGGCAAAGAAATTCTAAATTTGTATGGTTAATTTCTGAATTCAGAAGTTCTTGACTTGTATGCAGAGACTCGGGATACAACTTTGGAGTTGACTAACTTCTTAAGATTAGCAATTTTTATGTCAATTTCGGAAATTGTTTCGTTGATTTCTACTACCTTTTCACTGAAGAAGGTTAAATGGTTGGATTTTATATCACTGATATTGGATTTTAGTTCCTTTACAATATTGTCAATCTCTCTGTGCAAGTCTTCACCGTGGTTGTCAAGAGCTAATAGTATTTTTTCGCAGTTCTCATGCAGATAAGCTATTTGGTCGAAGAAACCGCCAGCAATCGATTGATATCTGGGAGAAATTGATGCTACAAGTTCTTGTAAATCACTTATTATATCTTCTTTCTTTTTTTCAAGGTTTTCCAAAATGTCAATGTTTTGTGGTTTGAATGCCGATAAGAGGAAATACACTGTGGAATGTCACATTGTTCACAATGTCGTTCACAAGTTTTTTTGGAGTGTCTTGTACACTCGGGCAAAATAAATATATAGCTCCGCCTTTTAAATGGAACCACCTTGTGGTCTTTGGATTTATCTGCAATATGTTTAGCCTCACAATCATTACATAAATGTTCATGACAATTGTCACAGTGCAAAGTAGGTGGATTATCACAAATGTGGCACCGTACAAGGTCCAGAAAGTTTACCTCTTTGTCCATGATGTGACTGCTTTATTTGTCCTTAGATAACCTCTGAAAAAATAAAACATAGCTATTGTGTTTACTAATATGTATTTTCAATCTAATTAAAATTTGCTTATCGAACTGCCCTTTAATGATAAGCTAATATTAAACAAGATCGTATTCGGGGTCACTTAGAAAAAACATAACCCGCGTTAGCATGTTTTGTAATTTTTTCTGCAGTGATCGCTACATTCACAACCCGCATTCATGAATCATCAACAAAGGCATTATATTGTCTATACTTATATCTTTGCCTCAGCCAATTATTGGATTCGTCGTTAAAAATACAAGTAATAAAGTGTTGTATTAACCATGCCTAAAGAGGTTCGCTCCTTAGGTTTTGGGTAGCCATTTTGGGTCACCTCTAGTCTGAAAATTCTGCATCAAATATTAATTCTAGTAGTAAATTTATATTTTACGATGCCAAATAAACTATATTGAATAATTTTTTTTTTTTAAATTACATTTTCACAGAGTTTAGTAGGGGACTATATTTTGTGGCAGAAAGTTTTCAAGAGGAAAAGGATAATTTTTATAACTCATTAGTTTTAGAGTACTGTTACTTTAGCTTCCTAATTTTCAGTGCAGACCAAACTTCTAGATAGTTTGTGTATTACGATTTATTCACGATGTTCTAAATACATATTTAAACAATATTTTGATATTTCTATCGATATATTTGGGCATATTTAGCTTATATTTCGTAGACGTTAAGTAAACATTCAACTCCAATTTTGGCCTAAAATTAGCTTATTTCATGCTATATATCAAATTTTTGAGATGTGACCCCTACTTGTTTTACTTTTAAATGAGACATTAAATGTATTTCTATTTGTATGCAAAGTTTTGGAAAGATGACATTACTATACTTTTTTCATTTGCGTTATAATTTTATTACTCAACAATTTTGTAACATCTGTTGTTGTGTTCATTATGTACTGGCCTTTGAAGCCACCAATAAAGCAAGAATTTTTATACTTTGACTTAGATTTAACTTTTATAGTCACTACATGTGTTCAAATTCATACTGTATTAAAATCTTTACTAAATAATAGTTCAAACTATAAATATTTGTTTGATTTCTTCAAATTATCAATTTCTATGTCACATTTTAGCCAAAATATCATTATAAAATAAATGAACATTTTAGGTCCCATCTTTATATCCAAGTGGTTTTCGGATGACATTACTATCATTTCAGGTGCCAACCTCCTTAAGTTAAAAGTTCTAATAATTTTAAAGCGACACCAACTTTCGTGTTTATTACTCTGTGTTATGCAGATAATTTCATATGCAAGCCAGGATCGGGGGACACTGGTTTAATGCATTAAATAGAAATGGATCATATTATGTTAATGTACAACAACACCCTTTAAAAAAATTATCTTTTATTTTTGCACCAAGTCAACGCACGATAAAAGAAACAAAAGACTTTGCAAATCTGATAAGCAGTTAAAAAAAAATAATATAGTATATCAACATATTAATGTATAGCCCAAAATCTTTACCTTATGGGTATTGCCAATGTCTCCATGATAAAAATATCGATGCTTAATCCAACCACAATATTAATTGTAATGAGCGTTATATTTCAAAAGGTGAGTTTCAACAAAGGTACAGATTAAAAACACTTATGCTTTATAACTTATTACTGTAAATCATAACTACTTTTTAGGAAAAGTTGTTGCTATGTCTTATACTTTGAAGTTCTTTTTTGGGCTTCGAATTTAAATATTTTGTGAAAGCATTTCGTCATATCATTAAAATAAGGCATTTTGTTTAACCAAAAGCGATTTACATAAAATATGGGTAAATCTGCAGATCTCCCAAGCATAATTCACAATGACACTTTTATTCTCTACAAAGTTTACGCAAACTATTCTAAAATTTTATTGACCTTTCACCTGCACCTAGCTGTTACATGCTTTAAATATCTCCAATTGTTTACGAGTTGCAAGAATAGTTTCCAAACCATTAGTTTATCAATAGTCATTTTCATCATTAGACGCTTTAAAACTGCCGATTCGATTATTTGATGTTAAATATAGATATGAATGAAATATATCCTTCTAGTATTGACACCATTATCTATGTAAAGTAGGGATGTCAACGAGTACTTGAGTACTCGACTATCGCTCGGTCGCGCCGATCATCGACTAAAAGTTTCTTAGTCGATTTCGTTTTATAAAGTTTCTTAATGCGACAATTTTAGGTTTTGAATGAAAATAACAGTTTTCTTTTGTCGGCATTTTTGAGCATACAATCTGTTCCATCGAACGAGTGTCCCTGGTATATTTTTAAGCGGCTAAAAACTGACCTCTTTTGATTTTGTAGATCAAATTAATGTTTTGAATAGAAGTACATAGGCAAACATGTACTTGAAGATATCAATTTGTGGTTATTCATTCGATTAGCTGTTTATTTAATAAAAAAAATAAAACATATCAGTAGATCATCTCAAGGCATTTGTTTTCATAATCACTAACTTTAATTGTTGATTTGACACGTATGGAAAATGAGTTAACATGAAACAAGTCACATTTGATTTGCCTAAGATGAAATGGAGATCAATTATTTGTAAGCGTCACAAAAAAAAGGAAAAGCAAAGACATTAGCCAATAAATATTTAGATAAAATACTTATAATTTATATGAACTCAAATACATGTACATCTAGTGCGTATTATCATAAGTTTTTAAATATTAATGAGTTTAAGTTACGGTAATTGTGACAGTAGCAAAAAGGACACACAGTTTCAAATAAATCAATGAGTACTCAACTATCGCTCGACTAAAGGTCCCGATTACTCGACCAAGCAAACGGAGTAAAATTGGCATTGCTAATATAAAGGAAACAAACTGCCGAATGGAATGCAGTTCGTGACGTCATATCATATGAAGTACAGACAAGTGACTTTCTACACATCGTTGTAAAATCAATCGGGAAGCCTCAACGTACACGCGTGATTTAAATAGTTAAATTCTGCTATTTATAGCAATATAAAGTCGTGTTGTTGGTTTGTGTGTTTAGAAAAATGTGTCACATTGGACATTACAACAATAAGCATTTACTTTAAACGCTAAAATTTGTAATTAATAACATGATGATGTAAAATATATTCACACATATTGTTTACAAAATAATAGCATGAACACAAAACAAATTCACTTCTGAAGCAATTCTTTACGCTTGATATTTTATTGTTTTCACATTACCCGTTGAACACTCTCCAACAATGAGGTTGTCATTGGTGTCCACACATACACTATATGGACTTTGTAGATGACAGTTGTCAATGAAGCGGAGGAACTGTCCGTCTCGATCAAGGATGTGGATGCAATGGTTATTCTGGTCTGCTGTTAAGATTCTGCACTGGCTGTCGGTAGTTATTCCACGTGGACTGAATGACTCTTCTGTAGCAGAGGGAGAGCCATTGTATGTAAACCGATGTTTCCCGGTTTGATTGACAACCACTACTGCATGAGCATCACTATCAGACACACAAATATCTAGATTATGGTTTTCACAGATGTATTTAGAGTGAAAAAAAGAATAAAGAGGTTGACCATTGTCATTAAATTGAATAGTTTGTTTATCCATTTTTTCAGAGTAACGCACAACTTTTGATTGCTTACTATCAAAGCTGACCATAATAACCAGAATTTCACCACAAGAAGTACTACATAGGTTACGAGGTATCCATAGCTCTAATCTAATAACCTCTTCAATCTGTGTATTCTTCACAATGTTGACAGTTTTATCTTCGCAATCAATGTAAAGTAGGTCTCCGCTCCTTGCCACTGCTATCTCCTGCGGGGAATTACCCGACTTAGTTCGGATTGACTTAACAAGTTGTCCTTGAAAGTTGTAGAGTCTCATCATGTTCTCCTGATCACGCGTCCAGATTTGTTCAGTCGTAAGACAGGACATAACAAGAAAATTTTGATCGATTCCAGACTTTAAGTCTATATTTGAAATTAAATGTGGTACATCAATTAGCAATTTTTCAGGTGTAGATGGTTCGACATTTGAGGCGGATTCGTTTGTACTGATGGACAACTTGGACAAAGAACCGAATTGTTGATACATATGTTCACTACTGATCTTTTTAGGGGTAAAACTTGGCAATGACAATGGTGGGTGCTTTTGGGGCAATCTTCTGAATTCATCATTAATAGATTCGTATGCAGAAATAAGACTGAGATCATTGGACTCTAGGAACATCTTCAAATCTTCTATGCCCTTTGTGATTTCAGAAATGGTGATAGTGATTTCCGTTTCCTTATTATTTAAGACAACTAGATGATCAGAGTTCATCTTATCAAGATCAGATTTCAGTGTTTGGATGATGGTGTCTATTTCATTGTGCCACTCTACTCCCTGTTTGTCGATAGCTTCTTTCAATTTCTGAGAGTTTTCCTCAACAGCTGATTTCTGAATTAAGATATAAGATGCAATTTCTATATACTGAGGACAGATTGTTTTCTCTAACTCTTGTAAATCTTCCCATAATAATGTTTTTTTTTTCATTAAACTTTCTAAAATATCGACCTTTTTGTGATTTTCATGTTCACCACAGGAAATACACAGTAAACAAATTGGAATATCACATTGTTCACAGTAAAGAAGACACTGTTTTGTACAATGTTTTGGACATTTATAGGAAGATCCTCGTTTTTTAAATGGCACCACTTTGTGTTCTTTGGATTCATCCAAGATATGTTCCCCCACACATGTTTTACATAGATGTATTATACAAACGTCACAATACAAAGGAGGCATAGGCGTCTCACAAATATGACACCGTAACACATCCTGGCCACTGCAACTTGAATCCATTGTCAAAAGTAATTCGTTATCTTGAACAAGAATTCTGAAAGATAGAAACGTAGAATGGCTACCTAAATTTTTATGTTCCTCTATATAAAGTGAACAATTGCAGACGCGTATGAAGAAAATGATACTGTCGATTCAAACACATTATACTTCACCTTTCTAACTGCTGCGGAGGAACAAGTACACATGTAACTAAATATTAATTTATGCTAAAAAATGAAGGTAGACATTTAACATTTAAGTGATTAAAACCAATGGTTTTTGACTTTTTCTTTAAAAAAATCACTTTTTTAAAATCAAATCAATCCTGATTGCAACGTACTCTGAAACATATAGGTTTTTTTAAAGCGAAGCATATGTTTGAGCTTATAATGCAAATAATTTTTTAATGAAACCAAGTAATAGCCTGAATTGTGTATATTATACACAGTCAAGGGACGTATTTATTCGCCACCGGTGCGTTAATCATGTTGCGTTTTCTTGCATGTTCGGTAAAGTAGGTATTCCCTTTCTAAGTTTAGCTTTGTGATGTAATACTAGAATTGATGACCTGTAAACACGGTTTTTAGGAAAAACAATTATGTACCAACGTCAGAAATATTTTAGTAAAAGCTACTAGAAAAACCAAAAACGCATCAAATTTGGAAGGAACATTAGAAAATCTTAGATCTACAATACATAATATTATGAAAATTTGAAGAAACGGGACATGTAGAAAATCGGACAGGAAGGGGAGGGGAAGGAGAAGAATATTTATGGACAGAGATAAACACAAACTTTCGCGCGTAGTTAAAAGAAAACAGACAAAGAACTTACGAGGACATAAATGGTTTTGTTAATGAGGGCAACAATCATAGTTTTTGTACTATAACTATGAACATAAATTTTCAAAATCTTAGATACCAACGGAGTGTTGACAAGAAAAAAGTCGCAATTGCCGAGGTCAACTAAAGAGCTCGGTGTAAGTGGTGTAAAGAAAGAAAAATTTGGACTAATGGATTGGAGTAAATAGGTGTAATGTGATGGAAGCCAGATAGAATATGGAAAAAGAAGACGAAATGCATTGCCAACTTGTGTGTCTGCCATCTCGACGACATCTGAATATCATTATCTAAGGACGTGTATCTTTAAAGAGAATAGGAACTTTAACTGATGCAGAAGGTGGAAATGCCAGAAAATATTATTATATTGAAATATAAGACAATAACCTTTGGCCCGTTTTAGCCAGATATTTCCCTGATAACCAATATGTATTATGGACGACAATGCTCCCTTTCTTAGAGCCAATCTAGTAAAAGAATACATCGCCAATAACAATATAATTACAACATCATGGCATGTCCAGTTTCCTGACCTAAATATCGAAAAGATTTGGTTAAAATAATAAAGAACAATGGAAACCCGTGCCGAATTCATTAACAGAAAGCAGCAACTCATGGCGGAAAGCTGGACTGGCTGGCAAAATATACCTACCGCTTATATTGAGGACCTGTGTGCGACTATTCCTGGAAGACTAATTGAAGTTTTAAAGATGCAATCTAGCAAAGTATTGAGGTAAGGTAGGCATTTATAAAATTTAAAATTTTTTAAATAGATAATAAATATCAAGGTGCGGGATAAGTCCGATGGCAATTTTGAAGTGGCGAATAATAATATTTGACTGTACCTTAAAATAGTCGTTCTGTTAATTTTAAATGTAAAAGACGTAGCGATGAAAACTTTTTGGTTAAAGGCGTAACCTGTTTAAATCAAACATATGCCCTCAAATGGTTCATAAAAATGACGAAAAATTGACGAAAAATTGAATAAATTAATATAAAACGTCAAACGAATTTGCATTATTCGACGCATTGCTTATTGTTAGTTATTCAACGCATGATTACATTAGCAATACTTATTACAAACCTGATGTTATATGGTGAGAGCAGGTGTTACTTTTTCTTGACTGCCTATATTTCAACTTGCGAGATCACGCGATTGATTCAGACTTTATAAGTACGTGTATGGCAACAGTGGCATGCATAGATAAGGTGAGCGTTTAAAGCTCCAGGACGGTTTGGCACGGGTTTTTCTGACAAGAATGTCTGATGTAATATCGTAACAAGTTTATCTTTTTAAAAAGATAGGTGAGCTAGCGATGTAGCTATTTTTATATACACAAAGGAAGATTCGGGATAAACTGGGTTATTTTGCTGAGTATTTTAACGATGAAAAAGTAGAGTCTTTATTTGTGGAGAAGAAAAGGCCCGAGAAGTTGCGATTGGGTGTTTAGGAAAAAACTTTTATGTACGACCTGACAATAGACATTTTCGTTTGAAAGTGAAAGTAGACATTTTAACAGAAACCAACTTTTTTCGGTAATGGGTGTTAGAAAGATTTGTATAGTGAAAAATTTAAGCGGGCAGGAGATTAAGTTCATCCCGATTTTATCAGAGCAAGCAGCCGTCCGAGCCGAATATTCGGGCTATATTCCCCGAACAACTTAAGAGTGGAACAGGTCCTTTGACGAATATTGTCAACATTAATAATCGGGAATTCGTTAAACGTTAATTCTGCAGATCTGTACTCTAGTAAAACAATTTAGGTTGAAATTCATAGCGACAAGTTAACTAGAAGTTTCTCAAAGATCAGATTACAGAATGCTAGATTTTCAGCTACATTTAATAGTATTCATTTTAAAACTTAAAATTTCTTCAACTAATTGTCAATATTAATGCTAAATGTAAGAAACTAAATAAATAACTAAACTTTAATAATGTAGTGTTCGCTAGTAAAAGGGGGAACTGTTAAACTATGTAAATGCAATACCCCCTTCCAAATGTACACACTCTACTGGCGTGTGACCAGTCCGGCGAGAACTGGTCACATGCCAGTAGAGCTTGACGCCTATGGAATATGCTTCCAAGTTTCAAGAATGTTACATATTATTTTAAACATTTGAAAGAATAAAGAAAAGATTGAAATTTCAACATATATATTTAATTGCAACATTTTTTTGCAATTGTTGTCATTCTTGACATAAGGAATGCAAAACAAGATATACACAATCATATTATAGTCTTAAAAAAACATGAATCATGTACATGTATTTGACCAATACAATGTACCTATACAGTTGCTTACACAGGACCAATGCTCCTTAGTCTAGAGTAGCTTGCTTATATATACAAGGCTGATGAAAATAGCTGTAAATAATGGAACATGTGATACTGCCAAATGAAAAGAACATAAAGATATACGAAATAACTAGGCAATATGATCATGATGACATCAATGAAAAAAAAAAGAAACCAAAGTAACCTATTCTAGTTTCAAATGGAAAAACAGGAATCCTTTTGATCTATAGCATGTACAATTAGTGGTAATTTTAAAATAGGTTACATATCAATACAATAATGTACTACAAAACTGAAACTGAGGTTACTATTGATGTTCTGCTGACAAAAGTTCAATGGTTCTTGGAAAGTTATCACTTACTGAATTATTTAGAACAATATTTTGGCTATCAGAGTCATTAAATGCTGATTCGTCTATTACTTGTGGGTGAATGCTTTCAGGTTCACTTTGTTCAAAAAGAGAATTTTCTATGTTAGACAACTGAACAGCTTGACTAATATTTTCTAATTCATTCAATTGCATCCCAACACACAATGCTTGTCTGTCAAAATTCATGTATTTATTTAGAAAAAGCTTGCTTACTGTTTGTAAAAGGGTATATTAAATTTTCATCATTTCTATGAGGCAAGTACATTGTAAAAGCGCATAATAATAATCGTCTGTTCCATAGGGAGGTTTTGTAACCCTAACTATTGCAAATTTGGCACGTTCAGTAATAAATATGTTTTCAGGTAAAAATAATCTAAGAACCTGGTTTGTTTTGGGGATTTGCCTTGCAACTTTGTATGAGCGATGAATCTAAAAATAGAGAGATTTTCAAGAGATTCTGGGCGAGCGTAGTAATAATCAAAAATATTATAGTCAAATACATCAGTTGTGTTGTCTGATAAAAATTTCAACTGCTGTTTGGACTTCAAACGCTTGAACCTTTTTTTCTGGTTTACAAAGTGAAGAAAGTATTTATTTTTGAAATGCATCGTTTTTCTGCCAAACTGAGGTCCTGTAATACTTGTGGGATATCTCCAGCATTCAGGCTATTTAAAATAGAATCCAATGGTGGAAATGTATTTTTTCTCAGAGAAGATTTGCACCAGCTACACAATATGTCCCCCTGACTCACATTATAGTTTGGATATTGTTCTAAACTTTTTTACACTTGACTTTTAAACAAGAATCTTTTACATACTTTACAGGAAAGTTCTTGTTCCATGTTAATGTAGTCTGTATATGCTTTAGACAATATACTTGTTGAAACTTCATGACTGTTACACATGTATTCATTCTGAGATTGAATGTTTATTGTAGGTGCTAGTCTCACACATAGTTAAAAGAGGTTGGTGAGGCAATTGAACAATAGGGCATATGTTTGATGTATTAAACTCAAAATAATTTAAAGACAACGAGTTGTTATAACAGTGATCATGAGAAATAGGAGACAACTTTGAAATGTGTTTTGGATTTTTTTGCAGGCATTTGTGATGAGTAAGTGTGGTTAAGGTTGCAATGCTTGTCTGAATATCTCTGAAAATGGTAATGATTACATGAATGATCTTCAATAGTAGAGTTGAAGTTGGATGCATTCACAGATGACAGTGTGTTGGAATTATGCGTCATTTGTGATGAGCTTGAGTAAGTGTGATTAAGGTTGTAATTGGTGTCAGAAGCTTGCTTGTAATATGAATGGTTGCAAAATTGATCTTGATTTGTAGAGTTCAAGTTGGATGCATTCACAGATGACAATGTGCTGGAATCATGCTTCAATTGTGATGAGCTTGAGTAAGTGTGATTAAGGTTGTAATATGTGTCAGAAGTTTGCTGAAAATATGAATGGTTACTTAAATGATTTTCAATATTTAAGTTGGAAGCATTCATAGATGATGGTATGTTAGAATCCCTATTAGGTGTGTTAGAATCCCTATTACTCTGCAATGGACGAGGCACATCTTGTAAACATTCTGTCAAATCTGGTAATTGTGATGAATAACCTAGAACTGTTTGTGTAAAACTGAATGCTGTTAATTCAAACACTTGATTTAAATGTCTCTCTTGTAAATGTTGCAAGATATGCTGAACAGTAGAGAATTCCAAGAGAATTGCATAACCATCTGCATCTGTTTGTCCTCTTTCATTACAAGCATGCAAATCAAATAAATAATATTAAGTTGACAATTGATCATGGATTAAAGCAGTTGTATAATCAGAAAATGTTGCTTACAGATAATTAGATCCAAAAAATCCCATTAACAAAGCCGTTTGCAAATTATGACTACCTGCATATGGGTTACTCTGTCTACCAACAACACCATAAAAGTTTTCATGTGGTGCAATGTTGAAGTCTATATTTGAATTTAGAAAATTTGATATAGATTGTGGAAGTTCGTTATGCTGCAAGTTTCTTGGATGTGCTAGACATAGGCGATTACGAATAGTGTTTACATATTCATCGTTCCCTGTATAAATTATATTGTCAAGATCATCAGTTGTCCAAAGACTACCCAATTTGATTGTCGCCAAACAAAGGGCCAGAAAAGCAACGGCAGTACACTGTCTACCGGCAAATTCCCCGGAGAAATAGGGATATCCTTGATGAATTCTACCCCGCAAAATTCGACCCATATTAATTGATATTTATATCAATTTTCTTTGCAGATAAAATAGTTATGGACCTATGTATAAAGGAAAAATATTACATGTTTATATCAATTGTCTTTGCAGATATAAATCTATATATATATATATATATATATATATATATATATATATATATATATATATATATATATATATATATATATATGACTGAATATCATTTAGAAAAAAAATATTACATACCAGAGTCTGTTTGGTATGTCTCCGCCATCGTTAGCTGTCGTTTGGGATACGGCGTACTTAAACTTTCGCGCATGATGTCGTCTCTTTGCTCGGATTTTTCCGTATGATAATATTGACCAATGAAAAATTATCTTTTTTTTTTGGCTTCGACGTAAAATTTTCCCGCTTGAATGTCGTTTCTTTGTTTATAACATTCGGGCTTTTCCGTCAACAAAGGAAAAATGAAAAGTAAAAACCTATATCAGTCTGCATTGTATCAATCGCTTCATTCTTGTCTTTCCGACATACTCTAAAAAGATATCCTGGTAAGGCGTTTTTTCCTAAACTTTTTTGTAGGAAGTTGGTATAGCTATGTTTTACCGGGTTTTCCCTAAACTTTTCGTAGGAAGTTGGTATTAGCTATGTTTTAACGGTTGATCTCTACAAAGCTTGCATCCATGTCCTAAGATTTTTGTGCTTTTGTGTGTAGGTTAGACAATAAATTAAGAAAGTTCAGAATTCGATTGATATATATATATATTTTTTTTATGAAAAAGAAATTGTCATCGTACAATCTATCTAAAGTACTTTTCCCAGAATGCCCGACCGTGAACTCGAGCATGCGTATTCCAGAAGTATAGACTAACGTAGTTGCTAGCGCTCGAGAGCGCTAGCAATTAAAGGTTTATCGTTAACAAGGGATATTGGTTACATTTATTATTATTATATATATTAATTGCTAATAACTTTTTACAATAAAACTTATAAAATTTATGATTACCACGCACCCTTGATCAAGACAAAGAGATTCAAAGGCCTTGACGGTGACCTAAATATCATATCTCGTATATGAAATTGTCAAATATCGAAAATGGTCACGTGTCATTGAGTGAAAAGTTCAAAAAGTAAAAACTTCGTCTCCAAGAATGTTGTGAGATCTGATAGCCTAAATGATTTGTACAATCGAAGTCCAATAGCCAGAGTAACGTATAACTATTGTTTGTTTCTCATGATCACTGTGCATAATAACGAAGAAATCAAGTACAACGAGGTCACCGCTCTCTGTGAGTTTGTTCTTCACTATGTTTACAGTTTTTGTTATATGTTTAATCAAGGTCTCCAGTCGTTATTACAATGATTTCACCGGTTACCTGACTTAGTTTTGATTGACTTTATAAGCTCTCCTTGAAGATTATATTGTTGTATATTTTTCTGACCATTCATCATGATGTTTGAATGATTCATATCCCATACCCAGTCTATATTCACTGTATCAGTGACATCCGTTATTATCAGAAGGCGATCGGTCCTAAAAAATCATTGTTTCGGCATCTTCATCTGCTTTGATAGATATTGTAGAAAGATTATAGAAAGAGAACTAAACTGTTTATAAGCTTTTTTTAATTTTTCAAACTTGCGGGAATAAAATCTTGGTAAGGTTATGTAAACTTTTGGTAGAATTCTTTAAAAATTCAATATATATTGATGTGGAAGCATAAACTAAATATTTTTCTCTTGAGCGTTGTAAATTTTAAATTCATTTACTATGGTAACATACAAGTATATTCAATGCTCTCTGTTATTTTTAAGTTTTAAGTTTGTTAATCCTGCCACATACTGTAAGTAAAGCAAAATGCTTTTGTGAGACACTTCATCACAGATTTACGTTTTCTTATTTAATCATACTGTGGAATCAGCAATGTTCGTGGATTACGTTGATAACCCTTGCCAACGAATTTACATTCCCACAAACGTATATACAAGAATTTGTTTACTATTAATTTACGAAATAGAACTTGCTACCTAGGAAATTACTTCCACAGGACCCAGGGAAATTTGTCTAGCCAGGAACACTGACCTTACGAATAAAAATGATTCCTCAGTATATTTAGAAAATTTTCTTATCATATCTTATAAGTTTGGAAACATTGTCATTGTATAATTATCATCAGTATGTATACGTACTTTTGTAAAATATTTTCTATGGAAACTCGTCTTTGACAAATTTTATACTTGACATCTTATATTAGTTTTGAATCTTTTGATTATTCATTATTAATCATCATAATATTTATATTGTTGTCTTCACGTAAAATGCAAAAGATAAGTAGAATTTGTAGAAATAATAATTTTTAATTTGTCTATTGTTTTAGTTTTGTTACCTCTAAAATGCAATAAACAAATCAACTGATTTGTGTTAATTATACTTTTATTCGAAAACCAACGCAGAATAATATCGCGTCAATGTAAAAACTACGAATAAAAAGGCGTAGTTTATACATTATTCAAATATTCAAAAGCGATCAAATTGCTAATTTGTATGCTTTAAAACGCTTTTTAATGAATATATGGAAAAAACATTCATCATTGAGGTTCTGGAAGCTATAGTTCAATCGTCGCATATTAAAAGAATTGACATTTAGCATTACAAATGGACAGCATAGACCAGTCTACACTTTACCAAAGTCATGTCCCTTGGCCGTCATCTTTGGAGGAAAGCCCATATATTTCTCACAGTATTTCAGATGTTTGTACCTTTGTCATTTAAATATAAAAACCCGTTTCCGTTGTGTATTTTGATTGGTCGAATTTGTTTGATCGCACAAATCGAAGAAATAAAGTAAATTCAAAGCGATATCATGGGACGCCTAGCTATTTGGTAGCAAAAAGAAGGAAACAGTCTTTTCCTTTTGATCTGTTGGTTGACTCCGCAAAAGGACACGTCTTTTCTATATTGTGGATTGGACTATTAGTGTACATCAATACTACTAGCAACAAAATCTTTATGATCAATCATTTATGACACAATTCATTGCTTTTCTAAGCGCCAAATCATTAACTGTTCACATACACTTCATGAAATATGTAGCTCTTTAAAAGAAAATCGCTACTTTATTTTTGTTTTTTAAATTGTAAGAAAAACTGTTGATTCAGCAGGTATACTTTAGTTCTTTTGATTGACCATCTCTCGAAATACTACACATGCGGGTATAATTAGGCATATTTAAAGACATCATCTAGCATCCATCTGTTGTCGGGAGGACAGCAGTCATGGGCAACAGCACGTGGAACATGGCCTCGTAACAAAACACCAATCTGCAGGTGGTATAGAAGAAACAAAGTTTTATACAATATTTAATAATAGCTAACATATTTCAAACGCAGGCATCTTCTAATAACCGTACCTTTGACTGTGGTTGTTGATTCTGACTCTTTTTTTTGTGTATACTAATATAACAGACAATAAAAAAATCATCAGCGAACGTAGAATTCGATAAATATAGTATCGGTTTGCAAAGATAGATATCCATATGTTAAAAGGAGTTTTCAATGCAATGGCAAGCATTCATTTGAAGATAAGGAATGAATTTATTCAAAACAATAAATTACAGTATTAAAAATATTATTATCCATATCTTATCTCTATTATCTACTTTTTTCTGTGAAGGAGATGCATTGCATGTATACATTTACAATGATAGCGTCGATTGATTTTTTTTTTTCGAGTGGAATGTTTCTATAAATGCGCAAGCCATTTCGGTTTTTTTGTGATGTTTATTAATTGTCAAACTAACGATGTATTTCTTTAGGCGGTGTTATATGGGATTCATTTTATGTACATGCATATTTTATTTTGATAGATAAAAGAAGTGAAAAATAACTTTGTTTGACATAACATTTTGTTTGAAATTGTGTTATCTGCATAATTTACAGACAGTTACCCTTTGTCTGTGTTTGCTAGCAGAACTAGCAAGAAGAAAAATGACGACTGTGCAAATGGTGTAGAACAAGATACGGTTCATCTTGGAAACAGTGTAGATAAAACTGAAAACAAAGCAACTCAAGATCAGTATGTATAGATTTTTATACATAATTGTACATTAATTTCAATAGCGATTATAGTTCTTTTTTATTAACAGCATATTTTTGTGGCCAAATTGATGTTTTTACTCTTGACTATGGTTAGTTTACACCTTATTTAATTAGAATTCCCTTTGAAAAAAGTTCTAAACCCTTACCATTTCTACCCATTTTTACATTTCAAGCCAATTTACTTTTTTAGCAATTTTACACATATGTATGTCGTTTAATCAACTTGACCTTAGGAAAAAGGCATTTCTAATACTTAATTCTTCTTCTATCCCTTGTAGCGCGACCGAGCGTGCGGTCTTATTTCTCCAATATTCTCTATAAATTAATCCATTTTAATTCACTGTTAATTTCCTTCTTTGGTAGCGTAAATAAAAGTCTAATTATCTATTAACAAATTTATTCCGTTTTTACATATTAACAATTTACACAAACATAGGTCACTTTCTAACTCTGGCTCTCGAACTACTCTCCCTCTCTCACGCTTTCAACCATATATATACATAACGGGGGCAGCTCCGCCGGAGCTGCTAGTACCCGGCAGCTCCTCGGTAGCTGCCGCGGTCAGTGATTACGTAATACACATACACACGCTTTTGTTGACAAACAAATCACTCTCTACAATTCCCCCCGACTAAGATTTTGGCCCCGTTCAAAATAAAAGTTAAGCATCGAAATTTAAAATCATACTCACACACACAAAATATATACAAATTGAAATATGCACATGAAACAATACAAACAAAATCAAGATAACTTCAACAACTATAACTTTACAGTTTTTAACAATTCATAATTACACGGAATAATTTCCGTGGCACTGGCGGTGTCTCTGTGCTTGAAAGTGTAGCGGAATTTCGGACAGTATATCACGAATAAGGGCTTCCATGTCTACATCACCGGGTATAATGTTCTCGCTAAAACACACATTGGTTCGACGCTCTACTTCCGTATTCCCGTTGGGCATCACTGTTGTGGTTCGCGTTAGAGATAGCGTTATCGAGTGCGTGATACACGTAGTTGTTTGAGCAGGATTGCCGCGGTCAGGCTCATTTTCTTCTTCTGGCGCAACTTCACCATTTTCACTCGGCGCACTGTCTTCGTGTATCGTTTCCTCTTCAAACGCGGCTTCCTTAAGAATGTCGTAAACGAAATCCTCATGGAATTCATTATCATTTAACATGCTGTCCATCATTTCTGAATTTAGACTGAGTAAATCCAATGTTTCATCGTCATCTGGATTGTTAAACACTTCTTCGTCTGATGAAATGTCTTCCACTTCGGGCGCATAATTCAAATTACAGTTGCGTTCCGACTCCATCATTTCTTCATCTGAAGAAATGTCCTCGTATAGGGGCACGTACACCGCTTTTTGATTTTCTTTCAGTTTATCCCTAGTAAGTTGCTTTGAGCTCGACATAGCGTTTGTGTCTGTTCCGTGTGCGGCTTTCAAATGTTTCTTCAAATTAAATTTTCGGGAAAACGGTCGTCCACAAAAGTCACATTTATATATATTTACACGCTCACTATGAATTTCTTTAATATGTTGATGAAGAGTCTTTCTATTTCTGAATAAAAGTCCACACGTTTCACAAATCATCTGTTCATTTAGAAGTCCAAAATGGATATGGTCAGTCTCTGAATCTGCTCGGTACTTTTATAAGGCGCCCGGCCCTGGTCTGTGTAATGGGTCTGTCTGGAGTTCGTGTATTGCGCGTCTGGCGACTGTCGCGGTCCTCCCCAGCTGCAGCGCGGTCACTTTCGGCAAGGGCCTTTGATCTTGTTCTTTCGGGTTTTCGCGACTTGTCGGTGCTTCTTTTATCTGCATGGCTCTTCGGAACAGGGACGGTATCAGGCTCTTGGACATTTTGATGCTCGCAATTTTCCGCGTTTGTATTCACTAAAGTTTTTAGTTGACTTTGTGTTGTTTTTCTAGTGCGGAATGGCTTTAAATTATCAGCATGTACAATCTTTGGTTTTGAAGTCTTTGAATGCTGAATTTGGTAAAGGATGTTACTTAGGCGTTTTATTATCACCCAAGGCCCAGTCCAGTTTCGCGAAAGTTTCAGTTTCGTTCCCTTCTTTTGTTTAGGTTGGTATAGTCGGACCACATCTCCCACTTCATAATTTTGTTCAGTAATGTTTTTATTATACAGCTTTCTCTGCGTTAATACCGAAGATCGAATTGTCTCTCTGGCTAAATCATGAGCTTTTTCCAAACTTTCACACAACTTTGTTACATAATCCGAATAACACTTTATATCCTTAGTTTGAAAATCACTGAAATCACACAACAAAGAAACTGGAACTGTCATTTCACATCCAAATACCATGCGGTATGGCGTTAATCCGGTAGTCTCATGCACAGACGTGTTGTATGCCATGCTTATAGCATCAATATATTTATCCCAGTTTGTTTGCGGTAAATTGACATATTTCGAAATCATTTCTTTAATGGTTCGATTAAGTCTTTCCACCATCCCGTCTGATCTCGGATGAAAAGCAGTTGTTCGAGTTTTTGAAATACATAATATTTCACAAAGTTGAGAAAATAGTTGGCTTTCGAATTGACTTCCCTGATCGGTGTGAATTTCATACGGGCATCCATAACGTTTGATCCACCCGCGAAATACTGCATCAGCTATTGTTTCAGCCTCCATGTTAGGTAATGGATAAATCTCCGTGTACTTAGAAAAATAATCCGCTACTACAAGAATATACATATTTCCGTTTCCAGATTTAGGGAATGGTCCTGCTAAATCAGCTGCTATCCTCTCAAATCGTCCTCCCGACACATAACTTTTCATAAAATGTCTCTTCTTTTTGGAAGGATTTTTTTTCCTCACATATATCACATGATTTTACATAGTCGCTGATATCTCGGTGAAAGTTGGGCCAATAGTATGAACTTTGATCGGCTCTTTTCTTTGTCTTTAAAACTCCTTGATGTCCAGATATAGGCGAATCATGAAAATGCCACAATACAGCATTTCTTAAAGTTTTTGGTGTACATATCCGTAATCGCACGGAATTTCCATGTATCCATTTAATGCATAGCACACCTTCATGTACGGTTAACAGTTCCCATCTTCCATACCAGAATCGACACTCGGGGTGCATATGAAATAATTCTTCAAATTTTGGCTTATTTCCGTCTCCATGTTTTTCAATCCAGTTAAGGATAAATCCTACAACTTCATCGTCTATTTGTATTTTTCTAATTCCAGAGTAGGTTAAATCAACATCAGGCTCAGGTTGCGGTTTTGCTCGTCTGGGTCTATTCTCCTTTCGTCCTTTCCCCGTTGATTGTTTGTTGTGACTCTTGCTTTCAGTGGTGTTGAACAAATAATGTATATCACATATAGCTTGATCAATACACAAGTCTGTCTCGCTTTTGTGTTTGCGCAACTCGTTAACGTGACTTTCCAGGGCTCCATCGTATACATCGTCAGGTTTTCTTTTACACTGTCTACACACTGTCTCATTTGAGTTTACTAAGATCCTAGATAAACCATCTGCATTAGAATGTCTTTTTCCTGGGCGATGGACAATTTTAAAATTAAATGGTCCTATCTGCTGCAACCATCGGCATATTTGTCCGTCGGGCTCTTTGAATCTGTGTAGCCAAGTGAGAGATCCATGGTCTGTGCGTAATATGAATTCTTTTCCCAGTAGGTAATGCTTAAAGTATTTCATGAAATAAACTACTGCCAGCATTTCTTTACGTATAACACAATAGTTTCTTTCTGCTGTGGTCAACGCTCGACTACCATAAGCTATTACTCTCTCACAGTTTTCCTGAACTTGAGATAAAACACATCCAATGGCGTTATTACTAGCGTCAGTATCCAGGATAAATTGTCCAGCTTTTGGATCAGGGTATCCAAGGATTGGAGCACTTACAAGTTTCTCTTTCAGTGTATGAAAAGCATGGTCACATTCATCAGACCAGTTCCATTTAGATTCTTTGCTTGTTAATCCATGTAGGCACTTTGCTATCTTTGCAAAATCCTTTATAAATTTCCGATAATATGACATCAGTCCCAAGAAACTTCGTAATTCACTGACATTTGTTGGTCTTGCTGCATTTCTAATCGCCTCTGTTTTAACAGGATCAGTTTTTATTCCATTTGCTGTTACTACATGTCCCAGGAATTGAACTTCCGGTTTAAAGAATGAGCACTTCTTTGCTTTTACTTTCAAATTCATTTCATCTAGTCGATCAAATACTTTCTCAAGGTTGGAGATATGTTCTTCAAAATTCTTTCCGAACACCACTATGTCATCTAGGTATAGCACAGCTATTTTCCATTGTAATCCACTCAAGGTTTTCTCTATAATCCGTTGAAATGTCGCAGGGGCATTACATAAACCAAATGGCATTACGGTATACTGAAACAAACCTCCTCTAGGTGTTGCAAAAGCTGTTTTCTTTTTGTCTTGTTCTGCCATTGGCACTTGATGGTACGCCATATTTAAATCTAGCGTTGAAAACCACTTAGATCCAGCGAGGGCATCTAAATCATCCTCTATTCTGGGAATGGGGTAAGCATCCTTAACTGTTATTGCATTTAGACGGCGGTAATCTACACATACACGCCAGCTTCCATCTTTCTTCTTCACCAGTACTAGTTGTGAGGACCATGGACTGTTTGATTTCTCGACCAGGCCCTGTTTCTCCAATTTTAGTATCTCAGCATCTAAAATTTCTCTCTTAAAGATTGGCACTCTTCTCGGCGCTTCTTTAAATGGTTCCTCGTCCATAAGTTTTATACGATGCTCTCCAATTCTAACCCGTTCCATTTTTCTTTCTGGGTTAGCAAATACACGTTCTCTCCGTATAAGGAATTCCTTGAACTTCCTTGACTCCTCAGCAGTCAAGTGATAACATCCATCGTCGTAGACAGTCTTTAAATGTTGCGGCATTTCACTGTTTTCCTCATTTACAGTGCTAACTTTGTCACAACAATTATCAATTGCTTCACTAACATACTCCACTGGTATGAATGATGCTATCAATGTACCCCTCTTGATCAATCTAGGTTTCGCTCCAGGATTGAAAACACGAATAAACACAACGCCAGTTTTTGCATTCAGTAATGTTTTTGCGACAGTCACTTGATGTGATACAACAAAACTTTGCATAGGTAGTGGTAGTCCGTTGATTTCCTCTGTATATGTCAGCTTGGATGGTATAATAGCTTCGTGATCTCCAGGAACTTGTACGGTCTCTGTACAAAATACGTAATTAGTTCGTTTCCCTTCCGTAAGTTTACATTTCATTAAAAGTTCATTGGTATCATGTTCCCATACACACTTATATTTCACATAAAAGTCTTCACCTAACAAATTATTTTTCACTCCTCCCACAAATATTAGCTGTTCTATATCCACATTTCCCAGTGTTAAAGTCATTTTAGCAGTTCCAATAGTATTTATTTCTTGTCCATCAGCACTTAAAAATTTTGTCCTTACTCGTTCTAGTACGGGCCTATTTTCAGGGATGATGTTGTAATAGGTTTCCTCAGTTATAAAAGATCTTCTTGCACCTGTATCTACTTTCCAAATCACATTCGTTCCCTGTATTAGTCCTTCTATTTGAAAACCACTTTTTCCAGGAATTCGCACTTCTAAACTCTCAGTACATGGACTAACATTTTCAGTACAACTGGGATTCATAGATACACTTGTCCTTAAAACCTGGTCAGTTTCGTTGAGCTGCAATTCTCCAGAATCGTCTGTCCGAATAACACTGCTGTGTTTCTCTTGCGCCCTTTTACTAACTACTGCTGCCATATCCAAGGGAAGATCACGCTTTGCTGGTGTACTAGGCCTTTCAGGTTTCTCGACCGGCGCACGGCCTACTGCCTCGGTCCTGAACTGTTTAACTGCTGATCCACATTTTTCCTAATGTTGAAACTGTTCTGCTTTCCTCCACTTCTTTTGTTAACTGGGCATTGATATGATAAATGATCAGTAGAATTACACTGGAAACATCTCTTTGGCTGTCTTCTATTTCCCTCAAATCTTGGTTTCATCTGCTGTGTTGATTTGTTGGCATTCGCATTTCGGAAGTCTTCAGAAACGGCGTACACTGTGCGTCTGTTTGTTCTAACATAATGTTCTCGAGAGTTTTCTCCAAGTCTAATACACTCCTCCTGCATAGCGGCTGTAATGGCGTCTTGTAGTGTCTTTGGACGAATTCTTTTAACAGCATAACGAAATTCACTGTCTTCACTACAATTATCCAAGAATGTCTTTAGGCTGCTCTCTTTAATGTACTCTCTATTATCTGGGTATGCCTTCCGGTACAAATCTTCTATCGCTTGACCAAAATCTCTAAAGGTTTCATTGGTACGTTTCCTTCGCATTTTGACCTCCGCTATATAACTTTCTTTCATCACTCTATGGCCAAACCGATTTTCCATAGCTCGCTTTAATTCTGTCCAACTGTTTCTAATTTCCTCGGTCAATCCATAGGCGTATGTTTCTGCCTGTCCTCGCAGTACAGTGAAAAATACTCTCCTCGTCCTATTCTCGTCCCAGTCATTTATCGATACAATGTTCTCAAAATACCGTATGTACTCCGTCCAAATATCCTCTCCCTCTCCTTTGAACGTTCTCTTCACTGGTATTTGATATCCGGATGCCGTACTTGAAAAACTGCTTGCTTGATTCCTGGCTCTTGGGGTAAATGTTGGCGTCGTTAAACTTGGAGTAAATCTAACATTGCGTTTTGATGTTGATTGATCTGTGTTATGTATAATTGGAGAGGGTGGTACACAGACTATATGTTCACGATTCCACAACTTTAGAACAACGCTTAACAAAATAAGGCATACTAATCCTAGTATTCCAGAAATCATGAATTCCTTGGTCAAACAAAGTACCATATATCGCGGGAAGTAGGTGTAAATGGCATAAGCAACTGCACATCCGAATAATATCACTAGAATCCAGAAGGTAATAAATCCGTTCCAAGAAAACACTTCCCGAGGACCGTGTGTTTCATTCATCTCCCCTCTATAACTATCGTCGTCAATAGGAGTACTTGCAATCATAGGCTCCGTATTTTCAATTGTATTTCTTTCTGCTATTGGGGTGGCATCTTCACTTTCTATGAATGAATTTAGTAGTGATCTTTTAACATTCCGCTGAAATCGAGGAGTTTCCGGCGTCGCTGGTTCATTATCAATGTCCGTAAAATCCATTTTCCGTGACGAATAGGCACTATCTTGGGAAAACATTGTTTTGAATTAACACTCATAAGTTTTTATTCTACATCCACATGACGGACACTTGTAGAATCTGCTTGATTCATTTTGATTTTCATTGCGAATTGAACACGAATTTTCACTTTTCAAAAACATCACGTAACAGTTAGGACATTCTTTGCGTAATTCCAAGTCAATCATTCGAATGAACCGATAATTTCCATTGCTATCTATGTCATACAGTTTCACAAATCTGCTAGAATTTCCACAGGAATCCATCACAATGCCAAGTAAATAAGAATTCACAGTTTAAAACCACATGAAAGAGAACAAACAAATTTCATCTATAAATCCAGTCAAATTAATTTGAGTCACTCTATGAACAAGTTCTCCCCGTAATCCATAATTATTGTCACAGTTTCACAAACAAATAATCCAGTTCGAAATAAATATCCGTGTTACAAGAATTTAGAAAGTATCCCACCGCTGCCACCAGTTGTAGCGCGACCGAGCGTGCGGTCTTATTTCTCCAATATTCTCTATAAATTAATCCATTTTAATTCACTGTTAATTTCCTTCTTTGGTAGCGTAAATAAAAGTATAATTATCTATTAACAAATTTATTCCGTTTTTACATATTAACAATTTACACAAACATAGGTCACTTTCTAACTCTGGCTCTCGAACTACTCTCCCTCTCTCACGCTTTCAACCATATATATACATAACGGGGGCAGCTCCGCCGGAGCTGCTAGTACCCGGCAGCTCCTCGGTAGCTGCCGCGGTCAGTGATTACGTAATACACATACACACGCTTTTGTTGACAAACAAATCACTCTCTACACCTTTTCTTAATAAATTAGTTAATGTGTATAGAAAAAAAAAATTCTTTTTTTTTTTTGAAGATAATTTGATTTGATAAGTCGGTGATAAGATTGATATTTCTGTGAAACAAACTGTGTAAACAGTACAAGAATATACTACCGTGCATGTACGATATTTTCAATCGTACGTATAACTTTATGAAGATCAAAACCATATACACATGCAAAAAATACATATTGGTGAGCATTTGCACATTGTAACGCAAAATTATCAACTTGCGTGTATGCCATAATTTCTGTGCTTACTCAATCACATTTTCATAGTTTTTATAGAACTATCAATAATGACGTGCCGCGAGTAGGGACCCACTATCATTAATTAAGAGCAAATAATAATAATTTGTACAAATTAACACTGAGTTTTTTTCAACAAAACAACATGTATAAGATATATTGTATTTTTAGTACGATTTATGCTCCACTACCTATTGAGACAGGTAGATGATTTACTCTTCCCAAACAGAACATAATTTCATTATCTTTTTAAATGTACTGATGTATGTATATCAAATTCAATTGGTATGTATTTAGTAAAATAGTTCACATCAAATTTAAATGATATACAATTTTAAACACTGTTTAAAGTCGCAAACGAAAATCAACTTATCAATATCTTTTAAATTATTGGATAATAGGTAGAATTCGCTCTCTTTGTTTACTTGTATCAATTATCGGTTATCCCTACATCATGCTTGGACCACCAATTTTCATCTATTGTATCATAGTTTGTACATACTGTACATAGGTTTTTCTCTACACCTTAGCTTCAGTTGTGTTATTAAAAATAAAGTTCATTGTCTTTTAAATAAAATTGAATAGTAACTGTTAACTATCAAAAAGGGCCATTACCTTTATTGATGAATAAAATACATAACAAACTTTAAACAAACATGAACATTAGTATCTGTAAGCTGTTGTTGAAGCCAACACTACTTTTATTTAAAGACAATATAAATACATAAAGTGCAGTCGTTAAAAACACAACATGTGAGAAAGAACTCTATTAAGAGACAGGTATTTTTAACGGCATAATTGTTCGGGTACGCTAAGAAAGAAAACAGATGAACCAATTTAGATAGAAAATTTATGACTTACTTTCTTTAACTGAGGAGTAAAACGGCCTTCCCACTTACACAATGCAATTCAGAAATATGTCAACACAAGCATATGTAATGAGTTTATTGATTATTTTGCATGCTTTTTTTTATTCTAATCCGAGCCTGTTTTCATTTAAACATTTTATTTTTAAATTACCTATCCTTTATTCTAAGCACAAATGTTTTAATTTTACATAAGTTACAATTGAAAACAACATGATATGATCACGTTTTAGGATGCCACATGTTGTATAAATGATGTAACCATCATCTGTGCTTACCTTATTAATACACTCACAAAT
Organism: Magallana ariakensis; assembly: GCA_020458035.1. Classification (NCBI taxonomy): domain Eukaryota; kingdom Metazoa; phylum Mollusca; class Bivalvia; order Ostreida; family Ostreidae; genus Magallana; species Magallana ariakensis. The sequence continues at coordinate 68,119,144 of CM035811.1, forward strand.
TTAAAATCGCATTTTGGATTCTTTAAAATTGCACATGAGATTTTTTTCAAACTTGTTAACCTTTTCTCCTTTTTTATATTGAGGCTCAATTTCATGTATCAAATGACCAGTTAGATTTGGTTTTATGTATATAATGTGCACAGAGTTTTAGATTGCAAGCAAGATAATTTACTCGATATGCTTATGTTTTTAGGATGCAACATGTTGTATAAAATATATCACCATCATCTTTGCTTACCTTTTTAGAATACGTAAATACACATTTCAGAATGTATTTTGGATTCGTTTTTAAAAAGAAAATACACGACGCGATTTTTTTCTTAGACTTGTTAACAATCTTTTTTGAATATATTGAGTCTAAATTTTATACATCAGCGGATCAATGGATTTAGATGCATGAATCTAAAGCATAGAGAGTTGATAGTTCGGGCAAGTTAACTCACTTTTGTTACCTAGATCGATACATTATTGGAAGGTGGCAAAAAATATTCTCAATGATTGAATATCCAACAAGATATTTCTTGGCAAATGCCCACTAGTGGTATCCACTGTTTGTGGATGTGAATATACCAAATAACAAGGTCGACATTTAAAAATAAAATCCCTCTACATAGCATGCCTAAAGAAAAAGTTTGTGGATGTGAATATATAAAAAGTTACAAAGTCGACATTTAACAGGATGTTGACGGGGAATTTGTTAAAAAATAAAATCCCACTACATGGCATGCATAAGCAAAAAGTGTATTGTAATTTAAATCATCGGTGTGTAATAGTTGCTGCGAACACTTTTTCGGAAATCTGTTCCAAAATTTAGGCTAAAAATAATAATAATAATGCGACAATAATTTGATACGAACTACAGACATACAGGCAAACGGACGAACAGAAAAACAACGATAAAATATTATACCCTTTTCCTTCTGAAAGGGGGTATAATTACCTGAAAAGATATGAAACTAAGAAATTTGATTTACGATAAATCTGTTTCACTATAAATAAAATGTATTCAAGATTAAACTTATTTCAAAGTACATGTATGTTCAATTTTTAGCGTGACATCAATTTAAGCAATTTTGTAATTACTCAATAATAAGGAAAGGGGTGACAAAATGTCACATACATTCTTCAAGAAAATACCCATATAAAGAAAAACATCTCCATATGGTATGGATGTAAATTTAACCCCGAGAATCTTTACCTATAGATTCAGACATATAAAATGCATGCATAGGGGTAGCGGCTAATGCATTTGTTATTTCAACATTTGTGATATGATGTCCGTAAACTTTAATTGAAAGTATTGGAAAATTAATTAAAAATCTACTTCGATTTTCGATAAACCAGCCCGAAGTAGCAAAAATGAAAGTATGGTGGTGGACATGCCTTGGCGGATCCAAGTCAGTGGGAGTTTTCATCAAGATATATACTTGCAATCAAATAATATTGAATGATTACGTAAATACATGTAGTGAATATATTTACTGGTAACTTACTTAGCGTACACATATACGTCAAGATTTAACAAATGTTGAAAATATAAAAGAAGGCAATTCGTTTCTTCAACTTAAGGGATAGAACTCATGCGCTTGCGAAGCACAAGCTCTGGTGAGAAAATTGGATAGAACTCTCCAGAACAGGGAAAGAACGCGGGTAGACTAATTAACGTTATAGCGAAAAGTGTAGGACGAGTTCTTCATGCATCGCGGACAGATTCTTTGGATCGGACATCTCTGGTTAATACAAAAAAGTTGATAACCAAAATGGAACAAAATTTAAGGAGATACGACGCACTAAATGACCACTCACCGGTTTGAAATAAAATAAGTTTATTTTTCCCAGTCAGGTGCAACATAAAAAAAATAAGGCCACGTACATGTTTATATCATTCATTTCAATTAAGATTTTTTGTACCTGCCTCTCCTCTAAATATCCTGCCATGCAGATAGTTTTTCATTTCATTTTTTAAAAGAATATGTTAAAATAGCAATAAAAAATACAGTATATGCAAAAATGAACCAAAAAGATATATTGTATCATATTAATGTGTAAAGTATTAGTTCCCCCACATACTCGAGGTATCATCTAGTTTCATTGATTGTAAGTCGAGTTCTTTTTTTATTTCAAAAAACTGCACGACTTTTTAAACTAGGTATTTCCATTTTCAAATGCAGTGTGTTGTCTTAGATATAAAATGAAATAGACTCATGTCTATTTTGATTAAGTGCATTTTAAATGTAAGATGTATTTATAATATATACAGATACGCTTGAGGATGCTTGCTTCTTAATGATCTCTTAATTGTTATAATTCTTAGGAACGCATGCTATACAACTTGTCTCATGATATGGTAGTCATGGTAAAAATTGCAACAAGTCGCTGTTGAACATGGATATGTGATAAAAGTGACCACATAAATTTAATAAAGAGTAAGATCGGTATTATTTTCACTACACAACAATTTTATTAGTGGATACCCTACCAAACTGTTTTGCTTGCTGCATATGTGCAACAAGTCTGCTTCAAGTTTACAACTTACTTAATTTCAGTGCATGGGAAAATGTTAACTGTAAGTTTGCTTCATACTTGTTGCTTACTTGCAGCAATATTAAAGGTTTTGGGAAGGCTGTCCTGATTTTTAGACCATCGTAGCCAAAATGTTGTTGCAATGTCTATAGCAAGTGTGCAGCAATGTCTACAGCAAAAAAAAAAGAAAGGATTTTGCAGGATGTCATTTTTCGTCAGTGTTTAAATTTTTATAATGAGAAAAATATATAATCGTCCCTGTGAATGATAATGAGGAAATCTAGACCATCTGACGGACAAAAAAAACAAAGATGTCACCACTTTTACCACTTCCTCTGTTACGAAAGTCTTCACATATTCACAGATTGGTCTTAGTAATATGTACAAGGTACTTTGTAAGTCTTTAGTACTTTAAACACATAAATGCCATTTCCCTGACGTAGTTTGGATTGCTGTCAATAGCTCTCCATAGAGATTTTTAAGTTGCATATTTCCTGATCATTCCGTCGCTTAGATTTGTCATCATACAGAGAGTGCACGTTGCACAACCAGACATCGTACTCATTTATTTCATATAAGTGGTGATCCGTTCTTTAATCTAATACAGGCTAAGATAATTACTAATAATGTAATACTGCACAATCCAGCAATTTTTTTTTTCGAAAATGAAAGTCTCTGTAATGTAATATAGTTGCAAGAAGTAAAATCACACTCGTTTTACTCGCATCGTTTGAAAAAACAAATTAAAACAATAAATGAAATTTGTTTATTCATATTATCTAATCAACGAATAAAACACAGTCGATTTGCATTTCATCAATGGGAAAGTACAAATGTTGAAATAAGCATCAACAAACTTTACAACATTACGAACGGCTTATACTTGACGTGTCGTTCACCAAGTCAATTTCCACAACATCAAAACCAACAATAAAGTCAAACATATTCAGCAAGAAAGTAAGTCAGACTCAATTCAGAATCACTAAGAAATATTGTACAATATTCATTCATGCAGACCTTTAAAATTCAAAATCACAGAGAACATGTAAAATAATGGTTGTCGTCATAAAAACCGTGAGATACCAATTTTCTTTTCTTTATTTTTTTTACATGCAAATATATGCTTGTAAATTGAAGAAAAGTGATGGAATAAGTCATATATTATTATGGATATGTTGTTTTTACGAGGCGGGTTAAAATTCTAAAATAATGACAAAAAGGGATCAGGTGTTTTGCATTCACTTCATTGCTGCACTTGTGGTTGACGTATGCTAACCAGACTAGCTCCATTGAGTTCATCAGCTTGAACTTGAATATGATATTTATTCACGTTTCTCTCCATAAAAAAGCCCATAATCAACTAAGGTAGTAAGGTAGTCTTAATAACAATAGTGTAACTTCCCGATTAAATTATATCTGAATTCTGATTGGAAAGCGTAATTTGATTGACTAATATATAAAGTTGTTATCCTATTAAGAATTTAGCCTATGGCATAATAAGACTAACACAAAATCCGTATCATTTATCGATGCGGTTTTATATTGAAATTTTTTACAGTTTAACGTAATTTTAAATATCAGGTGGTCTTAGTTTCTTCACTTAAGAGCAGAAAATGATTAATTGTGAGGAATTTCGAAAATAATTCAAATCAAAAACCCAATTTACACATGTGAACTTTATTAAAACAGCTTTAGAGTTTATAGCTAGTAATCTGCCCTAACCCTGTTTGCATCCGTAGGTAGGTATTCCATTTATTTCATATATCGATGTTTTGTTTAACAGACTTTAATCTCAAACCTGTGAAACAGATGTTATCATTTTGTCAACGTCGTTCTGACAACGATCAAATTTTGTTAGCAAATGTTTGAAATCATCCTGTTCTTTCTCAATTTTGATTTTATTTTTCTGCAGTAAATCGACGCAAAAAGACATGTTCTGGATCGCATTTGGTAGCAAAATAGTATTGATGCGTCGATGAAATTCACGCAAGCCTTTGTCAAGCTTCTTTTGCAACAAGTTATGAAGTTTTTCTTTATTCATTGATTTAACGCGTTTTGTAAATGATTCCTTGATTATTTCCTCGACTTTATACATTTGTCTTGTAATATCTAAGGTAGCTACAGACAATGTAGAAACAACCCAAAATGCTGAGATAATTGCAACTGCCTCTGGGCCAAAGAAAATCCCCCAGAAATATTTATGACCGACCCAGGTAATGCCACTTGCCACAGTCCATGCAAACCCTTCTCCCTTAAAGCTAATTTCGAATTGGGTTTCCGCAATTCCTTCTACATTTCTACAAATATTCGACATTTTCTCATATTTATCCGCTATATCTTGAATAAGTAAGTCGAATTCACTTTTAACAATTTTTGGGACGTTTTCATCTAACCATATTTTTGTGGCTTTTTCCATTCGTTTGTGAATTATTCCATCAATCTTCATTTTTAAAAACGTCTCAAGTTTTGGCTCCTCTTGCAAAATAAGTGTTGAAAATTCCACAGAATTGATGTAATCGTATAGACTGGATATTATTTTTCCAATGATGTCTCTCACCATCTTTTCTTCATTTAAATTCATCTAAAAAATAAAATAAGAGGTTTTTTTTTAAATTGAAAGGCCATATATATATATATATATATATATATATATATATATATATATATATATATATATATATATATATCTTGCAGACATTATGATATAAGTTTTCAAAAGTCCATGCCAATCAAATTTTCAAACTTCGTATGCATATATTGTTTTGCCTCGTATAAGAATGTCTCGACGTCACTGGATGAAACGCGTCACGTGATTGCCTTACACATCTTTAAATAGCGAGCGTCAAAATTTATACGGCAACATCGCGGACGTAACGTTATTTGAACAAATATTTTACACAAACGTGTGTTTACATGTCAAACTTTAGGTCCTCGACAAAACAAAACACTTATTAGGTTTGTTACTGACTGTTTCAGAAATTTGTAGGATCGGTAAAGGTTCTGCCTCGCCTTCTGTGGACTTTATCGACCCCACAAATTTCTGTAAACAGTCAGCCACTTCATAAGTAATAGTTCTGAAAATATTTTGATAAACAATAATTGCTGGTGTGTGTTTGCGTGCCATGTCGTTAATGAAAAAATGGTCCATGTAAAGTTTTTAAAACGCAATGTTTCTTTTTAAATGTGGAAGTGATATTTGTGAGCAACATCAAAACTTACTGTCCCTATTGCCTCCTCAGTTTTGTTCATAATTTCTTTAAACTTCTTGAGCGTAATGTTATTTCCGTCTATTTCGTTTTGTTTGTCAGTCAGTGCTTTTGAGAGTACTTTACTAGCCTCTAAAACCACACCTGATAAATATCTGAAGAGAACAATCATTATCATATAAAACGTCCAAATGTAAGTTTATAACTTATTAAAACAAATTGAGAGTAGAATTAATCTACATACCTTCCATGAGTTTGAATTCTTATATTCTCCTTCTTTTTTATCAAAATATGTATGGCCTTTTCAAATTGTTCAAATTGAGAATTGTACTCAGATATATCAGCTGGGGATAACATAGAAGTCGTCTAGAAAACATCACGATGAAAAGTTAGTTTCTTGCTGAAAGATTTGTGTGTTACAATTATGATATCAATGCGCAAAAAATGCCAATTTTAAGTTGTTTTAAGGAGGTTGGCACCTGAAATAATAGTAATGTCAATCATCCGAAAACCACTTGGATATAAAGATGGGGACCTATAATGTTCATTTATTTTATTTGTGACCCATGTCACATGCCATTTATTGGAAATATAGGGGCCCAAACAAAAATGATAATTTTCCTGAAATTTTTGCTAAAATTTGACATAGAAATTGATAATTTGAAGATTTCAAACAAATATTTATAGTTTGAACTATTATTTAGTTATGATTTTAATACAGTATGAAGTTGAACACATGTAGTGACTATAAAAGTAAAATCTAAGTCAAAGTTTAAAAATTCTTGCTTTACTGGTGGCTTCAAAGGCCAGTACATAATGAACACAACAACAGATGTTACAAAAATTTGGCGTAATCAAATTATAACGCAAATAAAAAGAATTACAGTAATGTCATCTGTCCAAAACTTTGCATACAAATAGACATACAACTAATATCTCATTTAAAAGTAAAATAAGTAGGGGTCACACCACAAAAATTTTAGGCCTGAAATAAGCTAATTTTAGGCCAAAATTGGAGTTAATTTTTTCTTAACTTCTATAAAATATAAGCTAAATATGCCAAAATATATCGATAGAAATATCAAAATATTGTTTAAATATGTTTTTTAGAACATCATGAATATATCGTAATACACAAACTTTCTAGAAGTTTGGTCTGCGCTGAAAATTAGGGAGCTAAAGAAACCGTACTCCAAAACTAGTGAGTTATGAAAATTGTTCATTTCCTTCTTGAAAACCTTCCGCCACAAAATATAGTCCCTTACTAAACCCTGTTAAAATGTAATTTTTTTTTAAAACAATTTTGTTCAATATAGTTTATTTGGTATTGTAAAATATAAATATACTACTAGAATTAATTTGTGATGCAGAATTTTTAGACTTGAGGTGACCCAAAATGGCCACCCAAAACCTAAGGAGCGAACCTCTTTAGTGTCTTTGCCGTGACGGACATATTGAAAAAGAACCACAGATTTTATGATTCCCAATGAAGATTAGAGTGAAAACAAAATCATCAAATGAATCAAATCAATACACACCTTCCTTAAACATGTATCAAAAATCTGGCTTTCTCTGACCCATGGGAATTTTGTTCTCATGCGATCAGTTATTGTCATTTTTAACTCGTCTCGCATTTGTCTTACACCATCTACGCAATCCCATTTGTTTCTGACAAACAAAGTATCTTCTAAGTCGAAACACAGCATATCTGACGCATTAAGCTCTATTGTGACAACACTGATAAAACCTGGAAAAAATATTAATGCAACATGCATGCATATGTTGACATAAATATTGACTTAAAAAGCTATTTTAAGAGTAGACTTTAATTGAAAATCAATTATAAATTTACCTTTAAATCCCAAAACAATTACCAAGCATCTTTCTAGAGTAAATCAATGGAAAATGTTAATGTATTGCTTCTGGTGTTTTATCTATTATATGATTATTCAAAGAATGCATTAATGTAAATCACATATCAAAATAATTACCGTTTTAATGTCAAGATCTAGTAAATGAAAGGAGCCTACAGGTCTGTATACTTTCATAAATGAAGTTGCTTACTGATGTTTTATAACAGTAGCTTGGTTTTATAGTGTGTACCGGCGCTTAACTGTCATTTTCAATGAAATGTAAAAAAAAAACCTAACCGGCCACAAATATAGAAGATTATTGTGTATTCGACATATGATATTGATCCTGAATGCTTACAGTCGTTTGTATTATCATACCGAATAATGTTTTAGAGACCAAACAATGCAAAACTTAGTATACATAATATGAAGTATAAAAGCTTTCAGTTCGTGAACATTGTCATACGCATTCAAACCATTATACAGTAAAATTTGTTTAGTACGAACACGGATATAGCGAAATCTTGGATACAGCGAAGTTTTTTGGAGTCCCCGGCAAAACTCTGAACAAATCCTTACTCACTTTTACGATTATAACGAACTCGGTTATAATGAATTATTATCTAAGCTGTCCTTTAGATCTAGGTTTCAATCAAAAGAAAATGATATGCAGCTAAGGATGATTTCCAACAAAATTGTTTCATGAAATGTAATCTTAAGAATATGCGTTTTAGCACAACTAACTCATACCCTGTCTCTTTGTAAACCTCCAGCTCTAGACACATCTATAATAATGACGAAGGCAACAGCTTTTGGAATGTATTCCTCTAGCATTTTTTTCAACTCTATAGAGTCACCGATCCCTGGTGTGTCCACAATGGTAACGTTCCCATTCTGTTCTCAACACGAATCATTAAAATTTATATTGATTGAAAACATTAATTGAAAAGAAAACCAGCCCATAGCAAACTTATATTTGCTGATATTTTTTATGACAATGCTTATAAACTTTCAAATATACTTTTACCTGTATTTTGGAGAATGGAATCAGAACATCTACTAGATGAATATTGTTGTCTCTTGTGTTTTCACATTCAAGACTTTTCAGCATTTGGCACAGTTCTTCAACACTGTTAAAAGAATGTTCAGTTGGTTCTGAATTTCCAATTCGGTATGTAACTGCACAAATTCTAGCGGAATGTTTTACCCTGTAGATCTTTGCTGTTGTTTCTAAAGCACCCTCAGCTAAGGTTTCATGTCCTATTAGTTTATTAATCAGGGCGCTCTTTCCAGTGCTCGTCTCTCCTGCAAATTAAAATATACGCAAAAACTACTTTTATATTCATACGTTACATAATCTTCCAAGCAACAAGTTACTGAGTTGAAGTTTCATCAATCATCAATTGTATTTTCTTATTATGATTGGTTTTCCAGTAAAGCAAATTGTTTCACAGTTTTAATAGTTCGAAGGATTTTGTGATCTATATAAAAAGTCATCCTTTTTTTTAGAAATAACCAGACACATTACCTGCCACTACAATTCCACAGTCATGTTTCTGAAGATCTTTCATCCTATCTTTTAGAGATTCTATGATCTTTGGGTACGTGTTTTCAAGGGCTTCACCAACATTATTCCAAAATGTATCCTCTTGAATCAACTTAAGTACGTTTTCTAAAGTATGTAACAGTCTCCTCTCGGGTTCTAACCTACAAATGAAATGGTTTATGAAATTATTTTGTATCGTTTTTATGATAACGAATGGTATTATTATAGTACCTTTTTGGTTCCAGATTATTTGGTAACAATAAAAAATAAATACATTTATGCAGATTTGAAACTTTGATGATTAGATTGATTTGACACCCTCCTGATCTATATATCAATGGATGTGTTTATTCAAAGCATCCTAAATTTCATCCAAAGGATGAAAGGTAAATTAAGACTTCGAGATAAAGAGCCACATTCATAGATTTTATAAATCAATATTAATAGTGAATGAGTCAAAAATGGAATGGAGTATGCCAAAACTTTTCAAAAACATATCTTTTGGTGAAATAACTCTGGAGTCTACAGTGTACATTTATAAAAAAAAAAATGTACTTTGCACCTATTGTCTTTGTTTTCGACCCGTTTGCTTGGAATGACGAAAAAGGCTTTGAAATTGTCATCTTAATGTACCATATTAAATATGCAACTTGACTGAATGCATTTCCGCTTACGAGCTACAATTGTTTAAAAACTTTCCCTAAATAATTTAAAGAATGGAATTATTTAATTGCACATAATATTTTACTGCACAAAAAAAGTACTACTTGAATCTGCCCGTTCCATTTATGAATGTGTGAACAGCATCAAAAATTGAAACTTATTTCTTATAAAGTAACAAATACATGATTAAAGTAAAATCATTTTGTTTCTTTAAAGCTGAACACCGCTCTTAAATAGGCACCGTCACAAGTACCTGGTATATAAGCCTTTCGATTTCGTCACACCCGATTGCACACCTGAACCTCGTGCACGACGTGTATTATCCTTTTCGTGGTCTTTGGATTTTATGCATATAATTCTTATTTAATGTGCATATTCTGTTTGTAAATTATATTTTGACCAGTTTATTTGATGTTAGGTTTCTCCTGGCTTAAAAAAAGTGCGTAAAACATGTTAATTTCATCGCGATATATTAACACGGCGAGGCAAAATGTACGTCCACACAGGTGAGACCTCTACCACCCCTGCGAATGTTATTGTCATTTAAATTTAGACCACGTGGTTTTATTTGACCCTTTCAGTTTCGCAGTAAAAATCGTGCCTCGTTTTTAAAGTCTATTTCCTGATATCTAGGTACTTGTAGTCAAATATAAAACCTATACGTTTATTGATTTAAACTTTATTTTCATTAATTGGTGGATAAAATGATTTATAGAAATAAATGTGACAATAGAAAATATAGGCTTTTTCTGCTGTTGCAACAATTAACTTGCTTAGTAGCAATCCCCCTAAGGATTAATTTTCGATCCGCGCCTGACCTAGTAATAGCATCAATAGTGAAACAGACTATACTATTCTATGCAGAAATGAGAATGTTCCTTAAAATTTGCTCGATATACTAAGTTTATATACAAAACAGACACCCATTCTTTTTTTAAAAAGCATGGCATCACACATCAAAAGCATCAAACATGGATATGATTTTATCAAGCAACCCAATGTTTATATTTTCAACCACGTGTACAGTGGTTGAACACGAACGAATAACCGCTAGATGATGAAAAAAAGACATATATCTTAATATATTTTCATGTTTTAACATAAATCAAAGTAGGATATGATATGTAAAACGACCAGTACTTACGTATTAGGAGAATATTATCCTTGAGAATATTATCCGAACACGAAATTTCACAGAAAGTGAACAAACGTGAACTTTCATTCGAGCACCTCTGGATTTATTGCATACTTAGCAACGATAAAGAAAACATTCCGAACACATTCGCAGGGGTGTCTACAGCGATCTGCGAAATACTTTAAACTGCTAAGAGGTCTGTGCTTATATAGGGGTTGTAGGGATAACGGTGGTGAGAGAGAAATGTGGCTGACAGTGCCTATTTACGAGCGGTGTTCAGCTTAAAGCAATCTCTTTGGAAAGCTATTACTTGTTGACTATAAAATTTATTTTCATCATGCAAACCCCGCCTGTACGTATAATATACGTATTCGACATTTTCAAGTAATGCAGACTTTGTATTACCACGCCACGTTTTGTGACCCCATTGAACATTCCAATTGCAGGCTATATTCCTATATGACAAAATTCTTATATGTAAGCGAAATTTGAAATTAGTTTTGTTACAAACACACTAAAAAATTCAAATGGATGGTTATTTATGTATTTTTTTTTTTAATTTCAATTGTTCTTCTTAAAAGTGATAAACTTTTTTTCTTACAAAGATACATGATTTTTTTTCAACCCTAAACAGTATGTAGTAGCATTTTAAATCTTTTTTGTAAATACTGTGGTTTCATCAATATTCGTGGAATACCAATTTTCGTGGATTTCGTTATTAAGTTGATCCATGAAATTAAATGTTCATTGAAATGCAATTTCTATTAACATTTTGTATTCATAGGGTCATTGGCCACGAATTTACGTATCCTTGAAACTGTGATTTTCACTTTTTCCACGAAAATTGATACCCTTGAATATTAATGAAACCACAGTATAGCATTGTCCATGTTCATATCAATGCAAAGATTACTTCATCATATTATTAGTTATATTATCATTAAATACACCATTTTCTATTATAATGTTGATGAATGGAACTTTTAGAAGCATATTTCCATACATGTATATCTTACAATACACTGTATACAATATACTGTATTCTGATCCCTTCAATACTGACCGAAAATTTATCTACCTGTCTAATATATACCTAAAGGATGTACAGTAACACCTACGATATAAAGTTAATTTGTTCTTTCTTATATCGGCCGTAGAAATTTTAAAGATTATCATAAAAAGTGCATAGTTTAATTTGTTTTAAACTGTGAATCACAACAACGAATTACAAAATAAGATATATATATATTTTTTTTAAATCTATCATGTATTGCTAATTGAAAATGAAACATCATTTCTAAAATGATAAATAATGAAGGAACAAAAACAGAACAATTCCTATCTTTTTATAGAGTATATTATCATGGTATCCATGTTTTTTTGTATGTTATGACATTATAAATCAACATATAAAATCATACTCAAGATAATCGCTAGATGATTGTTCTTCGTCAATTATCGGTGTATCCATCCTTTACTCTTTCCTTGGTTCCTTTGTGCCTTTTATCCGAACACACTTCTTCCAGAAAAGAAAAATCAAGAAAAAATAAATCGAGAGTTTTGGTAAAGGTAATGAAACGATCAATTCATACTTTACAATTTACAAATTAGCTAGCGAACTTCATTTCAAATTGACCGCAGTCAGTGCAGTTAATTTCCTATCTTATCTTCGGCAGCTTTAAAGGCAAATTTTTGTAGAGTTATGATACTATCTATAATCATTGCCAATCCTATCGGTGACATTGAAATGTCCCAAAATACAAGGCAACAAACACATTGATAAGCAAGTACTAGTTAGATAAGCGCCTAGCTTATGTGGGTCAACAATTGTGTCCTAACGTCATGTTTTTCTATAGAGGCACAACATAAAGCAAAGAGAACTGAAAACAATGTAAAATTTAAAAGGTATAAGATTCTCAATAAAACATTATTAGTTAAATAGTCATGTAGTGACCTGGTACGGGATGATACTTGGTTAGTAAATTTCATCCCGTGCCCGCTCACTGCATGACTATGTAACGATTATATCTTACCGACTGCCTTTGCGTAAATGACATAAAGATAAAAAACGATGAAAATTAAGCGTTTTATAATAAAGTTACAAGTTTCAACTTTGGGTACAAAACCTGACGTCACAATACTCTAAGAATAACAAGTTATATTTCGTACTGACTGTGTATGGAATATACATGGTCTCCACGTGGCAGCTGTTAGCCAATGAATTCCTTTTAAATTAGCAGCAAGATATAACAATAACCAACTGCAATAGACAACAGAGGAAAATACACCTTGCCACTCTGTTTTGGGCATATCTTTACTACCTATAATTTTATCAAATAACACTATATTGTATGGCATGTCAAACGTTGCAATATTCGACCTTTTCCATTTGTATTTTGTAAATTTTCATTTGTATTGTATAATTTTCTATTTGTATTCTATAATTCTCCATTTGTATTCTATGAATTTCATTTGTATTGTATAATTTTCTATTTGTATTCTATAATTCTCCATTTGTATTCTATTATTTTCCATTTGCATTGTATGAATTTCATTTGTATTGTATAATTTCTTATTTGTATTCTATAATTTTCCATTTGTATTCTATAATTTTCAATTTGTATTGTATAATAATAGAATACAAATAGGAAATTTTACAATACAAATACAAAAATATACAAATGGAAAATTCTAGAATACAAATGGAAAATTATAGAATACAAATAGAAAATTATACAATATAAATGAAATTTATAGAATACAAATGGAAAATCATAGATTACAAATAGAAAATTATGCAATACAAATGAAATTTATAGAATACAAATAGAGAATTATAGAATACAAATAGAAAATTATAGAATACAAATGAAATTTATACAATGCAAATGTAAAATTATAGAATACAAATAAAAAATTATAGAATACAAATGAAAATTATAGAATACAAATGTAAAATTATAGAATACAAATAGAAAATTATACAATATAAATGAATATTTATACAATACAAATGGAAAAGATCGAATATTGCAACGTTTGACATGTCATAATATTGCCATTTTAAAAAGTAATATTGTTCAATTTTGATCTTCAACATATTTGTATATGCTTTTTTGTTCATAGTGTTAACATTGCAAGGAATATGTAAATTTAGTTTTCCTCCTTTTCATATTGAAATATTTACATTCAGTGTATATTTCCTCTTATGTTTACATTGGAAATCTGCGACGTTCAATTTCCTATGAAAAAACTTTACTAATTCTTGATCACAAATATAAACGTCACCACGTGTTTTGAGTATATTTATTTTTGTAAGATTAAATGAAAAGTTCAACCTTACATAACACTTTGATATATACTTTTAAAAAATAATCATTAAATTATATCTACTCCTTAAGGAGGTTGACACCTGAAATAATAGTAATGTCAATCATCCGAAAACCACTTAGATATAAAGATGGGGACCTAAAATGTTCATTTATTTTATTTGTGACCCATGTCACATGCCATTTTTTGGAAATATTGGGCTCCAAACAGAAATTATAATTTTCCTAAAATTTTTGCTAAAATTTGACATGGAAATTCAGAATTTGAAGAAATCAAACAAATATTTATAGTTTGAACTATTATTAATTTATGATTTTTATATAGTATGAGGTTGAACACATGCATTGACTATAAAAGTAAAATCTAAGTCAAAGTTTAAAAAGTCTTGCTCTACTGGTGGCTGCAAAGCCCAGTACATAAAGAACACACAACAGATGTTACAAAATTTTGGAGTAATCAAATTATAACGGAAATAAAAAAAATATAGTAATGTCATCTTTCCAAAACTTTGCATACATATAGACATACATTTATTGTCTCATTTAAAAGTAAAACAAGAAGGGTCACATCTCAAAAATTTGAGATATAGCCTGAAATAAGCTAATTTCAGGCCAAAATTGGAGTTAATTTTTTCTTAAATAACTTCTATGAAATATAAGCTAAATATGCCAAAAGTTATCGATAGAAATATTAACATAATGTTTAAATATGTTAATTAGAACATCATGAATATATCATAATACACAAACTATCCAGAAGTTTGGTCTGTGCTGAAAATTAGGAAGCTAAGTACTCTAAAACTAATGAGTTATGAAAATTGTTCATTTCTTTCTTGAAAACCTTTCGCCACAAAATATAGTCCCTTACTAAACTCTGTAAAAATGAATTAATTTTAAACAATTTAATTCAATAAAGTTTATTTGGCATTGTAAAATATAAATATACTACTAGAATTAATATGTGATGCAGAATTTTCAGACTAGAGGTGACCCAAAATAGCTACCCAAAACCTGAGGAGCGAACCTCTTTAATTAGAAAGATTTTTCTAATGTTAATATTTATGATTTTTCTGATGTTAATATGGTTGTTCCATGTATGTTTCATATCCCTGACTGAGAGCTTATATAATGGCTTTACAGCGACGATTCACATATATTTCATACAAAAAAACATCAGTATGAATATAAATATAAGCAATGAATGCTTAATTGCTTCTAGCAAGACTGTCTATGTTTTAGAAGAAAAAAGTAACAAGACAGTTTTTTATGTGAAGTTGGTTGCTATGAAATTTCAGATTCGTTATCTATATATTTAGTGGGTATATGTGTTCTTGTTACTTTGTCACAGAGACACGAATATACTCTGCTCTCATTAACAAAAAATCTGCTTTATACCATGATAAGGTAAAACACTTATTTCTGAGGAAAATAATCGGACGAAATGTTTGATATTACATGTACTGTACCTACCTTTGATTTATCTTTTTTTATAAACTTCTTTCATATTCATATTCAAATTTTTCACAATATAATATAAATGAAATAAATAAGCCATCTCGGCTATATCCCGTAGTGAAATTTCAATAGTACGTAATATTTATTCAATTTGCAGAAAGATTTTAACTATATCCAATTTCTAATAGCACTAGCCAGTGGATTGATCCTCAGATAATGGAGTGACGGTCATATAGTGTTTTTACTCAATTAAGCATAAACGTTTTATCAAAATCTTACTCAATGTAATCGCTATTTGTTTGTTCTTTTTTATCTATCTATCCTAGCTTCACTCTTTCATGTGTTTTTAATTAACGGGACAAAAAGCGAACAATAATCTGCATTACTTACCAGCTAGCAAACATAATTTCAGAACGACCGCTGACAGCACAGTTATAGGATATCTTATCACTTAGGCTAAGGTTTATAGTAATGTTCTACAGAAAGTGATACAATCTATTAACCCTGGCAATTCCACTGTTTGATATACGTTTGTCTAAAAATACATGTACAAGACAAGTTCGTGCATGAATCGTGACAATGATCATCGGTGAGTACAAACAAGATAAAAGGTGAAAACACGTGCCGTTTTATCCTAACTTTCTTTTGATTAAAAAAGGAGGTATGATATTTTCATTGATAATTTAAAATCGAATACACATGTACATATAAAAGATTATGTATGAATCCAGTTGCAAAACATTTTAGAGACAGGTAATCAAACATTACAGAGTTCACCTAGATGAAGTATCAGATTTATGAAACCACCATTATCATATTTCTTATACATGTAATTAAGAAAAAATAAAAACAAAATTCCCCGAAAATTCTTAATATATCTAATATCTGTATTTTGTTTACTGTGTTCAAATAAATGTTAAGGAAACAATTTCATAAAAAAGAAGGTATTAATACACTGTTATTTACTAGAATGCGCAATATAAACCAAATGAAGTCTTCTCCTTAAGGTGGTATGGAACATTTGTCGATATTAATGTGGATTTTAAAAGTAAAATATAGTTAAAATACTTTCACCGGTCGAGTTTTCAATTTGTACAATATTAAACAAAAAAATAGCTTTTGAAAAAAATTGAAGAGGTACATGTAAAAAATGTAAAACCCCCAGCGGAATTCGAACTCATGACTTACAGATTCCTAGTAAACCTTCTTTTTTTTAATCTTTTATTTATAATCATCACTATATACATTACAAATTTAAAAACTTTCATGACAAAGAAACGTAGTAACCCTCTATAACCCACTGCGCTACACTGTAAGGCGACAATATTAAGAAAGAAACTACTTATATAATTACACTTTCTTTTAATACGTCACAACATGGACGTCCCACTCCACCTTAAACTTCAAGAGATTTCATGTCATATAACAGTCAACCTTTGCCGTATACGTCAATCTTTTTTTTTTTATATAATGCAATTGGTATACTGCAATGCAGTATTTAGCTGCATGCAAATTAAGACTAAAATTTCAAGTAGACATTTTAAACTTTATTGTTCAAAGCTCAATTAACATATTAAAATTTCTGATTATACAAACAATCAAACATAAAAATTATTTTTCAAATAATAAAGTTTTTCATAAATAATTTCTGTAATTAAAATGTTCTAATTAATCTCTGAACACTGAAAGACAATGGCAGATTTAAACTGGACATACAGTACTCACATTTGCCAATTACACAGTTTATAAAACTGAATAAACTTTAAACTCACATTTTCTAATGGCACATTTTAAATGAACAAACAATTTACTAACATCTGAAAATGACACAATTACCCTTGATAAAGTCAGACCTGACTAAAAGAAAACAAATCTACTAAATTGCTTGTAATATGGTTATTCAAGTATTTGCTGGTTTCCCCCCAGTTTTCCACTTTTGTGCTGGTGTTTGTTTTTTTTTTGGTTTCTCTCGTTTACTGATACATCATACTAGTAACTGAATTGTTAAAGGGGCATGGTCACCATTTTGGTCAAATTCTATTTTTCTGTTTTTATTATTTACAATGCTTTAGGAATGCATTTCCAATGACCAAATGAAATTGGAGAGTCAGTAGTGAAGTTATAAGCAAGATACAGGGCTTACAAGTCTTTGTCATGTAAACAAGGCTCGTGTCCTGTTTTTGTTTACATTAGTTCAATATACCGGTAAAAATTCTTTTTCAAGCCGATTTTTCCATCTTCTTATTCATTGTAAGCATAAATAAACAGATCTTAACGTCTACCACATTCATTTTCGGTCTAAAACTGGAGTTTTCACTTCAACGTTCAAAATGTAAACAAAAGCTTTGTTTACATAGCAAAGAACTGTAAGCTCTGTAACTCGCTTATAACTCAATAAATGACACTTAAATTTTGGTTGCCTATTAAAAATGCCTTACTGAAGCATTGTAAACATTAAAATCGGGAAAATAATTTTTGACCAAAATCGTGACCATGCCCCTTTAAGAAGCATTTAATTATATGAACATGTACTTTAAAAATTTATTACACATAGTTTCAGGAACAGGACTTCAAGAATATTTCAATTAAGGTTGCATGTTTACCAAACTCTCCTCTCCCAGTCTTAAGAAAGACAATTTTTGTTACATCAGATTATATGAGCTACAAGAATGCTTGACAACCAGTGCATATGTACCTATATACCAAAAATAAAATACAACATAAGGAAACAACCAATATTTTGCATTATAATGTACACCTGATGTACATGTAAAAAAATATCTTTTTTTAAAAATAGGTTTCTAATTCTACACCCCTACTTATGCCATTTATAAATATTCAATTTATCTCCATTTTCCAAAAACAAAGGTACTGCATTTATATGAACATCTTAAATGTATTTGAAAAAAGACCAAACATAAAGTTGTTTAAAATGTTCAAATTATAAATGCCAAACATATCTGGTGAAAATATTCTATTTTACCTAATTCATCTTGTACAATATAAAATTAGGAAAAGAAAGCCAATTCCATTACTTTCATTTTAAAGATCCCTTGACAATTTATAACATACATTTAATGTATGTGTAACCACACAACCTTGCAAATTGAATACTGGAAAAGGCAATTAGAAATATTAATTATTTTCCTGAATGTAGAGTCTGTATTATCATAGCATTTTGATCAAGGAACAAGTAACACTTGAAACATGTTAGTTTAAAGTAAACTCATCTAAAAATAGGTTGAAAATAATTGTTAACAGAAAAAGTGCTCACTCTCTAAAAAAAATATCATACCAGCAACAGACCCAATCTATTGTCTGGCTTTAAAAAGAATTAATATCAGACAGAACCCATTTTCTCTCCTTCAATATCATAAAGCCTGTAATTGAAACATATCTGATATGAAAAATGAAAATGTTTTCTCTCTCTCTCTCTCTCTCTCTCTCTCTCTCTCTCTCTCTCTCTCTCTCTCAAACCTTTACTCAAAATATAAATCTCTCATTTCAGATTCTTCTTTTCCTTGGATAACTATTAATAACTAGTCTCCCTACCTTTTCTTTACACTCCCCCCTTCCAACTCTCTACATCACATCTGACTACCTATATGTTACACTACCCTGCTCTCCTGTCCACCAACTGTTTACCCAATGTCTGACTTTCTCTCCTGTACATTGCCCCTCTCCCCCCTCTTTTGACGTTCTACCCCACATCTGACCCGGCCCTGAGTCGTGCCCGTAGAGCCCGGGCAGACAGGGGGGTCTCCACCATGAGGAAGCTGTCCTCCACGCTCTTCTTACAGTATCTGTAGAACAGGTCCGCCGACTTCAGTAGAATCTCATCTAGATTGATCTTCAACCTGCATCGAGAATTGTTTTTCATGTTTATCATGTAATAGCGTAGAATCTGTAGCATTAGTCATTTGAATATGTTGAGGTTATATCAAGTTTTGTCCACATTTAACAAGTTTATCTGAAACTTCTTTTGATTAAAATATACCATGATTGTCTTTAAAAATTCATTGACAAGATAAATTCTTTGGTGAAGGATGCCAAAAAACCCATGAAAATTGATTTCATAGTATCTCAGAGGAAAACATTAGAAAAATTCATTGAATTTATATTAATTAAAAATCTAATGTCATAATGTTCCGTTGGAAACACTTTGTATTTTTCCTTGACAGTATTAACAACATTTTTTGGAACCCCTCAGTACTTTACCCGTTGATGACTGAGTAGACGGCCGCTGTGTCTGTACACTCCATTAGGATCGGTCTACACTCCTGTAGCAGGGCCACACACATAAACAGGTCAAAAGTGTAGCGACACTCCACGTCTGTGGGGAGGGAGGAACGTGACACGCCCCCTGATGACAGAAATATAACAACACTGAAGTTAACTGTTTACAAGTCTTCAGTTTGTAAAATGAGAGTAGCATGATGAAGAACATGACACACCCCCTAGTTTAAACAAAACAACACTCTAGTTATTTGTTTTTGATTCTTCAGTTTTTAAAATGATAGTAGTATGATGAGGAATACAACACACCCTCTGATGACAATAATCACAAATCTGGGGTTTTGTCAATATTCATTGAAAACCAATTTTTGTGAATTTTTGTTGTTCACTTGATTTGTAAAATAAAATGTTCTTTGAAGTCTAAAATCTGATAACATATCGTATTAATACAGACAGTGCTGCCAACCTGGAATGGGATGGGATGGGATGGGATGATAGGATGCAAATTCAAATTTTACTTAATCTACAAAAATTGGTGCCCATGATGAAACCATAGTATACTAGATACAATGACTCTGTAAAATTTAACTTAATTTGATTTCTGACCTTGGTTCTCAAATTCCTTTTTGAGTTCTTTTCGCCGAGTCTTCTCCGCCTCCATTGATGTCAACTCAAGATGGTGGCTACTCAGGATCTCAAAACATCTCAGCGACTCCATGAAGGAAAACTCTCGCTTGAAGCCAAGTAGCAGCCACCTACCAACACACAGAAATTATGAAAATTTCAGAAAAACAAACTTTCTAGTACACCAGAGATAGAGAGGAGATATATAGGGAGATGAAATAAACTAACTGTTATAATAATAGTCATCCTCAGTACAGAATAATATAAGTCAATAGTAGGCCCTAATCAGTATCATTATCACACATAAATCATTCCTAACTCCAGTCAAGTGATAATGTAGTTTATATTTCATTTAAAATCGTTCTGTGAAGAAACACAGAGACAGAAAAATAAAAGATAGAAACAAAAGAAGCAAGAAATAAATGTACTTTCATTAATTGAACATGTTCCTAATTTTTGTTAACTGATAATGTAGTCCATGCATCATTCCAAATCATTCAAAGTAAACAAAAAATAATGACCTTCAAGTATTTTACCTGTGACAAAAGAGAAGATCCCCAAGGTCATTGGCCCTCAGGTGTTCTAACAGGGAGGGGTCCATCTCTTGTAGGAGCAGCACCACTAACTCTACAGCAGACCAATCAAAAACCATGTACATAATAATAACATAGTTCAGACCAATCAAAAAACTCTGTTACATATTAATTACATATACATCAGACCAATGAAAAATCATATTTCATAATAACATATTTTAAGACCAATCAAAATCCATGTTACGTAATGATAACATATATTAGACCAATCAAAAACCATGTTATTAATGTAACAACAAATAAATCATTATTCTGTTATCATAATAGCAACTGACCTATTTTGCTGACCATTCCTTCTTCAGTAAACTCGTGCTGAATTTTTTGGAGATAATTCCGGAAACACCAGTAAGCCTCCACCTGGAAATCAAAAAAAAAAAAATTTGATGTTCATTTCTTGTAATCTAGACATAAGTATGAATTGATTTTAGCAATTTTTAATCTTGAATGTTATAAACTTGCTGTGTGTTATTGTGAAATCATGGTTTGTGGTGGCTCAATATTTGTGGATTTAATAAACACCGCTTGATCAACTGACTGGTACATATAGACTTAAAAAGACCAACACAAAACTTGAGCAATAACAAACCTCAGAGTCAAAGACAACTAGGAACTGAGCCAGTATGTCGTTCATGCCCTGGGCGTAGCCGATCATCGGGTGGAACGCCACAAACGTCAACAGGATGTTGCGCAATACTGTCAGGTGTGGATTCATCGTGCCTCTGTAGGAAAAGGGAGAAAACCCAGGTGTTAAACAGAAAAAGAACACAATGTTAATAATAAGTTATTATTATTCTCCAAGTTTTATACAGAAAATTACACAATGTTAAAAAATTTCCCATAAAGTGTGTGTGAAGTGAATTTCATATGAAATGCATATATAATTTGATTTAGAGATATCTAGAATATTTTTGTAAAATTCTTTTGATTACAGAAAATTTCATAGGAAGTGCATTTTACATAATATTATGTTTAAAGTTCTGAATGAAGTGTATATGACATAATTTTTTCATTATATCTGTTATCAAAATTTTTTTGTGTGAAATTCATCATGTGAGAAAATTTTGTTTGAAGTGAATCTCACAAAAACTTGCTTTAAATGCTCTTCACTCAGGATCAGATGTGAGATACTGAGTTGAAGCATACAGATGAGATACTGAGTTGAAGCAAACAGATTTGCTATATTTCCATGACACTTAATAGAAAGACTGAGAGGCAAAAAGACAGGTAGACACTGACTACTCCTATTACAATAAATCCATGCAGATACTAACTTGAAGAATTCCAGATTCTGTATACAGTATTACATGTAATAAGTTCAAATACTAACTTGAAGTACTCTAGATCTCTGTCTGTTCGCGGAACATCCTTGTCTATGACACGGAGGTGATTCCACAGATTTTTCACATCAATCTTCTGTCTGTTTACGTACACCTACAAATCAATGGGAAAAAAACAAATGAACTACTGTACCTTACGTGTTTATCCCCCTTTTTCAGATATTAGTACCGGTAATAAAGTATTACAACATTTACAGAACTGCAGTTTTTTTTTTTTTTTTTAATTGAGCTCCGTTAACAACTGTGTACAAAATGGAAAATTAAATCGTAAAGAAAATATATGAATACATTGTGTTGCAGAAGGCAAATATTGTCAAGATATACCGGTAGTTGTTACAGTTAACAGTTCATAAGAGCTTGAATTGTTGAGACTATTATAAATCAGATATTCTCTCATTCACATTGAAATTTCAAAGTGTCCCACACAACCTTAAACTTAAAATATTTAAATCTCAATAAAACATGAGTTAACAGTTCACCTGAGCTTGAATCTTCATAAAGTCCATTTTCTGCTGCATCTCCGGAGACGACACATCAATGGACTGGAAATTCTTGGACAAGACTTTAAAGTCTGGAGTTTCCGCCTTCATTTTGCCATCCATCAGCATTTTTTCCATCATCTCATACTCAGATATGTGATCTCCGGGGCTGTGATCTGGACTCCTGATAGTGTTATTCTGGTCCTCGATCTGATAGCGAGCCACGAGTCCCTGCTGTAGGAGCGTGGCACCTGGATGCGCGTTCAAGACAAGCATTGTCTTCCAGCGCGACTTCATCTCATGGTACTTCATTATGTAGTCTAACAGAAGTTCTTCTCTCTCCCGCGATGTCGACGTGCACGGGTAGAGTCCAAAAAGAAACTGCCATGCCTCCTTCCGAATATCCGGTTCCACCCCACCCATGAATATACACTTCCTGAATGCATGTTCGTCGACGAGTCTGCCGTCTTTGTCAAAAAGTTTTTTGAACACTTCTGCACACAGAGGATTTCCTCTCCTTTGAACAGGAGTCGGTAAATGTTCAACATCATCGTCTGGAGGTTCGTGCACATTCACTGATAAAAAACTAGGTTTTTTGGCTGCATATGAGCCTATCATTTTACTCACAGGCTTGTTCTTAGAACACATGCAATCTGATTGGTCCACTTGGTCATCACTGTTTTGTAAACTTGAGACTGATTGGTCACATGAACATGGGGAACAAGAAGGGGTACCTTCTTGACTTCTGGAGAGGTCTTCTTCATTTGGCACATTGCTGTTTTGACTAGAGGTTTTATTGTCATTGCATAAGTTCACAGATTTGCAGTCTTTGTCTGTCTGACATTCTTTGCTGCCTACCACTAATTGAACAGGCTCTGAGGCAGAAACTTTGGGGTCAGGTTGGAGTTTCTCTTGGGGAGGTTCTTCCGTTTTGTTGGCCATGTCAGGAAAGTCTATAAACTCAAAGGAGTCGTCAGCACTGCATGGCCTGTAAAATAGAGAATTGTTTTTTTTTTTAGAGCAAACTAAGGGCATTTTTTTTTTAGAGCAAACTAAGGGCATACAATAACAAGTTCATAAAAAAACAACTTTAAACAAGTGATATAGCTGAAATGCAACAAATAGAAATGGAAAGGAGTTTGTAGTGGCACATATATGTATCATACTAAACTTAAATTCCTGATGTGAGGAACTCTGCTTTGGACAGTAAACTGTTTATGCAGATATTACAGGGCAGAACATGTCAAAATCCTCATAAATTTGATTTAGTCTAGTGGACAATAATTAATTAAACATGTCCTCTAAAAAATATGATTTTTAGATAAATATTCTTATTATTATTTATTCCAATTTCATTCATGC
Organism: Magallana ariakensis; assembly: GCA_020458035.1. Classification (NCBI taxonomy): domain Eukaryota; kingdom Metazoa; phylum Mollusca; class Bivalvia; order Ostreida; family Ostreidae; genus Magallana; species Magallana ariakensis. The sequence goes on from CM035811.1 coordinate 68,143,488, forward strand.
TTTATGTGATATTTTGTCACTAATGCAGAAATAGCATCATATTATATATCCGTCTGGGTTCTGATTTAGAATAATCTTATTATAGAACACATGTGTACATAATGGTCACGATTATGAGCTATAAAATTTGCATACAAAAGCCCATTGATCAGCTGTTTACAACGACAGAAAATCAGACACCTGTGGCTTTCCATTCCTCGTGACAAATCTTGCGTTGTAAATTCAACTTCTGCTTTCACAGTTCGGTGCTTCTTTAACCACGAAACACAATCACTCTTCGATATTACCTCTCTAAAAGATCCATCTTTTCTTCAGCGAGTTGGGACTTCTGCCTTCTTCTGTCATCATCCGTCATTTGAGCAGTAAAAATATGACTCAATCTGATTGGATAAAAACGATTTTGCTATTTTTCTTAAGTTTGTTAGATCTTTGTGGTGTATAAAACTTTAAAGAGTAGATAAATAGTATTTGATTCTCAGTGAGAACGATATTCAATAAAAACAGTTTGATAGTTTCAAAATGAAAATGAAGGAGAAACCCAACGTCAGACAAACCAAGTTCCGATTTAAAAAAAAAAAAAAAAGAGAAGAAGAAAATCGAAATGCTATTATGTTCAGATTCTTCAAAGTAAACCGAACATATTTTTTTATTACTTTTATTATTCATTTGTTTTGGTTTTTAGTATTCTTATTTCAAGTTTTTAAAGATGCGACTCAACCGGAAACATATATCGAAATCGATTTTGGCATTTATTAAATCATGACAACAAACTGAAGAAGGAAGTTAACTTACTCAATGAACCTCTAAACTTATCATGAGAGTCCTTATCGCATCGTTGTTATATTTGTCAGGTAATGTAAATAAACCATGCTTTTTTATCAATTTTTGATTTATCAACAAGATTTTAGACATGACAGTCCCCCTATAAAAGGAAATTTGACATATTGATTCAACTATTTACACATATGCAAGTTGCATCACTGACTTGAATTAATACATAATGCATTGTAATAGGGGCTTTTCATCTATAATGGTCATTGTAGTTCGTGGTAAGAATGATTTGACTTGCTATTCTAAATGATGTTATTAACAGAGAAGACATTTTCATTCGATTTGTACCCCCACCCCCAATCTCTGCATGTGTATTGTGGTAGAGTCAAGTGTTTACACCTTAGTAGTGTAGCTTGACTTCCCTCCTCCACGTATCCATGGTATCAGCTACATGTAGAACATGCTATTATAGCCCTGTGATCACCTTACTGCTTACTCCTTTATTATGTTGATACTGAATGTATTAATAACGTATTGTGTGTCAAAAACTGCAAGCCTCTATGCATTCAAAAGAATTCACACTACATATCATTTGTGTTGCGATACGCTATTTTGTGTAAAAAAAAATTTAAGAGGCGAGTTGAGCGATTTGTAAATTTTGGTGATGGAAGGGCCTGCAAGGTATGTCAAGTTGTGTCAAAATGAGACGGTCTTCCGCACATTCGAAAGATTTCATAGTAGATATGTGGTGTATTATGTGACTGCAGTCACTGTTGTTTTGTAGTTGTGTCTGCAGTGGAAGATGAAGTCTTCATCTGTGCATTCAAATGATTTCATAATTAATATGTTGTGTGCATTGATTATGTCACTTTGTTTTGTAGTTGTGTCGGCAGTGGAAGATGAAGCCTGCTCGGACTGGAAGCAGGTGGTGGATCGTCTTAATTCTTACTCCAGGTCATCTTCCTCCTCATCTGGAATGGAGCTCAGCTGTACATACCACCCAGAGAAATGTGAACAGGCGGACTGTGTGGGGAAGATGAATGTCCCTATAGTGAGTGTACACGAGGGTTCAAAGAGACAGCCTAGGATTAGTGTTTTAGTCATTGCTGTGTAAAAAAATAAACCAGCACTATTTTAATCGCTGTTCGTAGAAAATTAGCATTCATTTAGGGACCGTTTCATTATTACAAGATTCAGCATTGATTTATTTAGTACATGTATTATTACAGAATGCAGCATTGATTTTTTAAAGAAATTCATTTCATTGGTTTTTTTTTAAAGAAATTAATTTAATTTCTACCTAATGTTATTTGATTTTAACATAACAGGATAATCCTGCAGCATGAATTTATTCAGTACACTATTATTTCATGGAGCAGCATTGATTTAGTTACTGATATCATAGGGAGTCACATTAGTTAAGTCATTTTTATTGCAGGATGCAGCATTGATTTAATCACATATTACATGGGGCAGCATTGATTAAGTCACTGTTATAACAGAGCAGTATTAATCATTCATTGTTATTACAGGACACAGCATTAATCTAGTATTCCAATTGCAACTTCTCAGGCCTTTCCGGCAGAGTTTGGAAAAACACCTCAAATGTATTAACATTACCGGATGTTAGATTTTACAAAACGGAGTCACTTCCCATTAAAATAAATATCGGCTAGACAGCCTTGTGTCTCGTTTCTGTGTATTATTTTAATAGGTTATGTCATTGACATTAATGAAGTCTAGCTCACATCTCAACAGATCGTAAAATGTGTTGTATTTATATCAAGTTTAATAAAAAGGTGGGGGTTGTCAAGGACGCCTATGTAATACATTCGAGGTTGTTTTTTCCGAGCTCTGCCAGAAAGGTCCAAGAAGTTGCGATTGTAATCTATTCATTATTATTGATTGTTGCAGTGTTAATTTATCAATTTTTAACACAGAGAGCAGCATTGGTTTATAGTCATTTGTTATTACAGGTGGGGGCTTTAGAGTTCTGCTGGAGGCTGGTACTGAACCATTGCGATGACCCAATGAGTATGGACATCAGCATCGCTACAAACAAATACAACATCCAATTTGACCGGCGAGTCACACACGACCACCGCTACGAACTGCCGGTGGGGAATTTAAGTAATTGTGAGTAGAGTTGATCTTTTTCTTTGATAACAAAGATAAATGTAATCTTTACTGTTACACCTTCTTTCCATATTTTTATGCATAAACAGTCAAACTTCATTAACTTCGAGATATCCGAGTATTCGAGATATCAAGGGAAAATAATTTTTAAAAAAGTGGTTGGGACTTACAAATTACTTCGACATATCCATTGTATTCGAGATACCAGTGTTCGAGATATCGAAGTTCAGCTGTATTTTGCCTTACAAATTAGGCAAAGTGAATATATTTTTCATTTGTGCAGATGTTTGTTTATGATTTTAAATGATTTATTTTTAGATTTTTTAATTTTGATTTTGATAAGGAAGATACATGGAATCTTCACTGTTACACAATATAGCATTTTACTTATAGTTTAAATGGAAAGTTTGAGCTATTTCTAAATTTACCAGGCAATAAAATTTTTGTTCATAATTCTTCAGAAACGTAATTAATGTGGCTGGATGGCTACAATTTATATTAACTTAGTTACTATATCAAATACAAATCCCATTAAAAAAAATTGAAAATTAGTCATCCTTTTTAAAATTTCAGTGTGAATTAGCGATTTCTTCAAACTTTACAGTAGTTAAAAAAATATTCAGAAATTATATGCTGCTCTAAAAGAATTTTTTTTAAAAATTCATCTGAAAGTTTATTCTTGTTGTCCAAAAGGAATCCTCTCTTTTTTTTTATTGAAAACAGAAATGTTTCTCCAAATACTCAATTGAAATTACAGCTGTTTATTGAAATTAAATTAAAATAAAATTCATTTTGAAAATTTTTTATTGTAGAGGAATTTTTTTTAGACTATTGTAATGAGAAATCTTAAATTATTACATTAAAAGAGATGGATATTTATGGTCATTTATGGAAAAGAATATTAATCTTGATAAGAAGAGATCTGTATAAAAAAAAATATTTTTTTGCTTAAGGTGGCTCACTACACCTTTAATTAGTTTCTTAAATCAGCAGAAAATCACTTGATTATGTTAGAAAGCATGATGGATACGATGTTTATAAGTCAAAAAGGCGAAAAAAATGCAATTTTGAATTAAATTATCTTTTTAAAAAATTTAGTTCAGTCAATATGAACAAAAGCCCAAGGCGGATTCAAACTCATGATCTGCGGTTCACCAGCCCAATACTTTAACCATGCACTGAGCTATGGGGATATACAACCAAATCAGTTGATACAAACAAATTAACAAAACATTTTTCATCTTGTGACATAGTGTCAAAAAAGTATATAATTGTAGGTGAAGTGAGGTACTTTAAAGATTTTAAAGTTTTTGTACTTTACTGTTTATGCCTAAGCAAATCATATTTATGGTAAAGTTACTATCAGATAGGTAATTTGTTGACTATTTGGCCTCATTGAATCAAGGTGTGATTTTGACCTGTAGATTTGCCCAAGTTCTCTGGTGCCTCTCAGAAGGAGTACCTGAGTGTAACCTTAGAGAAAGCCAATGCCACAGCAGTCACAATAGGGGTAAGGTTTATATGTAATCTTTATTATGTCTCTGTACATATTTTCTAAATAATGACGAATGTGTATCCATCTCTAAAGTAGTTTTCATGCTATTTGCCCATGGTGAATAGTCTTTGAAAGTATTCATCGGAAGCATTTGATTTTGCGACAAATATAGTTTTCTTCAAAGTAATACAATACCTATATTTACCAACTATTAAATGGGTGGGGTCAATATGGCCATATTATGAAAATGTATTTAATATTAGAAAATCGTCTTCTCTGTGGGCCTGTTTATTTATGTATCATGCAAAATGAAATAATGTCCCTCTAAACCTTTTAAAAATTGACATTCTAGGAATTGAGCCCCCACAAAAATTACTGACTTTACAGTAATTAGAATACAAGTATTAATACTCTCAGTGCTTTGATTTTACAAGCCACTAAATTTTCATAAACTTGACAATCCTGGAGAATTAGCCTCACAAAAATTACTGATATTACAATAATTAGAATGTATCAGTAATGTTTCAGTGCTTTGATTTTAAAAGCCACTAAATGTTTATAAAATTGACAATCCAGGAGAATAAGCCCCTGCAATAGTTACTAATTTTACAATAATTAGAATGTATCAGTACTTTCAGTGCTTTGATTTTTATTAAAGGCACTAAATCTTTATAAAATTGAAAACCCAGGAGAATTAGCCCCTTCAAAAGTTACTGATGTTACAGTAATTAGAATGTATCAGTACTTTGATTTTACAGGCTAAGCTTTCTACTGAGTTGTGCTATGGTAACTTTGGATGTACTGTCACTGGTGACATTCCCGTATTGTCCAAAACGATGGTCCGTGTCTCAAAGTGCACCAAAGTCACCAAAACTCCGACCCCCACCAGCAATTGTTTCAATAGCAATGGCGGCAGTTCTGGGGGGAAAGGTAATACTACGATTGATGGGGGCGGTATTAAATGGAGCGACTTGTTTACCACTACAAAGATGCCACCACACAGCACCATAAAGTCACGTAAGTACTGTTGTATTATAATGGGAAATCAGTCAATAGTAGTAGTTTATGAGAGTCGCAGTATAAACTGGGCTGGATGCATGTGTGGATCAAGAGAGGGGTCTAAACACCCCCCCCCTTCCCTGGCATATTCAAATTTCCTAAATTTACATAATAGAATTACAAAAAAAGAACCCCCTGGCAAACATAGATATCCCATGGACTCCCCCCTGAATAAATTTTCCGGATCCACTCATGGGAGGATTTACGCTTAACAGTAACTGTGAGATGTTCTAACTCTTGTATCTTTTAGCAACCTATGGCAATAACTGCTCCATCTCCCTGTTGGTGGACCAGTGTGGACAAAACGAGATTTGTAAGCAGGGCCGATGTGAATGCTTCACTCAATTGTACCCTATGTGCACATACACAGGGCTTTGTGAGACTGAAGGTAGGACTAATAAGGAATTCTTTAGTTGTTGGGGTAAAAGTAGCCACTTAGTAGATACATGAAAAAAATGACAACATGGATACTGTATACAAGGGATATATTTGCCCCTGTTTTATTTTCACCCCTTTCGCCCTCATCAGCGGGCAAATTCAATTGTCTCTAATGATTTTTCTTTTACATATAACAGAATTCAAGACTTGGCAAAACCGTTTGCAAGTGTAGAAGGGTAAAAAAAGAATGTGGTGCAAAAATATTCCTGCATGCAGTATTTCTTAAGGGGGATATTTTTTGGTAACAATGTAAAAATAAGAGCTTTTTCTTCCTGTTTAAATTTAACTTTGCCGACCCCTTTTCACATCCAATTTTGCTTTCAAGTTTTATTGATATACTTTAAACCAACTATTATTCGGACGGCTTTATTTTGCGATTTACCTGAGATGAACTGGTTCGCGGCGACTAATTTTTGCGACAAAGCCTTATTACAACTTAATGGCAAATACTGGTCTGTGGCGAGAAATATTCATGACAATAAGGTTCTTGTAAAGCTCGTGAAAATTTCTCGCCACAGACGAATAAGATTTGGTTTACAGTATATGTATCATGTTTTATGAAATATTCCCAATGAATTGTAATGCACAATAAAGTACTACCTCTGTTGATGAAGCTAACTATTTTGAAAACATATATAATTATTATAATAGGTTTTATGAAATGTGTTTCTGTTTTCCTTTTGCAGAACAGTGTGAAAAACACATTATTCCAGATTTTATAAAGAAAAGCAGTCAAGTAGCTCCTCAAGATAATGGCTCTAGTTCAGGTCCCACAAACAGTAAGTGACCAATCAAAACTCTTGTACCTCAAGATATTAGTTTACTGACCCCATATAAACCACAGTAGGTAAACTGCAAACCCTGAAGGATGAATGTGTTTTATTTTTAGGATGCTGTTTTACGCACAGTTTTCATAACTTATTATATTCCACCAAATACATATTTTCCATAGGTGATATTGTTAATCCTCAGAGTCATAATTTTAGCCTAATGTTTGTTCAGCAAAGAAAAATCCTTTGAATAAAACCTCATTAAATTATTTTCGTTCTGTCAAGATTTGGTTTTAAAATTATATATTTCCACCAAGGGACATAACTTTTGGGAAGTGTGGATACAACAATTGGTAAAAATATTAAATAATTTCTAGACTCTTTATTGAGAATTATTTCAGTCTGCTTTTTTTCTGGCAGAAACGGCTTTGATTGTTGGCTCAACTTTGGGAGGAATCGTGTTAATTGCAATCATCGCGGGAATTATTCTGGTTCTGATCAAACGAGGTGGATCTCGTTATCGAGCGCATCAGCTGCTTCTGACAGAAGATGACACAGACAACATCATTTAGATGTAACATCAAATCTGATTGGTTGATTATCAGTGACACAAACAACATTTTCTAGATGTCTTCACTAATCTGATTGGATGATTGGCAGTGACATGACAACACCATTTGGATGTCTCCACAAATCTGATTGGATGATTTTCAATCAGCTCATTTCACATTCTACAAGACATTTTCTACTTTTCAATCAATGACATGGAATGAGGTTTTTGGGAAGTGAATGTGATACTATTAATAATAATGGTTGTGTTGAAATAATTTACCGTAATGAGATTTTCATTAATTATTTAAGAATCTTTATATGTTTTTTGTTGAAAACATAGCAAAAGCATCTCAAAAGCATGCAGTGTTAATTATATTTTTCTTTTAAATGCACTGTGGTAGATGTATCCATTTATTTAGTATTTTGTTTATTAAACTTGCATCTACAAGGAAATGCAAGCAGAATTTTTTTAGCTGTGAAAATTTTTAGTGTGTTCCTGTTTTTATTTAGATTTTGGAGGAAGGAAATTTCATCAAGAAAAAAGAAATATTTTCTCGATACGTTTAGTTTATTTCCCTTTACTTTCATCATCATCATCACCATCATCATCATCAAAAACTACTATTTTGATCACTCAATCAAGACCAACAATTGTGTTAATACTCTATATTAAATCATCACCATGTTTGTTGCTTTACCCTGGTCTGGTACCATTCTTTTGCAAGTGTATGACACTATCTGGTTTTAATTTATTATTTACCTTAAGACATGTTAGATTGTTTGTGAATTATAATGATCAGCAATTTGAGCATTGCTTTGATAGGAATCAAGGGTTGTTAGTATAGTGAATTATTAAAAAATGATGTCTAGATCTGTAGTTTGAAGAATATAGACATGTCTTAGTGAACAAGAATTACAGTTAATCAATACAATTACATCTATATACATGTATATATCATTAACATTGATTAAGATATCCCAAGCTGACTGATTTATTTCTAACATCTTAACTCCCCAACAAACAAACTACCAAGTGAACATATTTAACACTCTTTTATAGATCAAGGCAATCATCCATCTTGTTTTTTTTTTTTTTTTTCGAATATTCTGCAAAGTGGTCTGCCCCATGCTTTAAGGTAACTCCAGTGTTTTAGAAATCCGTGTCAAACCAAACATTTTTTAATTTTAATAATTAAAACAACTTATAAACTTACTGTAGAGACCAAAATATTTATACCTTTGCACGTTTGTTTTCCTACAGTGAGCTTCAGCTCATAAGGTCCAAAAATTTAACAGCCAAAATTTAACGCCATGATGCATGCTCTCATAATTTATTAAATTATGCACCAAAATATATCATGTTATGTTATATTTTAAGCAAATCAATTGATTATCATTAAATCGTAAAAAATTTATTGATTTTCTACAGAAAATATAAAAAATATTACATTTTTTCTTGCCACGACCTTCCAAAAAAAAATCACAAAATTGCATATTTTTTAACAATTCTAAAAAATTATTCAGTTTACATACATTTTTAAAAGAATATTTATTAAGAGTTACATATTGTGTTAACAAAAAAACATAGTTTATCAAAATTGACCATCTAGTTTTTGCTTGATAGTCTCTTGAACATGTGTACCCCCATTTTGAAAATGTAAATTTTAATTTTTTTTTTTTGCAAACTTTGAAAAAAAATTAAATGTACCTAAAAGACACAATCTAACAGTCATTTAAATGGATATACTCAATGAAACTGTATTATACATATAAAATTAAGGTCGAGACTGCCAAAAAACTCATATATTTGAGTGCAGTAGTACCCCCTTCCCCTTTCTGTCAAATACTTAAGTTTCTATCCCAGTTTTTTAACATATTTATCTGTAGATTAAAAAACAATCACTGTTATGTAGTTTTAATTACACAAGTACTTACTTATCCTCTCCTTGTCCCGGAGGACACATGAGGTCGTCAAGCTACATAGTTGGAGGAGAATGCATACAATTCGTACAATTATATTACACACTCATTTACCTTTTTACAATACGCTGCTTTCCTTGCTTTCTTCGATCCCTCTAAACGACGGAGATGCTATATTTTAACAAATTTTCCACTTTTTGACCAAACCATAATTATTTTAAAACACTTGTTGTGTGCCAAAATTATAACCGGAAATTTAGCACGCCGTGTAAAAAAGGAACCGGATCCGAAAGACACTGGAGTTACCTTAAAGTGCTTCAATCTTCCATCTTTCATTATTCTATCATTCTACCTGCAATCTTCAATGGTTAAAACCCAATCCATTTGTTTTGAAAATATTTTATTGTATAATGATTCAATCATATACAAATGGTTCAAATGCAAGTTCTTACAACATACTAGGCTCTTAACATAATTATCCATCTGCATTCATTCAATTCATATCCATTCATTGTTTAATTTTATCAAAATCTGATGTTACTGCAAGCTTTTTTAGCTCATTAATTAAACCTTTATTTGTCAACTAATCCATAACCTCCATTCATAAATGCTTTATGTCATAATCAAACATATATCAAGTTCTTATTTGTGATGATGATATGTACAAGCTATTTAATCCGTAATCATAATTTATTCATCCAAAACTCTATCTCTCCATCAACCACTTATAGCCTTATCCAATTTTGACTGGAATAAAAAAGACGCAAAATAAGTAAACAATACACAGCACTGCACATTTCCTAGAAGGTGTTTGGTGTATGATTATTCAACATGTATATATAAATCTTATTGATAGAGATCTGAATATTACTGTAGATTCCTAACTAAACACAAGGAATTGACAACCATGTGAAGTCATAAGAAGCAACCATATTTATTTTAGATTTCACTGTTATTTTTCTAATATTTAAAAAATACATAATTTTGAATTCATTTTTTTTTTAAATTTGAGTTCACAATTTTATCTTATCGCAATTTGATACAAAATAGCTTGATTTCGAATAAAGTATTTGTGTAAAATAAGGAATCTACAGTAACATGAGTAAATCATAATCTTATCATTAACAAAGTTCAGAATATTATAGCTTGCCACTGTATGCTTTTAATTATAATAATAAATGATAAAACTCTACGGCATTTTTTGTTTTTTGGTTGTTGGATCTGAAGAATGTATGCTTACTGAGTGTAATCTCTTGTGATATGCATTGTTTGAATGGTGTAATATTTAGATGCTACAAATTTTACCATTTTGACGTATTTCCATGTTTTTTTCTCTCTTTGTTTTATGTTTTGTTTGTGATTTGGTCTTTTTTCTTACTGTATGCAAATTATGTAACGTCTTTAAATGTTCAGATATTGTTGCATAATATTTTATCGTGTTCTGAGATTTGTTTTGGAGTCGGGTACATGTCCCTATGATTTGAAATGTACACTATATGGGAAACTGGGAAACGAAGGAGGCATTCATTTACCTTTATATTATGCATCACATTTGGTCTTAGATTTTGCATACTGTGTTTTTTTGGAAACTGTAAATCTGTACCTTACAATAACTTTGATTTCCAAAAGTTAAAATTTCAAGTCTTGCAGATAAAACATTTTGACTTGTACAGTGCAACACATCTATTGAAGAATATGTGAATGTTGATTCAGAGGTTTTATCATGTCAATTTTGGAAAAAATAGACTCAAAATTAAATAGCGAAAGAGTTACAGGATTTGGGGGCTAACTGATAATTGTGTGCAATAAGTTTTCTAAAAAACATAGGTTTCTGAGCTCCATCTGAATGATCTTTTGGTTTTTGCAATCTTTAAACATGTCTGTGTACAATGACATTATGTGGTTTTTTGATGGTGCAACAATAAATTATCTGTTGTAAATATTGCTTTTTTGTGATAGCTTTCATACAAAGTTGTAATTATATATAAGTATGCCAATTTGCTTCTTATGAATTTAAAGAAGGTATTTGTGTTAAGTTATTTGTAATTTTTTGGTTCAAGTGAAACAGATTGTTATTTGTATATATTTGATATTTAGAGTAGAAATTACATATTATATGTAGTACCTGCATTTAAATTTGTAATCTTCTTATATATGGACATTAAGTTTCTTTACTATTATCATTCCTTTGAAAAAAATCTTTATATAATGATATAACTGCTTCTGTCGAGCAATCTAATGGAATAACACAGGGTTCGTTATAAGCAGGTTCCCATTTATCTGTATCCGTTGTAATCAGGTTTTACTGTAACTATAGAAATTTGCCCTGCATTGTGGTATGCCAATTATACATCTATTATTACAATGTACATATATTTAATGCTTTGGCTGAAAAATCTGAGAAAAAAGGATGCTTTATAGATATACCAACATTTATATCAATTTCAAGTGCTATTATTTTTATTTCTAAAGGCTTACTAGATTTACTCCTCTGTAAATTTAAATTTGAATCAAGTTATATTGAAAAAAATTGAGGATTCTAAAACTGAATAATGCATTTTGCAGATAATTGTTAGTTTCTTTATTTGATCTGTTAGCAATTTGTATACTAAGATGTTTTCACAAAGTTTTCAAAACATCATTTTATTGAAAGTAAAGTGAACAATTGAATAACATTATTAGGATGACCTCCCTTTTAGTTACTTTGGTAGGACGTACGTAGCCATCTATTTCTTGCGTCAAAACAAGTTAAAGCAAGCGAAATATGCATGAATTGAGTAGTCTTAGCTCAAAGCCAGACAAATCTTGTTGATTTCAGAGAGCCATATCTGAGTTGCCAGCAACGAAATAGACAGTCCTATGTCACATTGCTGTTTGACACAACTTCCCAAAGTCCAAGCTCTTATTAACATGGTTCTAACGACAAACTACATGAATTTGATGTCATTTGAGACTTGAACTGTTTTGTTTAGATTATTTACCAATAATGTCTATTTTTTGAAGAAAAAAAATTCGCTTACGTGTACATGTATGTTTTGTTACATTCCGTGTAAATAAACTTGTTTTAAATTTATTTGCTTTTTTTAAATTATGATAATAAGAATAAAAGCACAGATTTTAGGAGAAGTATTTTTGATTGAATATTTATATATTTCTTTGTATCCTCATACAAAGTTCTTCTTTTAAAGAAGATAAATATTGTCATAAAATGGCCACGATCATCCAAAATCCTTAAAAAATAAAATTTGCACAAATTATTCTTGTCGATATTAATTTATTCCTCAATATTATTAAGGTTTTGTAATTAAATTTTACACATTAAAAATAATGAATCGGAAATTACAAAATGTCAATAAACTGACCAGCAGATAGATCATTAAACAATTATGTAAATTGTTACAAGTACTGAAACATTAATTTTCGAGCGAGAGAATTTTGCGATGTTTGAGAGAACACCAAAGCCGCGAATATTATACCCATTGAAACCATTCTGAAATATGGATATATAAACTTATATATCCAAAACAAAGCTTAAGCGAACCTCTGAAATCCGTACCTGACAATCGCGAAAAAAGTCTTCACTAGTGATCGTTGGTTTACAGAAGTCGCAAATAGTTATCAATAATGTATAAATTTATCAAGTAGATCATTGCGTACACACATTCTATCACGCACGGTTAATGGTGTAATAACGTGCCTCAAAGATATATTCGAGAGAGAGAGAGAATGCAGAGCAAAACTGCAAAGCAGAAGAGAGAGAGAGAGAATGCAGAGCAGAACTTAGAGAGAGAGAGATAGAGAGAAATGCAGAGCAGAAGAGAGAGAGGAGAGAGAGAATGCAGAGCAAAAATGCAAAGCAGAAGAGAGCGAGGGGGAGGGAGGGAGAAAGAGAGGGAGGGAGAATGGGAGAAAGAGAGAGAGATATCTTACCTTTATATCACCTTTACCTTGGTATTGACACACCTGTTGGTAGGACTTGATACTGACATCATCACGAAAGATAATGCAGGTATACCCTCTATACCTCTGTCCTATATTTATTGTTTATAGGTGTACTAGTTTATCATCCATGCATGTAAGTATATTGTCCGAACTTATTTCCAGAAATATTACTTAATTGTCTCTCTTTTTTTCTTTTTGATATAATATTCAGATATTGATTTCAACAACTTTAAAATACTTTATTATAATTCCATAAGGCACTGTAATTGAAGATATATTTTCTATTCATGCTTGGTTATGATTGGATATGTTTTAAATGGCGTACCATTTCTATGTATACACAGAATGTAACTGCTGTACATTCATATATGTGTTCTATTTTGTATCTCTCATGTAGGAATTTATTTCTTATGATTGTAAACTTGCATGCCCAATAGGCCCAAAATTGGATCAAAATTGTCTCATCTCATGTTATGCAATCTTATCTTATACATCTTACAGAATTCTCCCCTTTCAGATAGCGATGTCTCCTGCATGTTACATGTTACATGTAAAGTGTTACCTAAAATACGGATCATCACTCAGAATAATTGATATATGATATGATTTTTAGGTGTTTTATATAGATGCGTCGGCTATTAATGTTGTATACCAAACAGACGATACATATACAGCGATTAATGGACATAAACTTTTGAGAGTTACTCTAGGGTAGGGAACACCTTCTATATCTTAAGGGGAAGGGGTTACAAAAAGGTTACAGCTCACAGCTCAATTCCATTAAATTTCTTGATAAATCTAAGACGATTGACATTAAAGAACCGCATTAAGGGGAAATGTTGCAATGAAATTGGCCTAGAAACATTGAACTAGATTAAATACTCTTCGTATGCTTCAACATCATCCATTTAATTTGTGATCAGGTTCATAACTACGTCAACATTCAAAGATAATAAAATGTAAGTATCAATTAATGAGTTATTTTTTTTTTAGGTTTTCACCTGCAGTCCAAATATCCCTGTAACGGAAAGGTCGGGAAATTATACTAACTAGAGTTATGACGGAGGACGTTTCTGTTTCCGGAATACCGACTCATAAAAACAACCTGACGGAAGGGGAGAGGATTCTGGTCATTGCTCTTCTATCCGCCCTCAGTATCCTTATCATTTGTCTCATCATTCTGATCACACTTGTATGCAGAAAGAATATGAAGCCTTTGTAAGATATTTAAGAAATGAACTCAATGTCTACCCAAGTTATACGAGTATAACCTGGGTTGGGGGAGTTTACATTTTATAATCCGCGAAGCGGATTATAAAAAAGTGTAAATTGCTCCAACTTTGGTTAACTCGTATACTTGGATAGATATTGAGTTCATCCCTTATAATTCAATTTTCTGTAATTTACTGTACAAATTGAGTGTGTTTTACTTTTAAAAATGATATTAATCTGTTCAAAATTCAAACGTAACGTTAAGCGGATTAGTACGTTTTTGACGTTGGTGCATTATGACGTGTATTGTGACATGCAAACCAGGTTATACCAATTTAACCTAATTTTTCTATCCAATCAAATGCCATGTTACAACCAGAATTAAATTATTTACAAATGTGTACTTGTTTAGCAGCTGCATGCTTTTGTTGTTGTGGGCATTGAGTCCAGAAATGCACTACCTGCTTGCATTGGTTTTCAAAACTTATCTGCCACTTAAGTGTTTTGAGACGTTCATACGTTTTTAGCTCACCTGAGCTGAAAGCTCAAGTGAGCTTTTCTGATCACCTGTTGTCCGTCGTCCGTCCGTCCGTCCGTCTGTCTGTCTGTCTGTCTGTCTGTCTGTCTGTCTGTCTGTCTGTCCGTCCGTCCGTCTGTAAACTTTTCACATTTTCAACTTCTTCTCAAGAACCACTGAGCCAATTTTAACCAAACTTAATACAAAGCATCCTAGGGTAAAGGGGAATTTAAATTGTAAAATTCAAGGGCCAAGTCCCTTTCCAAGGGGAGATAATTAAGAAAATACTAAAATAGGGTGGGGTCATTAAAAAATCTTCTTCTCAAGAACCACTGGGTCAGAAAAGTTGAAACTTATGTGGAAGCATCCTGGGCTAGTGTAGATTCTAAATTGTTCAAATCATGACCCCCGGGGGTAGGGCGGGGCCACAATAGGGAATCCAAGTTTAACATAAAAATATATAGGAAAAACTTTTAAAATCTTCTTCTCAAGAACCACTGGGTGAGAAAAGCTGAAACATATGTGAAAGCATCCTGGGGTAGTGTAAATTCTAAATTATTCAAATCATGACCCCCGGGGGTAGGGCGGGGCCACAATAGGGAATCCAAGTTTTACATAGAAATAATATAGGAAAAAAGTTTATAAATCTTCTACTCAAGAACCACTGGGTCAGAAAAGCTGAAACTTATGTTGAAGCATCCTGGGTAAGTGTAGATTTTAAATTGTTCAAATCATGACCCCCCATATATAGGGTGGGGTCACAATAGGGGACGAAGTTTTAACTGGGAATATATTGAAAAAAATTATAGCAACAAAATGATCATGATATGGGTGACAAATCATAGTAAATTAGATTGTTGCATTTAAGTTTCGTGTATTTTTAATGTCTTATTACCTCAAATCATGACCCCCCATATATAGGGTGGGGTCACAATAGGGGACCAAGTTTAAACTTGGGAATGTATTGAAAAAAAATTATAGTATTCAAATGATATTGGTGACAAATCATAGTAAATTAGATTGTTGCATTTAAGTTATATTAAGTGTATTTTTCATGTCTTATTAGCAAACAAACACTTGGGCACCAAAAGGAGTTTGTGCATTCTTCGACCCCCCCCCCCCTTTTTTTTTGGTGCAATTTTTGTTAGGGATGAAAATCGTGTGCAGCTGTTAATATCTGTTTAAACCTTGGAATAGAATAAATGTATATTTGAAAGACGGTTTTATATTTCGAATCACACTGTTGTTTGTGTGTGATTTTTTTTTTCTCGTTTTACCTTTGTCGCATCGGGTTTGGTATTCCGAATATTACAATTAGGAAATCCGGAATCAAAACGAGGCTCTTTGTTCTACAAACACGTTGCGGTTGCGGTGGAAAGTCAGACGTTTTGGAAGAACACATCCAGTTTTGCTATTGTTTTTAATAAGATACTCTTTTGTTAATTCATTTGTAGAGGTAATATTTTTAACTTGCATTAAACATCGAAGATATTTAATGACAGAGATGTTATCTTTTCAGCTAAAGTGATAGGGGCTCAACAGTCATAAACCACTGTTCAGTAGTCAATCTGAATTAAGTAATGAGTATCGCCGATTAAGTCTGACGATTTTATAAATATATTTATACGTGTTAACGTCTAGATGTGTGCAGATGCCTAATAATCACAAAGCTGTTTTAAAGTATGATACACTATGGAAATTCGCATTGTTAATTTGTATCACGAAACGCTATAAGTTTTCTTTCTTTCCTTAAAATTAGACTGTATATATCTATATTGATGAATGATAATCGAAGGATACAGGTTTCGAAGAAACAATATAATGAGGGTAAGAAGAGAAACATGATTCATGTATTGTAGCTTTATCATTTTGAAAAAAAAGTTTGAGAATAATTGAAGGAATTTACCACAGACTTCTGTTGAACAATAAATAAAAAGACTCATTAGTGTTGTTGTGTTGAATTGTTGCTTTATTATGATGATGTCTAGTGGCAATATTTTTGAAAGGAATGTGTACACAAAATTCAGAGTTAAAAGAAATTATTTTTGAAAATAACATGTATCAAACTATAGCTGCAGATCTGTAGCTCTCTGCAAAAATATATTGATAGACTGGAGAGCTACAGTGCCACCCATTGAAAAAACTATATTTATTGCACACTCAGTTCCTAATTAATTTTTCCAAAATTGTACCTCAATTGCAAAAAAGGAAAAACTTCAAAAAATCTCTTTATCTTCAATCAAGTACTCTCGTACTTGACATATGAACGAAGCATATTGTACCTTTGACATCAAAATGGCAGTATAAATAAGCGAAATGTTCGATGATTACAATATCTGGGTCAGGAGGACTATTAACAAACTATATATGTACAATTATGAGGAATGTATGGTTGTGGAAACAGCCAAAGAATATGTTAGGTATATACAATTAGTAATATTTTGAGATTATAGTTTTGAAATCGGAGAAATAAATCGAGAACAAAGCTCATTTATTGTGCGCAATAAATGTATACAATTTTTTCAATGGGTGTCACTAGATTTCCGGTTTATCAATATATTTTTTCGGAGAGCTTCAGATCTGAAGCTAATATGAAACTTGTTTCTTCTTGCTTAGAATAACCAATGTTGAATGTTGGAGAAAAGAAATTTTAAATACAATTTTATACACATCTTGGTGTATTTTTCAGAATGATTCAAATTGCATTCCATTAATGCTTGCCATGCTTAATACATGTAAGACTAATTCTCTAATTGACCTGAAATATTTTTGCTCTATCAAAAAGCAGGTAGTGTAGATTCAAGTTTGTTCATATCATGACCCCCGGGGGTTGGTTTTGGCCGACCAAAGTTTTACATAGAAATATATAGGAAAAATCTTTTAAAATCTTCTCAAGAATAACAAAGCCATAGTTGATCATATTTATATGAAAGCATCCTCAGGTAGTGTAGATTCAAGTTTGTTCATATCATGACCCCTGGGGGTTGGGCTGGGCCAAAATGGCCGACCAAAGTTTTACATAGAAATATATAGGAAAATGCATTAAAAATCTTCTTCTCGAGAATAGCAAAGCCACAATTGATCATATTTATATTGAAGCATTCACAGGTAGTGTAGATTCAAGTTTGTTCATATCATCACCCCTGGGGGTAGGGCGGGGCCAAAATGGCCGACCAAAGTTTTACATAGAAATATATAGGAAAAATCTTTAAAGATCTTCTTCTCAAAAATAGCAAAGCCACAATTGATCATATTTATATGGAAGCATTCACAGGTAGTGTTTATTCAAGTTTGTTCATATCATGACCCCTGCGGGTAGGGCGGGGCCAAAATGGCCGACCAAAGTTTTACATAGAAATATATAGGAAAAATCTTTAAAGATCTTCTTCTCAAGAACCACTGGGCCAGGAAAGATGAAACTTATGTGGAATCATCCTCAGGTAGTGTAGATTCAAATTAGTTCATATCATGACCCCTGGGGTAGGGTGGGGCCAAAATGGCCGATCAAAGTTTTACATAGAAATATATAGGAAAATGCTTTAAAAATCTTCTTTTTAAGAAACACTGGGCCAGGAATGATAAAACTTTTGTGGAATCATCCTCTGGTAATGAAGATTCAAGTTTGTTCAAATCATGACCCCCAAGGGTAGGGCGGGGCCGAAATGGCTCATCAAAGTTTAACATAGGAATGTAACAAAAAAATCTTTAAACATCTTCTTCTCAAGAACCACTGGGCCAGGAAAGATGAAACTTATGAGGAATCATCCTCAGGTAGTGTACATTCAAGTTTGTTCAAATCATGACCCCCAGGGGTAGGGTGGGGCCAAAATGGCCGATCAAACTTTAACATAGGAATATATAGGAAAAATCTTCTTCTCAAGAACCATTGAGACAAAAGATGAAACTCCTGTAGAATCGTCCCCATATAGTGTAGATTCAAGTTAATTCACAACAAGACCCCCAAGGGTAGGGTTGGACAAATAACCTATAAAAGTTTTACATAGGAATATATGAAGAAACCTTATGATATTTATAGGGAATTATCCTTAGGTTGTGTAGATTAGATTCAAGTTTGTACATATCATGACCCCTGGACGGTTTAAATTCAAGCCCCTTCCCCCCCCCCCCCTCTCAGTAAACTTTCAGTTCTGATATGATCTGGTATGTGCTTTTTCCTAGCCAATTGCTCAGGTGAGCGATGTGGCCCCTGGGCCTCTTGTTTTATCATACAACTTAGATGAATTTATTCTTCGCCTGTACAAAGATATGACTATTGCAAATATTGCGACCAGATACAAAACTCATTCTTCAAAATGCTTGATTCAATTTAATTATCTGAAAACAATGTATCAAATTCAATAACGCACTTTAACTTTAGTCTGAATTTATTAAGTTTAATGTTCTATTGATTTATATTCCAGAAAGAGTTCCTATCTCAGATCCAATTCAAGGTATTGGTACTCAAAATGTTTTTTAAAGACTATTGAGATAAATTTTTACAGTAATACAATCATAAAATTTTGACATGACGTAATGATGACATTTCGATTAAAAATGATTTTCATATACTTTCTATTTTTAGAATGAACCCGGGAAGCCCCGTTCTGACTGGCAACCACCCTAGACTCTCCGTCTCCCGTTTAAACACACGTTACAGTGACGTAGACTTCCATAGGAGTCGTGACGTAATAAATAATAGAGATATGTCATCAAGCCAAATGTATTTCGAAAATCAGACATTTCGATCGGATGGTGATGACGTCATTGAAAATGGTCACATTTCCGAAAGGCTCTATGAAACTCCTCGTACTTCTCCAATGGCGCGACCGAAATTCTATTGATGGCTTGTTGTCTGTTGAAACAGAGATCGTTTTACTTTTGGTTTATGACTGTGATGAACTATATTCATAAACGGAACCATTTTACATCGCTGTTTTCTATCTTTGTAGTGATATTATAGTCTGTCCCAAGTTATTGCTTCCATCACTTTTTGATGATTTTTAATAAAAATACACATACATGTGAAAGAAATGCTGTTGAAATCGTTAAAGGGAAAATATCCAAGATATCTCCATTGACAAATTATCATTCTCACTCATAAAACTTCACAGGAACGAAAACAAATTTCTTCTTACGGAGATTTATAATGAGAAATGTTTACATCTTTTCTCCATTCTGAAGTACTCGGGACAATTTTTCAACGCGTTATCATCCGGGCTTAATAATGGCTGATGCAATGCAAAATTCCCGTAGACTTTCTATTTTGGGATGTGTATTGAAACATGAAGCGGTAGAGAGCGCGTTTCAAAACAGATAATCTGGACATTTTTCATATTAGTGGATGAACGTAGTTTGAGCACAAAGGTATTTATGATTATCGAAATATCAAGCAAAAAGTGGGGGAAGCAAAAACTCGGGACAGAGTATAAAACTGCAATTCTAAACGAGTTATGTGCACCCAATTTATTGTATTGTAAATGTCAATTAAAATGTGATGGGAGTTTTACAGCGAAATACAATCATCAGCGCAGTTATGAGACTATATCTTTAAAAATAATGATTAAATGCTTATTTTTCCATTTTTTTAACTTCTTGCCTTGTCTGCAAATGTTATTTATAACTTAAAAACCCTATTTTATCATAAGGGTAAGTTCATATAAATGGAAGAGCCACGATAACAGCCACAAGCGTAATCTTTGATTTTCGCTTGTGACGTTGCATTTTACAGCGTTTAACGTTTGTGACGTCATAATAAAACTCGACATGTTAACCATTAATTTTAGTACCCTGTGTGTGTTACAGTGTTATAACTGCAGTAGCTTTCCACACACTTTACATGTAAAAAATATGTGGAATGTAAATATAACGTTTAGGATGCAGAGGTGTTTAAACTTAAATAAACAAACTTTCTTTCAATTGACAGCAATTCCGGATGCTGTGTTCAACAAATTGCCCATCAGATTTACCTTAAATCTTACAACAATGAGATTTATTAAGCTACATTATTCCGTAAAGAAAAAAACCCCATATATTTTAGCTTTAAAATTGATATATTTCCCTTTGTCTTAACACAGAGCTCTTTTTTTCAATGAGATAAAAATAGTCTAAAATTGACCTTGACCATTCAGCCTTCTTAATGGGTTGTTGACTCTAGGTAATCTGTTAACTTAGATCTATATACATATACGATAGAGAGATAATGGAAACAAAAGGTACTAGTTTCATCACATTATGATGCGCCTTCGGTGTATTAATTGTTGTCTTCAGTTGGTTATAATCTCAATCAACGATTTTTTTTTAAATGCACATTTGAATGTAATCATTTTTTGTGTTACATGAATAAAAAGACTTGAGGAATGTTAATACATAGAATTGTTTTTTTGTTTGTTGTATACATGTACTTGTAATTTGTATTTTTTTAAGGTACATGTAATCAAGTCAAATGTTTTATAATTGAAAATTTGCATGAAAAAACAACTTTAACCAATTTATATATAAGATTGCATTGTTTCAAAGATAAGTGAAAGGATACCATTAAAACATTATTTGTTGAAATTAACTTTTTACAAGTGTGTTTTGGTTATGAATTTCTATATCCCTTTGATTAACTTAAAAATAAAAAAAAATACTTCCTTGTTATCAAATTTATTACTCAAAGTTGATTCCTCTCCTTGTCAAAGTTGTAACTCAAAATTGATTCCGTCCATGTCAAAGTTGTAACTCAAGTTGTTTCGCAAACACGAGAACAATGTGAGATAATGAAAATAACGTTTTTATTTTATGAAATAAGATGACCTGAAAAACAGGAGAATTTTCCCTCGGGATGAAGAGTTGTGGAACCCTGCGTCATCGGACTGCGACACCACACGCCCTGTCCTGCATCCAGCCTTATATTAACTTCAGTAGAACCCACGTTGTGTTCACTTCCACTGGCGTAAGTATAAACCAACCGACTGCCTTCCTTCACAATTTCGAGCCAGCAATTTCCAGGCGGAGTGCACATGAAATTCACAGCAAAGTGATACACACCGCTGACGGGTGCCCTGAAGATTCCTTGATGGAAGTTGTAAGCCCCGCCTTCGTTAAAAATCACACTGTTAAAATCAACGGGTTGGTGTGGTGCAAGGGTTTTAGGAGGACCAGTGGATCCAAGACAAGCCGAAAAAGCCACGGGTTGCTTTGCTACAGAGGTACCATCCACTGAAACATTAGAATCTATAATTTATTACTGGAAAAGAACTAGGTACAGATTCAGTCATATTTTGCCCTTTGTGATTGTTTAAAACAAATTACAAAAAATTGAAATGTTACATTTATTTACACAATAATACCTACCAATTAAAATCTATAATATTTTCTGATTTGACTATCACAGGAGAAATTCTTATGTCATAAACAATGCATTTTCCAGTATTTTTTTTTTAAACTATAACTAGAAGACACCAATTCTTCAGTAGTTTTTTTTATATAGAAAACTATGTCCTTAGCCGTCTCCAACGATGAAATTCACATTGTAATTTTCTTATGTAATATCAAATAAATATATAAATATATAAATTTCATTGTAGGCGACAGATGCGGATACATTTTTCTTTTCAACAATCTATGAGAAATTGGGCATCATTCTTGACTTGATAATAGAAATTTTTAACTTTTAAATTAAGGGCATATATTGAAAGAAACTGTGCATTCTTCGTAACGTTATATGACCGTGTGGATACTTGTACCGATACTACAAGTTTCGTCACGATTAATTTTATACTCGTGTTTCCCCCTATTTTTCTATGTAAAATAGTAAATATTCACCATACACTGGTCAGCATAAGTGTTTATACTTACTTTCAAATCACACACAACACAAAATACATGCACATTTCATGGGGTTATTTTTTATGTTGCTAAACATTAATTAAAATTCAGAACTGCTAAAATTAAAACAAATATTAAACGTCATTTTTTACACCCTTCACCTTACCACCACCCAAATACCAGCTCAAAGGTAACCCTGAACGTACATTTTTGATGTATATAATTGAGGGCGGAGCTCAGGCTTCTGGATAGGTCCTCCACTTCGTGTTTTAACTCTTCAAACTGAGCTTGTTGAGTATGTGATGTTACATTGAGTGCGTTGACCATTCCTGTAACAAGTAAAACGCCAACTATCCAATAAAGACCCATGTTTAGAGACCCTCACTGTAACTTCTAGAATGACCGTGTGTATTTGCTTATAAATTGTAGTTTGATAAAGAGTGTACTTGATGGTCTCTGTAAGTCATATCTATCTGACCTCGGAATGATAAGAACTGTCCATTAAATCGGTGAGAGAGAGAGAGAGAGAGAGAGAGAGAGAGAGAGAGAGAGAGAGAGAGAGAGAGAGAGTAAGTAACTATAATCGAAGTGCATTCAGTTGTATACATTAAACACTAATCTACATTCATTAGTGAAACCATTTACTTTTGTTGAGAAAATCCTAGTATGATTGGAGTTTTCATTCAGGCCGTCAAGCAAATATATACTCAGAACCTTAATGGAAACATGTCCATTTCTAATAAATAGTTTAACATTTGTTGATTGAAGATATGCCAATAAAGGCCTTAGAAGTTGCTATGTTTTCCCAATGATTGAAATGCATATCATGAATTTGATAATTATTTTGATGATTCGTCGGGTCATTCCTCTATCGAAATTAATTGCCAAAATTCGTCTTTGTGTTAATTTTTGTCACAGAAAACTTACGAGGCCCAAACTTCTATATGCTATATACATATCCCATGATTGTCATAAAAGGATGTCAAAACACTTCGCGTTACTTAATTTATTCAGAACATTAGCCAAGAATTGTCACTTTCCTCTTTGAAATATACAGTCTTTATCTTTATTTACGAACGACTTTGTATTGCAAAGTACTGTCACTTTCCTTGTTGAATTATGCAAGAAATTTTCATTTGCGCAATGTTGTGAAACCTAAATTTAAGCCCAACACATGTTCGTCTAACCTTTACTTACGAAAAACTAACAATCAACAATGGTGTTTTATTCTGCAGCCACAGGCTGGGAAACGTAGAATAGGTTTCCCAATCTTTTCGTGCATACAGTGTAAATTATTATTCTTAAGAAAATAAGAGAACACAGCAATTAGGACATTCTTTCCTCACACAAACATCTGGTTCGAACAAAAGAAATTTTGTTTCCCTTTTCATCTGTTCGATATACTTTTTTTCAAATCTGCTTTACTTTATTTGGCTACTCACCTCTCTTCTAGAGATTAAACATATGAACATGGGATAGGTGTTCTAAAAATCTCTACACATCTGTCTACAAACGATGAAACCTTTAATATATGTACTTACATTAATTATTTAAAATGATACTCACAGTCTCTTTTCAATTTGACTTGGCAATGATGTGATTCTAAGCGTGTTTATAGAATATTTATCATGTCTAAATACTTGGTAAAATTGTCTTGAAATTGATGACTGCAAAATAAAGAGGAGACTGTTACGTTGCATTAAAATTCTATATACCAGGTGTTCCACCAGTAAGCCAAATGGCGTGTTAAGAAACAAGTGTTAAGGAGGTTGGATTGTCAACTGATTACCTACCAGGTCCACCTCTAAAACTAATATTTTTGATAAAAAATAATAATTCAGTGAATAAAAGAAAAAAACATCTAAACATTTGGTTTCCTCTTGTTTTGTTATCAAACTTTCTATCCCAATGATATTGATATAGTCAACAGTTGCCACGGGTATCCATAATTCTAAAACTCACAAGTGGAAGTTGATATTATATATTTTTTTTTTTTTTGTTGAATAGTACACAGTGAGCAAATTGTGTATTCAATTTGTTTTCTATTTGTACAGATACAAAATGTAGTTAAGATCTGAAAATTGAAAAAAAATTGCTCTTTATTCCTGATTATTCGCTTAAAAACATTTCAATGTTTAAAATACAATCTGTTACAATCACTTTCAACTTCAAAAATAGAAAATCATTATAAACAAATATTTACGTTAATGCTTAAATTAGAAATATATATTATCACATTTACATGAGTAAATTTGCTTATTAAACCCTATCTATATATTCTAAGTTGTGTCTTTTTAATTTCACTGTACAATGTAATTGTAAACCACAAATATTAATCTTACTTGTAAAAACACTGTTATCTATTTGGGTATTAATTTTTAAGATGTTCTTAATCAAAATCTAAATCAAATTTTCTAAAACGCAAACCTTCCAGTGGAAACATCATTGATATGAAATTATCAATTATGATTATCTTTAAAGTTTTTAAACAAAATTCAATTTTTTTTCACCATAATGATTTTGTAATTTGAGTTAAAATGCGAATTTTTGTGTTAATATATAGAACCACAAAATATTAATATACAAAATAAAAGTTCCTTACACTTTCATGCAAAAGGTACACCACGTTACTAATGTATTATATCGCAATAAGAAAGCAATATGTGTGAAAGGTTGGTGTGTGTGCGTCTGAGAGAGATAGAAAGAGAACGTACAGAATGGACTTGATAGTCCCTGCAGAGCTTTTCTATCTGACCTTGCTGGGTTGATAAGGGATGTTCCTAATAATCAGAGAGAGAGAGAGAGAGAGAGAGAGAGAGAGAGAGAGAGAGAGAGAGAGTGTATTCCGTAGTTTTATTTAAGGATTTAAAAGAATTGCTTGTAACTTCACATATAGAACTGTATTTTTTAGCAAAACGACATGTGTTTTAATCAACTTGTTTAATTATATATACATACATGATACATACATTGCACTTCTAAAATTTCCCTTTTCAGATAGCTATGCCATCTGCATACTTGAAGAAATGTCTATTTACACAATTGAACTGTGTTAATAAACAGTTGATACATAAAGAATAAAATACAAGAGTTGTCTTTGCATACAATAAAGACGACAGCTGGTTTATAGGGATACTTTAGGGTACATCTTCTATATCGTTTATGGGGTAAAAGGTTATAGAAACGGTACAGCACAAAACCATAATAAGTCTTGCCATATATAAGATGGAAGACACTAAGTACATATAATATAAGAGGAAACGGCTCAATAAGATTCATTTACTGTAAGACCATTATTCATTCACTTGCGATGAAGTTTATCGCTACGTCAATGTAGACATTTACGTTTCCGGAACACGACACATAAAAATTGACAAAAGCAGAAAGGATTCTGGTCATTGTTCTCTCAGCTAAATAATGATTAAATTTTGCCTTGTCATTCTGATTACACATCTCCAAACGACTGTTTTATTCACTGGTTTTCACCTGCAGTCCAAAATACCCTTAAAGGAAACATTGAAAAATCATACAAACTTAAATTATGAAAGAAGACGTTTCAGTTTCCGGAATACCGACTCATAAGAACAACCTGACTAAAGCAGATCGGTTTCTGGTCATTGCTCTTCTGTCCGTCCTCAGTATCCTTATCATTTGTCTCGTCATTCTGATATGACACTCCTTTGCAGAAACAATATGACGTTTTTGTAAGTTACACAATGGTGTTGCATGCTGATGCTGATGCAGTTGTTGACGGTATTGAATCCAGGAATGCACTAGCCTATATAGTTGTTCATGCACTGGTATTCAATACTTATCCGTTTTGAGACATATGTTTACAATAATCATACTCCTTAAGATGAATTACTCTTCTTGTACGTAACGCTTTTAGGCATGACTAGTGCAATCAAATGCCAAAATCATACCCAAGTCTGTTTATATAAAATAAGGAATTTACAGTACTGGTGTTGGATCTGAGAAAGAAATTCAAAAGAATAAATCAAAAGAAAATAAAAGTTAAGTAAAAGTAAGTTTACTTATTGAATGTGATATATTGTTTTTTTATAACAATTAAGGTAATTTATTAAAGTACATACGTAGACTGGCTAAAAAGTGCATTCCTGGATTGAATACCGTCAACAACTGCAACAGCATCAGCATGCAACACCACTGCACAACACAACACAACACAACACAACACAACACAACACACATTACTGTTTTGCCGTTAAATCGCGGGAACAAAAAATCGCGAATGCCGAATTTTTATAAAAGTTGTTAACATATATCCAAAAAATAAAAGCGAGGTTTTAAAATTCGCGAGATCTATGTGCTTTTCATGATTTTACGCAAATATTAATTACTCGCGTTTTCTTAGGAATCTACAGTATCTGTAATAATAAATTTGTTTGCGATTTGATGTGACTTAATCATGTTTTGACATAAGTAACTATGAGAATAGACGTTTCGATGATTTTTTTCTAATTTTCTAATTTTAGAATGAACCCGAAATGTACCTTTCTTACTGGAAGCCACCCTATACTTTCTGTCTCTTTGTTAAACACACGTTACAGTGACGTAGAATTCCAAAGGAATCATGCCATTAATATTAACAGAAATGTATTTTGAAAGCCAGACATTTCGTTCGGAAAATGATGACGTAATTGAAAATGGTAACATTTCCAAAAGGCTTTCTGATACTTCACGTATGTCTTCTATTGCGCGATTGATCATCTACTGATGGTTTGTTGATGACATTTCTCAAATTAAAACAGATCGTTTTCCTTTTCGTTGACAAATATGATAAAATAACTTCTACACTGAACCATTTTTTATGATTTACTGATGCAGTGGTTATAAAATTGTAATATCAAACAAATTCAGCGCACCCCATAAGGTGTATGTACAAAAAAAATTATAATTAGCCGTCTTCTCAATATGTGATGAGAGGTAGGACGACAGACCTTGATAGATTTGGATGCCGAGGCTTTAATAAAAAGCAACATTTTTTTAACTGAACAGCAATTCAACCCCACCCCCGCCGAAAAAAAAACCCAAAACACTACGCAGCACAGTTACGTCTGTCAATAAATTCCGTTCAGACAAAAAGTACGGGAAATGTGCATTATGAAATCACAGTATATTACAAATCTCGAAAGTACTTATTAATTTATTAATTAGCAAAATTATTTATACTGATCTTTTAATTGAAAACAACAAATGTTATTACTTACAATTTCGATGTCCGTTATATCGTACACATTGAAAATAAGCGAGATGTCGTTATCGCTGTACTACAAAATATGACGTCATATGCTTCAAAATGACGCATTAAGTCATTAAAGGCTATCATGCAGTTTTTTAGCGAAGAAAAACAAATGTCATAGATTAACGGAAAATTATAAATGAATATTTTGTTTAACATTATTATTAGTAGAATGCTACCTATGAAGTCTTATTTTCATTTTGTTATAATTATGCATCGTATAAAGAGGCAACCTCGATTTTGTGTAAAATATCGTATATCTTAAAGCTTGGTACCTAAATAAATCAATTAATTGCAAGGGTATACACTTACCTGATCATGACAAACTTTAACATGTGAATTTAAAAATGCTATGTAATTTACAAACTTCTAAGATCCTTGTAAAATCTTACAAATTTATTATTTTTTTAATGAAATTAACACTGTGACCTTCAAAATCATTCAACATATGCATTATAAATTACGGTTTCTACTAACATCTTATAATCTATATATATCTACCATAATCTTATCTTAAAAAGTTCGCATCATTTTTCAAAATCTACGATATAACATCAAGTTATTTTATAATTCAGTTGTGAATTTTGACATGATTATGCCCTTGCAATATTGAATTTTTTAAATGACCTCAAAACCACACATACATCCGCTTGTACCATGCGACTGCCATAGCACGTGACCACTATGAACATACAAAAGTGTACTGTTATATATATATATTTCAGAAATATATTGCATTTGAGCGACTGATATTGATTTTAAATAGGACATGCCAGTTTAACTAAAGCATACGTGTTTTCATCACAAAAATTCGCCGATATTTTATTGGCCGCCTTAACTGTACTGCGTATTTTTTCAATATTGATACATACTTTATGACATCACAAGGGCTTCTACTTACTTGATTGAAATGCACACGAAGCATAGTATTTGTTAATGGTAACCGATTAAATACAGTTATAACATTTAGGTCATCTTAAGTGGGAAGTGTGGCCATCTTGCACATTTGAGAATAAAAACTGGCCAAAACTGTTGTCTAAAGATGAAAAAGCAATAAATATGAGGTTCTACATGTTGTTTTGTATGCAGATTATGCATTTAAGAACAGAAGCAGCTGCATACTTATTTTGAAGATTTAAAAATCTGAAATAGTAACGAAGGGATTAATTGGTGTCCTCTCTACAACCTTTTGTTCAGAAAAATGTTGAATTTTGCACATACATGTAGAAACTTTGCCTCAAAATAGGTTTCCATATTTTTATCAGTCGGCATGGCAACTATTTTTAGAACAAGAAAATTCCAGACTATACTTTGGACTCCCGTGCCTATGGAGGAACATTGTCGTTATATTTTCATCAATAAAAATAAATGTCAATTCAAAACAACCTGGGCTGAATGTGACAGACATCTCTATACCAGTTCAAATCGTTTTGTTTTAGTTCTATAAGTATAGATTAAATCAAATTCTTTTTAGAAGTAGGGTAGGGGTCCAAAAATGAACTGCCTTAAATTAAAAAAATATACACATATTTTTCAATGAAAATATAATTAAATGTACCTCCATAGACACATACAAAAATATATCGTGCAAATTAATGGTTTTTGAGACTCATTTTAATAATAGGGTACCCTCTTTTGAGACAAAGTTACAACTTAAATAAGCAAATTTTGACCTTTTTCTCAACAAATAGTTGTAGAGTGGACACTAATGACCTACATTCATATTTTATCGGATTTTTAAATCTTAAATTTAAGTCTGTAGCTGTGCAGATCTAAGTGATTTTAAACTGCATTGTTCTGCCCTTGTATGCGCAAATTGCATACAAAACAACATGTTGAACGTCATATTTATTGCTTTTGTATCTTTTGACAACAGTTTTAGTAATTTTTGGACAGAAACAAGCGAGTTCAAGAAATGTTTACATTTTTATTCTCAAGTGTAAAATATGACCGCACATCCCCCTGTGGGATCTACTTTTAATTTTTAGATGTTTGTTAAGCAATGAACAGTTATTTATTGCAGTAAAGGAAAATCTAAATATTTTTAAGCTTTTTAATCTCAGTATTATCCAATATCTTAATAGAGAGCTGTTCCTCTCAAAGAGATCAATATCGTTTAAAAATGACCTCGACCATTTGACCAATAATAGGTTGTTGACTCATAGGCCCGATAGCACTAGATGTATACATATATACTCTATGCATGATACTGGTCTCTAAACAGTATTGTTTATATCTTATCGATGTGCCTGTGGTGTAATAATAGACCGAAGTTTTAGTAAGCAGATAATTAAATGATGTATATGATACAATTGATGTTTCGTCTTATTTCACCAAACTATGTCATTTTGCCCTGCAAAAGAGCAGTGCCGCAGTTACTGTGAAGGGGTCTAGTGTTGTCTCTGTAGTCTACCAAAGATTACTATTTACATCATTTTTTGTTGATATATTTTAATAAATACACATACCTGTCAGTGCAAAACAATCAAAGTTAATACGTGGCAACAATAGCTAAGATTTGTTTTTCACACGTCCCCTCTTCATACCCGTCGAAATTTACCGGAACAAAAATACATTTTTATGATGATTGATAATGGGAAAACAGACATCTATTATCCATTCTGAAGGTTTGGAAACTTCTCCCAATTTTTCATCATTGTTATCCGGATACTTTTCATGAAATTGCATGATAAATTCCCGTATAATTTTATTAATATTGGCTGTGTATTGAACCGTAAGCGACAAGGGGAACGTTTTAAAACAAAAGAAAAATTGATTTTTTCATTTTACTAATGAATGCAGTTTTTAACACAGCTATTTATGATTACAGAAAAAAATTAAGCAGAAAATGGCGACAGCAGAAACTTGGGTCAGAGTTTAATTGTTTTATGGTTAATATCAATCGATATAATTATATCTTTTTTGGCAAATGCACATTTCAATGTTGGGTAACGTCGTGTACAATGAAAAAAAAATCGATGAATTGTTATACAGTGACGATTGTTTAAATATAAAATGCATGTTATGAAGGTTCAAGTCATTGAATCAATTTGTTTTATAGTAGTATATTTTCAACCGTTTGAAAACGAAAACAAACACTTTTTGACCGATTCATGTACAAGATTATGGTTTTAGAAATACATGTAATAGTCAGAATGTAAAACTATTTATAATTGTTGAGACCTCCTTTTTTTAGTAATTCAAGTATTGTTGCTTTTGGAATTCTTTATAGCATCCTTTTGGTTGTTCTTCTTTCTTCGATGTTAAAGTCTAACTCAATGTTGATCTCGCTTATATGAGATGACCCATTATGATTAATGATACGGTTGCAATATCTGCTCGAGAAAGTGAATGATGGCTGATATTGAAGCAGAACAAAACCTTACAGGTTTTGGGGTTCTGCTGATTTATTCTTTTATTCATTTGATGAAATTTAATGAGTTAAATTTTAGGGTACGATTTAAAGTTGTCATGCAAGTCTTGTTTTCCGTTTTTATTTTTGTCTCAATTACCAGAGCGAAAGTTGTCTTTTGCAGTTCTTGAAATTTCTCCAGCGGTAACTGCATATGCTAGCTTTAGTGTTAACTTTTCATAGACGTGCCATGAAACACTTTGATACATGTTTAAAGTATTTTGTGTGCTATTTTGTTGTGTGTTTCATAAAAATGTTTAAATATCAATGGACGTGAGGAGTTATATCAACTTGCCTGATATATGACAATAAATAAAAGAATCATTGCCTGATAGCCAACACTATTTTTAATTTTATGAAATGATATGACCTGAGAAACAGGAATATTTTCCTTGCTGGTGAAGATTTGTTGTTCCAGAGGTATAAACATTCCGACACCAAACGTCCTGACCCGCCTCTAGTCTTATATTTACTTGTGTGGAACCAACATTATAACCATCTCCAGCAGCGTAGGTATAAACCAACTGATTCCCATCCCTAACAATTTCAATATAGGTTGAACCAGGCGGACTACTTAGAAAAGTCAAATCAAAGTGATAAACACCTGTGACAGGTGCCCGAAAGATTCCATGTCTGGGATCATAAGCCCTGCCTTCGTTCAGAAGTACACTGTCAAACTCAATAAGCTGGTGAGGTCCAATTGTTCTACCAGAGGATCCGAGGCAAGCCGAAAAAGCTATTGTTTGTCTCTTGTTCAGAGTACTATTCACTGAAATATTAGATTTTGATCACAATTAAAGATAACGCTTTCAACGAAAGTTATTACATTTGAATGTAAATATCAATACAGCAAGTTTAGATGCCAGTTTTCTTTCTTTCTACTTTCTATAACATCATGTCATTGCACAGCAAAATGTACAAAAGAAGAAAAGAAATTATATTTATATGCAAAATCATAACATTTGATTAAATTCCTTGTAAACTGCATCGCGTCTCTTTAACGCCTGGAATTTAATTTTAAAATTCATAACCGATTTTTATTGAAATGAAAATTGAACCCCTTTTACCCCCCTCACCCAAATAATAAAAGATAAAAATAATAAGAAAATGTACATACATCTCTGAAACTCAGACTGCATTGAGTTAAGGGCGGAAGTCAGATTTCTGACGGAGTTGGTTAAGTCGTTTACTTCCTGTTTTAGATTCACAATCTCAGAATGTTGACTATTCGATGTTAAATTGAGAGCGTTTACCATTCTTGTAACAAGTAAAACAACGATTATCCAATAAAGATCCATATTTAGAAGCCCTTGTTCTAATTTATAGAATAAGCGTGAGTATTGGCGTACCAAAGTTGATAAAGAATGTACTTGATAGTCTGACATACATTTTCATCTAAACTTGGATTGATAAGAGCTGTGCCTGTTTATGTGTTTTGCAAAAAAATGAGAGAGAGAGAGAGAGAGAGAGAGAGAGAGAGAGAGAGAGAGAGAGAGAGATATGGAAGCGGAAAAAATAACGAAAATTAATTTGATCTTACATATACTACTTTTTATATTGTAATGCGAATCACATTTTTGATTGCCTTCTACAGAATACCATTGTTGTATTTTTTTCACCACTAAATCGAATTTAAAAATTTACTTGTTTTCTGAATTTTGCCAGAAAAAGCGTATAAAGACCTAATTCATGCTACTTTAATCACTTAAAGCTGACATGAATTCATAAAAACATTTGGTCGCCTTATTAGTTTCGATCGCTCCTTCACTGCCACTGGGGTATATATATACCGGTTGAGAAAGTTACGGTCGGTTGCTTTCCAATCGAGGCATTCAGGTTGCACGGACTTCTAAATGCATAAACTACACATTGTAGTAAAATGTTTGCGAAATATGATAAAGGAAACTACATTCGATAAAACACAAAATATATTTATTCTTTAAAAGAATCTCCAAGGTATCCGTATTATTTTGCACAGATAGTGCTGCCTTACTTCGCATGCATATCGAACACGTGTGTCGTTCATCAAGAATGCATACTAGTAATGTCTGCATCTTTTTGAAAACCCCGACGGCTTTACATCCAATATGTAGTACACAGAAAATAAATGATAGTAAATCCAAGAAAGTAACAACGTAACATCATTTCCATCTGTTTCTATTAAAAAATGCTCCGTTTCTAAAATCGATCATTGACATTGCTCGATCAGTCACAATGTGTGGTTTGCGCATGTGCGATGTTATTACATACACAGGAAAGCGGTCTACAATTATCGAGGATTTTTGAAATATGTGTGCCTGGATTTCAGTCAGTTTTGTTTCGTCGTTCATTGGATATTCCTTGCCAGTGCAACGATTGTCTTATAATTTTTGTTCAAAACGCGTTTCTACAAGTTTGTTCGTCCAATGTAACGTGTTCGGGTTTATGAAATACCAGAATGCGGTGAAGCATGAATAGTGCTATCGGCCTTATATAGGGGGTGTAGCTATGAACAGAACAATAGAAATCGACAACTAATATGGCGGTAGTCGGAGATAAAAGGGAAATTATGCGTATTTATGAATTCATGTCAGCTTTAACTTGAAAGTGTAGAAAAATGTAAAACAGGTATATTTACATTTACATTGTGGTTAGTTGATGTTGTTAACGATCTCCGATCCCCAGCAATGTTCGATAACTCTAAATTATCCGGATTTTTTATTCGTACCATAAATCTGCTTTTTATAAAGAAAAATCTAATTAGTCTTGAAGAATAAAGTCATTCAACGAACTGCCTGGCTTAGTGGCTCCACGGAGTTATACTATCTAGATGTGAAGGGATTCGAGCCACCGAGGCAACGGTACAAACTTTTTTTCTAATTTGATTTCAACTTTTTATTCCATTATATTCATATTTATATTTGATTTCAACTATTTATTCCATTCTATTCATCGTGGCCAAAATTGCAATAACTTCGTAAAATGCATGGATACCATCAACAAATTTCTTTTTATTTTATTTCATTTATTAAGTTTGAAGAATAAATTACATTTTCATGAGGAAAAAAATACTTTGAGGCTGAGGAGAACCTCAAACAGCAGGTAATGATCCACCGCTTAAAACTTTGAATTTGTCAATAACTGATAAAACAAAAACGAGCTTCCGTTTTTTTAATTGAAAAAATGAATCATCAATCACTTTGTAAAGACCCCCTCCCCCATGCACACACACATACACCGATTTTTAGAATTAGAATATCACACTGTTACTTCCACTATTTATGTTTCAATATCATATTTAAGTCAACACAAGCAGATTGTCAAACAACCATCAAACAACATAACGCCACTAATATTCAATGGTTATACGTGTATAGAGTGCTATCAGAATCGCAGATTAACATATATCTTTAGACAAAGTAAGCTCACGCACCCCTCCAACAGTCAATGTTATGTTAATCCATTTCAAGAATTCCTCTTTCAGAAGGCTATTATGCCAATGTTAACGCGCCATACTCAATAAAGCGTGTTGTACATGTGTTCGTTTATTTAAAGCAGAACACCGCTCGTAAAAGGGCAATGTCCGCAATATTTTTCTTTTATCACCGCTGTCCCTACAACGCAAGGGACATACCTTTAAACAGTTCAAGTACTTCGCTGTAGAGGTCTCACCTGTGTGGACCTCTATCTTGTCTCGGCGTGTTACTCGGTCGCGATGAAATTCAAATTTTACGCACTCTTTTCAAGCCAGGAGAATACTAAAATCAAATAAATCAGTCAATGCATTATTTACAAACATAATATGAACATAGAATAAGAATTAAATGCATAAAATCCAGTGACCACGCAAGGAATACTACATGGTGGCCACGAGTTTCAGGTGTGCAATCGGGTTTAACGAAATCAAAGGGTTTATATACCAGGTACCTGTGTGATGGTGTCTATTTACGAGCGGTGTTCCACTTTAAACAATTTGTAGTATTTTTTTGAAGATATTCTATGGGAGGAACAATAAAATGTTAAATGTTAAATAACACTTACGAAATAAATTCAAAAACGAATCCTCTGGTATCTCTTCTTTGAAGCTATGTTCATCACCGTACGAAATAGTGTCACAGTTGGCCGACTTACCGGAAACTACGGCGTTCCATGTGAATTATACGTAAAACTATTTTCTCATTTTTCTATATATAGGTAGTAACTCTTACAGCAATCCTTTTTTGTGGATAATGATATTAACATTCAAATTGTTTCTAAAATATGATGAATGTGAATGATGACGTCGTTTGACGCTGTATGTCCAAGTAGCGTGGACAATGCTTATGACCGCTGCGACCCGAGTTAGATCCCCGTGATCGACAGTGATTGTATATGAAAGGGTATGGTGGTCGCCCGCTTGGACACGTGGGTTTTCTCTGGGCACTCCGGTTACCTACCACATCAGTGACCCCCTCGCGCTAACACCCGTGCCAACGAAAGTTATAAATATAAGTTGCAAAACTTGTTTATCAATCGTTGTAAAATAGAGTTCAGTTCAGGTTGAGGTTTGACGCTGTTAAAATATTAAGCGCAGTTTACGCACTACATTCACCCTATATAAACATCGAAATATGTACTTTTTAAATCCCAATCTTGATAAATATTTATATATTTTTCATTCTGTGAAAGAAGAATTGTTTTAAATCATATTTAACAGCATTTTGTTCACTTTTGACGTTACGTGTAGGCCGAATCTGGCTAAACATGGTCTTTGTCCTTTTAACTATGATAAAAATATTTCATCTTAAAAATCTTCACATTTTTATGTTATCATACAGAGCTCTTTACCTTAAGCTTAAGGAGATTAATATAGTCTAAATATGGTCTCGAATATCCATACCTCTAAAACGCAAAAGTGGGAGTAACTATGAATATTTTAAAAAAAATATATACATGTATTTATTTTCATTGCTGAACACAGTGAACAAATTGAACATCAAATGTTATTTATTTTATTTGTATATACATTTTTAAAATGTTATTTACATCTAAATTTTATAAAAAGCTTTGCGAAAAAAATAAATACTGTGTAAATAGCATACTATAAACATCACTTTCGATTTCAAAAGCAATATATCAAATATCTAAAGATTTACGAATTCTTTAAGGCATATATAATTTGAAACTATGACATTTAGGTAAGTAAATTGGCCTCTTAAATCCGATTTATAAACTATTTTTTAAAAGTTCATCGCAAATGTAAATCTCACTTGTGGGAACATTGTTATCTATTTGGCTATCAAGTTTTACGATGTCGGAAGCAAAATTTCTAAAACGCAAAACTACCATTACAGGCATCATTATTATGAAATTATAATCATGACAACCTCTGTATCTTTTAAACAAATTTAAAATTTTAATTCATCATAATGATTTTGTACTTTTGCTGATAATATGAATTTTTGTGTTAATATATATAACCACAAAATGTTAATATATAAAATAAAAGTACCTCATTTTTTCATGCTTTTGGCACATTACGTTACTAATGTATCTTATCGCAAAAAGGCAATAGGTACGTTTTAGCAAAAAAAATAATTGACTTAAACATTAAAAAAGGAAACAGTTACCTCTTCATAAACCACGAACTTATTTATGAACACAAATAAATCAACAATCTGTATATTTACGCATTGTCAAGTGTTTTGATTTAAAAACAACTAACAAATTGTCACACAATTTTGAACTACGGTGATATCTTTCATGGGTTTGCTCTAAAGGTACACAAGATATATAGTAACCTCGTGTTTTGTTCAGCTTCAATTTGATTTAAATTCCAATCCAGCAACATCATTGAGATAAATGGCTTTATTAAATCCAAATTATAATGGATATGTTGAAGGGGTCATATGAAGGTCGTATCGAATTATATATAAGATATTGATTATCTAGTCAGAAGTTATCTAATGTTATGTAACGTTTTCACTATGATGTATTGGTTTCGCATGTTAAAACGGTTTTATATAATTTCTCCATCAAAACAGCCTTTCAAAAAGCTTGCTTTAGATGCTGAATAGCCCCTTATAAATAGATAAAGTGTAACGGTTGTTGACATTTTGTATAGTTTATTCTAGAGAGACAACCCGTTACCTTTATTTCCGGTTTTGTTGAAAGGTACACTTATCACTTCATTAAAATTTTATATAGTAATTCATGTAAGATGTACCTACCAGATCACGGGAGGTAATTCTCACTTATTGTTGACATCATGGTGGATTACATACTACACAAGATATGATTTGCACTTCAATTTTTCAATTCTTAATTCATTCAAGACCAGTTCACATGTATTTGAAGATCAAAATAAGTATTATACAAATGTACACAAAAATACCAGCCAAGGATCGTATGTACCGTAGAAGTAATAAAGATAAAAAAGCTGAGTTTACAATACACAAGGTTGTTTAAGTTAGTTTTTGGAAGAGCAGACTGAAAATTTTCTTGAATAAATCTTGTCATTTTTTTTTTTATAGTTTTTATACATTATAAGAACTTAACCTAATACAAGAACTTGCTGGATTTGACACCATTCCAAGGTGTATATAACAGCTTGATTTGACAAGTTGTACTGTAATTAGGATTTTGTTCTTTTGTCCCTACAACAGATGCACTTTTGCCATTCAGTCAACTGAACTGTGGCTGGAATGGTATGAAAATGTTAGTGAATAGCATGGCTTTAACATTAGTCACCTTTCCAGACCTTTCATTTACCATTCAGATGACTAAATGGCACATATCCATATTATGTACCTTCTACCACATTTAACAAGTGCCCTGAGGGATGCTGTATCTTAAGCACCAACCTGAAATCAAGAGGCTTAAAAATATTTTAGACCTACTCTTAAAATTTCTTGAATAAATCTTGACATTTTTTTTTTTATAGTTTTTATACATTATAAGAACTTAACCTAATACAAGAACTTGCTGGATTTGACACCATTCCAAGGTGTATATAACAGCTTGATTTGACAAGTTGTACTGTAATTAGGATTTTGTTCTTTTGTCCCTACAACAGATGCACTTTTGCCATTCAGTCAACTGAACTGTGACTGGAATGGTATGAAAATGTTAGTGAATAGCATGGCTTTAACATTAGTCACCTTTCCAGACCTTTCATTTACCATTCAGATGACTAAATGGCACATATCCATATTATGTACCTTCTACCACATTTAACAAGTGCCCTGAGGGATGCTGCATCTTAAGCACCAACCTGAAATCAAGAGGCTTAAAAATATTTTAGACCTACTCTTAAAATTTCTTGAATAAATCTTGACATTTTTTTTTTTATAGTTTTTATACATTATAAGAACTTAACCTAATACAAGAACTTGCTGGATTTGACACCATTCCAAGGTGTATATAACAGCTTGATTTGACAAGTTGTACTGTAATTAGGATTTTGTTCTTTTGTCCCTACAACAGATGCACTTTTGCCATTCAGTCAACTGAACTGTGACTGGAATGGTATGAAAATGTTAGTGAATAGCATGGCTTTAACATTAGTCACCTTTCCAGACCTTTCATTTACCATTCAGATGACTAAATGGCACATATCCATATTATGTACCTTCTACCACATTTAACAAGTGCCCCGAGGGATGCTGTATCTTAAGCACCAACCTGAAATCAAGAGGCTTAAAAATATTTTAGACCTACTTTTAAAATTTCAATTCTGAGGTCAAGATAGGTATATTTCCTGTTTTGATACGGGGCTCTGCTCACGGTTAAAATGCAAATTATACAGTATTTACATAGGTCTAGTGTATAACATTTCAATATCATTAGATTATTGAAATGTATTCTGTATATTTATGGAACTTGATATGCTATAAACAAATCAGTGAGTTGACAACGCAAACATTTTTGTTTACATTTAATGGCCGGAAATAAAAGTAAATACAATGTATGTCATTCTAAAAGATTACGTCATTTAATTTTTTTTAAATCGACATTGTTTATTATTAATAGTTTTTAATCAAATTGATTGCCGATTTTGTGGTAAAATTTCATATTAAATTGTTTATAAATGTACTTTTTATGTAGCCTATTATTATGATATTATTTGCATTTTTGGTGAGAGTCCTCTTTGTGTTGCGCTATTTGTTTGGCAAAATCAAAACAATACCGCTTTTATGAACTTTATCGCGGATGGCTTGCTCCTAAAGCGATTGGTGTAAGGCTTACGAATTGTTCTATTTGTTATATTTCGATGAAAGTTATTCTTTTTTCTTGATAACAGAAATCATTTATATAATTTTTAAAGATAAAATCAATAGTAACATTATCTATATTCCGAAAAAATACATTTATACAATGAATTTTGTCTAATTTTTCTCAACAGCGTTTTGGACCAGTTTCCCATGTAAACATAGGTTAAGAGGGCTGGATGGTCGTGGCCATTTTCAGACTTAATTGATCTCCTTTGGAAGAAGAGGTCTGTAAAAAATATAGGGAAACACTTAAATTTAAAAGCTAACATTTATTGAATTTTTCTTTACTAAATGATGGTTTATCGCTTAAAAGATCATATTCAAAAAAATATGATAAATTTGATGGTTTATTTGCCACCCAGCCATTAGCTATTTTTAAAAAGGTTGCTAAACATTTGATCTACGATATTTAAGATACCAGTCATTTTACTCTTAGCACACCCTCAGGCTCCAAAAGGCTGGTTCTGCAGATTTTGGTAACATGAATGAATTGAAATTTTAAAGGTAGGTCTATAATATTTTCAAACCCCTTGATTTAAGTCCTTACATGTCAAATCATGAAATTTATTCAAATATAAAAAAGGAAAAGACAAAATACGATTTTTATTAGATTTTAATTAATTTTGAAAGAAATTTGACACCTTTACTTCAAATTTGATATTTGTTTTGATAGCGATACAGCGTAAAAAATGGAGTGAATTATTGCCACATTGTAAAAGATTTCAAAAATTATACATCTTGTGGTTTACTGGGAACAAGCCCCGCTATTTACAATGACTATTTTGAAAACTTTTAACTCGATTTTTTGTTGTTTAATGTAAATGTGAAAGAATGTGGTAATTTTACTACTAAAATAACTGATAAAAATGTTTTCTGGGTGATAAAAATGTTAATAATCCTAGTTAACTCTCTTATAACCTTTTGCTTTTATTTAGCTAATCGTGTGCATTTAGATTATTAATTAAAGTACAAGAATCTATGAATAACACATTATTACTAGCGTGACGTAAAAAGAAATGGCGAGAAATCATTGGTCCAGACGTACACAGATTAGTAGTTGTACCTCACAAACTTCAGGTGAAAAAGTTTAAATAAATCTTTTTTTCTAAATTTTTATGACAAAAAAACTTACATGAATTTCCAGTTTATTTTCTGTATATTTCATAATGTTTGATTTTTAAAATCATCCATCGCAAAATTTTACGTGGGAAACTTTCCCTCGAAGTTCACTTTACGTGGATTTTACTTGAAATTCCCGTAAAGTTAGTCTTCTGTAATCGCTTTGTAATTGCATACAAATAGTGTCTGTATTGCATTGTTGAGTATTTATAATTATTTATGATATATTTCCCTTCTGAATTTTTGAATCGACATAATAATTCATCATTGTTAAGAATGCATGATAGAAAAACTCATAGCAAATTGTTGTTGGAGCGAACTGGTGGCAGTGATACATATATAAGATGAAACAAACGGAAAAGCAAATGGGGTTTGAAACGTCTTGATATAAAATATTAAAGTCAGATGTTTTTGAGGGCTGAAGACAAGTGGGGAAATAACTCCATTGGTCTTACAGAAAATGAGAAAAGGTAAATCTGTTTTCTATCGTACAGTTAATTTTAAACTGGGTCGGGTTTGAGCCAGTCTATTTTCTCTTATACACCTTGTTTTGGGGGTTTTGTCTACGTTTTTATCTGTTACATGTATAATTTCAGCCAATGCAATGCATACATGCATATCCTCGACGTATTTGAAATGAATGCATATTTACGCTATGATTTGTAAAGCTTCACTTAATTTTCAGACTTTGATGCCATTAAAACACACATGCATGTTGAATGTTATACAGTAAATGCAATATGATGTATGTCTTACCAAATAAAGATATATAATTAT
Organism: Magallana ariakensis; assembly: GCA_020458035.1. Taxonomy (NCBI): domain Eukaryota; kingdom Metazoa; phylum Mollusca; class Bivalvia; order Ostreida; family Ostreidae; genus Magallana; species Magallana ariakensis. The sequence continues at coordinate 68,184,911 of CM035811.1, forward strand.
ATGTAACGCAAACTGATATTCAAATTAAACGTATAAAATAGATTTATATTGATCATCCAACAAGGTATAGGCCTTTATATTACATGCTACATAATTTATAATACAAATTTTCTCAAACATTGACTCATCATACATGTATTTCTTTATTTCCGGGGTTAACATATACATGTACAGTGGTCTCATCTTACTAATGTGAAATGGTTTTTTCTGTAAATTACGACTTACTAAACGTTATCAGAATGAAGTAATTTCAAAATAATTTACTACGCTCTAGTTAACGGCAAAATAAAACAATTTTTAAAAGAGCGTATTACCTGGGATGAAAATTATGTGTTAAATAATAACTTTATGTCCTGATGCATGTTATTTACTCATTTTAACGACATTAAGCGACACAAGGGAGAAGGTATATCTAATATATCAACTGAATGCATGTGTCTAATTTATTTAGTATTCAATGTGGCCGAACCTGTTGGTAGGAAACCGTCTTCAGGTCATAATTATACCGTTGTTGAATACTTTCGATATATTTCAAACGCGTGTTCTTATGTCACAATGCAACCTTTTGTGATACCAAGAAAATTAATCACTTTTAATACATGTATATTAAGTCCAATATCTCTTCCTGACAAGAATGTCATTAAACATAGAGATTCTGAGCATCATTAATGCATTAAGAGATAAATTATAAAGCCGATGACGTTATTTATTGATGTGAAAACCTAACATGGAAGTAATTAAAATCAATGTTAATGTACGGTTAAGGGGAGACAGGACGTTGCAGTGTAAAATTATCTGTCAATAAAATTTTTTGCTTTTCTTAGCACGTTTAGATTTAGATGTCCACTACAACATGCATTATTTTCATGACTACTTTCTTACCTTGCAAGGGAGATATTTTGATAGGAATTATCCCCCTTGTCTGTCATTATGAATTTTTTTTAACAATTTCAATTTTCTGCAATAATTATTTTATTTGATTGAATTTATTTGCAAATTATATTCATTAATTTTAAGAATGGAAACAAATTTCAAAATCAATTACAACATTGGCCTTTTTACATAGCAATATCATAATTTTATCAAAATATTGCTCAAATCAGCGCTTCAAATTTTAAGTTTTTGATTCTAAATTTGTACAAAATTTGATGGCACAAAAAAAAACTGTCAATGAATTTTTGAACCAATTTTCATATATCAACCTTAGCATGCGCTTTATTATTTATAAAATTTTCATGGCCACTTTCTTGCCATTCAAGAGAGATACTACAATAGGAATCACCCATACCCCTTATTCTGGAATTATGACCTTTTGTGACAATTTCTGTTTTAAACTATCAAAAAAGTAATGCTATATTTTGATTTATCAATTAACATGAACGGATCATTATCAGAATATATACCTGATTATATTAACCGCTTACGATTTTATACATTTACAAGTCTAAAATTAAAATTTTAAATTTCCCCCATCTCATGTTGTAAAAATTACTACTTCAGAGCCGTTGAGTACGGGAAAAAAATCTATCAATTCCTGTATGACGTCATAATGGATAAATGACATCCTATCATCATACAATGAAATCAATTATGACGTCATAATAGAGTTAGCACATCAAAGTATCATTGCAATGAAAGTCACGTGATACGTGTCCTGTCTCCCCTTAAGACGTAATAAAATGATTTTTGTTTCAAGTATATGTACATCTTGTTTACATATTATACAATTGAATTACAGGTAAATTAAATTTCTTGAATTGGGATTCTTAATATGACTCAAGGAGTTTTAAATACATGTGTTAATCATGGTGTGAATGTTTACCTGCATTTATTACATTTTAACCTAGTGTTTCGTTGAGGAACTATACATGGCGAGAGAGAGAGAGAGAGAGAGAGAGAGAGAGAGAGAGACCGAGACCGGTATGTAACTGTGTTCAACGAAGTGTAAAATTTATTCAAAATATTTTTGTGTTTCTAATATAGAACGTAAACTTTCAGTGATTTAGCTGTAATCGGTGTCATTTTTTATAAATCAATAATAAGTATAAGAGGAATTATTTTCGTTTGATAACGTACGCTAATCAAGAACATGGAAGCTCTAAATTTAACTTCATCATATCTTTCTTCTGTTTTCCCTTTCATTCCTTGACCTGACTTGTCTTTCTCGAGAGATTAATGTTGAAGTTAAGTGCTGTTTTCACCTTTATTTCAAATCATATGTACATTTTTGCTGGATCCGATTTGCATTCAAAAAGATAAGGAAAGAAACACCATGATTTTCTTAAAACCATTTGACAGTGAAAGCATTTAATGCTTATTGGCAAATCATTAGTGTTTTGAAACTTAAGTCTAACAATGATAAATTAGATGAACAAAATATTTTTCAGTTTTAATAATTTACATAAAAAGAGTTAAATAATTTTTTTTTAAAATCCTAGAGATGTATATGCACATTCCACACACATTACAGCATATATGCTAATATGTACATTGTATGCCCAACCCCGAAGGATTTTTTGAATCTCTTTAGAATTATTTTTAAGTAAAAAAACAAAACATACCTATTTCGAAATTCCGAAAATAACCAACTTTCCTGGGTTTTTTTCTTGGTATATGAGGAGGAGGGCCCTGGTGTAGTCTAAAAAACACGATTAGTTTTGGTTGATTTTCTGGCATGTATTGCATCATAAATATGACACCATATTTTTTTATTGAAAGTTGAACGTTATAAAAAGTACATTATCACCTTTGACTTACTGACTTAATTCCTTCAAGGTCATTGGTCTGTCACGGCAAAGCTACATAAAAATAAGGAGCAAGTTTTCAATAATAGGACTTCATTTCAGGATGATTTAAGAAAGGACACACATTTGATCAACTTTGACCATCAAACCTGTAATTCATTAGAAATATACAACGTTACTTGATACATTGGGTCTTGGATAATATCAACTTCCAATTGTTAAACTTAACAAAAAAAATGTTTTTCCTATAACCAATATGTGCAAGGTACTGACCAATTCTAAAGGAGCTGTATTTCATTTCAGCAAAGTAAACAATTCATGTACTGACCTCTGAAGGGAGTGATAATTTCGTGTGCTTAACTGCCGTGAATTTCACGGTGAAATTCCCCCTTTCTTCACTTGTCATTCTGCCTCGGTTACAAATCAGTGTTGGTTTACATGTATTCGTAAAAGTTTTTAACTTCACATACCAATGTATATAAAGAAATGGCTCCGATGAACCTTTTATATAATAAATTCAAAAATAACTACGAAACGCAATATGTACCTAATCTTGGTTAATTTGGTCAAGGTATACTAGTATATATACAACTTTTGTTATACATGGACACATCAGCCTCAACATGAATACTGTATTCAGGGTTATTTTCGCCCCGTGTTATTTTCTTCCTTCTTCATTTGCAAACGGTTTCGCCCCGTCTTGAATTCGCCCAGACATAGGTTTGTTTAAAGAGAGAGTATTTAAGATATTGGAATATGCCCAGTCTTAAATTCGCCCGCTGACAATGAGGGGGACAGGGGCGAAAAATAAAATGAGGTCGAATATTTCCCTGTATACAGTAACCAGTTCAAGGTTGCATTATACAATTTTTTCGCTTATAACAAAGGTGATTTCTGCAAAATGTTTGATTGGATTTCACTAGCATTTATATCAACAAATGACGGTAAATAAGTAATATTCACAAGAATTTCACGTAAAAATGTCAGCATATTAACGATTTATATTAATACACAATAGCATGAGAAACGCACTCTTTGAAAAAACATTTCACAGCAACACTTTAACATATTCATCTCTTACTTTCATTATGAATACTAACAAGGAAATTCCTTACAAAACACAAATGATCTTGCAATTTATTTCTCGTTTTCTTGACAAAATTGATGCATGATTAATCATCTTTATACTAATAAGTGTTATGATTTACACGTCCAAAAGCATAAAACGAACAATTTATCAAAAATCTTTGATAGTTCTCTATCAATATCTAAGAGGAAATGATGGATAATAATTGTTTTAGCTATAAAGAGAATTTAAAGTACCTTGGTTTACCGTGATTTTATCAATGATGTGTAATTGTAAGCTATGTAGTTGTTTTTCAGATCTGTTGAGAAAATGCTCTTTTAATTAAGGTGATTCACTATACTTTAAAATAGTTTCTCAAATCAGCTTAAAACGTCTTGCATAATGCATAAGAAGCATTTAAGTCTAATAGGCGAAAATACGCAATTTCGGAGGAAGGGTAAATATGTTATATATTTTTAGAAATATTTTTTTCTAAAATTTAATTCAGTAAAAAGGAACAAATACCTCAGGCTGATTTGAACTCGGGATCTGTGGTTCAGAAGAACCACGCTGTAACCACTGAGCTACGATGATATTAACTCAAATCGATCGACAAAAACAATCTCACAAAACATTTCAATCGCAATCTTGTAATGTTTTATCTTAAAGCTGACATGATTTCATAAAGACGCAATATTTCACTTTCATCTCCGACTACCGCCATATTAGTTGTCTATTTCTATTGTTCTGCTCATCGTTACACACACCCTATATAAGGCCAATAGCACTATTCATGCTTCACGGCATTCAGGTATTTCATTCACCCGAACACCTTACAAAACACTTGTAGAAACTCGTTTTGAACAAAATTATTTGACAATCAATGCACTGGTAAGAAATATCCAATAAACGACGAAACAAGACAGACTGAAATCCAGGCACACATACATGTATTATACTCTGTCCCGAGTTTTTGCTTCCACCACTTTTCGCTTGATATTTCGATAATAATAAATACCTTTATGCTCAAACTACGTTCATCCACTAATATGAAAAATGTCCAGATTATCTGTTTTGAAACGCCCCCTCTACCGCTTCAGGTTTCAATACACATCCCAAAATAGAAAGTCTACGGAGATTTAGCATTGCATCAGCCATTACATGTATTACGCCCGGATGATAACGTTGAAAAATTGTGCGAGGTGTCCCGAGAACTTCCGAATGAAGAAAAGATGTAAACATTTCCCATTATAAATCTCCGTAAGAAATTTGTTTTCGTTCCTGCGAACTTTTATGAGTGAAAAATGATAATTTGTCAATGAAGATATCTTGGATATTTTCCCTTTTATCGATTTCAACAGCATTTCTTTCACAGGTATGTGTATTTTAATTAAAAATCATCAAAAAGAGATGGAAGCAATAACTTGGGACAGACTATACATACATCCTCGATAACTGAACATTTTCCTGTCTTTGTTACATGTATCACATCGCACAAACCATACACTGGCACATCGAGCAATGTCAATGACCGCAAGGATTTTAGAAAAGGAGTGTTTTTGTAGAAACCGATGGAAATGACGTTATGTTGTTACTTTCTTGGATTTACTATCATTTATCTACTGTGTTGGATGTAGTGCCGCCGGGGTCTTAAAAATAAGCAGATTTTATGCACTCTGTATGAACGACACATTTGTTCGATGTGCATGCGAAGTAAGGCAGCACTATCTGTGCAAAATGATACGGATACCTTGGAAATTCAAAGAATAAATATATTTTGTTTTTGTTTTATTTATTGTAGTTTCCTTTATACTTTTTTACAAACATTCTACTACAATGTGTAGTTCATGCAATTAGAAGTCCGTGCAACCTGAATGTCTTGAATGCAACCGACCGTAACTTTCTCGCCCGGTATATATACCCCAGTGACAGTTGAGGAGCAATGGAATTTAACATGGCGACCAAATGCTTTGATGGGTTTATGTCAGCTTTAAAGATGGTAAGCCTATGACTCGGCGTAATGAGCTACCTTAACGAAAAAGTGCCGTATAAACTTTGTCCTGATTTTGAGGTGAGTATGCTTATATAAGGACTTCGGAAAACACAACCTATATAACATATTTTATTGATAGCTCAATATTTCAAAAATATATTTGAAGTCTGTATGAGTTATAACGCTGCATTTGGATTCATTCAGACTATAGATACATGTACATGTAACATCCTTAGTTTAAAAAAAAACCAAGAAACCAAATACTCGCAATGTCCACAATCTGTTGCATTGTAAGGCTAATAAAAGACACTCTGTTCATTTAAGAATGACAAAAAAATGGAAATGCAAGTCATAAATAAGAACTGAGGTTGGTTGCTAGCGCTGTCCTTTCTGATATAATTTATTTTAACAAATAAATTATACAACATGACTATTTCATGTCGTGTATTTTTATTTGTTGAAATAAATTGAATCAGATAAAAAAAAACCATGCGAATACTCAGTACTCTACGATCCAGTGGTCATTAGGATCATCCATCCTACTTGAGATATTCATCACCAGGAATATTTGATTACTGTATGATATCATGTTATTTTAAAAGAATTCACACCAAGAATGCTTTTTGGTAAAATGATCTTACTTTGTTGCATATGGCATAAAAATTGATACATTTAAAAAAAATCTTAAAATCGTATTTAATTAAAAATAATTCCAAAAAACTTAAAATTTTCCATTTCCTTGAGAGTTTTTCACCTTCTGTGAATCCATCAACTGGCATCACATCACATTTTGACAGACTGTTTGTTGAGACATAACCTTTGCCTAATAATCAATGTCCAGCTTGATTTTGAAAAAGAAGAATCAAGAGTAAAACTTGCGCCTCAGTAAATTCAAAAGCTCGCGCCTTGCTACTGCTATACTCTCGAAATTCTGTTAAACAAACAAGTACTGGTATTTAGATTACAATCAACATAATTTTTTCGACAATTAATTGAAGGAGAAATTTAGTTAAAAGATGATCATTTCATGGCGATGTCTTTATGACTGATATTTTTCCATCCCTTCCTTTTGTTTAGTTTTTTGCTATTATTCATTCCGTCTTTTTCTTTTTAAAATTATTCTTAAACTAATATAAAACTTTCCACTGTTCAGAAACATAATTTATTTCGAAGAAATTTAATTAACTTAATTTACATTCAATTTCTATATATCGTGATGTCTTTTGAAACCAAAATTTACAAGATAACACGAAAAAATGTAAGTTTTTGCAATTTAATTATAAGTTGTAGTATTTTTATAATTTTACATTCCGAAATAACGATTCTAATTGTCGCTGAAAGGATTCTTTTCCGACACATGGAATAAATTTCACAACCGTCGCATTAAATAGCTCTTATTAAAGATCGCCAAACTGGCTTGTATTAATTTTTTTATCGGAATCTGAGAGTTTTAGGTCACGACATAGCGAAATCTGGTGTTAATTTAGAACCAATGTGTATTTAATTAAGATAAAATGGTTCTTAAGATTTATACACATTGTCAAACAACAGAATCAAAGTTGATGTAAATATGATATTTATATAACTTGCTGACTTTGAATTCTAATTTAGACACCTTTGCACTTTTAATGAACATATTTTCGTTTTTAAGAAAAAGATATATTTTTAAATGAACTATCGACTAATAGAGAAAAAAATGTTATATGTAGATCAATCATCAATTGATTTATTGACTGATGAACAAATCGATTGATTATACATAACTATCAATGTTTTGTTGATTTCTTTTAATGATTTTGATTCAATTCTTTTTATACTATACCGTTTTACAAATTTGTACACAAATCAGAACTTTGTATTATTAATTTTTGTATCACTTTCAGAAGGGGAACTGGAACATAACAGGTTTTTTTTTACTAATTTTTACTAGAATTGTGAATACAACAAATTAATTTTCATGCTTGTATGTTTTACTAGGTAATCATACAAACAGCTTTAGACTTTCGACAAATGAATAGACATGCGCAAACAATGTCCACGCCGTAATAACGACTAATACTTTCACGTTAATGGATTCTAATGGATGAGCCATAAGCTGCCTCGTTTTGAACTCTTCAACTGGCAACACGCGGTATTTGTTCGTCCACAAACCAAAAAGTAGTCAAGAGACAGCTCCAGTGGCATTTTATGGAAATTAGTCACAACTTCACCAACAAATTAACAGAACAATTATGTAAATATTAGGTGCACCGTCGAATAATTGGACTTTTGTCTCAAATGTTGTGTCAAAAATTCTCACAGTTTTAGTTTGTTTCAGTACCTTCAAGAACAGTTGGTGTTGTTCATCTGAAATTTAGATTATGCAGAGCGGCATTTTTTATTATTATGATTATTTCCGAAAGTGAGTCTGACTATTGAGGTCAGATATATTATATGCAGCACATAACGAGAACATCTATCTTGAATATCATTGTGAATGTTGGTAAAAATGCATAACGTTTTCCCACTAGATTAATTTCTGTGGAGATCCCAAAAATCACATTTGATACTGGATTATTTTGAACCAAGAAAAGTTGTAACTTTTTGGCGGCTCCTTTAGAGAGGTTTGCAGTTGCATAACGTATGTCTAAATTATGATAGACATCAAGGTGAAAACAAAAACCACAACGCCAAAAACATGTTGTATTATGATCTTGCGAAGCAGTGTGAAGCATATTAAAAAGGATTCTTAATGGATTCGAATGCTGCATAGAATACATTTTAATAGAATTATGAAATTAATTACATTACTTTTGTACGGTCAAGGTGTTCTAATTCGATATTAATTTCCACGTATTACATGTATTTCTTTGAATAAATGGTAAAGGCCAGATAGTGGAAATAGAGGCATTGTTTAATTTAATTAGGACGTTCGTGCATCAATTTATGCAAAACCTAATGTTTGCATAATTACCTCTAAGCTAATAAAAAGGATTTTAAAACCGAATATCTGCAGAGAACCATGATAATAAATGTTCATTGTTACACGTGTACATGGTAAATGTTAGAGTTATGCTTTTAGATGTTGGAAATATAGAACTTGATGATTAAAAAACAAAGTGAACTTGATTTTAGCAAGACACTGTAGAGTTTTGAAAGCGTAGCATGAAACCTGTTGGCTATATTAGTGTCGGAACAATTTACTTCAGAGCATCTGCTTGTACAGTGTATACGGGATGGAGAAGGCGCCTATTACAATTTCTGTTCATGAATATTACGCTTATTTATTGATATCAGCTATTATAAAGCTATAATGCTATAATGGCATTTACATAGTTACTATGATTTGCCTTTTGTCTGCATTAGTGCATGGACTAATAAAACTTATTATAATGAAATCTAGGGAGAAATATTCTGCAATTGATGAATACAGCAACCTGCAAAACGAAATTTTTTATAAGTGTATTTAATAAAAAAATGATTTAATGAGATTAAATAACTTCCCGCCAGATTTTTGGGCTAATTACTTTAAGATTACCTTCTTTAAATTGAAATGTTTATCTCCGATTACTTTGTTTGTGAAAAGGACCGGGGTGTTCATGACCACCATGCAACAGTCTAACTCTCAAATGAATGAAACAGACCAGCAGCATAACTACAACCATTATAAACTTAAATCAATACAAATCAAAATAAGTTAAAATCATGACATTGATTTCGATTTTTAAAAAAGAGATGTCAAGTTGATACAACTATGTTTCCAACCGCATAGTGACAGGTGTTCATATTCATTTCTCGGGATTTCAATTACTAGTTTTTCTGATCACGAGACTATTTTTGTATCTCTCCCTCTCTTTAACATCTTGACAGTAACGATATATTCAAACCATCTATTTTAATTAGATATGTAAAATACAGTAGTCTTTTAGTTTACGACTTGTATCTTCTCTTTCATACCGTGAGCAAACTAGAACATTTACGACTGTGCACCTAAGCATTTTGTTTTAAAGGTTATCAAACGTTCTGCACAATTTAAAGATGTGATTTAATTATAACTTTTTAACGGCTACGGCGTGAAATAGTAAAGTCCAAAGCCTCTGCTTTTAATGAGAGGAACCAAGTGAAGGTTCTCATTGTTAAAAATACTGGTTGTTGTCTCTAATAGCACAAGGTATTAAACACGTTACCCTAGCCCCACCACCTCCCACCCCTATACCCCAAACAATGAAACCCGCTCCCCTCAAAGTAATGGAAACTGAAAAATGAATCAAATAAAAATTAAGACTTATTTCGTAAAAAGTACTTTAAAGAATATAATTATAAATGGTAGACGTTTACATCACAATCAATTTCCTCCTTCCAATATGAATTAGATTTTTTATAGGCGGAAGAGAATGCAAGCTGAACTGGGGACAGTCCATGTTTTTCCTTCTCATTTTCTACATTTGATATAAAATATATTCTATCTTTCATAACTGTTGATACAAGCTTGAATCCAGTAACAGGTTTAAGCAGCCGTAGGGGTTTTCTTTAATTCTCGAGCAATTTTTAAATTTCCATGCGTGACATTTTTGACATCGTAAATCTCTTTTCGTAGATATGTGTGACGTTGAAGATTCCTTTTTTTTTCTTATCATGCATATTAATGAGTGGCTAATTGTCGCGCGAGGTTTGCCGACTTCATTATTTCGACTCTGAGGAGGTGGTAGTTACGAGGTTTTTCGCTCCCGAAGTTCACGTTTATTGTTTTCAGTTTTGTGAGATAGTTTCGTGAAGTCGGACTTGAAACATTTTTGAAAGTGTGAACAGACCATTGAAACAGACATGGGTGACGTCACAACATAACTTTTCTTCTGTTCTAAGGAAGAAATATATATATATTACGTTTAACAATTATGAGTTTACCGTAAAAATATATATACAGAAAATATTTGTTTTCGTTATTACTGGATATACCGTTGGATTTTGTTTTATATTAAGAGAAAACGTTTGTTCAAAAGAAATAGTTTTTAGAGGAAACTTGAATTACAATTTTTCGAGATGATTCGATTGGTGATTCTCTTATTTGGGATGTGTTTCGCTACCCGAGTACATTCGGCACACCTCGTGAGTCCGGTCCCACGGAACACCATTTGGACTTTTACGTCTCAGTTGGACACAAATGGAGAGGTGCTCGATTGTGGAGGAGTTGAAGTAAGATTTGGATGAGAGAGAGAGAGAGAGAGAGAGAGAGAGAGAGAGAGAGAGAGAGAGAGAGAGAGAGAGAGAGAGATGGGTATGTGAAACGTCATTTTGTTTTCTTGTTTGTTAAGCTTTTCTCACTTACTTTAGAATGAACACACGTTACTTACTTTATAACTACTTATTTGAGAGAGAGAGAGAGAGAGAGAGAGAGAGAGAGAGAGAGAGAGAGAGAGAGAGAGAGAGAGAGAGAGAGAAATGCGTATGGGAAACGTCATTTTGTTTTCTCTCACTTACGTTAGATTGAACACACGTTACTTACTTTATAACTACTTATTCATAATAATTAATCGTTAGATTGTTTGTCAAATTTGAATAGGAATAAGCAATCAAGAGTCCACATATTGATACAATTGTTATGGAAACAAAATCAACACTGAAACATTAACTCTTTTTTCCGTTTTGCTTGAAAGTACTTGAGCTAGTAATATTAAAAAAATATGGATCCATTGTAGCAACATTGTCCATTATCCCATTTCGAAAACAGTGTTGAACGATTTGATGGAATACGGAAGTTTGAATTTAAATAATTGAAATTGACGGGATTTGATGAAAGAATCTAATTAATTGGCAATGGTTTATGAACCTTCCCTTCACGCTTTAACACATTTGCAAATTGATTTCGTCTTGAAAGCTGTATGAATTATGGATATGCCACCTCTATATTCAAAAATTGACAAAAATTAAATTCGTATTAACTACAACAATGCTTTGTGACTAATTAGTTAATAAGTAAAAAATCAAAAATATGCATTTTTATATGAATATTAGAAACAATCTGTCAATCATATCGAAGAGGATGAATACATTATTGACTATTTATCTCTAAAAGGGGAAATTTAGACCATGTTTAACTAAGGACGTCGGAATATTCCGGGTTCTAGATTTATTCAATTAACCGCCAAGTGACGGCATGACCTTTTAATGCATTCCAAACTATACTCATGTAATCAAATAATCAATTAATTTCGGAAATGATTTATATTTACATGGTTTTTTTTTTTGTATACTTTGACTGGCAAAGTAAACCGATATGTTAGCTCTGTTTTCATTTCATTGATATTTTTTGACACGCGTCTTAGAACCGTTTTAAAATACGTTTGCGTGTTGATTCATAAAATAAATGGGTTAATGTGTAATTAACACTGATAAAACACGTCCACCTCAGAAAATGACCTTTAAGTTAACGGATGTTAATTTATTATATCGGGGTCACGTCGCGGTAAAGATTAGATGATTAATATTAAAATTAATAATGTCTATTTATTCATTATTAAATAAATCAAGACTTGTTTAGAACTGTGGGTTTGGGAATAATTACACAGAAAGTGAGAAATTAGGTTTATCGCGAATAACTAAAAATCTTGGCCTTATTTAACAATAGAGTCTACATGTAATCAAAAAATGAAATCTCTTTTTTTACCTGAATAATGTGTCAAATACATACAATCAAAGAGTAACTTTGAGAATTAAAACAGTTGTCATAAATCGTTGTTAATAACTGTATGTGTTGAGAACCTTTTATAAACAAGTATGACAAATGTAAATATCAATGACCTTTTTGCAACTTTTTTTGTTCAAACGCAACACTGGAGTGACTTTATATCGAAAAATGGAGTATGTTATTTGTTAAGGAGGCTGTCTTATCAATTAATTAACCGTCATATCTGGCTTTAACTTAGACATATATACCATTTGGCCATTATGGACTAATCTTTAGGAAAGAAAAAAAAATCAAATATTTAAGCTTGAAAAATTAAGCACTTTACAATATCTTTATACAGAGCTCTTCGTCTTAAGAAGGTAAATATAGCCCTAAAATGGCCACGACCATCCACTCCTCTTAAAGCACAACACGAGACATTGATTGCAGGTGTACACTGCTATCGTGACACGTTTAAAAGGAAATAGACCAACCAAGGGAGACATATTCCGGCATAATGTATTCATTGTCAAGAGAATTTTTATCACCATCTTCAGGTGAAATATGAATCGCAAACGCCCATCGCCTTTACAATGGAAGATAAACACGCTGAATTATGTCATAGATTATAATATTTACAATATCAATACCAACATTTGTGGGTTTTTTTCAAGTGATTTTTCATTCTATGTCATCTAAAAGATAAATGCCACCTTCATAGTTTCTAACCTATACATGCGATTCAATGCATTTCCGATACCTTTATAGGTCAAATTGATAAAAAGCCCCCCCCCACCCCCCCCAAAAAAAATGTCTGTTACAAAAGAGATGATTTCTTATATATATATATATGAATTTCCGCTGAAGATTTATTTATAAAAAACCAAACATAGTACAACCAAGATTTTTTTACCCAAAAAATATCTCATGGAAATTTGAAATCAGATAATTTCAATGTTGTAAGTCTTCGCAGTAATGTTCATTATTTTACCATTTTACATGTAAATAGATTGCTGCTACCCTTTTTTTGACACCTACATTGTACTTCTAGATATACACCATTTCGAGTAGTTTAGCTGTTTAATGACGTAGTGTAGACTAAGGCAATGTGTTGTAATAAAATGGTTTGTATTTAAAACATGTAATAAAAGGAACAGTTTACAACAAGACCCTTCATTAATCTAAATAAAAATTCGTCTCTTTGGACAGACCTGCATGAAATGCTTAATTGTTTTTAGACATTTCTCAGACTTTTTTCGCTGCGCTCAAAGTGTCAACTTCGTGCATTAAGAGACGCGTTCTGTATTCATAATATGTGAGAAAAATATTTAAAATGAAACTCTGCTGACAGACACCTGATTGATTTCATCTTAATTATAGTCATCTATTTGACAGTTCTTACCTGTAACACATCACATTCATCTGTTCTGATCAAACGCCGAAAAAACAAAACAGGTCTTTGTTTTGTTTTTTTTTTTTTGCTGAATTCATTGCTAATATATTGTCTATTGATGATTAAGAATATGTTAGAAGCCCCCCCTCCTCTCTCTCTCTCTCTCTCTCTCTCTCTCTCTCTCTCTCTCTCTCTCTCTCTCTCTCTCTCTCTCTCTCAGAGATTTTATGAATTCCACGATATCAACTTAATTACTTGCTTGTTAGAATTTTTAAACAGTTCATTTGAAACTGAAACACTTTTCAAGCAAAACTCGTTTTAGAGCTCCTTTTATTTGAAATTGACGATGAAAAAAAATAATACGAAATTGCTTCTTTATATGTTTATCATACATAACACATGTTCCAAAACGTAATGCACAGAAGCAAGATGTTACAGAAATCTTTGAAAGATGTTCATCTATATACGTTGTATAGCTCCCTTACATTTTTTAAAATGAAAATTAGAGTGTATATTTGGTTAAAGGATCAAAACAAAAACAATGTACATGACTATGTTGCTGATCATGTTGATTTCTAAAATATTTTTAGAAAATGTATCGGTATATAAACACCATCTTTATATATTAAATTAAAATCCAGATATATAATGTGTTTAATGATAATTTTCGTCATTGCAGAGACAGTGGAATAACAATGGCGGGAAATGCGGTGTGTGTGGAGATCCCTGGGACGGACCTCGTTTTCACGAATTTGGCGGGAAATACGCTCAAGGGATCGTCGGGGGCATTTACAAAACCGGAAGCACTGTACAAGTCACAATTGAAAACCCTGAAAAAGTCGGTGGATACATCGAATTCCGGCTCTGTGACGTCTCGACTAAGGGACGAGATCTCCAGCAGAGTTGTTTCGATAAACATGTCCTGTTGTTCAGCGACAACAAAGAGAAAAGGCAGCGAGTGAAATCTCACGAGACTTTTGTCGATGTTAACGTCGAACTTCCTTTAGGACTTACCTGCAAACAATGTGTCTTGCAATGGTCTTTCGTCCAAGGTAAATAAAATATATGCATTATATTGTACATCAAACAATTTTGACGTTCACAACATTGAAAACAGTGAGCCAAAGACACTTTTCCATTAAAAACCAGAAACTTGTTTTCTAAATTGAATAATTCCATGTAAAGTACACATGTGAAAGATAAAAACAACACATTTATATTTGTACTTACTTTTTAATTGGCATAATGCCAAAACATGCATTGGAAGCTATGGTTCTATTTCATATTCATCAAAATTTTTAAGTGGCAATTTATGCAAATAGAGTATCCTATTTTATTAAAACTAAAGTCCAAGTTCTATTCCACATCGTGCTCTAAAAACAATTTAACTACACAAAAATATAATCCATAACACTAAAAAAACTTCCAAATTGTTTTTATCATTATTCTTGTCAGTTATGTAACTCTAATTAAAACATACATTGTAGTCAGAACTGTTAATAAAAGCTTGATTTATAAAAAAGAAAAACTACAACAGAGTTTCCACAGGCCTCAGGTTTCTGTTTCTTATGTTTCCAAAAAAAACGTTCCACGAGATAAAGAAATATATATAATTGTTGCACGTCTTTTTGCAATACAATTGATTTTTACGAATAATATAGCTAATTTTAAAATGACGTTAAAGTTTAAAACATAATCAAAGTTCCCAAGTCGTTCTTTCTCTAAGACTCTAAGGTCATTTGTTCATTAGCTGTCATATGCACTATTATTTTGTAAAAAGCACACATTTCGTTACTTTGAAATTTAGAATTTTACTTTTTACATCAATATAAATATTTCTTAGTGTAACATACAAAGTGTGGCTTCCCCTAGGATTTGGTACAGCAACACAAACTTATAGAATAAGAACAAAATACTAGACTAAGTGTGTAAATCTCTTACCATCGAAAGGAAATTTAGTAATTATAACCGTAATTAATGTCAAAAAAGCATCTCTTTAATCACAACACATTCTTATGATAAGACTGTCGAAAATGCTATGCAGTAAATCGAATGTTAATGAACTAGACGTTTTTAATGTCAAAATGAACATCACTTTTTCTCATTCAACAGCATAACGAAGACGTTTTAAATGATTATGTCAACAAAATGATGTAAAAAATGATATACAGCTTGGCTAATTTTGTACAACTGTTAATACCTGTCATGTCAACCCAAACTATACTTAGATGAGCAAAAAATATATACTTGTTTGCGAATTAAGGCGATGTTTCAATAGATTTTACTTTTAACCGAACGATCTAACTCTCATTTCAGCAATATTTGTAAGTAATTAAGACCAATATTCAATTCTTTACTAAATAAATAGGTGATCACATGGCAACGATGGTCAATCACATGTCGTGTTACTAAATATAGAATAAATGAAATATATTTCCTTCCACTGATAAACCGTCTTGTCCTGTGACTTTCAGAGTGACAGCTTTATTAAAATCTCTAGTCTCTTTCCTCTTGCATAATGAGTTTAAAAAATTAAAAATCGTGCTTTTTATAATGAGTCTTTTAGTGCACTGTGTTGGCATGGCCCGACCGCGATCTAGAATCGTCTTTAATTTTTGCTCGTTTTGCAAACTTTGACAAAAATCTGTCAGAAAACCCACTTCTTAATCTTAAATATTAAGGGAAAATTGCGTTCCTTTAATAATAAACTGATTGGTATACCATATCTAGTAATGAATTGATATATAAAGAGAATTCTTCATAGTAAAGATAAACTGCGGAGTTCACGATTTCATACACTTCAGCATTCACATTACACCCTATGTGTCACTTCGTTTCCAATAAACTACAATTCGTTCAGTTTCAATTTAGATAAAAGGTCGTTTTTAGCTTTGATCAGGTACCAAAGTTATAATTATTTGACATAATTACTTCTCATAAAGGTATAAAATAATAACTAGAAAATAATTATTAATGTTCAAGTCAAACGTATTGTACCTATTTCTAAAAATGTTAATGAATATATTTTTGTGCGTTCAATACTTCAATAAAACTTATATATATATATATATATATATATATATATATATATATATATATATATATATATATATATATATATATAATGCATTTTGATATTATTTGCAGATAACACCAAATGTCCGAAATGCATGGAAAGACGAACGATTCGAAATTGCGCTGACATACAAATCACTGACCGTATAACGAGACGTAAAAGACAGGTCCAAGGATGGCAAAACCAACATCAGGATCATAGTAACCTGGGAAAGAGAGTGGAATGGCTCGGTGTCCAAGCGAAGAAGACCATCGACAACCATAATGCTGCGAAAAAGCCTCTGGTGATGAAAGATGCTGAGATTTACAGAACGGAGCTGAGAAAAGTGGAGTCCATTGCCCCTAAACCGAGTCCTCCTGGAATTCCAAATAACAATCGACAGCAGTATTATCAGTTACAACATCAAAGGGCGTTGCATCGACAGAATGGACAGTTTGGACAGCAGCAAAATGCAAGTCCGACGAGGTATGCTCAATACAACAGTGAAAACACGGGGCAGCAGAGACATAGGCCAAGTAACCAGAATTTCAAACTCACCCAAGATGCAAGACCAAAAACACCGAAGAAGAACCAGGTAGAACCCTCTCCAGCATTCGTGAACCCAGACACCAATCCTCAACCTACACCAACACAAGCAAATCAAGGACCAACATCTCAATCGCAGCACCAAGGACAGACACAGGGCGATCAGTTCATGCATCCCCATCATAAACAACACCGGCCATCGAGTATGAACCAACGCAACGTGCAACCTACAAATCAGCCAATGAACCAGTATCAACACGGTAAACATCCAAATCAACCAGTCTATAAAACTAACAGTGGACATCAGCAACAATATCAGAGACAATTCCAACAGAATCAAAGACGTCCACATCAACAAAAACAACAACAAAACCAGTGGTATCCACATAAACAACACCATCGTCAACAAGCCAGTTTTAACAATAATAACAATGGATGGAATTGGAATCAAAACAACTACCAACGCATGTCCCGTCAGCAAGGATACTTATCACCAACACAAATTCAGCCGACGAACCCATCTGCGTCCATTGATGGCGTTGGAGGCGCGTTTAGTTCACAGTTCGACAAACCATCGGGAGGACTTTCAAGCATGCCTTCTGAAAACCCGAGCAAAACTCCCTTCAACGATATGGTGGCAAAGACACATTCTGGGGGATTTTTAGCCTCTCAAGAGAGTTTGATACCGATGTCTTCCAATCCAAATCAACAGTATCTCCACAACAGAAGACCTCCAAATCCACCGTCGTCCGGTTTATACCCATCTAATGATGTAGTTCCGTCCGTGTCGACGGGAAATTCTCCGCTTAGCAACTTCAAGGGAGACACACCGATTTCTGTAGACCGACCTGCAATGGAAATGAGTCCAGATACAAAGCAGATTCGAAACTTTGTTCAGCCTGCAGGGTTTAAAGAAATACCACGTTTTGATTTCGTCCATGCTCCTGAAGTTCAAAGAGAGAGAATTAAGCCTAAAATTATACAGAATCAATCGACAACTCCTTCCCCAAGTAATCTCCAAGGAATGGCAAATACTGGTATGAAACAACCACAAACAGTCGATGGAAATATGGGAAATCAACAATGGCAAAACAACGGCTGGCGGGGCGTTCCGTCTAACCCACAGCCAACGCCAGTGCAGCAACCCAGAGCTCCACAATCTCCTTCTTTACAATTACAGTCTAACATAAGATCACAGCCCAAACAGCCACCAAGCTCTTCACCAACTGAAGTACCAGTAAAGGTTCAACCAAATCCACAATGGTTGGATTCAACACTTAATCAACAAGAAACTAGCAATAATGTTCAGCGTATATCCAGTCAACATGGCTGGACGAGCAACAATGAACCAACTCCGACAAAGACATCAGTATATGCCCAAAATCAACCACAGAGTCAACCTCAAGGAAGCCAGCCTCAAGTAAACAGTCAAAACCCGCAACAGACGCAATGGCAAAGAAATGGACAAAACGCTGGATCTAATACGCAACCAACTAAACACCAGTCACAACAGCAGCAGCAACAACAACAACAACAACAACAGATTTGGAATGGACAACAACAACCGCAAAGAAGCAGACAAGCTCAAATGAGACAAATAGGTGAAGGTCAATTTCCATCTCCGACAGCTTCACAGCAAATGCAGCAGCGACAACAACCTCAAAATCAACAATATCAGAATCCACAACAATATCAAACTCCACAACAAAATCAGAATCAACAACAAAATATTCAACAACAACAACAACAACAACAACAACAACAACAACAACAACAACAACAACAACAATATCAAAATCCACAACAAAATCAGAATCAACAACAGAATATTCAACAACAACAAAAAGAGCTCTGGAAAGAACACTATTTGCAAGCGCAGAATATGAGACAGGGAAATCCTTCTCCGTCAGTTGTGCCATATTCACAAAATCAACAAAACAACCCATCGTATAGGATTAGACCAAACAAAAAGCCGTTTACACTAAACGCTGATCCACAAGCTATGCGATGGAGTCCGAAAGTAGCACGACAGTTTTTCGGTGGACTCACGGTCTATGATCCAAAACCAAGTTCATCTGCAGGAGTCCAGAAACCAAAGGCCTCGCCACCAAGTTCCCGTATGTTCCCTCCATCTACACCTGCTCCTGTTACAACCACTCCTGCACCCGTGCAGCGTGTTAATAGATGGAATGCTCCGCCGGCACCGGCCTCCCCTGTTGTGTCTCCACAAAATCAGCACTCCATGGCAAATGTACCATCTCACACGAATATAAACACTGCTCCAAACTTTGAACCACAACAACAGTTCCAAAATCAACATCAACAACAACAGTTCCAAAATCAACATCATCAAAACCAACACCATCAGTTACAAAATCAATATCAGCAACCTATTTCAGCTCAAAATACACAGCATCAACAGAACACACAGCAACAACCACCAATTCAGCAGGCACAAAATGTTGCTAGTCAAACAGCTACCACTAGTTCAGCCCCAATGCAGAACAAAGGGTCAAAAGTTTTGGCAGATAAAAATGTACCCGGATCCAAAATTAAAGGAATTAATTCTCCATTGTTTGTTCTACAATCCAAAGCTGACGTCAACAAACACTTAGATAAAACAGAAGCTCCACCTGTCACGAAAGCGACTGATAAAATGTTAAATATAGGAGAATATAATACGGGATTTAAAGGTAATAAAAACCCGTTGTATGTTGTAGGCTCACCACTAATGGTTTCCGCCCAAAACTCTGAACCTTCCAAACAAATTGAAATAGTACCAAAGCAGTCAAGCATGGTACCAAATCAGCCAAGCACCAACAATTTTATGCAAAACTCACAACAAAACTCCATGTCGCAACACGTTGTACAATTAAATCAGCAACAAATGCCCTCAACTCCAGCCCCACAAGCTTCTGAAATCACCAGTGCGCCTCGTTCTTTTAATCCTTTCTTCGGATCACCTCGACCATTACCAAATCGACAAAGACCAACTGGACCTCTCGGTTCTCAGAAAGGCTTTCCCAACCAGGCCAACAAGTTTGGGTCCCTTTACGTTCAAGGAGCAGTTGTAACAACTTCTACACTGGCACCTACCACCAATAATCCCTTAACAACCCAAGGATATAGAATGGGAAGTTTAGCAGCCATCGGAATGGGAAATCAGAATTTGCAAGGAGCAGTAATTGCTGCTGCTAAACCAACAACCCCATCTCCGCCGGTTATCAATGCCAGACAGGAAACATTTTCTGCACATGGAAGGGGCATGTTCAGACCGACATTTACTCGCAAATTACCTCAGCGATATCCACAACAGTACCCTCCACGAAATGTCAACCATCAGAGACCTGTCTATCCAAGAGTAGTGCAAAATACACCTCCGACAGCATTAGCGAAAAATCAGATGTCACAGATGCAAAATGCACAACAGACCAGGAATGCTGCGAATGAACAGAACCACAGTAAACCAAAAACGGGTTTGTCCCAACAGCAAAATGTTACACTAGAAATTTTACAACCTAAAATAAGAGGCCCACCAGAGAAAATGACTACTTTAGATGCAATTATATGGGATAGAGCAGTTCCAACTACTACTGAATCTCCCATCACACAAGCACCGTATGATCCTAGCAACTTTAACAGATTTAGTAACCAAAACCAAAATAGGCATTCACAATATCAAAACGTTCAAAGACCAACACATAACAGATTCGAAAACCACCAACAACAGCCAAACCAGTATCCACAAAAACCTTCGTTGTCTAACCCAATGTCATCAGGAACTCAATTAAGCAACTGGAAGGGACCTTCTCAACAATATCAAGGAGCTACAAGAGGACATCAATCCGAGACTCGTCATCAGTGGAATCAACAGCCAAATAATCCTAATATGTTTTCTGCACAAAACGGACAATTTAAAATCCCAGAGAGCAAACCCAGACCGGTATTGATAGAAAGTCCAAGCGCACCTGCTCCCACAAGTGGTTCCAAAATTAACCAATTTGTAGTGAGTGGACCCAAACCACCACAAAGAGCCCAACAGCACATCCAAAGGTCAAGCAATCCCCAGCCAGCTCCTATTCCTATACCCGTTAATAGGAATCCGCAGCAAATCAAAGGACATTATCCTCTAAAGACCGTCCAGAAATCTGGATTTTATAACCCTAAAGCAGACACATTTGGTGCCTTTTTGATGGGAGGCGGGGATCATAAAACTGGGACAGCATCCGAAAATCAGATTGAAAAACATGGACCCAATTTACAGACTCCTGTCAGAAAGGAGTATGTTGAGCCAAGTAACACTGTCAGTCAAGTTAAACAACCGAATGCCATTTATCCACGTCATATGCAGTACCCGTCTCATGGTGGAGGATTTAGTGTCTTGTCCGGTGGACTTTCGCCGTCCAAAATACACCCTATGGCTGTTAGCAGAGCCAAGGAACGGCTTCAACCCTCGGAAAGCCCAAAGTTATCAGACCTTGGTAATGTTTTCGGCCGCGAACAGCGAGCTCATCGCTTAGGAAGCTATCAAAACGTTCTCCAGGGTGCTGAAGCGATGCCGTCCGCCGGGAACAGTGAGGTTCTCTGGGCAGTACGTACGACACCGGCTGAATCCAAGATAATTTACCAAGACGCCTTGCAAAACCAGGCTATCGCCGATAAAGGTAAGCCCGTCCCTGGGTTCTATCGACGAGACACTGTCGTAGAGAAGCAGCCCCAGTCGGTTGTTCCGGGCATTGAGACTCCACGACAACAATCCCTGTCGAATGGACCTCTGCCAATGGAACTTGAGAAATCGCGACACAGTGCTAGGAACCAAAATCAGTACCCTCAACCTATACCGATGCCTAACAACCAACCAGATCCTGTTCAACAACAACGCCCGATTCCCAAGACGATAGAAGCACCAGCAAAAATGGCGGTGATTGATCCGCCCGTTAAAATACAGCAAATCCAGAAGGAGGTTCCTCAACAGCAGCTTCCAGAAAAACAACCAGCTGAAGTTCAACAGTCAACGACAACAACAGCTAAACCAGACGTGCGCGCCCAGAACCCGCACGTATTCCGAGCACCAGAGTATCACCAGCAATTCAGGTTTAGAAGCACTGGTTTCCAAATACCACAAGTGAGACCTGCCTCTAGCAAGAGCCCGAGCAATGGAGTTATCCAATACGCCAAATCACCGTGATATTAGCTGGATGAATTATGTAACTAGAACTGTGACAATCTTGTGATAGCGCTGACGTTATCGTTGATTTGACTGTTTAATTATTTTTGATTATGTTTATCATCATATCATAAACTAGACAATGTTGTGCAAAATACTAGATTACAAGACTGAGAAAAATTACAATGTGTCCTTTTCTTGTTTAGCTCTGGTGGCGTGGTTTTATTGGTCGAGTGTTCAAAATGCATCGATTATTAACGATGAAAATTCAAACTTCATGTGGACCGTTTTCAAGTTGCTTGACCAAAACTATGTGACGCTGTTTTTTGATTCGTCATGAAACCATGACGTACTGGAAGAAGTGACGTATAAATGCCTTGTTAAAGCTTGTGTTGTTGGAATGTATGTAAATATTTATTGATTTCTTATAAAACAACAAAATGATATGCAGTTTGTTTATTTATGTTTCAGCATATTGTTTGTTCCAATACGTTTTCTTCTCTTGTTTACAGAAACATTTTTTTCTGATAGAACAAATTGCCGAAAACAACTAACAAGAATTAAAGTATTTGAATGTTGGTTGAACCAGTGTTTGTGGTTCCTAAGTGGTTGATGTTGTTGTCTCGCCGTTAAATATGTAGTTCTGTTCAACGTCTTAAAAAAATCTAATTCAATAGAGCATATCATTTGTATTGATATAATTGTTTTTCTTGTTTATATGAAAAAGTAAAAAAAAAAATTCAAACCTAATTCAATAACAAGATTAAATTTTGTTTTCCTTAATCGTCTTTTCAGAACTGAAATGCTATTTAAAAATGCATACTAAATTTAATAAAACACACCGGCTTCATAGACTGCCTCGTAGATATATGTTGACAAGATGACATTAAGAATATTTAGCATCAGTTTTGAAGCTACAAACTGTCAGATAGAAATAGATTCTCTTACTGATTCACGATGTAAATTAGCAGCGACATGAAATAAAAAAAAATAGCATCATTGTTGAGATGTCGGCCTTTTTTAATTAAAAATTTTACTTCAACAGGGCAATAAATTAAAATTATTTCCTATGCAATTTAATATTAAATATGCTGTGCTGTGGTTTCATAATTGAGAGAGAGAGAGAGAGAGAGAGAGAGAGAGAGAGAGAGAGAGAGAGGTTATATATATATATATAAAAAACTCTAGAGAAGTAAAATAAATGTTCTTATAATATTTCTTTTTTTATATATGCAAAATAAGCTTAAAAATGAATCACATACTTTTGCATAATAAAGTGACAGTCATAAAAATATTATATTAAATACAAAGAAACGCTATAAATATGATAATGGTTTTTTTACATTCAGTATGGTGTGCAAATGCCGGTATATCTATGATATTATGCACTGTTGACCAATTAACCCTTGCCTAATATAAAAATAACGCCATTTGCCTAAGTTTCGGCTGTGAAATCAGGCTCAGTCATTATCCCAGCTTTCTTCATTCAATACCCAATCTGTGTATTAACCGTAAGGTATCTCCCTACACAAGAGGGCCTAAATGTTTTGGTAAATTGTTCGTATCAAACGATTTGGTTGTTTATCGCCAAAGCTCAGTGGTTAAAGTATCGGGCTTGTAACCCGCTGATCATGAGTTCGAATATGGTTTTTGTTCATATCAGTATCAGTAATAATATCGTGCGTTACTTGTACCATTCCTTTTATCATTTCTAACAGACAAATAAATTCTGTAAAATAGTGTCAAGAATTGTGTTGTAAATTTAATCGACAGGGTGTTTTTTTGTATTATTACAATCGGGTTCGTTGTCGGGTTGGGCTGTTTAACTGTTTGGTTTGATTCGGGGTACAAAAGACGGTAAGAAATGATGTTGTGCAGAACAGTGCATTGATTTTACAAATTTTTACCAGCGAATACAGAATAGACTTGACGAAATTACAGGAAATGAAATAAAGAGTATTATTTTACCTATTTTGTATTTAATTTCTATATCAACTATATAGTTCTAATCTCCCCTGTTTTGTTTTTATCTCTGATTAAAGCATGACATCTTTTTAACAATAGCTCTGATATAGTTGTGTGCTTGGAAGCTTTCATAGAATAATACAAACCGGTAGGGGACGTGTATTGCTTATGCAATAATCTCAGAATGCTTGTTTCTAATGCATCTTGCTATCTATCATAATGAAGTAATTTTCTGCTGATTTGAGAAATTATTTCATGGTGTAGTAAGCCACCTTAAAGGGTACATGTACATGCAATGCCGGTTTAAATTTTTGATACTATGGAGATCTATGTAAAAAAGAAATCCTGAAAATTTTACTGCGACCGCGCAATTATTTTCTGAGATATTTGGGGAAAACCAGATTTCACACCAGAACGGTTTATGAATCAAGCCGATTTGGCGCGAGATGAACTGTGACGTCACGAGGTCAACGCTGCTGTAAGAGAAACAAGAAAATCGTATGAACACTGTTCGTTTTCTTGCATTCTTTAATCGATAAATAAACAATTGTTTCGGTATTTTGAGTTTCTTTTCAACTCTGAATGTCTTTATACACTGTTGTTTGAGTTATACCAGTATTCTAAGTAAAAAATGCCGATATCGGACAATTGTATGCTTCGTGAATTAAGTCAAATATTTAACAACTTTGCATTGAAATTAACAGCAAAATGATAATTAATTAAAACATTATTCTCATAATATACTTATTTTCGTATTTGTTAATTTTTATCTTTCATTTTGATGATTTTTCGAGACATTATTGTGTAAAAGATTTCGGAGTCTAACTATTTTTATAAATGTTTCTCGTATGGGACATAAAATCACAACTATGTCGCCCAATTTTTCATTAATATTGATTCAAAATAGCATTCACAGGATCTAATTTAAAAACGGATCATAGCTCAAGTCCATCAACAGCTGATGAAGTATGTCTCGTATTCTTGTAAAATGCACGTGGTTCTTGAAATACGATAATGGAATTTCATCTTTCTTTTTCATATTTCAAACATTTTCAATTTAAATCATATCTTCATAATTAATCGGTATTAGCACAACATGTTAAGTTATTTGGTTTAATGCTGACCATAGCGCAAGAGAGAAAGTTAAAATCACTTTATTAGAAAACAATTAAGACCAAATGAATGACCAATCAACGTAATTACTTTTTTATAGTGTCCTGATCTCTACTGATGGACGTACTATATACATATATTAGTCTATGTACGCCTGATGTTATACAGTCTAACTTATTTTTCTGTTTTATCTGAAGATATTGCAGTTGCTAATTATACACAAATCAATTTATCAGTCTAGAGGTGTGAAACCCCCTTTTGTTCAGCATTCCCGCCTACCATGCAGGTATTCATACCCAAGATATTCAGGTGTCTGAAGCAGTAGCTTCACTAGTTTACCTGTTTACCTGCGTTATTGTCTCGGATCATTCGTGTGTGAAGTGATTATGTAATTAGTAAAATGAATGATTGACATAAATCTGCTCATGCAAGTGTTTAAGATAACGTAATTATCGGTAAATAGGCGATGAGAATAGCATATTTTTAAATCCTTTTAAAAAAAACCTCTGACTTATATGAAATATATACGGATAAAACGTTAAATCTACAATACGTTAAATATCTAGATGCGTCAAAACTGCAGACCTATTTCAGTCATTTTGGCAAGCTGTAAAATGGAATTTATTTTGTAAAGCTTTCCCTCCTGTTGACCTTGTGACATTTCCCTTCTGTTGACCTTGTGACGTCATTTCCGCTGTAGCCTCGTTGTCGCCTGATTCTAATTTCTCTTGATTGGATTTCTTAAAGCAGGTTGAAGCGGCATAACTCCGTTATTACTGCATTGATTTCGATGCGGTGTTATGCATTTAATTCTGATAGATTAATTCTATGACGTAAGTTTCAAATGGACGGGTCTGCAGGTACCTTTTAAAGTTATGCAATTTTTGTTAAGTTGAGAACTGAGTTGAGTGATTTGAAAATGTTGGTGACAGCGGAGACAACGTACATTTTCCTTAACATCTGCTAAATTCATAACTTTGTACAAGATATTTACATCATACCTAAAAGTCCACAGTCTTTTTAAAACGGCTTTACGTCGAAACCTTTCTTCATAATTACTCCCATCTATTCGAACCGTTACCATGTCTTTTATTTCATAGAATCTTACAACCAACAAAGATCATTCTAGATAGCTTAATATATAAACATTTTCACGTATTTTATATTTTAAAAAAAATGTTATATAGTCAAAAATATAAGACTGTGAATTAACTTGAACTCTGCGACATGTGTCGTAGGTAATACAGACAACATAAATTTACTAGATTAAATTCCCTCTCTTTACTTTGTCCTTTTGATCTGATCTTCTTACTGACCAGATGTGTTTGTATTAGATCCAGAAGAAAACTAAAGACTGCATGTAAGTAATTGTTTTAAATTTTATGATATTTATAATAATACCTATTAATGGAGCATATTATATTTGCTAAACAAGTAAATCATATAGTGAAATGTAAATCTATTTAAATTTAAATTATCATGAGAGAAAACTAAGTATTTGAGCAATACTCATAACAGTTATTTTTCCTGCTTTAACCTAGAACACCTAAATGTAGTTTTAAGAGTATTTATTGTTGTATATAGATACCATACATGATGAATCTATAAGGATCATGCAAATGCAGATCAAGGCTTTGTGTCACACATTAGTATGCATATATATTTATGTGTGTGTAAAGGTATCTATCTATCTATCTATCTATCTATCTATCTATCTATCTATCTATCTATCTATCTATCTATCTATCTATCTATCTATCTATCTATCTATCTATCAGATTTGATACTTATTGTCCAAGTCAAGTTTAATATGTTTTATTTACACTCTTTAGATATCAGAGATCACTGTTAAGGGGAATAACTCTTGCTTGAAAACGGTGCTTGGCAAAATCATAAAATGGATGTTTTGAATCTTATACAATGCAATGATATATTATGTGATCTATTTTATTTTTATGTTGATGTGATATTGATAAATTACTTATTGTGATACATGTATTGTTAAATATTTCAGAGCTTATATAAAAAATAATATATTGATCGAGAACCCTACGTTGGATTTGTTGTCTTTATATACCTTACAATAACACCACCATTACATTGGCGCCCACGTTGGGACCTGGGTATTATCTGGCGGGTGAGAGAGATTGACTTTAGAACTTCGCCCCAAAGGTGCTGGCACTCCGAAAGAGTCAAGGACGCCTCTTACCTAGGAGGGGGACAATGTGGTAGAGTCAGGTATATGGCATTCCTACTAGCTCTGGCTAGTGGGTTAACCCTTTAGCTCGATAGTTAGAGAGCTGGACTGGCGTGCCAGAGGACCCGGGTTCAAACCCTAGCAGAGGCAAAAATCTGAAATTATTGATATTCCAAACTGCAAACATTAAGTCTGTCATTTCGGAAGTATGGTGGTATTGTAGTCTAAATTATAGATTCTTTATCCGAATTCCGTAGCATTTCTAATAACGGAATTGACAATACATTATGGATCAGAATAGAAGGTAAAACATTTAGTATCAACGAACACATTTTGATGGGAACAGTTTATATATAATATACCGCCTACAAACTCTAGATTTTCATCAGATGGAATTTTTGACGATATTAAAAATAAAATTTTTAACTTATCCAAAGAAAATGATTGTATATGTTTACTAGGTGATGTTTATAGTAGAGTGTCTACATTGAGAGATTTTATTGATTTTGATGATTCTCAACTTTGTAACATTCCTGAGAATAGTAGTAATTTTAATTGGGCTGTTGATGAAATATACTTAGAAGCAATTGAAAAATATGGTTTTTCTATAGAAAGGAAATCTAAACTGCTAATGAAAAAAAACTTAGTTGATGTATGTAAACTTGTAACCTTATAATACTTAACGGTATATCCAAAGGTGACCAAAACGGCGAGTTTCAAAATAGGCAATAAAAGCTGGTACAAATTGTCGACGCCGAATATGAGCCACGGCTGATTACTAGTACTCTACAGCTACAGTACATGGGCGCCTGTAAAGTGCGAAACGAAATCGAAACGAAATGAAACGAAACCAAACCAAACCAATCGAAACCAAACCAAACCAAACGAAACGAAACGAAACCAATCGAAACGAAACGAAACCAATCGAAACGAAACCAAAAATCGAAATGAAACGAAACCAACGAAACGAAAAAAACCAACGAAACGGAATTAAACAAAATGTTTTGTTGATTTGTTTGGTATATAATTATCTAGTGTTAAAACAAAATGCATTTTAAATATTGTAAATTGTGTATTTAGGCCTACAATAAGACTATATCTAATCAAATGGATTTTTTGAGGGCAATATTAAATTGTGTACGTAAATAAAGTGTACGTGGCGTTACTGGTACGTTGACTCACGGGATTTTAACACTGTGAAAGTTAGAAGAAATTGACTTTCTATAATCTGTAATTAATTAGTTTATCGGATCTAAAATTTGTAGCCATTAGAACTTTCATTCGATCATATTAACCAAAGATTTAGAGCATACTGGATGGTGACCAGTTACTGACATACAATAAGAATTGTTTCAAGATATGTAGAATGAATTTTGACGCTGTATTTTGACAAAATTTACTTTATTTAATAAAGAGCTATTATAAATGTATATTACCTTAACACAAACACCTCTTTCTCTCCCTCTTTTTCGCACACACAAGCACATTGTAATGCACGTATTCGTTTCATTTTTAAATTTCATATGGATAGAAAAAATTAAATGTCTCAGTAAGTTTCACCACTCTCTCTCTCTCTCTCTCTCTCTCTCTCAAAAACACGTATTCGGTTCACATAATTTGGTTTCTCGAAAAAATTTAGTATCATCTCTCTATCTCTATGTCTAAACACAGCGATGATGAAATGCTTTGGTTTCTCGAATAAATTAAGCGTTGATGCAATACAACGTTTTAGATGAAATACAGTGACCAAGCATTATGGAGGAAGATGACACGATTATATACGACTGGAATTCGGTAGATTTAAAGATTTTTGTACCTTAGACAAATTTGGAGTTGTTCGTCTTTTGTGTTTAGGTGGGTAATTTGAATACATGTTCATCTGTCTGTTACCTGTTCGCTGTATTAATTATTTTCCCCGTAGCCAGGTTGCAAGGCTTATTGTTTCTTATGTAAAAATAAATTAATTAACTCCGGAATTAAAATTTTATTTCCCTAATTAACAAAATTTTAACTGATTGCGTTATACCCGGCCTAATTTTAGATACTAACGATTTCCCTGTTGAATTACCTAAACTTACTTAGAACTAATGAATCTTCTAGATTTATTAATGATTAAAAAATGATTTAAAGTTCTTGAAATTGCTATCATTACCGAATGCAATATTTGAGCAAACAAAACATTAAAGCATTTCAATACTTTGTGCTTTTTTCATTCTTTAGTAATTTTCTCTCTATTTATAGGGCGAGTCGGAGGGGTTTTCTCCTACAAATACAAGTCAAAGTGATTATGAAACACTGTTTTCGCCAGTAAAGAGTTTGAACCCAACACCAAAACGTCGAACACTCGAACGCGATGCTGATCTTCCAGATTTGGAAAGTACTTTCTAGCCAGTCAAGTGTTAAAGCCCTAAAACGTCAACACTAAAACGCCAAACAATCGAACGCGATGATGATCTTCTAGATTTGGAAAGTACTTCATCGCCAGTCAAGAGTTTAAGCCCTAGAATGTCAAAACGCCCAGCAATCGAACGCGATGATGATCTACCAGATTTGAAAAGAAGACTGCAGTTGGAAACGCTCATAAATGATTTTAATTTCACGTCATTACCAGTGAGCAGTGATAGCGAAAATTCCGAAGATTCTTCTGTAAAAATAGTAGAAAATCTAAACTCAGAAGAACATGTTATTTCGTCTGATTCAAGCGTTGAGCAAATAAAGACCGAGTGTTGTACAACAAAATATCATATGAACAACAAAGAAACGCCAATATATTCGACACCAATCGAAGCATTGACCGCGGTCGAAATTTTCAAACTTGCTTTTGGAGAGGAAGAAGAAAAGTACGCTTGTACCGAAAAACCTGTTGGCGTCAGATATAACTCTGTGTTTATGATTAATTTAGATAAAATTGATTTGAGATCTCTTTATGCAGATGACAACGGTGTTTGGAGCGTTGCCACTCCAAGAAAGTATTTTCGTGTCGAAATCGAGGACGGCAAAGTAACCGATGTTACACGCGGTCAGGACACGCGGGAAATTACACTCATCTTCTATAACGTCAATATGGCAAACACCAGGCTACATTCACTGAAAGAGGAATAACATATCAAAGGATCCTTTCAACTGTCTGTAGCAAGTCTGGTTCTAAGTGCAGGTTTGCCGTTGTGCAGTACATCCATCGAGATGGAAAAGAAGGTGATGTGGTATTGCATCCTCATGGAAACGCAAAGCATTCGAAAAAAAACGACCATTTTTGAAAACTGATCCAGAAATAATTGAAAAAATAAAAGATAATTTGGATATCAAACGAAAAAAGTTTTTTAGAAGCATGGTAGACGAAGCAGGAGGGCCACTTCATTCATCGTCAGCGGCATCAGAGCCACGTAATTTGCAGAAGATTTATAACCTCCGTAAACAAATCAAAGCTGAAAAAAACGCTGATGAGTTTATACATTTACTCAGTCAAGTGAAAAAAAGTTCATTTGTGCATGATTTGACAATAGATGCGTCCTCCGTACAGTATGTGCTTGCCTCCGAGAAACAGCTGAAGGATCTGGAGCATTTCTGTACACATCCTTTGAAGTTCTCGGTGTTTTCAATCGACTCGACTTATAATGTGGGAAATTTCTATGTTACAAATACTTGTTTCCAAAATTTTAAAATTGTACATGCAGATAGTAGATACAGGGGTCGACATCCATATGAAATAGGACCTACTTTCATTCACACAGAAAAGAGCACAAATAATTTTGTTAGTTTTTTCTGTTCTTTGTTGAGGATGAACCCCAATCTGAAGACTATACAAGCAATAGGTAGCGATGGTGATGAAGCAATCATGAATGCTGCCCTAATTTGCTTTCAGGATGCACAAAAACTGCTGTGCTCTACTCATAAAAAGGACAATATTCAAAGAAAGTTGAAGAATGACTTTAGAACCAGAGAGGTTGCATCCAATCATATATTATCAGATATTTTTGGGAAAGATGTTGCAACCGTTTATGAAAAAGGATTGATAGATAGTGTAACAACTGAAGAATTTGATAAGAAAGCTATGAATTTAAAGGCAACTTGGGACTGTCTCCAGCCTGGCTTCCATTCGTGGTTGCTAAAATACGATTCCGATTTATTTAAGAGGCATTTGATTGCGGGAGTAACGAATCTTGCACATGTTGAGAAACAGTACTCAACTAATCAAGTTGAGAGCACAAACAGTACTCAACTAATCAAGTTGAGAGCACAAACAATCACATGAAAGACTGGCTTGGTAGATCAAAAAAGTTAGGCTACCCTGTAGCAAATCGAAAAAATAGAAGAATACGTTAAATCTCAATAACAGGAGTTTGAAATGACCATTTACGCGACTGGTCCATTGGAAATTGCCAAAGGTTACGATTTCCTGTCTAAACAGCGTCATATTTGGAATGCAATGACAGCTAACGACCGTCGAGCTACAATTCAAACATTTTGGAAGTCTCCTTTAAGTTTTAGTTCTGGTACGGCAATTACCGTGGCAGAAGAATCAACTTCTGAAGCAATTTCATTCCAATCAAGCGCTAGATTCGACAGAAAACTTTCAATTATTGTTGATGACGTTGAATTGTCTGTTCTCTCAAAAGAAATGCTTGCTGACCTTTGGAGAAGGCCTGAGGATTTCCTAAAATCACCAGACTCTGTGGTAAAAGCACCTGGATTTGAGGGAATGTACATCAAACACTCAACCGATGATACCGGTAAAAATCCGCCTCATCTGGTAACACTACAATCAGCAGGCAAATTTGTCTGTGACTGCAGATTATATAAATCAGCTAAAATATGTGAACATTCTGTAGTTGCTGCAGAAATAAATGGAAAACTTGACCAGTACTTGGAATGGAGAAAAAGAGACAAAACAACTGTTAATCTCAGTGGATTAGTTAGCGCGGGAATAAAGTCAGGAGAGAAACCAAAAGTGCGCAAGCCTAGAAAAGGAGGAAGAACACCGTTAGAAAAGGAACCGGCGAGTACACACGAACGAGAGCCTCTGGTAGCGGACCAGTCAACAGCTGAAACATTAGCTGCCTTGGAAAACATGGAATCATATCATGATTCTGAACTCGTATATCTATTCCAAACTAAAGCACAAATGTGCTATGGATGCGGGATAAAAATTTTAAAGGATAATGAACAGAATAATTTAATCGTGCGAAAGTACTTTGAACGAGAGTATACTTTTCAAGAAATGAAGAAATGCAAATGGCAATTTGCATATTTCCATCTTCAAAACAATTGTATTAAGAAAAGGTTTCCAGAATACCGTAAAGAACTTTTAACTATGTTGTCATTATTGATTTTCAGTTTTGTTTGGTTTTGTTTATTCCGTTTCGTTGGTTTCATTTTGTTTCGTTTCGTTTCGATTTTTGGTTTCGTTTCAATTGGTTACGTTTCGTTTCGATTGGTTTTGTTTCGTTTCGATTGGTTTCTTTTCGTTTCGTTTCAATTTCGTTTCGCACTTTACAGGCGCCCACAGTACATAGAGAAAATGCATCGCGTTATATTTTGAAAAAAAATTCCTTGCATACAAACGATGAACTGATTAGATGTATTTGTAAGTTGGGGAATTTTAAATCGTTAATATGTTCATGTCCCCCTATTCGAAATGACTGCATTTTAACTGAATTTTAAAGATCACATTAACTGCATTCATGCTGAGAATACAGAGCCATACTACAGTCATCCAGCAACGTAACTGATTTTTAGATTGTTGAACTCTGAAACACAAATAAAATTGACGATATAGCTGCGATATCCTAGACTCAAAGCGAGGCTCAATACCGCATATAAGACCGTTTTTCTATTGGTAAGAAACATGTTACTTCGATCTGATTTGATATACAAACAACGCTTATCAATCGATAGATAATATCAAAACGTTCAGGGAAGCGTTAAGCTTTGTCAACAACCTATAATTCCTAATAGGTTATAGATCGCGTTGAATTGACAGAAATCCACCAGTATACATAACGTACAAGAAACTGCATAATGCAAAACAAGTCAGATAGTGAGAGAAAAATACGCTGACGTAAACAGGCTTATGGTAGTTTTATGATGACCAAAAGAGTGATGTTGCTTACCACGAAACCAATAGTAAATAACACTAAATGATATACAAATGTTTATTGTATCGATTGAACGTGAAGATTCCACTGGGATTAAATGTTGGGTTTTTTTTTCGAGTAAAATTGGGTAAAAAGGTAATCTCAGGTTGGAATGAATTCCAAAGGCATAATCAAGCCACAGGGGCTTATTAATAAAAAAACCCATCTTGGATACCGCCTCGCTTCATCAGCTTATTTCTCATTTAAATTGTTAAACTAGCCATATGCGCTTAATCCTATTCCTTCATAAATGATTATTCATTGAAATATGACCTTCGGTTTAGTTCTTTTTACACCAACATTAAAAAACTTGTTGATTTCCCGCGTAAACATTCGAAATCGACAACTCCATGGCTTCTGCAGAAAGCGAAAGTACGGCACTTGAGATCTCTCTCATACCATTGGTTATGGAAAAAGCCAGGGAGTTGTCGATTTCGGATCTTTACGCTTGAAAAAGATAGAATTCGTTGATGTGGACGTAAATAGAATTAATTTCAAGTATATTCCGAGTAAATAGAAATAATTTCCTTTTGGGCAAACGAAAAAAAACAAACCAAAATGCATCATGGGAATGTTTAGAAAAGGGAACCGTTTGGTTTCGTCCCCCGAATGATTGGGTTTATTCACCCCGCATGTTGTGCATCGATTGTAAACAAAGCAAACTTCAGAAGTATTAGCGAAGAAAATGTACACAGGTTAATTTTTAATTTGTCTGAACATTATGACCTTTATTTATACCGATGTCAAAGTCGTAATACAACCATTCCGGTCTCGACGCCAGGGGAGAATTTTAACATAAGGCGAAATAACGCGATACCCTTTTATGTCGTTGTTAACAAATTTTGTACATAATTTTTGCCATTGAAATTTGGCTTAATTGACCGGGAAAACTACTGTAATGTCCATCATTATACACATACTTAGCATAACCATCGTTGAAAAACGTACACAAAATTTGATATAAAATCGGACCAAACAGCTTTAACGAGGTTTTATTTTTCTGCACAAGCCCCTGTGATCAAGCAAGATGATTAAATCTTCAAAAGGATCTGCTGGTTCTATTCCAAAGAGGCAACTGAACAAAATGTCAGAAAGATTGAATAAATCAGATACATAGCTAATTCTTTTAGATCTTTTAAAGGTTTACCTTTTGAGTAACACTGCTAGACTCCATTTTAAATTCCTCCACCGACGAAGATGTTGATGACATCCGTAGTGCCACAACTTGTTCTGAAACTTATCAGAATG
Organism: Magallana ariakensis; assembly: GCA_020458035.1. Classification (NCBI taxonomy): domain Eukaryota; kingdom Metazoa; phylum Mollusca; class Bivalvia; order Ostreida; family Ostreidae; genus Magallana; species Magallana ariakensis. Next base: position 68,220,175 of record CM035811.1, read on the forward strand.
GTGAAAAAAGAACATTCTTGATACATGAAAGGAAATAAGGATAACATATTAAGTATACATGTACATGCATTAACATGTACCCAGTATTCTATCCTCCATTTCTTAGGAAAACCAATTGCGCTTCATAGATAGCGATAAAAATCTAAGCGATCCAGTTTTAATGAGTTTATTGATCGCTGGAAACATTGAGCAACCTAAGAAAAATGACGGACTGCACGAAATAAGTAGTCATGATGATGTCAGACTCAAATACCCATAACAGGAAGAGACTTGGTTATTTCTTTTATCTAGAACGTACTAATGTAATTTAACAATAATTTGAACACAATGCTTTCTTTGACGATTCATGCCGGTTATTAAGGTAGCGTTCATTTAAGAAAAAAATTACATAACCCGCTAAACAGGGTGTTTTTTATTTTTTCTGCAATGTCGATAACTTCATATCCTTCATGAATCGCCAAAAAGCATTCTAATGTTTAAGTAAAGTAAGTAATGCTGTAGATACCTAATTAAACGCGAGGAATCAATATCGCGAGAAGCACATCCCGCAGATTTTAAAATCTCGCTTTTATTTTTCGGACAAATCTAAACTCTAAAAAAGAGGCCAATATGCCTTAACGGTCACCTGAGTACCATATCCCATACACAAACTTGTCGAGGAGTCTCATATATGAAAAAAATGACAATAACAAACCGTCAACCATCTCAAATATGCATTTAATTAAGTTTTATTCTGGTGTACAAAAATTATAATATTGTAATGATGACCACCTCCCTGCCTGAAATCTTTCAAAAACGACTATGAAACCTAAAATTTAAGCGAAAACATAAAGATCATAATAAAGTGCAGGACTTGATATTGAAAAGGTGCAATACTTTTCCCATATTTGTTAATTCTAAAGATAGTTTGTATCTTTATGTTTTCCTAGATAAACTAAAACAAGGTGGCTAGTATACATATCTTATTTAAAACAACCTCCCATCACCATGGGCAGACAGAAACTCTTCTGTGAGCATTTAAACAATAAAAGGGCTTTAAAAGCTATAGAATGGTTCTCACTCCTCGTGGTCCAGCTTTTAAATATTCAACCTTTATATACATTTGTTTATAATCGGGTATTTATATCAAAATCGTTTTATGTGTACTGTTTACTAGTGATTTGGTTAGCCAATTATTCGGAAACCCACGGTCTGTCTCGCTTCTGCTACCTTCCGTTGGTCACTAGACCGAAAATAACGCTGAACTTATAAATATGGGTAACCTAATGTGACCTTTGAAGGGCCAATTAAAAATCGATTTTATAAAACCTGGTAATATGTTAACATATTAAAATGGCGGCTACCAGGTGATGATCGTCTGCCACCGTCCACAGGAGTCGGCGATTTAATTAATTTGTTGTTAATAATTAAGAAACAGGCAAAATCCTACCATTGAGCTTAGCGAGCGTAAAAAGCAAAGCTACAGGATGGCAACGCGTTTTCTAGATTTTCTCTAATTCGCTATCCGACCCACATTAAACACCATATATCATCTCCATAGTGTTATTTCATCAATCCCTGGCATTCATATAAATCCCATTTCTGCACATCTCGATCTTAAACAGCGGCCAATGACAATTCTGCGTGACGTCACATTCACTGCAGAACTAAATACTCGGAACACAGTCAAAGGAAGAGATAAAGATCAAGTTATTTCGAAAGACATCTGAAAGCATGGAGGAAAAGCTTGGTCTGCGGGAAGAAGCTTTCAACAAACCATTAGATGGCCACAGTTTTATACTTACGGACCAGTGTGGAACTGGTAAAACCTACTTAATTATTAAGGTATTGCATACAACTGATATACTTTTAACAACTACATATTAACGTAAATTATTGTCGAAAATTTCCCGCGAAAAGTTAAGCATAGCTTAGGAAGTATATATATGTATACGTTTTGTATATACTACTAGATCGCGGGAATTAACAGTATACACAACAAGATATCTGTGAGCCAATGCTCACTAGTAATACCCCCGCTCTGATGTGAATATGCAAAATAAGCAAAGTAGACATTTAACAGGAAGCAGACATCCGATTAGTACCAAAATAGATCCCAACGTATGGCATGCCTAAACAAATAGTGTGTTAAAATTTTAGGCATCTGTGATAAATAGTTGCTGAGAAATCTTTGACAAAATTTTGTTTGAAAATTAATGCTTAAACAGTCGTCATTTACAAGTATTAAGGTAGAATTGATATATTTTACGAATGATTATACGTACGAGTTATTGTAACTCTTTTGTGTTGGAGAATTTTAAACGTGCGAGTGCGAAAGTCAAAGATGCATGTGTTCCTTTGCTTACAAGTGGGCGCATAGAGGTATGTAGAGATATATATGTGTAAACACGAATTATTGCTATAATTTAATTTAGTAACGTTTATATTAATGCACGGTATTAGTTATATGCTTTGTTTAATTACAGTTTCACGTATTGAAGGAATGCGAGGTGACGATAACGTGCGTGTGTGTTGTCAAAATATTGCGTTGTGACTGCGTTGTTTAATAAACCTTCATACAGTATGAACTCCGCTCCTTTATTTAATAATATTCGTCGGGAACACATCCCTACCGGACCAACAAGAAGTTGACGTCCGATTGGTACAAAAATATATTTCACCACATGGCATGCCTAAACAAATAGTGTGTTAAAATTCCAAGCATCTGCGAAAAACAATTGCTGAGTAATCTTTGACAAAAATTTGTTTAAAAAATTTAGGCTTAAAACAAACAAAGTCATCATTTAACAGGAAGTTGACTTCCGATTAGTACAAAAATATATCCTACCATATGGCATACCTAAACAAATAGTGTGTTAAAATTTCAAGCATCTGCGATAAATAATTGCCGAGAAATCTTTGACGAAAGATGATGTGATGTTTTATAACCTTACTCACTTGATCGATGAATACACTCGTCATCCAAAGTCAGTTAAAGTGCCCCCAAACCAGTTTTCATTGTCACAAGCGTTTATTAAAAACAAAATCCTACATCTTTAGTTGTTGAGGGTGTTAAATCTGATGTCAAAGTATGACTGATTTGTAAATAAAGATATAACAATTTGTTGATCTCGTTTATTGTACAAAAATATAGGATTTCTACGCCTACTTTGATGAAACTGAATGTTACAGAGAAGAGTAGTCGAATTCAGGCATGAAAATCTATAATCTATAATTACCAATAAAGGAGGCTAATCAGTGTATGTTATAACAATCACGGGATGGACAATTCATTTTTTTTCATAGTTTTTTCCCAATTTGAGTGTCCCATTTAATGCGGTAAATTACGTTACGATTTTCTTAGATCTATTATGAAATTGTAATTTGCATTTAAGGTTAGGTTTCATGGATAACAGCAATCACAAAGTAATGAATTAATGAAATAATAATGATTTAGAGGCAAAAGATATCATTTCTGAAGAAAAAAATTCACAAATTCCGAAAACCTTACAATTTTGCATTTAATTGTGAATTACGTAACGCGATCTTGCAGACAGTACCTGAATGCTACAAATTTCAAATATCCTGACTGATGTACATACTGATGCCCAATAAAAATGATGCATAGGCAATGCATTTAACTGCCGTAATAACTTCCGTAGTTTCCTTAAAAGCAAAGTCTGTGAACTACGTTACAGTGAAATACGTTATGATAAATTTACTTCATGTTGTAAAATATTTTTACCTGGAGGCCAAATATTCATGGATCTTTTTTTATTGACACCGCTTAACAAACAATATACAACAGTGGATGTTGTATATTGTTTGACAATTTCAGATTTCTATGCCTAAAGCAAAAACTGTAGACAAAACATCAACATCAACTGATAGTGACAGTGAGGTAAGCCAAAATATTTTGATATTTATGTAAAGTAAATCAATGATCATCACCTGGTCGCCGCCATTTTAATATGTTAACAATAATTGTAGAAAGAAAGTTAACACGTTGGAACCATTTTTGACTTGGAGAGTGGTGGAAGCAATAGTTCTACATGTAAGTGTGTGTGTGCTAATTTTTGACTAAATGAAAGTTTTTTGGGGTTTTTTTTTGGAACTTGTTTTTGAGAATAACGAATAAATGTTATTCTTTGATATCATAAATATAAAATATTGATTTGCTCTGTTTACATCAGAGATATGCCTGTATTATAGTGTAACGTAATTCATAACAGTGTAACTTAATTCACACACATTTGCAAGTACTGTTTTTTATTTTAGATAATGACTAGAATGAGCAATGCTGAGCGTCAAAAGAAATATCGGGAGCGGAAAAAGGCTAAAGAAGGCGAAAATTATTTGAAAAAAGAGGTTCAACGTGTAAAAAAAGTATTATGTGCCCACTTCAGAATAATCAATAAAATCGCTATCGAAAAGACGCAAAAGAATAAAAGAAAGCATGCGAAAACATCGACAGAGAGCAAAAGAAAGCACATGTGCAGCAGACTCAGATGGGCACTAGTAATGACCACATTCAAACTGAAATGCAGACTAATGATGATAAACCTAGACCATGCGGTTCAACAACTGGAAGTCAGCCAAGCACATTTTCCATTGGACAATATCTAGTAGTAAAAATGGATTGAAACGAAAAAGAACCAATAAATCTCTTTCAATGGCAAATAAGAAAGTAAAGACACTAGAGTTAAAAGTTAAGGCACTAGGTTTGAGAAATGCAACACTGAGAAAAAGAGTACAGCGATTAAAAGATAAATTTGATAAATCTCAAACTAAACAGAACAATTCTTCGAAAATACCAGCAGTATCAAGCACACCAAGAAGCAGAACAAGACTAGAGGTGAACAGTCCATTAGGACAAATTTTGCTAAATTACACTGAAATTGATTCAGTAGTTCTCGAGAAGAAGATATTTAAAAATGCAACCCCCTTTTTCTACAGTTTTGAGGTTTTCTCCGTTTTTAATAAAGATCGGTCTTTCATTTTTGCAATTTATAATTACCTCACCATAGGGATCCTTTGTGCCAAATTTGGTTTCAATTGGCCAAGTGGTTTTAGAGAAGAAGTTTAAAATGTGAAAAGTTTACAGACGGACGGACAGAGGGACGACGGACAAACTGAGGGACGACGAACAAACTGTGATCAGAAAAGCTCACTTGAACTTTCAGTTCAGGTTAGCTAAAAACCAACTGCATGGATATTTAGAGAAACGGATGAGTGAAAATCTGTACTAAATGTATCTGCAATTAGCGTTAATTCTTTTTGGTGCAGGATTTAATTTCAAACCAGTGAGTAGGTATTTAGTGCGTCGTATCTCTAAATTTTGTTCTTTCGGTCAAATTAAAATTAATAACAATTTTATCACTACAATAAGGATTTCAGATAAACGATTTTTTAATGGGGGGGGGGGGGGTCAGCCCCCTTTCTTATTTAACATCCCCGTTCTATGCACAACAAAGAACCAGTTTAACAAGAGATTGAACTTTGGGTAGTTGTGTCAAACAACAATGTGACGTAGGCATGTCTATTTCATTGCTATCCACTCAACCATGGTTCTTTGAAATCAACAAGATATGTCTGGCTTTTGAACTATGTTTACGCAATTGGTGTATATTTCGCTTCAAACCGCGTCATTTTTAATTTGTTTTGACGTAAGAAATGGATAGTTACGTCCTAATGAAAGTCCAAAGTCTTCTTAGAATGGTTCTAATCGGTTTATTGTTTCCAAATTAATGTCTAAGGTTTATTACCAATCTATCGTGATATAAACATGCAAGAAATTTAAAAAAGAAAAGTGCTAGGTTTGGCATTTTCATTTGCATGTTTGAACCATAGTTCAACCGGGCACTCCGGCTTCCTCCCACATCAATGACACCCTCACAGTAACACCCGTGCCAACGAAAGATATTAATATTGTAGAACTTGTTTATCAATCGTTGTAAAATAAATAAAGTTCAGATTTTAACCATAGTTGTCGGAACCAGCAACCCAATGGTTAACTCGCCCTACACTTTCCACCATGACCTTAATTAGCCAACCCGCTTTCCTGGGGGCACCAGTTTTGAAAAAGTTTTTTTCAATTAAGACTAAAATCGCTTTAAATTATTCCATTTTATTTATTAACTTTTTTGAATTAACCAGAGATGTCCGATCCAAAGTATCTGCCCGCGATGCATGTGAACTCGTCCTACACTTTACACTTTTTGCCATGACGATAATTAGACGTGTTCTTGAGATGTTCTGGAAAGTTCTATCCGATTCTCTCACCAGAGGTAGTGCTTCGCAAGCGTTCTATCCATCAAAACTAATATCGGGCTCTGTAAGCCTTTCCTCAGAATGATCAGCAAGTCCAATTGTTGGTTACCAAGTAGTTTATTAATCAGCGTGATCGTATAGTCAATTGAAGCAGCCCAAATCAAAGAATATAGAATACGTTTAACATCATTTTACATGAGTATATATAACATTTTACTTATAATTGACAGTTCTGACTAGTCCGGCCCATCTATGATGATCATGAGTGAACATTTAGTGTCAAAATTCCAGAGTTAAATTTTATTTCTAAATAAAGTAACAGAACTGTCAAAACTGTCAGAAAGAATATTGTGATGCGGGGTTTGAGCCTCAGAATCCGAGTCTCTGAGTCCCCCACCTGGGTATGATGCATCGCTTACTCATAATATATTCATTCATACATGACTTTAAGGTTACAAAGGTTAAATAGATGGACAAGCATTACAAGACTAACTTGCAGTATGAGGGCCTTCATTACAGACACAGGATCGCCAAATATGACAATTTGTTGATAACTTGTTTATATATTTTCAGTTTGTATTTTACTGTGTCAGAATTAATTAACCTCATTTATGACAACAATTATTGGGATGCAGTATTTGGGTATCCCGCCCTAATATGACGCGTCACTTGCTTACAATATTAAAATATACATAAGTATTATAGTGACCAATATGTAATGATATTAATTCAAGGTCATAACATGGCTATCTGTTTACATACGTCCCCCAAACAAAAGAAATATCCCGAAAGGAAATTTCTCATGTCTGGCGCCCGGAATAGGAAAGCGTCCTTGATCTCCCCTTGGTCAGATGAACTTCCTAGTGACATACCAGTCAGAACATCTATGTTAAGAGATAATATCAAGTGACATGTTTCCACCTTCAGCTTGGAACATCATTCACATACAAAAGCAAATCTGTAACCAGGATGTATACATAAAATCATATACATGTAGTTTGATTATATCGCATTCCAATCACGAAAACAATAATGAATAAGGTATGACAATAATGACCAGGATGAAATTATCATAATTGAAGATAATCGTAATTCATCATCAAAGTAATACTAAGTATGGTTAAGTTTAATGTCACATATATATACAAAGTTAAGGCATTCTTGTAAGTTCACAAAATATCTCTTCCTTCTAAGGGGTGCAGTTAATGTACTAGCTTCATAGGTTCGGAGTCCATCGGTTTCTTTCTGTACTTCTCCAGAGCGAATACGAAAATTTAGCACTTTTTACACATTTTGCATTAATAATTTTCACAATTTTTCACAATTCCTTTTTAAGGAATACACAACTTCTTCATGGCTGCAGCTTAATTATTCACACATCATCGGCACCCGTGGATAGAGGATCGGCGCGGATGGCGAGGCGACTTCTCGCGGAACATCTCCTGCGTTCCTCTGTTGCGTAGACATCGCGGCCTTCTCTTCCAGGTATTTACGTGCCAGCTCTGGGTCCGGTCTATAATATTTGGTCCATGGAGATTCTTCATTTTTCTTCTCTCCAAGTAATTGTTGTGCTAGTTTGGTCGAAATTGTCCCCGTACTATTGGTCATTTTGCGAGTTTCGAGACTTCCGCTCCGTCGGGGTTTCTCTTGGATCCTAACGTTTTTCGGGATTGGTTTAAGTTCAATAGTGTCACTAGAGGTCCATTTCTCCGGATTCACACAACAAAATGTATTGTCCTTGGAAGAACCTTTCTTATCTCCGTCACTACCCCTTTTTCGACAACCTGACCAGCAACCACCACAGCATATACCTCCCCACTTTTTAATCGTTTTGCGTTTCTTATTCAAAGTCCTTACGTTATTGTTATTGCCAAAGTTAAACACACATAAAACCAAGAACTTCCCACCCAAGATAATAATTCCATGGGTTGCAGATTAGTGACTGGCAATTGCAATTCCGCCATAAGTTTATTCATAGGGAAAACCTTAATATCTTTTAATTTGTCAGAAATCTTAATTTGTCTTGAATTTTGAAATTACTTTCTTGATTTTAATATTAAGTTATGATAATGAACCATGAAACCCGAGCAACCTTGTCCCATACTCAAAATGTCGATCGCAATATTTGATTGTTTTTACCAATAATATTAATTCACTTACAAAAATCAGTCTTTTAGTTTCTTTACTTAAACGCTGTCTCATGTATTTCGAGTATATGTTTAATCTCTTCAACTCCGCATACTAGTATACAAATTACAGAGGTACTACTAGTATGTCCGCGTTTGCTAGTCGGCGTATCTCAATATCTGTTTTAATGTCACAGGGGGTCATGCTGTCATACCTATTTAAAAGCGTGCATTATATACAAAGCTAAGCTTATTCAAGATTATTTACATCTACATATACGATAATATAACTGATTTAGTTTATTATTTTGGCTAGTTCCTTCATTATAGCCAACGCATACTCTTGTTTAGTATGTCCTCTACAGGGCTTAGGGATTGATTTACGCGGTTTAGGGATTGGTTTGAAGCCTAGACCTACTTTAGGGACTATTTCATCTATTTCCATATCTTCATTTAAGTATACATTTGGGTTATCTAAGGATATTTCATAGTCTTGACCACTATTTTCATCACATTGTTTTGACTCAGGGGTCTCATCCGATTCTGAATCTACAGTCTGATCACTCTCGGTTTTGTACTGTTGATCATCCATGATTTTCTTAGCTCTTATACGTCTTTGAAGTTCTGCTAGGGGAATATCCTCTTCGTCTGAAGATCCTTCTCTTTCCCATTGTTTGGACTGTATAGCTCTTTCTAATGGTTCTGGTTGCATGTCTTCATTGTCCGACGACGATTCATCTTCTGGTGGCACAACATAGTTAGTTTTTCTTAGAGTTCTTCCACCATCTTCAGTAGTTTGTGAAAGGGGCCAGTGCGAAATGTCTGCCAATCTTAATTGTCGTGCATGGCATTTGGTGGTTAATCCAGTCAATTGATCTCTCACCACGAAACTAACTGGTCCTTTCTGCTCTATGATTCGGTAATATGGTAGCCACTTTTTATCTAACTTATTTTGTCTTCTGTTGTTTTTAAGGTAGACAGGGTCACCAACCCGAAAATCTTCGTCTTTGCTTTTCTTATCGGCCTGAGCTTTCTGTTTCTTTTTGGCTTCCTTCATATTGCGGTGTACTAGCATGAACGCTTTGTGTTGTTCTTGAAGAGCAATCTTGTGTTGGTCTTCTCCTGCATATCTCCTTCGAGGTTTCATTAACGTATCAAGAGGTAATACGACATCTCTGTTGTACATAAGGTAATATGGAGAAAACTTTGATGAATCATTAGGATGGAATCGAATGGCTGCCAATGTCTGATTGAGATGAATATCCCATGTTTGAGCGTTGTCTGTTATTTTCTTAGCCATCACGTCATGAAGAGTTCTATGAAACATTTCTACTTTACCGTTACCTTGAGGGCTGTAACAAGATGTTTTGATGTGGTTGATGTTCAATTCTTTTAAGGTTTCTTCCACTTTCTTGTTCACATTTTCTGTTCCGTTGTCTGTGAGAATTTGAAGAGGACAGCCATATCTTGGATATATTTCTTCTAAGATAAGATGAACTATGTTGTCAGCTGACTTATCAGGAACGGGAAAAGCTTCTGGCCAACCAGAGTAAATGTCAATAAAAGAGACTATGTACTTGTTTCCTGACAAGGATGTTGGATATGGTCCTGATAAATCAAGTCCTACCTTAGCCATTGGAAAAGGTGGTATATCTGTCTCTTGAAGTGGAGGCTGATTTTTCTTATTGCTCCTCGTTTGGCATACTACACATCCTTCTACATAGGAATATAACCTTTTATATAAATTTGGTATGTAGTACTTTTGTCTGATTACGTCATATGTTTTGTCTACTCCCATATGTCCAAGTCCGTCATGATACTGTTGCACTACTAAAAGTTCTAACTCACGTGGTACATACAGTCGAAGTCTTGGGCCTTCAGAGTCTCCATCTGAAAGATAGTACATCAAACCATCAATTTCCAGGAACTTCTTTTCTTCGGTTACCGTTGCTGTTCCTTTATTTAACCGATTCTTTAGTTTCTTGATCTGATCATCGTGTTGTTGACTTTCTTTGATGTTGATTTCTTCTGGTAGATCAATAAAGGGTTTGATCAATTCGTCGTGTTGCTTAACCTCACATTTGGCCAATCTCTTAGGGGACATGGCATTTGAGTTAAGTACGTTAACTTCAAAGAAATTGTCCTTAACATCTGGTTCATCGTGCTCTGACTGCTCTTCCTCTTCACACTCAGGATTGACTGTAGGTAATCTGGATAAAAGATCTGCACAACAATTAAATCTTCCTTCTATGTACTCTACCTTACAGTTATATCCTGCGATACTTAATGCCCATAGTTGAATTTTCTTATTTTGCATCGGAGATTCTAAGATATATTTTAGCGGCTTATGGTCTGTTCGTATAATAAACTGAGCACCGTGTAAGTAATGGTCTAACTTCTGAAGGGCGTAGTGGATTGCAAATGCCTCTTTTTCTATGGTTGACCATTTTTCTCGAGTTTTACTCAGCTTATGGGATAAGTAATATATTGGCTTATCGTCTCCTTCATCTGTTCTTTGGGTGAGGCACGCTCCAATACAATTGTCGCTGGCACCGGTGTACAAGATGTACGGCTTATTAGTATCTGGATATGCTAGCAAAGGCACTACCGTTAAACTTTCTTTAATAAAGTCAAATGCTTTTTGGCAATATGGTGTCCACTTAAACCTTGAATACTTTCTGGTTAAGTCAATCAATGGTTCTGCAATCTTTGAGAAGTTTGGTATGAATCTCCTGTAATAACTACACATACCTATAAAGCCACGAACCTCTCGGACTGTAGTGGGAGCAGGTAACTTTCTTATAGCTTCGACTTTCTTTGGATCAGGTGTAACGCCATGTTCATTGATGATGAAACCAAGATATTCAGTCTGTTCCCTGAAGAAACTACACTTCTTAAGTTTTAATTTTAGTCCATGCTTTCTTAGGCGATTAAAAACGTCTTGAATATGACGAAGATGATCTTCCGGTGTCTCTGAGAATATAAGAATGTCATCCAGGTATGCGATGGCAAACTCCTCTTGTCCTTGAAGAACTATGTTCATCAGCTCTTGGAAGACTGCCGGTGCATTACTCAACCCAAATGGCATCCGGTTGAATTGGAATAGTCCTTTGTGACATGCAAAGGCCGTTTTTTCTTTACTTGAATCTTCTAATTTCACTTGCCAATATCCACTCTTTAAATCTAATGCAGTAAAATATTTTGCCTTACCTAGTAAACATAGGATGTCATCAATCAACGGTAGCGGAAATGATACTGGTTTCACTATCTTATTTAAACTTCTAAAGTCGACGCACATCCGGTCTGATCCGTCTTTTTTCTTCACAACTACTAAGGGAAATGACCAAGGTGATTGTGATCTCTCAATAATCTTTGCGTCCATCATTTCCGGTATGGCCTTGTCAATTATCTGTCTTTTATTTAAGGGTACACGGTAGGGTCTATTCTTTATTGGGTGATGGTCTCCAGTTTCTATCTTCATTTTAACAGTATCAGTCACACCAAGATCACTGTCTTTCTTTGCAAATAAATCATTGTTTTTGCTCACAAGTCTTTTGATTGGGTGTTCGAATCTTTTAGGTACATCAATTTCTTCTTTTGTGTCTTGAGTAATCTGTATTTCTGAGATTTCCTTCTGCTTTAATGCGGTAACGCGTCCTACGATGTAGCCTGTCGGAATTTTATAATTTTTGTTAGTTTGGTTAACGAAGATCATTGGAAGTTTCTTATCCTTTCGAACTCTACAAACGGTGTCTTTTAAATATAGTCCTGGATCTTCCATAATGCAGTTATTGTCTATGCTGTTCACTTCAACTAAGTCACTTTCTTCCAGAGAGAAATTATTTATTTTTCCATAGAATACTGTCACCGTGTTTGGCCTCATAATAAGTTTCTTAGGTGTTCTTACAATAGTAGAGATATGTAAATCTTATTTAAGTTCAGCGTATACTTTGCCATCAATACGCATGAGTCCAAGATCAAAGTATAAACGAACATTGTTTTTCTTGAGCCAATCACGACCGAGAATCATGTTTCGGTTGAGTCCCTTTGTCACATAAAGTTTGTGGTCTAAAGTTAATCCTGAAATCTTAAAGGAGATATTTACATACCCTATCGCAATTAAAGAATTACCATTTGCTGCTTGTAGAGAGGGGATGTCATTTTTAAACAACTTTGGGCGGGGAAATACATTATCATACATTTTCTTACTAATTAGAGATACGGCTGCACCTGTATCTACCAAAGCCCTGAATTTATTTTTACCTATTTTTAATAAGCAGCTACTGGGGTTGTTAGTAAAATTAATTTCATAAGTAGGTCTTTGTTTAAAGTTCTTTCTTCGGGCTTCAACGAAGGAAGAACGTTTTAGTTTTCCTGTTTTTGTTTATTAACAGAAGAGCGCGGTTTGAAATTTTGAGACGGTCCCTCATTTACTCGGTTTCTAAAATCATATGTTCGGCCTTGGCGATCTGATGATCTGCCCCGATTTTTCTGCGTTCTCTGATACACACGCGAGCTCCAACAATCTGCACGTACATGACCTACTTTACCACAATTCCAACATTCCACAGGTGACCGGGGATTCTGCTCTATATTATGTACCGGTTTGTTTTGACTGAGTCGTTTATTCATTTGAGGACGGGACCTGATTTGGGGTTTATTTTGAGAACAAAATCGAGCCCTATGACCCGTTTGTTTACATTTAAAACACCTACTATTTCGCGCATGGTCAATTTCCATTGGTTCTACATGCCTTGTTTCTATTGAGGTAAGATTATCTGCTCTATCCTTTAATAAGGGAAGAGTAGTATCAAAATTTGAAAGAGTTCGTCTGTTGTCATTACTTTGAACAATTTCTGTCATATTTGACCCTCTTATCGCTAGTCTCTGTCTCAGGTTTTGTTCTCGCATTGCTATTTGAATTGCGGATTCTAAATCTTTAGGGTTTTCTCGCAAAATTTTCATTCTGAGGTAGTCGAATGTCAACCCGTCACAAAAGATATCTACTAACTGTTGTTGTACCAAAGGATCTTTTAGTCTGTCTTTATTGTATGCATCTTCCGCGATTTGTAATAGTCTCTCAGCGAACAACTGAACACTTTCATTTGAATTTTGTCGAGTCCTACGCATTACTGCTAACGCGTGTTGGGAATCTGTTATTTCTGCAAATCTATTTTTAAGGGATTCTTTGAGATCGTTCCAAGATGGGATTTCTTCAGACGCATCTGTTTCATCTAAATACCTTTTGATATAATGCCCCACTGAACCCTTACTCGTTATGTATGCAAGCATGGGGATCTCATGACCTTGTTTCCCAGACATAACACTGTACTTTTCAACTTCTTTTATCCATTGTTTAAATTTTTTAGCATCTCCTTCAAACGGAGTTATCACAGAAGATAGGGGCACTGAAATTGCGGCTGTCATAGCTTTAACTTGACCAATGAAAAAATCTTTATCATCATCCTGATTTGGGACTCGGTGTCGAGGTTCACGAGTTTCATACAACCTAGCGTCATGATATGTTTCAAAAGTATTTTGTTTAACATTTTCTTTTTCTAAGGATTTTTGACATGTTTCTTGCCCTTTATTTTCTTTACTCTGACCCAACCCCGCGAATTGTTCTTCTACGGTAATTGCTCCATTTGATTTTTAAATTCTTTTTTATCAAACCCATCACCTGTTGCCATATTGGTTGCTAAGACAAAGCTGCTTACTTTGAGATAGTTACAAGAGACATATAGAAATGGTTCTTACCTTATTTTCTTTAACTTCGCTTAGTCCTGGTCACGGGCACCAAGAAAGTTTGTGTAAGCCTTTCCTCAGAATGATCAGCAAGTCCAATTGTTGGTTACCAAGTAGTTTATTAATCAGCGTGATCGTATAGTCAATTGAAGCAGCCCAAATCAAAGAATATAGAATACGTTTAACATCATTTTACATGAGTATATATAACATTTTACTTATAATTGACAGTTCTGACTAGTCCGGCCCATCTATGATGATCATGAGTGAACATTTAGTGTCAAAATTCCAGAGTTAAATTTTATTTCTAAATAAAGTAACAGAACTGTCAAAACTGTCAGAAAGAATATTGTGATGCGGGGTTTGAGCCTCAGAATCCGAGTCTCTGAGTCCCCCACCTGGGTATGATGCATCGCTTACTCATAATATATTCATTCATACATGACTTTAAGGTTACAAAGGTTAAATAGATGGACAAGCATTACAAGACTAACTTGCAGTATGAGGGCCTTCATTACAGACACAGGATCGCCAAATATGACAATTTGTTGATAACTTGTTTATATATTTTCAGTTTGTATTTCACTGTGTCAGAATTAATTAACCTCATTTATGACAACAATTATTGGGATGCAGTATTTGGGTATCCCGCCCTAATATGACGCGTCACTTGCTTACAATATTAAAATATACATAAGTATTATAGTGACCAATATGTAATGATATTAATTCAAGGTCATAACATGGCTATCTGTTTACAGCTCTCAAGAAACGAATTGGCTTTATTTGTTCAACATTTGTCAAATCTTAAGTTCTATGTATACTCTACATATGTAACCAGTAAATAAACTGTACACAAACTATTATTCACGACGACTTTATTTCGCGATTTACTTGAGATGAACTTGTTCGCGGCGTATAATGTTCGCGACCAAGCCTTATCCATACCTGCTTTTTAAATACAATTATATGGCAAATACTTGTCCGCGGCAACAAATATTCGCGGCAATGAGGCTTTCGCAAACCTCGCGAAAATTTCTCGCACGCGAATTAAAGTTGGTTTACAGTATTCGTTTTTTACGTAATCATTCAATATTTATTTCATCGCAAGTAAATATTTTGATGCAAAATTCCCCTGATTTGGATCAGCCAAAGCGTGTCCACAACCTTACTCACAATTTTGCTATTTCGGCCATGTTTATCGAAAATTAATGAAACAATAATTACTTATCAGTTAATATTCAATAATAGCGTACGGACATCATCTCACATGTGTTGAAATGCCAAGGGTATAAGCAGTTACTCTGGTACATGCATTTTGTAGTTTATTTACAAAATGCCTTAATTTATAAGTATAGATATATGTTGACATGTTTTGTGTCTATATTTACTTTGGTTTGTTGAATGTTATCTTTTAAGACTAAGTTATCAAACAAATCAATTTGCGTCGACAAAAATCTTATAAAGAGAACTCATAATACATATCAAAACATTAGTTGACACAATGTCTACTTCTTTTGCATGCCGGGAAATTTTTTTCCAGGGTTATCTTTGTTTGCCGGAAGTGTTCAAGGCTTATTTTTTAAAAATAATTTTTACTATGTAATGTTTTACATTAAAATGTCTAGACCACCTAACCTTACAATTTACATCATTCTGCAAATGTTAGAGAGGTTTAGCAAACCAACGTGTACGCGTACGTGTACGTGTAGAAAGGAAAATATGTGCATTACGTCATCAGTTTGTGTAATGACGAATCTCTACACGTATGTACCCGAATAAACATACGTGTAAATTGCAAAGTACCCGTAAGGTCGAACTTGTAGCTTCTATTTCCCTGTTGGGTATTTATTTTAACAAATATGTGTAATTCTCTTGAGGTTAGATATTTAATGCGAATACTGATACCTAAAAACATAAAATTTCATTGAAATTTAATATGTAATTGGAGTATAATACACGTATCTCTTCCTTCAAAACATGCGATATGGCTCTGTTATTTTATTCAACTGGTATAAATAAAAATAATCATATATAAAAAATGATGTTCAATAAAATTAACACATGCAATTCTTAATTTTCGATTGTTACTAAAAATTATCAGATAAGTATGAGAAAATATCTAAAATTACATTTAAAACATTTACACGTACAGGTACACGTTATAACTGCTAAACAGGGAAAGTAATATGAACTGGTACGCGTAGTTCTAACTTGTAACCTACACGTACAAGTACGCGTTGGTCTGCTAAACCTCTCTGTTTTCTTACTAAAAACAACAGAAAAACAGATTTTTTTCTCAAGTTGTCTTGTATTCAGGTCCAATACCTTAGCATTATAATCGAGTCCATCTTCTTGTTGATTTATAAGAGTTATTTCTCACTGTGTTTAGTGCCCAATGAGTATGAGCAGTGACTAATGTGACTTTTTCGCTAGAATTCGACTTGTTTGACACTGTATATTGTCCTTAAATAATAGCGGTATTCGATGGGCTAGAGTTGGGTTTGTATTCAAACCATGTCGTAATTTAATAATCCCTGGTTGATGGTGTTATTTCCGTTCAATCTCAGGTTACACAAAGAAACAAATCCCATTAAAGAGGAGTTTAAGTCTCTTCTTGTTTCTTGTGTCATCAGAATCTGAGAGTTCACTTTCATCACTGATTTCTATACCCCATTCTCCTATGAGTTGAAAAAAAGAAAGAGTTTCCATTATAGTCTCAAATTTCTTGTCCTCCGTAGAGAGAATTGGTTGCCTTTTTGGGCTAAATATTTCAACAATTTGTGACGTATGTTCTATAAGTCTTCTGCTTGCATAAGGTTCTCAGGATTTTTTAGGGTGGATTGGTAGGCCTTCATTGGGTACAACATGTCCTTATTGAGTACCTGTATGGCCAATTCATTTCTCATCTTAGATGCTGGTGTGACTCTGTAGATTTTCTATAAATAGAGAATCGGTTATAATTGAAGCTTTCTGCCCAGTGCTTCCAGACAACGTAGTTGTTTTCTAGGAACAAACATCTTCCAGCATTTGTCTTGCGTTGCAATTTACATAATTCTATGTTATTACGTATGTTTTTCAAACAATGCATCATATCTTGAATGCATATTATATTGTGCTGGGGAAACAATGTGTCACTAAATACAAAGTCAGAGGTTCTGGGGGTCTCAGGGTGGGAAAACAACATTCCTGCACATTTTCTGTTTGTGGAGGCTCCATCTGTCATTAAGTAGTCCACATGCACATTCCTGTCCCCAACCATATTAACGCATTGCCAAAATACATTGTATAGTTGGTGTGCTGTTCCTGGATTAGAGCCAAAATAAACCACTGGCCACCTTTGAAAAGAAAAGTCACCTTGGCAAGTACCCATGCTATTATGACAATGACACAAGGAAGTACTGCTATTATAAGATTGACCTAATGAAATATGTTCTGGAGTAAACTAATAAAGGATAATTAATGTTACAATTGCATTTTTATAGGCCTTAACCATTATAGTAAATTTCAATAAACATTAAACACAATTCACTTGAATCCAGTTAATCTATAAAAAAAAATCTGATTACACGTGTCGCTACTTTCATTTCTTACTTTTCCTTTCAAACCATGTCGATGTTGTTATTTGTGTCTCCATGTCCACAATCCTACCAGATTCCACGCGTCGTCGACAATTAGTCCACCATGTCTTCCAAACTCTGGAAAATTCTGTTTGTGCATTTCTTTTTACATCCACAGCAGATTGGTCTCACGAGTCACAAAATCTTTTTGGAATTTTTGTAGTACAGAAGTAGTCGCTTGGGTGGCAGTCGTAAGAAATTTGATTTCTTTAAATCTTCATACGCCTGTGTCGGGTCCCAGTGTCCCAGGTGCTCTTCCAAATATGGCTACACACATTTCTGCAACCGAGATCGTAACAAAAGTCCAAAATTCTTTGGCAGTCCCTCTTGTTTCAAAACGATATTGATCAGCTTTTTTCCTTACCTCCTGATCATCACTGTTGAGAACAATTTGTTCCACATTTTCCTTTGACACTAAGTTTGAGTTACTACCACAGTTTTTGCGAGGTGTTTACTTGCCCAAATAACTGTTCTGATTAACTTCTCTAAATACACGTTTCTACACTTGGGAATCCTTCTTGTATTACTTTAGAATAGAGCTTGGAGTTGTCACAGTCTGTCTTTTTGAATTCAGATTCCCCAGCTGTACTGCAATCTGGGTTCTTCCTTTTACTGTGATTTCGTTCCCTAGGGATGTTACAAGAGGGATATGCATCCTGTTTTAAAAACCATTTTATAAAACACATATCAGTATTGAGACCTCATTATTGATGTTTGTTCAGTTTGATTTAAAGCCGAGAATTTCTAAATTCTCTTGAAATGTTTTTGAAAAGTAATCATCTTTCTTAAATCTTTTACACAAATTTGAAATGACCACTGGGTTGCATGCTGACTGACGTTTTTCATAATAATTGTTAGATTATAATTAATCACCTAATTTATTTTTTTAATCATTGAATGCATTAACACTATATGACTATTTTGGCCCCGCCCCAAAGTCAGAGCCCCTACCTCGGGGGACATAAAATTTAAAATTTTGGTAGAGGGCTTCCTGGTCTACAAAATTATGAATTCAGTTTTCCTTAAAGGTGTGAAAAAGTAGAGAAGATATTTTTTAAACATCATATGCATTTACACCATATAACCATTTTGGCCCCGCCCTACCGACAAAACCTGAAATTTATAATTTTAGTAGAGGACTTCCTGGTTGACATAATTATGAAGTCAGTTTTTCTTACAGACGTGTGAGAGTAGAAAAGAAGATTTTTAAACATAATATGCATTAACATTATATGGTCATATTGCCCTCCGTACGGCCTAAACCCCTGAGCCATCGGCAATGAATTTAACAATTTAGGTAGAGGAGTTCGTGGACATCATAACCATGCATTCAGTTTTTGGCCCACATGTGTGGGAGTAAAGGAGACGATTTTATTAAATTTAATGAAAAAATGACAATAACAAACCGTCAACCATCTCAAAAATTGTAAAACGAAATACAAATTCAAAACAGAGCAATACACAAACCTCCAAAAACATAGAGGTAGGATCAGGATCATACATTTTCACTATATGGCTATATTGGCCCCGCCCTAGGATCTAAAACATGTCGCAGTGATGAATTTCACAATTTTGGTAGAAGACTCCATAACCATTCATTTAGTTTTTAATTACCATATAATATATGGGAGTAAAGAAGAATATTTTTAGATTTAATACATTTTTACTTTATGGTCATATTGGCCTCACCTTAGAGCCTGAACCCCGACCCAGGGGCCACGATTTTCACAATTTTTGTAGAAAGCTTCATGGCATTCAATATTCCTCACATGTGTGGTGGTAGAGAAGATTTTTGAAAATTTGACTTTTTTTAGAGCGGTGTCAATACATATTGGCTATCAGGGTCCAATCGTTCTGGTAAAAGCAGCTGTCCGCCGAGGATCTTAATGCGACACTGGTTATATAACGGACAGTCAAACACGAAGTGTAGTTCATTTGTTGGTTACAAATAGTGCACAATCGTTCGTTTGAAGGTTCTACACTACGGCCAACGCGGATCCCGTATTTTCCCGCGACACCGTGATGGTGTTTTAACCCTTTCCGCGATACACCGTCGCGGTATTGTGATCGCGGGGCCACGATTTTACCGCGATGGTGTAAGACACCGTAACAGATGTGTGTTCGGTATCAGGGATTAAACCGAGAAGAAGAAAAAAAGAGCTGTTTAATTATTGTTATAATTTAGATATAGATATTATTAGAAGAACAATTCATTATTTTCTTTGAATTATTTTTAACAAAAACTTCTAGAAAACTATTGCTACATGTATTTTGTTAATATTGTACAAGAGCCCCAAACATAGCAATGTATTACGCAAATCATGCATATACGTGTACTTGAAAATTAGTAATATTTTAAAGTATTATTTTTTTTGCATATGATGAGTTGAAAATATGCCACGGATTTTAAGAAGACAAATATTACGCGATGTACTATTATGAGGTCGCTACCGTAGGCATCAACTCAAGTTGTATGTTTTACCCTCAATCTGACTCTTATTTAACTCATTAACTACTTTCCGGCCTCTCTCTCTCTCTCTCTCTCTCTCTCTCGTTTTAAATAAATAAGATTTTATGTACATTTATGTAAATTACATGTATCTTAATACGGTCGCGATCGGTGTTAATTAAAGTTGAGGCAACGGTATGGTCAATCATGGAACAATTATCACCTTGCAGGACAAGTGTCACCTAAATAAAATTTCCCGTTACACGGGTCCCGCGTCTAACGCCTTAAGGCATTTAAATGACCAAGTAGGTGTTAAAATTAGGTAACGCTTGCATATACACAGCCACTTCGAGGTATCGAGAGTTAAAAAACAATAGATAATGAATAACGGGACTGCAGTTTGACTTCGAGGGATCAAGGGTTTCGAGATTAAGAGAGTAAATTTGCTTATTTATATAGGGAAAAACTTCGAGACCGGAGACTCACTTCAAGCGATCAAGAACTTCGAGCCATCAAAAGTTACCTGTAAAGTATTAATACATGTAGCCGTTTTCAGAAAAAAGTAAAATATTAAAGGAGTTTGATATATGCAATAACGCGTTATTATATGAAGGCGACAATAAATATTGTACGCGCTTTAGGTAGACCGTCTATATTCGAACACAAAATAATGCATAATTCAGACAGGTACATTGAAACAATCATCCCTATGTTTTCGGGTGTGTATAACTATTACATAACACTTCCTGTCTGTGACAGCACCCGTGCTCTGACCACTTGCCGTGAGAAATCTTATCGTATGTTGAGACACCTCTCTCTCTCTCTCTCTCTCTCTCTCTCTCTCTCTCTCTCTCAATTCAAATAACTAATATTTTATGTGAACTTGCATCCGTAACGGCATTCTGATTGAAATGCAGATCTCTACATGAGCGCACAAGTTGTCGTAACGGGCGTTTTCAGAAATACACATGTATATATTATACCAGGGACGTATATATAATTATATATTAAGTCCCTAATCATACGCGCTTTCTATCGTTACCGCATGAAGATAAAATAATGCATGATTCAGACAGGTATATAGAAAATCACAAGTAAAGCACAATTTATAGAAAAGCTATCCCTGTGTTTACGGGTGTGTATAACTATTACATAACACTTCCTGTCTGTGACAGCACCCGTGCTCTGACCACGTGCCGTGAGAAATCTTATCGAATGTTGAGACACCTCTCTCTCTCTCTCTCTCTCTCTCTCTCTCTCTCTCTCCAAAATCAAAATATATAAAAATCTAAGAAATTTGAAAATTAAAACTTTCTTAATTTTAACATGAATAAATTATGAATTACATATCGTGTAAAGAAGTTTTTTACTTATGCACACAAACACACAAATCGTATGTTCATATGATTCCTATAATGATTCAAAATTTACATTCATTCAAACAATCACATTTTTACCATTTTAAAAAGTACAAATACTAGCTCCATTCCTGATTAACCCTGGTTATAGTCTGTTTGTTAATTGTATTTTAATCGAGTGTAAAGTATATAATTAAGAGGTAATTTCATAGATGTATTTTTGTAAACATTGTATTATAAATACGCAGAAGAAATGTCTTTAAAATTAAATTGAAAAACAAATTTTCATTTGTTTGAAATTGAATTATTCTATCAAGAAAATTTCGCTGTTTGTAAGAACAGACTATATACTTCTATTTAGCGGACCTTAAGTCATACTAATTGCTGCAGGTCACCCACCCCGACGGCAACCACCCAAATTCTGTATACACATACTGTATACGTAATGTTACGCAATTCCCCTTCCTCTGTTGGTCAACCGACACGGCGAAATTTTAACAGGTGATGGATTCCCCAGATTATATGATCATTCATATTTTTAAATCCCGGGTTTTGAACGACCATCATACTGGGCGACCCACTGAACATCATACTTTCGCCAAATCGGATAGAAGAGTCATTTTTTAAATACACACGATTTTACCATTAACATTTTCTTAAACTGACTGAACCTTATATATTTTACAACGATTGATAAACAAGTTCTACAACTTATATTAATATCTTTCGTTGGCACGGATGTTAGCGCGAGGGGGTCATTGATGTGGGAGGAAGCCGGAGTCCCCGGAGAAAACCCACGTGTCCAAGCGGGCGACCACCATACCCATTCACATACAACCATACGATCACGGGGATCGAACTCGGGTCGCAGCGGTGATAAGCGAGTGAATTTCAAAACATTTTATATCTACACGTACTTTGTTATTAATTAAACGAATTCTTTATACGTATTAAGAGAAATGACCAAGTGTAAGGTATGTTTTGAAGGTAAGAATTAAATATGAAAGATTGTAAATGAAACGCCAATTAGTATCCCCTTTCCGAGGCTAAATAAGATATTTTGGTCAAATGTTTATTAATTAATTAAATTAATTGATAACCGATAATTGTCAGCGATGAATGTGCCAAGATTAAATATGTAAAGTATACAAAATTCTGTATTAGCATAATTACACGTTATTTTTATTTCCCCCACTTTTTTTTAAATAATAATAAATTGTAACAATCAACTCCATTTATAATATAAAGGAATATGAATTGATATTAATCAATTCCCTTCTATCATATTTCCCATATGAGAAGAAATTGGGGGAGGTAACTCGCGTTAAAAACAAGAACAGTTTTCACCTGAGACTGGTTTCACAGTACCGCGACGGTGTGGACAAGGTGAGAAGCTGTACCGCGAGGATGCGCGGTTTTACCTGAGTTACCTGTGCTAGACCGCGATCAATTTCACACCACGAGGACTCGCGGTAAATACGCAAACCGCGTTGACCGTAGTGTATCTATCGTCTTGATTCGATTCTTAATGGTAGGACCCTGTGTGATCTTTCGCTTTGCTAAGATTTAGCGTTTTATAATTTTTTTAATTTTTCAAGGAGTATTTCTATATTTCTGAGTAGAAATTCGCAAGATGCGAGTTCACCAAGCCTAAATGAATAGCGCATTTAGTGTCGTAATATTGCCCTAGTCCAATCTGGTTCATAATAGGCGAGTTCGATCATTAACTAGAGTTAAACCACGACAGAAAGTAAAACTTATATGATGCGCATGTCTGTGTTCGAACGCACATTGGTCGATGTCTGGTTAGAAAAAGAAGAAAGATGTTTATAGCTTCTCATAATTTTATTGTTCATGAAAAAGGAAGGACAATACCTTGTTAACAAATAAAATCATATGTGTTTGCGATAAAATTTAATGATTAAACAAGCAAAATTTGGAGGTTTCGCTTTCCGCTGCAATCTTAAAATTACCTGAGACAGACCAGGGTTTATCCGTTGGTTCGACCACAGTTTCATTTTAGTCGGACTAAAGTGAGTTCTTAAGTCGAAATACGACGACCGTAGTTTGCTATCGAACTCGCTGAATGTGCACCAGTTATCACGACATCGTTCTTAGTCCAGCTGAAAGCTCAAGTGAGCTATTCTGATCACATTTTGTCTGTCCGTCCGTCTGTCTGTCCGTACTACCAAATGATCATTCTGGGACCACAATACAATGGGACTTTTCTTTTAATCGCTGTGGGACTTTCAAATGTTTTCTAACAATTGGACATTTTAAGGCTTTTTGTCCGATCACTCAGAGACTTTAGTTTTAAAAGTTCCACAAGTTTATAATTTTTATATTAAAAAAAACTTTTTAAAACCAAAACCAATTAATTGTTGTAATGTTATTGAAGATGAACATTTTATAATTATATGAAAAAATGATAATAAAATGACTTATAGCTTCCATTTTGTTTTAAAGTGTAATGCTCGTAGATGTTTTCCGTTTCGGTAAAAAACTTCTAAGCAAGATCAAATTTCTTTTTGAAATAAATTCCATATCAAAACAAAAAGTCTAGATAGGACTACTAGTCTTACAAGTTCCAATATACCTATATATTAGGTTCCATCATAATCTTGTAATTTCATAAACCCTGCTTATAATTCCACAAGTTAATATCTTTACAGTCCCAAAAGATTTGGACAAAGTTCCACAAGATATACCTATGCATCTTACAACACTACTGTAACGTGCCCGAGGTATATCGGGTAACACAGTCTTGGACTGTATTTAGTTTTTAATAAAGACCGGTATTTCAACACCGCCGTCAATTCATATTTCCAAATATATAATAATGTGTGACAATCCGAGAGAGAGAAACATAAGACTTGCATGGTAACATTTCAAATAGATTTTAATCAATAACAATACTATAATCTTAGACAACATAAACAGGGGAGATATACTGCCTCGTAAACAGTGACACAAAATATCCACCCTAAATGTATAAAATCCAATGGGGAAAAAGGGGGGGGGTGATAAATATATATAGCAGACTGGCACCCAAATATTATCTTAAAATCCTAGTAATGAAATAATTCCTGAACAGAGTATATGGTAGGTCCCTGTACGTGCTATAATTTGCTAATCGTACTATGAATCTCACCGTTTATGAAGGTGGTCTGATTAGTGCGAGCGATGCTGATGCTCTGGTACCCCAGTCCCAAAAAGGGGGTGCATATATAAAGGTTTTCTACCGGAAATACCAAGTTACCAATGTATACTGATGACGTTGTTTATTACTGACGTCACGATTGGTAACATTCACAAACCGGAAATGCTGCAGCCCCAACATGATTATATAGGGAAGTAAAGAAATACGTTTAAAAAGGAAATATATCAGGTGCCAGTGCTAGAAAAATAGGTAAGATGTTATTAAAGAACGCTAATAATATACGTAGGTAGGTGATGTCTATAAATAATACGTATTGCTGCTATAATCGATCAACCGATGCAGTCACATGTGCATTCTAAATATAAACCAACATGGCGGAATACGTATGGAATACGATCCCGATCGCATGTAATGACAATGCCATGTGCTCATATTTATATATGGGCTTTATAACGGATATTATGCGTTGTATCACCGACAGTCATCGTAATATGTAAACAAAGATTAATAATCCAGATTCTATTTAAATCAATACGGTAAATAGATATTTTAATCAGGTCACTACTGATCTAACTCGCAGCAGAGCTGTCACATCACCCCCGACGTTGAAAAAGCGTTCGTCCTCGAACGGTAAGTAACTATTAAACATACAGTGAACAATAAATAGCAAACAAACTTACCACACGTTTTCAAGGAAATATCATGAACAAATATTGTAACAACAACAATGAGAAATGATAATTAATACATGAGATATCATTATACATGCATGTACATGTATAAGTACTCACATCTGAAACATGGCAATGTACTTTATGTACATACACCATGGATAATAATAGATATCTTATGGCATACATAAACAATATACATAAAATAATTGTAATAATATAATAAAACAAATTCGATACTATATGACAGTACTATATATGAGTACTATACATGTATATAGCATCTCAGAGATTAAATGTTCTCACTTATAAATACTAGAGTTCCAATCAGATACAGGGATGGGACAAAGGAGGAACACACACAAAGATGGATCAGCTAATCTCCCAGGGTGAAGGTCTGGACAGTGGAAACTTGTGTGAAAGCGTCACATCTGGAAACAGGGGTAGGGATAACACGGGCGGGGACATTGTCTGTTTGAGTACATTTCGAATCCATGATGGAATATTCAGTGTCTCTAACCAGCGTTGATTTCATTTTGTAGACACGACCATCTGGAAACGACAGTTCTTCCACACGAGTGACACTGCTGAATCCTCGAGGGATGAAAGATACCTTACGGTGAGAATTACCTAAACTCTTTGCCTCACGATTGGCTTTCTGCGTTATTCGGGCCACGAAATCATCTTCCTGGGCACTGGGAGCTCCAGCAAAGAAAAGCCTGGGGTCATTGGCCAGATGAGACGATGCCAGGGCTGGATCCGACCTCTCACATCGATGAAGAACATAACTCGGGGTGTTGATTGGTTGACAACTAGCTGTTGTTAGGTCGACGGTACTGACAGTATTGACATCAAGGGAGCTCTTCTCAGGAGATGAAGAAGAGGGATACAAATCAGGAAACAGTTCCTGGAGCAACGATTCCGTTGATGCCGAAAAAGGAGTTCCGGACGTCGTCTCATTGGCCAAAGACACAACTGGAGGTGCAAATGGAGGCAAAGTGGGTTCCAACGAAGATTCAGCAGAAGAAACAGCTGGTACAGTGGAAGAAGATGGTAGCTCAGGTGCTGACATGGGAATGGATGACGTGGACAACAGGGACTCAGGGCATGCAGACCAAAGTGGCTCTGAAAAGGGGTTGAGGATCTGGTGCAGTGGAAGCCAAAGCCGGAACGGGCCTGGTCAGCAATGAAACAGCTCTTGAAGGTTGGAGGGGAGATGGAGCTCTAGCTGGTCTGGATGCTACCGAAGGCTTTTTGTTCAGCAAAACCCTCCGAGGTGGAGTCTCCGCTGGCCCATCCAGTCCATAGAGATCCACCTCCATGGGGCTTCCCAAGGAAATGGAGATCGAGGGAGACCTCAGTGGTGTGATAGGTGGAGGGACGGTTGAGGTGGCTGGAGAATCCTCTGGATACTTTCGTCGAGGATGAGACGAAGTGGCTGACGCAGTTCTAGATGGGGATCTCTTGGAGGACGATCTCCGAGGGGACTGGCGTCGTGGAGACCTGTGGAATGGCCTCGGCACATAACCAGAGGATGCTGAAGCGTCATTGTGGAAAGCCTCTCTCCGCTTCACAGAATACAATACAGGTTTATCCGGGTGCTTGTTGTTGAGATGGCGGACCATTAGATATTTCCTGGTACCCGGTAATGTGAATCTGCAGAAGTTACATTCTAGGTAATCGCCATGCACTTCTGCGAAATGCCTGTAGAGTTGCCACCTTGTTTGGAAAGACCGAGTGCAGGCTCTGCAGTCCAGTATCATCTGAGTAATTAAAATAAATACAGGTAAGGACAAAGATTTCAAATACACTTTTTTTTTTTTTTTTCAGACAAATGCTATATACTTTATGTAGAAGTATACTGAATCATTCTGTTTTTACTCATATTATAGCTTAATGAGTGCCAGTCTTTCCAAAGTAAGGCCTTAAAAGGTTATGGTGGACAATTTTCAGGACCCCAGAGGAACCTCGCTGAATTTCATAAGTAAGATCTGAAATTTTCTTAGTAATGGTATATGGACCCTCCCAATTTCTACAAAACTTGGGGTTCAATTTGCTAATACGTTTGGCGTTAAGCAAAACTAAATCTCCTATTTTGTATTGGTTTTGTTTTGCATTATGGTCATATTTCTTCTTCTGCCTGGCTCCAGCTTTTAGCATTTGGGCTCTTGCAAGCTCGTGAACATCGTATAATGTAGCTTGTAAGTTTTTGACATACTCATTGTAAGAGTCACTAGAGAGTTTTGGGCTATCGTTCCGTCCAAATAACATATCTATGGGGAGTTCCACCTCTCTACCCAACATCAGCAAACTTGGTGTCTCACCAGTACTATCGTGTACAGATGATCTGTAGGCTAGCATGAGCAGGGGCAAATAAGTATCCCAATCTTTAGGGTGCTTGCCTACGTATTTATTTAACATACACTTTAAAGTTCGATTGAATCGCTCTACAAGACCATCACTCTGGGGGTGGTAAGGAGTCGTCCTAGTTTTATCTATATCTAATATTCTACATATCTCCTTAAACAGGTCGGATTCAAACTGGGTGCCTTGGTCAGTATGGACCTGACGTGGAACACCAAATTTACAGATGAACTGGCATACAAAGGTATGAGCTACGGTAGAAGCTTCTATATTTGCTAATGGGTAACTCTCTGTCCAGCGAGTAAAGTAATCACTTATAACCAAAATATATGTTTTTCCTGACTTTGTACGGGGCAAGGGACCAAAAATATCCAGGGCAACTCTCTCCAATGGGGCTCCAACATGGTATTGTTTCAAGCAAGCTTTTGGTTGTTTAGTAACTGGATTATGTATCTGACAAGTTGGGCATTCATGGCACCATTGTATAACATCTCTCTTGACATAGGGCCAATAAAACCTCAAGCGAACCCGATGTAATGTCCTTAAAATGCCAAAATGACCAGCAGATGGGTCACAGTGAAGCATGGTGAGAACCTCTATACGTAAAGAAGTAGGTAGGACAACCTGTAGCACCTGCTTATCATGACTTTTGTCTGTCCACTGTCTGTACAAAACACCGTCATCTATAATTAGTCGATCCCATTGTGACCAAAAGATTTTAAGTTCTACACCTAAATGGGAATCTCTTGCCATGAGGGACGAGTGGATGACTCTTTCCACTTATATACTATTGAAATAATGGGGTCACTAGTTTGAGCGGCCTTTAACTCAATTTTCCTAGTAGCTTGCCATTGCTCAGCTATAGAATGATCATTATTTTCTGGTAATTGATCACTAATTTCGTTATATTGATCAATAACTTGAGTCACAGATGGAGCAATTTGCTTTTGACTTCTTACAACACAAATATCATGAGTACACTCTTTTTCTTCTTCCTCAACTTCACGATTTTCTTTTCTTTTACAGTATTGACACTCGCCACAAGGTCGTCGAGAAAGACCATCAGCATTTCCGTGGGACTTACCAGGGCGATGGGAAATAGAAAAATCGTATACAGAAAGTACTTCAAGCCAGCGGGCCATTTGTCCCTCGGGATTTTTGAACTGCATCAACCAGTTTAGAGCACCATGATCAGTTCTGACAGAAAAGTGTTGGCCATACAAGTAATGGTGAAAATGTTTAATTCCCTCGACAACCGCCAGAAGTTCTCGACGAGTCACGCAGTAGTTGCGCTCGGGCTTTGACAGTGACTTACTGAAATATGCAACCACCTGCTCTTTGTTATCTTTTACCTGTGAGAGGACAGCACCGATACAAAATGCACTGGCATCAGTATCTAAGATGAACTCTTGGGTCAAATCAGGGTATCCCAATATGGGGGCATTAGTGAGGCAATCTTTCAACGTATTGAAAGAGACTTGACAACTGTTTGACCAGTTAAACTGGGAATCTTTTTCTGTCAGTTTGTAAAGAGGTTTTGCTATGTCACTGAATGATTTAATAAATCGCCTGTAATATGCACAGGTGCCGAGAAAACTACGTACTTCTGTAACAGTCTCTGGTTTCGGCCAGGCCTTAATGGCTTGTGTTTTGTCAGGGTCAGTTGCTATGCCATCAGCACTGACGATATGGCCAAGGAAGGATACTTGTTGTTGAAACATTTTACATTTCTTAGGGGACACTTTGAGGTTTGCTCCATGCAGCTTCTCTAAGACAGTTGATAATCGCTCCAAGTGTTGTTCAAAACTATCTGAATAGACAATAATATCGTCTATGTACAACAAACAAATTTCAAAATTCAGGCCACTTAGGACACATTCCATTAGTCGTTGAAAGGTCGCAGGGGCGTTACAAAGTCCAAAAGGCATTACACGGAACTGATAAAGGCCACCATTTGTAACAAAAGCAGTTTTCTCAGCATCACTATTATTCATTTGAACCTGCCAAAATCCACTTTGTAGATCAAGTGTAGAAAACCACTTAGAACCTCGAAGGGCGTCAAGAGAATCATCAATACGGGGCAAGGGGTAAGAGTCCTTATGAGTAACTGAATTGAGACGTCGATAGTCTATACAAAATCTTACAGAACCGTCTTTCTTGGTACAGAGTACTACAGGGGATGCCCAAGGACTGGTAGATGGCTCAATAACACCACTCTTAATCATTTTGTCTACTTCGTCCTTAACAACTTGACGTTTTGTAATTGGGAGCCTGCGAGCTGCTTGTTTTATAGGAACTGCATCGCTAGTGTTGATTTGATGCTTAATAATATCTGTGACGCCTAGGTCACCTTTAGATTTTGCAAATATATTCTGATGCTTCAGTAGCAAATTCTTGAAAGATAATTTTTGTTCTTCATTCAACAAGTTGCAGGAGGTTTCATACAAGATGGCTAAATGCTCAGGAATTGCTTGAGACTCAACGGGGTTTATTTGATAAACTTTTTGCAACTCTTTGGGGTTATCCGTCTCAATTTGTAAAGCTTCATCGCACACTGCAGCGACAGTATCTTTGAAAACAGTAATGGTTTCACTTGTAAAATTTCCAATTCGCATAGGTACAAAACCATCTGTAAGGTTTACAAGTGCTCGAGCTACAACAACACCGCTCTGAGTCAGCTTTTCGCTATAGGGCTCAAGTATTCCCTCTGTTAAATAACTGTTTCCTTCCACCCGTCCCTTAATTACTGTTTCACTAGAAGGGGGTAGTACTGTGTCCTCACTTACTCTGATTCTACAAGAGGACATACTTATTGACCTTTGATTCCTGGCCACAGGTATTTGACCAATATGTAAACTGTTACTGGCTGCATCTATTGTACACTTGTACTGAGCCAGAAAATCAAATCCAAGCACTAATGGTTCATCAATACTAGCAACAATAATGGGTTGCTCATATTCATGCTCTTCAATAATAAGGGGAAAGATTGCACATCCCAATGGTTTAACAAGGCTGCCATCAGCCATACGTAGGGTACTAGAAGAAGGTTCAAGCTTAGGACGTAAAGCATCTGGTATGTCAAAATATTTTCCAGAATGCATAATCGTAGATGTAGAACCTGTGTCTACAAGGCATTCTAATTCCAGTCCTAAAATCGTGGCTTTGATAAACAATGCATCTGATTTCTTACAAGGGGGGCAATGGGGAGCGTTTGGGGTCATTTGGGGGTTAATTTGAGGGATAATCCTAGCTGGCACTTGACCCGTAGTGTCAGCTACTGGGCGTTTAAATTATGATTGTCGTTTCTGGATTGGTTTGTCTGTTTTTGGGCTAAGGCATTCTGATCTCTCTGTCTCTTTCTACACTCCGACTTCCAGTGTCCGTTTAAACCACAGTAATGACAGGCGCCTTTCTTTTTAGACTGCCTATCACCATTATTATACGTGCGCTTACTATTTGGGGAAGACTGTATCTCCCGACATAAAGGGTCTACTACTGACTTCTGGGATTGAAGTCCGAAATTTTCAGTGTTTTGAACAACTTTCATAGCTCTGTTAACTTTTAAATTGGACCGCTGTTTGCGTCCGTTCTGAAATGCCTCGCATTCGAGCGCTAATGTAACAGCTTGTTGAAGTGAAATGGGTTTGCCATGATATACAGCCCATTCAAGTTCGGCATCACCTAGGGAATCTATAAAACAATCCTTAGCTAATTGTTCTCTAGTTTCTGAAGTAACATTGGGGTAAGCATACCTAGCTAAGGACTTAATATCTTGGGCTAAATCCTCTAATTTTTCATTACGTTTTCTCATTTTATTTTTCATCTTTGCGCGGTATAACTCGCTCTGGTTCCGGGGCTCGAACCGGGAGCTAAGAACATTTACAAGCTGTGTGTAGTCCCGCCGCATTTCGGGACTGATATCACTCAAAACAGTTTGAGCATCTCCACGCAAGCTAGTAGCAAGCTCGTAAGCTTTCATTGTGTTATTCCATTTGTCTAACTCAGCTATCATCTCAAACTGAATCAAATAGTCAGACCATGAAGTTTTGCCGTCATAATTCGCGGGCTTTTTGTTTCTTCCTTCTAATGAATTAGACTGCGGGGATTGGTGTGGGGTTCTTGAAAATTCATTAAACATACCACCTGGTTCATTGAACTCTAAGGGACCTTGATCTTCAAAATGAACACGAGTTCTATGCGTATATTTATTCTCGGAGTCTTTTACTGTAGGACTATTCATCCTGTAATTCGTACAGGGATAACCTTGAGAGTCGCCGACAAGACGGTCTTCATATGAGTAGAAACCTCTGTCACCCGTCTCTTTGTTTAGACTACATGTATCTACCTGAGTGTTCTTGTTTGAAACACTCGACAAGCCGCCAGTATGCCAATTCCTTTCTGAGGAATGTACCCTACTGACACCCTCGTTACATGAACTGGGAATGCTATGTTCCCTCATATATGAGCCAGACAAACGCACATTCTCGCCTTGAGAAGCTACGTTGCTGCTTTCCATATTACAGTAATTTCTGCTGGCTGCAGCCATTTGATTCTGCAGCGTATTGCAGAACTGATCCCGCATTAATTTAGAAAACTGTTCTTCCATCATTTGTCCCAATTGGTCTTTAAGTACGTGATTTATTTGGTCCTTAACTATGTTTAAGATTTCTCTAGGGTTTGATTCACCCACATCTCCGCAATCTAAACCGGGAGTTTCGTCACAGTGGCGGGGGCCTCTAAAGTTTAAAATAACTTCACCACTGGGGGAACCTAGAGGCTCTTGTTCAAGTAAATCTGATTTACAAGTATTAGTATTTGCGGGACCCAAAGTAACCATTTCTCTCTCTGTATCGTCACACATATCTCGCCCAGTTAGCGAGTCAGAAGCTGAACTGCTTGGTCTACTCGACATCATCGAAATTATAGACAAATATATCCTTTACCGCTGCCACCAAATTCTGTAACGTGCCCGAGGTATATCGGGTAACACAGTCTTGGACTGTATTTAGTTTTTAATAAAGACCGGTATTTCAACACCGCCGTCAATTCATATTTCCAAATATATAATAATGTGTGACAATCCGAGAGAGAGAAACATAAGACTTGCATGGTAACATTTCAAATAGATTTTAATCAATAACAATACTATAATCTTAGACAACATAAACAGGGGAGATATACTGCCTCGTAAACAGTGACACAAAATATCCACCCTAAATGTATAAAATCCAATGGGGAAAAAGGGGGGGGGGGGTGATAAATATATATAGCAGACTGGCACCCAAATATTATCTTAAAATCCTAGTAATGAAATAATTCCTGAACAGAGTATATGGTAGGTCCCTGTACGTGCTATAATTTGCTAATCGTACTATGAATCTCACCGTTTATGAAGGTGGTCTGATTAGTGCGAGCGATGCTGATGCTCTGGTACCCCAGTCCCAAAAAGGGGGTGCATATATAAAGGTTTTCTACCGGAAATACCAAGTTACCAATGTATACTGATGACGTTGTTTATTACTGACGTCACGATTGGTAACATTCACAAACCGGAAATGCTGCAGCCCCAACATGATTATATAGGGAAGTAAAGAAATACGTTTAAAAAGGAAATATATCAGGTGCCAGTGCTAGAAAAATAGGTAAGATGTTATTAAAGAACGCTAATAATATACGTAGGTAGGTGATGTCTATAAATAATACGTATTGCTGCTATAATCGATCAACCGATGCAGTCACATGTGCATTCTAAATATAAACCAACATGGCGGAATACGTATGGAATACGATCCCGATCGCATGTAATGACAATGCCATGTGCTCATATTTATATATGGGCTTTATAACGGATATTATGCGTTGTATCACCGACAGTCATCGTAATATGTAAACAAAGATTAATAATCCAGATTCTATTTAAATCAATACGGTAAATAGATATTTTAATCAGGTCACTACTGATCTAACTCGCAGCAGAGCTGTCACAACTACGGTCAAGTTTTGTGGGACTATGTGGTTTAATAGAATCTAAACTTGTTGGACTATAGTCTGGTTTGTGGGACTATGTGATTAAAATTAAGAAATTCTAGACTTGTGGGACTATGGTCAGGTTTTGTGGGACTTTGTGATTAAATAGAATCTAGACTTATGGGACTATAGTTAGGTTTTGTGGGACTTTGTGTTCAAATAGAATCTAGACTTGTGGGACTATGGTAAAGTTTTGTGGGACTATATGTGATTTAATTAATAGAATCTAGACTTGTGAGACTTTGGTATGGTTTTGTGTGATTATGTGATTAAATAGAATCTAGACTTGTGGGACTATAGTTAGGTTTTGTTGGACTTTGTGTTGAAATAGAATCTAGACTTGTGGGACTATAGTTAGGTTTTGTGGGACTTTGTGTTCAAATAGAATCTAGACTTGTGGGACTTTGGTCAGGTTTTGTGGGACTATGTGATAAAATGTAGACTTGTGGGACTATAGCCATGTTTTGTGGGACTTTGTGTTTCTTGTGGGACTATGAACAGGTTTTGTGGGACTTTGAACAGGTTTTGTGGGACTTTGTGTTAAATAGAATTTAGACTTGTGGGACTATAGTTAGGTTTTGTCGTACTATGTGCTTTAATTAATAGAATATAGACTTGTGGGACTATGAACAGGTTTTGTTGGACTATAATAATAGTCCCATAAAATCAGATCATAGTTCAACTAGTGGTAATCACATAGTCCCACAAACCCAGTCCCAGTCCCAGTAACCTAACAACAAAACTTTATGATAAACGCGATGACTTCAATTTTTCTATAGTCAACTTTCCTTACTTATTTAGCAATATACCTTCATCACCTGCAAATGGTGTTTTTGTCTCTCAGTTTATTCGATACGCAAGGGCATGCTCTTCGTATGAACAGTTTCTAAGACAGGCAAGCTACTGACAAACAAGTTGATAAAACAGGACTATCAACAGTCTCGTTTAAAGTCATCTTTTCGTAAGTTCTATGGTCGATACAACGACCTTGTCAGCAAATACATTCTTCCACTGAGTCGCATGCTGACTGACGTTTTTCATACTAATTGTTAGACCATAATTAATTACCTAATTGTCTACGGACTTTTGCGGTTTTTATTTTCCCGATTACGACAAAGAGCACACGGCGGGTGCTCACTCCTCCATGGCACCTGATCCTGCCTCTGAGGTTTTCCAGAGGTCCGTGATTGCTCTGCTCTTGACTATTGATTGAATACCGAATTGTCCACGGATTTTTCTCCGTTTTTCCCGATCATGATATTCTTCCCAAATTACGACATTTACCCCGATAATGACATTTTTACCAATATGATATTGGGCGCACGGCGGGTGTGACCGGTCAGCAGAGGATGCTTACTCCTCCATGGCACCTGATCCTACCTCTATCTTGGAGGTCCGTGGTGGTCTGCTTTGAATTTGTATTTCGTTTTATTGATTTTTAAAATGGTTGACGGTTTGTTATTGTCATTTTTTTTATACATGTAAAACTATGAACTTGATTTCATTAATGGCTCGATTTTATTTCATTTTGTTTCTGTAGCTCTCGTTTGGTTTCAGTTTCTTTTTATTTTGGTTTCGTTTCGATTTGATTTTGTTTCAGTAGGTTTCGCTTTGTTTCTTTCTATTTCGTTTCTTTTTATTTCGTTTCGCAATTTAAAGGTATCCATCCATGGTTATAAAAAGTGTTAAAGTCTGACTACGTATGAACAAAATTTACTTGATTTTGCAACGCAGCATAGTTAAGGCTGTCAATAAATTCCGTTCAGACTAAAAGTACGGGAAATGTGCATTATGACATCACAGTATATTACAAACCTCGAAAGTACTTTTTAATTTATTTATTAGCAAAGTTAATTTATACCGATCTTTTAATTGAAAACAACAAATGCTATTTCTTACAATTTCGATGTCCGTTGTATCGTACACACTGAAAAAAAAGCGAGATGTCGTTCTCTCTGTACTACAAAATATGACGTCATATTCTTCAAATGACGCATTAAGTTAAGTCATTGAAGGCTATCATGCAGTTTTTTAGCGAATGAAAATAAATGTCATAGATTAACGGAAAATTATAAATGAATATTTTGTTTAACATTATTAGTAGAATGCTACCTTTCAAGTCTTATTTGCATTTTGTTATAATTATGCATAGTATAAAGAAGCAACCTCGGTTTTGTATAAAATATCGTATATCTTAAAGATTGGTACCTAAATAAATCAATTAATTGCAAGGGCATACGCTTACCTGATCATGACAAACTTTTACATGTGAATTTGAAATATGCTATGTAATTTAAAAACTTCTACGATCCTTGTAAAATCTTACAAATTAATTATTTTTTAATGAAATTAATACCGTGACCTTCAAAATTTTTCAACATATGCATTATAAATTACGTTTTCTACTAACAAATTATCTTATCTTAAAAAGTTCGCATCATTTTTCAAAATCTACGATATAACATCAAGTTATTTTATAATTCAGTTGTGAAGTTTGACATGATTATGCCCTTGCAATATTGAATTTTTTTAATGACCTCAAAACCACAAATACATCCGCTTGTATTATGCGACTGCCATATCACGTGACCACTATGAACATAAAATATTGTACTGTTATATATATATTTCTGAAATATATTGCATTTGAGCGACTGTTACTGATTTTAAAAAGGACATGCCAGTTGAACTAAAGTATACGTGTTTTCATCACAAAAATTCGCCGATATTTTTATTGGCCGCCTTAACTGTACTGCGAACCAGCTCCAAGACCCAAACACAATTTAAGGTGCCTCACTACACCTTGAAATATTTTCTCAAATCAGCAGAAAATTACTTGATTATGATAGAAAGCATGATGTATAAGAAGTATATATGTCAAATAGGCGAAAAAATGTGCAATTTTTGGATAAAAAATGATATTTCAAAAAAATCATTCAGTAAACATGCACAAAAGCCCCAGGCGGATTCGAACTCGTGATCTGCGGTTCACAAGCCTGATACTTTAACCACTGAGCTACATCTAAATCGATTGATACAAACAGTTTGACAAAACATTTAAATCGCCATCTTGTGACGTAGTGTCTTAAAAAGTATAAGTCAGGGTGTAGTGAAGTACCTAAAGTTGTTCTAAAATTTAAAACCTGCCTTAGCATCTAGATAATTAATCACTCTCAGTATCTGTAGCTACTTTTGTGATTTATTTACATAGTTAAATCAACCATCCAAGTTTGAATAAGTACTATTATTTACACAAATAGTTGACCAGCTCCAAAACCTTAACCTCCTCAAGCATCCAAAACCTATGGCTTAGATTCAATATCCAAATCAGTGGAGTGCATCAGTACAAAATATCACCGAATACATGCAAATTTGTTAAAGATTGTCTATCAAAGGGCAATCTGCTCGAAAAATTCAAACTAGCTTAAAAAACCTAAACCTCATCAAACATCCAAAACCTATTGCTCAGATTCAGCATTTAAGCCTGTTAAGTGCATATTAAGTATCATAAGACACATCAACCATGCAAGTTTGGTGAAGTTAAGACCAGTAGTAACTGAGATATGTTCATCAAAGGGCACCAGCTCCAAAAACTTTAACCAGCTCCAAAAACTTTAACCTCATCCAGCATCTGAAACCAATGGCTCAGTTTCAGCATCTAAGGCTGTGAAGTGCATCAGTATAACAAGATACACCATCCATGCAAGTTTGGTGACGATAGTACCTGTAGTAACTTAGATATGGCCTTCGAAGTGCACCTGCTCCAAAAGCTTTAACCTGCTCCAAACACTTAAACCTCCTCCAGCATCTGAAATTCACAGCTTAGATTTCTTATCTAAGTATTTCGGGTCCATAAGTAGGTCCAAATGCATCATCATGCAAGTTTGGTGGAGATAAGACAAGTAATAACTAAGACAAAAGGACCTGCAACAAAAACGTTAACCAGGTTCGACCGCCGACGCCGAAGGTATAGCATAAGCTCCCCCTGACTTTGTCTCGGTGATGAAATTTGCAAATACAATATCTTTTGACAGTACAAAATTTTGAAGTTAACAATTTTTTTCATTCACTAAATCCTTTGGTCTTCATTTAGGTAAAAAATTTTAAATCTGGTAAAACAATAACTTTGTTCAAAATATTATGCATATTTTAAAGTATTTTCCACGTCCTGTTTTCTCTGCAGTATCTCTTTAAAATTTCACTTAGTTATTTCTTGTTCATGTTAGAAATTAATTTGACAATGTTATGCCAAAATCTTTTGGCGAGTGCCCCCCCCCCCCCCCTTTTGTTTTACTTTTCTCGATGGCTGTTTTGCTGGGGCATGTTTTTGCCTTTAGAAATTTGGCAAAATACTGTTGAATTTCTTCAATCTCCTCTTCAGTCCACCTTTTCCTACTGCTTTTCGGCTTGCGAACATTTTTTACAACACTATCAACATCATCAAAATCATAAATGTCGATTGAATCCAAATCTTCTGCTTTGTCATTAAAGTCAAAATTGTAATTTCAGGGGTTCCTTTGGTTCGACATCTGCACCTATTTCCCCGTGAACTTTCTTTAACACAGCCTCTGCAATATGAATTAATAGATGTCAAATTGAATTTCTTGTTCCTAGAATTATAGAGTAAAATTTCATTGCAGCTAATTTTGATGGACTCAAGTCAATATTAAGACTTTGCAAAATCCTTTTCAGATAAAGATGTATGTCACAACTTAAATTGATTTTTTTTCACGAAAAAATTTAAAATTTTGATGCTCACGATCAGCAATGTTAATGCTTTTTTTTATCGCACAAATTTTAACATATATATATAATTATATATGGGCCCGTTGTTGTTGTAAAAACTTGATCTGAGTGAGTGTGAAAAATGAACTGCAATCATAGCAGAAAATGTTGCATTTATGGTGATTTGAATGGAATGCAATCAGTAAGTGCAAATTCATATAGGGTTAAAGCAGAGAGTATGCAATTATATAACATTATTTCATTACCTCTTCAAAATACATATTTTGCACATGAATCTTTATACTCTTTTAGAGATTATGCAAACTAACTACTAAACAAGATGATTTTAACTTTTGTGTCAATTTTTCTTATATTTATGTACATGTATTAATATTCCATTATCATTGGCATATCACATCTCCCAACTTATTTCATGCTCCAAGAACAATAAGTTTTTAACCAAAGAAAGCTACGGACAAATATGTTGATGCTACACAGATTTCAATACCACATTTAAAGTCAGCATTTCATAAACTTTAAGGTTGTTATAATGACCTTATAATCAATTCTGAGGTTTGTCTGTCGGCTAATAAGCTTCACACCAATTGCTAGGCCTTTATTTTAGACTGAATTTGACTATGGATTGTTCTATCAACCTTATTAGTTCATAGGGCTCATGTACAGTGAAACCAGTAAAAAGAGGGTATTCAACCTTCCTAGACACTAAATCCGATCTCTCAAATTTCCAGGAGTCTGTATTTTTATGCCCTGTTCACAGATTTTTTTGAGATTGAACACTATTTGTTATCTTCATTTTTTTGCATTATACACTAATCGGTAAATATGTACAAGGTGACTGGATCTTACCATTCAATTCTTTGTCTGCAAGGGTTTTCCCCTTTAATTTACCAGTAAGATTCAGGTCATGAACAATCATGATTTTTCCAATCTGGACTCTTTCAAGGTAGCCGCTGAGCTGACGATAGTGGTTTAAATGAACTGCTTTTGTGTGACCTAAATGGTCACATGCCCACTGCAGCTGTGAATCTGACAAGTTCATCATCTGCAATTAAGATAACAAAATAAGTTATCAATTAAACTAATTTTTGTATCATCTGATTCAAAACTTTTCTACAGAACAAAAGTATAACACTTTTTTGGAAGATAATCTAGTGCTGAGATACCCCAAAAATCTTGTATTTAGCCATATAAAAAAATAAACCATTGTCACAAAACTTTGAAACACTCATCTGTGTCAAAGTTGCGGTGTAAAAACGCTTGTAATTCTCGGGGAATTTTAAATGACATTCACTTGCTATACAGTTGACTGCATCGTAACTC
This sequence comes from Magallana ariakensis, assembly GCA_020458035.1. Classification (NCBI taxonomy): domain Eukaryota; kingdom Metazoa; phylum Mollusca; class Bivalvia; order Ostreida; family Ostreidae; genus Magallana; species Magallana ariakensis. The sequence continues at coordinate 68,260,010 of CM035811.1, forward strand.
CTTGCACAGCACCGACCTGTACATAATAAATCATTTAAACCATTTTTTCTTGAGGATCAAATGAAATGAAAAACACAGAAAAATGACTTAATTGGATTGGAACTCAAGACAAAAAAATAATTCTATTTTTGGATGGAAATAACCAGTCAACTTGGTTTGCATTATAAGCCTTTTTCTTTTCTGGGTTTGAAATATATTCAATGACGGCCTTTTTAACGTCATTAGGTATGATAACTGGAACAGGCCGGCCTCTCTAAATTACAAAATATAGATGAACATATCACATCAACATCTCTGTTTTTTTTAAAATCTATGACTAATTAACTATTTCAATAAAAACATTACCTTTCCTCTAACGGTCATCAAATCTTGCGAGTTCAATAAATGCTGCTCTAGTTCACACAGGTCCCCTAAAAGACTGGTATCAATGTCTGCTAGCTTATTGCTTCTTGCACTTTACACTGAAATGTATTTAATGTTTAAAAATCAATATACATTAAAATTAACTTTTACAATCACATTATCAGGTAATAAGTTATTTTAGGAAAATGAATTGTGTTACCAATCGATCTCTCCTGACCTCCTCTTGTTGTATAAAACAAGTCTTGCTTGACACAGAACAACTGCTCTCTTATAAGTAGATTCCACATAATTCTGCAGATTAAGTATGGGGAGTTCTTTACAAATATGTTCAGTTAAAGTTTTTATGTCATCAGGGGATGGAATTTCCACTTCTTTGTTAAAACTTCTTTGTACTAGTACTGTTCTTGCCATTTTTGTCACCCTCTCTGTCCATTTGATGTTCATCAATCTCCTAAATGTATCACAGCTGTGTGCTTCATCAGGATCTGGTGTTTCTCTTATTTGAATTCTAGCCCATTTCTCATTAATGACTTTTAAAATGTCATATTTTATTTTTATGGCATTTGAGGGGGAACGAAGATTCTCGATGTCATCCATGTAGGGAAAAGCAAGCTGTACAGCTGCTGCAACAACTAGATCATATTTTGAGGGAACAAGAAAATCCCACAATGATTGAGTTTGTACTTCATTTTCTGGAGAATCAAGTTTTCTAAGATGAATTAAAAACTTAGCCATAAGTCGCATATGCTGGGAAGCATAGTATTTGGCTTTTTTATTTCCATAGTTTCTTCTCATCCATGATTCACCCAAAGCGCAAATCAATTCATCTCCTTGTGCTACTATTTTCACCTCATCTCTTGTCATGATTTCCAAAACTTGGCCAACCAAACTGTCCTTTTCCTCAACTCTCACTCTGCCAGCTTCTCTGTCAGCATTTAATTGGATAACTTTTCTGCTCTGCAACTTTGTAGAGTCCATGGCAGATCTTTTCGATGTTTCAACCCGAGTTTCAGAATGAGTATTTTTATGATGTTTGTCAGGTTTTATGATGTACTTCAGGTTCATCCACTCATAACAAATGGAGCAAGGTGCAAAATCAATTACTTGAAATTCCCCAGGTCTTCGGGATATAACTAATTCACCTTTGCCTTTCTTTAAAACCAGCTCATTATGCATGTTATCACCTTTGGCTCAAAGCCTGTCAAATCTTCTTTTATCAATTTCATCAGGGCGCCTTCTATTTCAGGGTCATTCCTATGTTTGCTTTTGAAGTGGCATGGTAGATGGAGTATCATTTTTTTTTACAAAGGAAGCAACAGTGTTTTTGATTGTATCTAGTTTTCTATTAGGCTGTGAACTGTCTGCTACATTTTTGCTCTTAAGTACTTTCCTTACGTAAATGAGCCTATTATCTTTAGCTCTCACTATTTCCTCTTCTTCAAAGTCCTCTTCAGGAATGTTTTCTTCTTCCTCATTCTCTTCAAGAATATCTTGCTTGGTTTCATCTCCTTCATCATTCCCTTTTTTTCTCGTTAACATTTTCCTCATTTAAAGTAAGCACTGTGAAAATATATATAGAAATATAATCATGCACATACACATCATTTTCATCAAAATAAGAAAAGAAGATATCATTATAAAATTCAATAAATATTTCTGCATACTTTTTTTTCTTCTCTTAATAGGAGGTCTCCATCTGTCATGCTCCATGTCATCATCTTGCAAACATCTGAAATAAAAAGGGTTTTTATATACTTTAAGTATACAATACACAACAAAGAAAATTAATATCAATATACCAATTACTATATAAACACAAGATCTTTAGACATTGCAAGTGATAAAAAAATTGTACAATGTTCAATTTTATTATATTTACATCGACTGAGTATGATTCCTTCTATATCTTATGGAAACTTATAGTTAATTCATAGCTCTACAGAAACAGTCAGACTGAAATCTACAGGCCCTGTTTATCAATTGGTCAAAACCAACAGCGACCTAAGAAAATTCATGGACTGCACGAAATAATCATGATGATGTCAGACTCAAATTCCCATAGGCGGTTTCTTTTAGCAAACGTATGCTAACTCGGGTTATGTATTTTATCTGCAATGTTGCCACATTCATATCCCGCATGAATCACTAAAGAAAGCTTTTTATTGTTTAAATAATTTGTCCCGCAATTGTGCTTCCTTCACTTTTCAAATATTAACAAATAAAGTTTAACTTAAAAAAAAATTATAATAGTGTCAACGTATTATATTTGGTGTGTACAATATTTGGTGGAACATAGATTTTGAACAAGTTGGCGGGGATTTGAATTAGCGTATTCCTGAATGTAACTATTTTCATGCATTTAGCGATGTACTTGATTTAGCGGAAGCCGCATTCCGCCAAAAACGCTAAATAGAATACACAGCCAAATGTAATAATTAACAGTATATGTACATTAAAGTTTCTTCGTTTCCAAACAATTTTAGTCAGATGAGATAAATACAACTTGAAATAAACGTAAATGACATGATTTTATTATGTCAATGTCGATTTACAATGTATATTTCAGCTCTAAAGCAAACAAGAAGGTTGCTATTGTGAACCAAATCATTAGGCATAACAAGCAGCAACAAATTATTAAAAATGATAATGGACCAAAGAAACTGTCCTTTTTGTAATTTACAATCCCCAATATGCTGATGTGTCCATATAATACCGGTATTTAAATCTTAGCTTTACTCAAAGCAGAAAGATAGGGAGAAAATAATTATTTATCAAACCTAGTTTGAAAGCCCAAATTTTTTGTATTCTGAAACTAAAATTCAATAAACAATGATAGTTGGTATGGTAGGAGAATCTTTAAGATACTGAAGGTGGTATGGGACACCTGTCGATATTCGTGTGGATAAAAGTACATTATAATCGAAATACTTTTACCAGTTTACAACTATTAAAATTTTACAAATCTTATTAAAAATTAAGTTTTAATCTTTTTTACAAAGGCAAAAATAATAGTAAGTGATGGGTACTACCCTTTTCTAAATTTTATGATGGGATTTAAATAAATCCTTTCCGTTGAAATACTGAAATTTAATTTGCATACAAAAAACAACTTCTTGTGTTCTCCTTTAATATAAAATAAACATAAAAAACTTTTCTCTTGAACATAATGAAAGGCAATTATGTTGCTATATTGGAATGGTAAGGAGCCAAAGAATAACATAATATGAAACTTTGGTGCTGATTTTAAAAAAAACTACTTTTTTATGCCTTAATATCAACTCCAATAAATGAAAGTTATAATTGTCTTAAATCTTCTTTGTTACATTTTAAAAAAAAATCAAATCACAGATTAGGATTAAGGATAATCGTCTGAAATTTAGCGCAAAATCAGCCCAAGAATTACTATCGCCAAACTCATATAACACCGTCTCTACCTTAACTTTGTCAATTTTTAGGAAACTCGGCCCTGTTTGTAAACAATTTGCAATTGCATGCTTTGCATGCTAAAAATCGACAATCAAATGCCGACAAATAAAAACACAAAGTTCAAGAATGTGCCAAAAATTCTTAACAATTACACTATATATAAATCTATTTTACCTATCATATTTCATGTAAAATCAATAAGCATATTTTCCGTTATGTGCTTTTCCATCTTTATCTCAGGCATGTGTATCAATTTGCATAGTTTCACATGTTAGTTTTAAGACAGTTTATGTCAAAGGTTTAACAGGACATACCAAGACTAACACACTTAATTTTTTGGAGATAACATTAGCATGTCATTATTAAATATATAAAATGTGTTTTACTGAAGTTATTTTTTTTTATTTCGATACATTTCTTAAAATCAAATATAACAATATCTTAAGTTTTCAAAACTAATTTTTAATGTCTTTACAAGTTAAAGGAAAAAGGATTAAATACTATAAAATTGATTTTTTTTATTCAATGTTGACATATTGTAAAGGGCCTATATTCAATGAACGCAATGTACATGTTTGTGATAAACATTCAATTTAGTAGTTTTTTATGAGCTTAATAACTACATTTTATTTTAAATAGTAGTAAAAACAATAAGTTCATAACTAAATATTTTCATTTGCAAATACATTTCCTTATATCACCTATAGAATAGCTAAAACTTTCAATTCTGTATGAACTTTTTTGTGACGCCACAATGACCATAGCACGCACTTATCGCTTGTCGCTTGAATTAAATGTAAAAATAAAATCTTGGTAATTTAAACATATCTGCACGATTTGTCTTTTTCAAATGTAAAGATAAGTAATTAACAGCAATTTTAAAAAGTTTACCTGGATATGAAGTTGGTTGGTACGTGATCAAATCTACTGAGAAGCCCTTGCCCTTTGGGCTTCACAGGATTTGATCACGAGACCAACCAATTTCATATCCCAGTGAACTTTTTAAATTGCTGTTTATTACAAAAGGCCCAGGGGCCACATAGCTCACATGAGCAATAATAGCCTTAACTCTGATCAAATCAGCATTACAGTATCAAAATCAAAATATCATGACAACTAAGAACAGTAGATCTTGCTCAAAATTTTTATCCATATATTTCTATGGTAAATACCAAGTTACTGGTTTTTGGACTGATTTACTTTTCCAGAAGATTTTTAAAGATTTTTCTCTATATCTTCCTATGTAAAAACTTGACACCCCCCTTCCCCAATGTGGCCTTATCATATTCCGGGGATCATGATTTGAACAAACTTGAATCTACACTATCTGAGGATCGATGTTTCTACACAAGTTTTAAGTTTTTCTGGCCAAATGGTTTTTGAGATTTTTAAAGATTTTCTCTATATATATTCCCATGTAAAACTCGATCTCCTCCCATTGTGGCCCCACTCTACCCCTTGGGACCATGATTTAAACAAACGTGAATCCACACTACCTAAGGATGCCTCCACACAAGTTTTTCTGGCCTAATAACTCTTAAGATGATTTATGAAAAATACCAACACATTTTTAATAATTTTGAATTATCTCCCCTTTAAAGAGGGTGAGACCTTCATTTGAACATTCTTGAGTCCCCTTTGCCAAGTGATGCTTTGTGCCAAGTTTGGTTGAAATCTGCCCAGTGGTTCTGGAGCAGAAGATGAAATGTGAAAGGTTTACAACGTACGGCAACGCCAACAACGACAGACAACGGACAAATTTTGATCAGAAAAGCTCACTTGAGCTTTCAGCTCAGGTGAGCTAAAAAAATTATTCAAAGAGTAACCAGGGACGTATATACTAACGGGATTGGCAACTTCTACATTCGCCATGTTTATTTACCAAACTATCATGCGCGTCATGACAAGTTTTTAAAACTCTGTTCAATCCCTGTAAAATATGTCGTTTTTTATTAGATTATTTATTTCCTTTTGTTAAAAGGGATAGGTTTTTCATACATTTTAATCATATGCTGTAAACTAATTTATATAAAAAGAAAATAAACATCGATTTTTACGTAATCTCGGAAATGGGGCGAAAAACGGGTCTCGGGGGTCGTAATTATGATCAGATCAGGGTTATAAAGTACAAATAACAATTCTAAAATAATTTTAAGATAGTTTTTTAAAGGTTTTATCACGATATACCTGGTAACATCATATATATATATGAAGTTAAAAATGACCTACGAAATCACGTAACGCGCGTGATTTCTGCGAGACTTGCGAGAGTTGCCTATCCCGTTAGTATATACGTCCCTGGAGTAACATAGTGTTTTTTTTCTGCTCATGGAGACAGAGTTTGGGTAGTAAAAGATATAAATAACTTATTTTAATTCTAATGAATGTAATTAATAAATATTGTAATTTTTTTTCTTGATTTGAGAATTTAAAAAAATATATATTTATTGAATTAAATGACTATGTGCATGAAAATTGACAAAACAAGGTTACCTTGTGGCTTATCCTTACCATTCTCAAAAATAAAGTTAACATAAAAGTGGAAATAATTATTACTAATTCCAGTGTCCTTATACTTGGCAACTTCTTGGCCAACCTTAAAGGTCACCGGAAACATATATAACAACTTTACATAAAATGACAATAAATAGAAATCTAAGAACAATGGCAAAAACACGGTGTTCAAACTCATTCGTATAGCGTAGTAAACAGCCAATAAACATACAGGTAAATTTCCGGCTGTACTCGGAATCGCTCGTAACTTTCCGCCGTATAAACGGAAGTGACGTCATATCTACCATAGAAAGTCGAGCGGAAAGAGAAATTGAAGAAGATAACGAGAAGAATCCCGTCAATAGAAGCGAAAGATGGTGATTTGTGCGGTTGTGAGTTGCAAGAACAATCCAGAAAATACCGTTGGTGCTAGTTTTCACCGTTTTCCGAATGCAGAGAAGAAGAAAGAACTTTATTCGAAGTGGATACACGCAGTAAACAGAATGAACCCCGTTTCAACTTCGTCTACAATCGACAAATTATGGACACCAAATTATCATTCTGTGGTTTGTTCAGTGCATTTTACTTCGGACTCTTTCACAAAGAACCCTTGTATAGTGGATTCTATGAATCTTTCGGGATTTAGAGTAAGATTAAAGCCCGATGCATTCCCCAGCCTACTTCTTGGTCAACGAGCCGCCATCCCATGCATCAAGCCAGCATTCAAGAAGAGGGAAACACAAAGAGTATGTATTACACGTATGAATTTTAAAATTTTAATTAAAGTAGAAAACAATGTTTTATACCCTAGTCTCATGGCTACCTTATCATCTTATGCAGGCATTTGAGTGGCAAATGTTGACACCACAGCATGTGCACTAGCTGTGAATTACAGAATATTGGAACAGAATATTGAAATAATTCTGATTGAATCATAATTTGTATACGCCAAATGTTTCACATTTATTCATAAAACAGTAGTTGATTAAATGGTCTATGAGGGTGGTTGGTGATTAAAGGGGGGATGTGTCACTGTGTCTTTTCTTTTGGGTGTCCATGGGTCCAAGATAATTTATCAGTTTTAACAGTTATCATCGTTATAAAAAACATTGTGTTTTTTAAAATGTTCTACAAATATGTTTCTATAGTTGTTCTTTTATTACAAACAGAAGTCTCGTTTCATAATTTAAAATACTAGCTAAATGCACAACTTAATGATATTTATCATTTATTTATTACTTTTTCACCATTTATAATAGTATATAGTTTTAAAATAATAGGACATATATTAAAAAATACATTGTTTTAAAATAAAATTTATAACATTTCTAGCAAAATTTACTAAATAATTAAGTGGGCAAGAAAAAGATGTCATCATGTGTTCTAAATTGTTGACATGCTAAAGTGTGCAGCACTGAATGCCAATTAAGTAGTGTCATATCGCTAGCTTGTGTAACCATGTACAGAAATAACACACACACACCCTCCACCTGTCTACACCCAGGTATATACCCTGTGTATTGTGTGCGTTCAAGCGGAAACTGATTTCCTGCAAGTGTTCAGTGGTATATTATACACCTTTGTTTGTTTTCAACAATGAGTTTGTGTTGCCTGATTTCAAGTTATGATTGTTCATGTACACTATTTGACACTTGTAAAGAAAAAAGTTCAGAAGGAGGAAGATTTTCATAATCTAGCACCCTCATCCCACCCCATCCCCCTTGAATTTGCCATTGTAAAATAATATTTGAAAAAGCTGACTAACTTATTTTAAATGTTTTATATTCAAGCTGGTTTTTTTATCTCTATTTTCCAAAGTTTTATGGGTAACCTGCTCATATGGTAATTAATGTTGTACTGAATTATAGTAATAGTTGTTTTATAATGGGAAAAAATACATTCATATTAAAAAAAAATCTATGTAATTCTTAAACACTGAAAAAATAATCTTTGACAAAAAGATGACATTGAATGAAATAAGTTTTGCATAAGAAATATCTTCTGTTATTTATTTATGTTTTTATTTCTTAGAGTATGTCGACAGATTGATGGAGGAAGTCTTTGAATTAAGGAGATATCCCTCATATGAAGCGGCACAAGAGACATTTCGTCAGGAATGCCCACCACCTGCTTTTGGGAATCGAGTTGACAAAGGTGAAGCAGTGAGGAGATACCGGACACGTTTCAACTGCTGACATCAGACACATGACATCAGAAACAGTCGAAACATTGATGAGTGATGATATAGTTATGTAAATATCTGTAGTTTTGTAAACCATGGACCTGTTTGCAAACTTTGTCTATTAATGTCATCTAGATACAGTATTTTTCTGTCGACTCTATAAATATCAAAATCATTTATTTATGATACAATACAACAAGGTTGAAGTTTTTCATATTTATTTAACAACTGATGCATATAGACATTTTGAATGTCCTTATATACTTTTATTGTTATGCACAAACATGCTGCAGTCAATAGTTTATATTGTTCTGAACAAAATAAATTCCATACAACATATCACATTTCTTCTTTCTTAGTTCTTAAGGATGATTTTTTCTTTCTTAGTAGTCTCTAGGATACTTAAATCCTGTGTACTCATCAGATGGAAATCTGTTGCGAATGGCACTCACTACACATGATGGAATAACTTTCCTAGTCTTTTTCCCCAGGCGATGCCACAACCATCTGGTGTATCTCCGATAAGCAATGTACCGATAGAGTCTGAAAAAAATACAATGACATTGAATAAGTTTAACAAATATAGATTCTTGTTGTAAAATAATTTTAGAACATTTTATTGGAAATATTGCTTATAATGTACCAATTAATTATACTGAGATATCTTGTATACTGACAATAAATATCAAACTTACTCATGGACTGGTTCTTCATCTCCGATAGGCCCATTGTAATCCAAGTACTCGTAGAACGAGAGCTCAAGGACATGATGATTCGAGCAGTTGACTTGAAATGCCTCATGCATGGTAATGCAGGTTATGTTGGCTTCATCAAGTTTGGGCTGACAAACTGCAAAGCTCTGACAACATCTTCTCTCTGTTGCAGTAGGCATAGCAATGCAGTTATTACAGTTGCACCTGAAAATCGATTAAGGAAACAGTCAAATAGTTTAATACACAATGTTATTTTAATAAGGAATAAATTTTGAACCAAATGAGCAAGGTTCTATTTAAAATAATTTGTATGACTTGTTTGAATTCGCGTTACGATTGCTACAAGTTGGTAATTACTTTTTCTGACCAATTTGCAAGTAATTCCAAACTAAAATGTTTGACAATATTTAAAACACATATAATCAAACAATAAAGGCGGTATGAAATAATTTAATTTCTTTACTGAACATTTCATCCCCCGTTTTTATCAAATATAATTAGTCTATAATTATACATCATACAGCGTATCTGTCCAACGCACGAGGTTAGGATTAATTAAAGTAATTAACTTGAGCATGTAAACTATCAATTTAATTACTGTCAAAACATATACAACCAGGGACTTAATTAAATAGATCTTTGATAATACATGTACTTTGAAAGTGAATTCAACTTTCGAATGGGAATTTTTGCGAAATGTTAGCCAACACTGGGGATCGAGTTAGAATGGCTCCTTTTATTAAATTATTTAATCAATTAGTTTTTTATTAAATCATTGAAAAGGTTTAATTAAATGTATTATTATTCTAAATTTTCATTGCCGAATTAAATAAGAAACAATACATACCAGTCATCAGTCGCAACAACGTCGCTGTCAGAATCTCGCTCAGAGTCGCTTTCACTTGAAGATTCTGACGATGACAAGGGTTGTTCTGGTCGTCGTTGCGGCTCAAACTGATAAGGTTGAACTATAAATTTGATGTCGTCGGGGTTCAGATCCATTCCAGCCATAATTACGATAAAATTCACACTATTTCGGCTTCGTTAACGATTGTTTATTTTAGTTAATGGTAGATATGACGTCACAGGTTAAACGACCAATCAGATCGCTCCAAATCAGACAAACCTCCACATCCTTTTTTTGGATACCTTACGAGTTTGTACAGGTAATTCTTACCGCGTGTAGTCGAGATACCGCGCTGGAAACTTGTAAACACTTCATTTAAGGTACAAACTACCATTTTTCAGCGAAAAATCTAAGTTCAATTTTTATTGCCGGTGACCTTTAAAAGGTACCTTTTCTTTGAATGGTAATCTACATAATATAAATGTAGTGAAATTTTACAGCGAATTTTTATTATTTTTAACTATTAAAATTGATACATAATTAAGTTAAGAAAGTTGGTAGCTATAAATAATCAGTTATTCAAATGTACTGTGGTTTCATTAATGTTCAAGGGTATCAATTTTTGTGGATAAAGTAAATATAACAGTTTCAAGGATATGTATATATGACTTTATCAATACAAAATGTAAATAGAAATTTCACTTCAATGAACATTTAATTTCATGGATAAACTGAACAACGAAAATTGGTATTCAACGAATATTGATGAAACCACAGTAAACCTCCTAAGATTTAACATTTGTATGTGTGCAGCATACTGTAGCTGGTATACTTTTGATTGTTAACTTAACATATGAGAATAGTTTGCATCACCGCTAAAAAGTAACACCCTCAACTTATGCTAGTAACATTCACAGTTGGTAAAAATATAAAGTGCATTGTTTAAGGGAACAATGTGAAACATCATATTGGTGCCTTTATTTGCTCATCACATACTTCTATGGTTGTGTACACATACTTCTAATTCAATGCATGTTTGTTAAAGCCACTAGAAAAATAACAACCAGATTCAGAAAGGGTTAAATTGGTAATGATTGCAAAGGTATTTAAAATTGGGCCACATGCATCCTATATGTGCATGTTGAACTACATGTGCCAAAATGACAGAATGACGGAATAGGGTATCACTATTTGCCCTGGGTCATGCAGCCATTTTATGGCAAGGGCATTTACAATGGATATTTCACATACATGCATTTTCAAAATGGTAAAACTATTATACTCACAAAGCATTGTCGGATTTGATGTACACGTAAAATTCGTTGGAGGAATAAATTTTCCCTGGCCACCTCAGTTTCGATGGGACACAGGGAACACTACGAACCCAAAATATATTTTTAGACATTTTCCCTGAAAAAAAGATAAAGTTATAAATTATTTATATAAAATAATATATTTAAAACTTTATTGATAAAACTTATACAGTCATACACCTAACAAATTATAATTAAGGTCCATAACATGCAAGTATACATACATTCTACAAGTATAAAAAATACAATATTTTCTCTCATTGCTTATTCTTTAAAAATGGAATTCATTTTTTTAGCAAACAATACCAATAAATAAAGAACTATATATGATATGAGTCAAGTTTGGCCCCCATAATTCACCATTTTTAAATTGTTTCTGGTACAATAAATTGTTATGTTATTTTTTATAAGAGTTGTTATAAAATATATTTTTAACCTATTTATTTGATTTTTTTTTGCACTCACTGGCATAATATAACATCAGCTATTTACAGCTATTTGTAAGAACCATAAGGCAGCATGAGGCAGGGAGTGATTCATGGCCATCTCAGATTAATTCTATGAAATTTTAATATGACATCAGAGGTGACGCTAATTTTATAATTCAATCAAAATCAGTCTAAAATTGACATTTTTCTTGTATTTTTACAAATGGAAAATATAGAGTAACGCTTAAAACAAGAAATTTTTTGTCACTTATTAGTCTAGGCTTGATAAATCTCTGATTAAAATATTTTGTTTGTTCAAGCATGCACTCATGTTTTCTGAAAGAAAATCTGTCTGAAAACAAGCCGTTTTATGCTAAAAATGCAAAATATATGTACAAAGACAGTAAAATGATGATGTTCATTTTAGGGGGCCATTCTAAGCCCATATCCTAACAACTTGTGTATTTTTAAATGTTTTCAAGAAAATAAAACATATAAAAGAAAGAATTCTACAGAGAAAAGGAACATTTTCATTTTTTTTTAAATTATCATGAACATTGAACAGATGTGATTTCTTTTTAACACTGTCATCCATTCATTTTTGAAATCAGAATTAGAAAGGGTTTCTTAATGTTTTCCAAAAACTGATCAAGTGAGAAGGTCTGTAGAAAAAGAAAATTATAAAGGCAAAACAAATTATCAAACCCAGTGTCCTCCTCTGCCTTCAAATAAAAAATTCCATTTCAATTAACAGTGCATTATTCAGGTTATCAGACCCCATTATTATACCTCTACTGCTTTTTTTCCTATGTTATATTAGATTGTTAGATGTGACTAATTCACTAGAAATTAATTGCTATGAATAAACTAATCCCTGTGCTTTAGTCACATGAGCTAATTTCTGCTTTTAAGGTGGCTCGACACATCAGTGCATTATTTGATAGATTGATAAAGAATCATTTTTAAAAAATGGTTTGACAAAAATGAGTTCGATTTTAACCATAAACTTTTTTATATAATTTTGGGTTATTTTTTAAATAAAAACCGGAAACATCGTTTTGGCTGTGAAAAAGATAATTTAGAGAAACTTGGATATTAATTTATGCACAATACAATTATCTATAAATACATATCAAAGGCAGTCAAAAAATTTGATATTTTTTAGGAAAAAAGAAATATTTAAGAAAACTAGACACGATCTCATTGCGAGCAACGAATGGGACTTCCATTTTATTATGAATTAATGATAGGGTTGAATTAAAATGTTGACTTTTGGTACGAGCTACTATATCAATTTCCTTTTAAACTAATTTTTGGACCTATACTGCAAAATTAAGATTTCCGGAAAAGGTCATTTTTAAACTTCAATATCTCTGCAATTCGTTGTCTGATTTTAGAACAGTTTTTAGTTTTGTATTCAGTACAAAAATGTCTACAAAACGTTGATGCTTTATAATTCCAAAAATCGAAATTTTGGAATCACTTCCGGTATGATGTATCGTCGCATTGGGGAGCGTTACCAGGACAATTTGGTGGAGGTAGCGTTATGGTGTGGGGTGGAATATCAGCACGTGGAAGGACCCCTCTACAAATTGTCAATGGAAATCTCACCGGCGTACGCTATCGAGATGAAATTATTCACCGTCATGTGATACCCTTCATACAGAGACATCAAAACCACATCACTCTGCAGCAAGACAACGCAAGGTCACACGTTGCAGGGGTAGTCAGTGACTTGTTTGTTCAACAGAATGTTGGTGTCTTGCCTTGGCCAGCTGTTTCCCCCGATAAACGCCGATCGAGCACGTCTGGGATGAAATAGAAAGACGTTTACGCCGTTTACCAAATCAGCCAGTGACATTGGCTGATTTAGGCCAGGCTTTAACCAACATCTGGAACAACATCCCTCAAGCTTTTCTGAACACTTTAGTGGCATCAATGAGGCGTCGATGTCAAGCGTGTGTGAACGCAAATGGTGGTCACACGCGTTATTAATATTGTTAATTCAATTTCAAATAATAGTAACTTTCGAGTGTGCTGAAATTGACTTTATTCGACGTTGACATTAATGTGTTATGTTGTAACGAATACATGTGTTAACAGTATTACAAAAAAAAAATTGGTTCTTTGTAATTTTTAAATGTTTTTTCATATATTAAATAATGCACAGTTTCTTTTTTCCGCTGGTATACATACCTATATATTCCTTGCAGTGAAAACAATCTCCGTTTAGACTGAAAATGCCGAGCATCTTAACAAAACACGTTGCATTAATCAACCATTACGTAGAGATCATACCAAATTACCAATACAATGTATAGTATTTTATAATATGTTTTAAGTGCACCGGAATTTGCTCATTTAGCGCAGGTAAACAATCAGCTGTCTGATTTACCAAGGTCTATATTTGATTCGATAAGTAAAAATTCCAAAATACAGGCGATAGTTCCCCCCAAGTTAAAAAGGATAATTAACGAAAATCTAAACAAGCTTAAACCACCGTCACAATTTAAAATGCATTGAAATATTTAACCTAAATTTACTTCACAAAATCGGCACATATATATTTTGCATGTTTTAAATATTCCATTCGCACGTAAACTGTTGCACAACAAGCAAATTCATCTTTTTCAGTCTGACCTGTTTGTCATGAGTCAAACATGGCTGATTAAACAAAAAACTTTCAGCTCAGGTGAGCTAAAAAAGGAGGACAAAATAACTTTTCACATAAAAAAAAACGAATAAAACGGCCGACCGGAAGTGACGTCATCAAAAAAAATTGTACATGATAAAAGACCTTGATATTTTGTATCAATCGTGAAATTTTCATAAAAATCCATTGTAGCATATTTGAGTTTTAAAAAAATGTTAAGAAAAAAAAAGAATAATAATAATAGTGAAAAATAGAGAAAAAAACCTAACAAAAACAATAGGGTCTTCCGTTGGAAACGGAAGACCCTAATCAAGAACTGTAGATATTTTTAAAACCTATTAATGAATAAAAACTGCAAATCAACTGTTGCAACTGTCACTCACATTAAACAATTGCTATACAATCATATTTCAACAAGAAATTGAAACGAAATTGTAAAACTAAAAAAAAATGGAAAATCCTAAATTCGAACTAATCTCGATTGTAATCAAACTACTCCCAAACAAAATATTATAAATTTGAAATATATCATATTTTGCAAATTTTTAAATCGGTCATAAAAATATGTGATCTCTTTGAAACTTCTCTGTCATTCATTTTTTTTTTTAAAGATTATTTTACAAAGTTTTTGAAGTCCCACAAGTACATGGAAATTTAACATTGTAAGAAATCTTTAAGAGCCGTTCGCATACCTTGATGAATTCAAATTTGCTTAAATCCCCGAAGATGGCAGTTTTGTCCACCAGACACAAATATAAAAGAGGACAGTGAAAATAAAAATGTAAAAAACGGTCGAGACAGTCATAACACCAAGGAGGGCTGCTAGCAAATCCTCCTGAGCCATTTTGGATTCTTAAATTTCCTATCATAAATTCACTTCCTGTCACATGTCTTCTATCCCTTCTTATTTTAACCTTAAAAAATTGTCAAACAGTCTTGATAAAACTCTTAAAATGGTTATATATTATAATCCTTTACAAAGAATTGATCCCACTGGAATAACGTCATGGTCATTGTCCCATTAAAATACATATTACACATGCACGTCAAATGTTGTTAAAAAATCAGATAAAACTTGTATATAGTCCCATAAGTAAAGATATGACATATATATATATGTATATATATATATATATATATATATATATATATATATATATATATATATATATATATATATATATATATATATATATATCCAATTTAAAGTCTTACTTAACGTGCTTATAATCCCATAAGCCTAGAAAGGATTTGTTAATCTCTAAAGTTTCACAAAAAGTAGCCAAACTCCCATAATACTATAAAGGAATTATATATGTCATATAAATAAGGAAACTGAATGTTTTTATACTCCCAGTTTTTTTAAATTTTAATTTGTTATGAAAAGATGTCATATCTATGAAATATCTGCCAACCATTCATTTTCGAAAATGGTTGATTAAAAAAAAAATTTACGAAGTCCCACAAGTACATGGTAATTCAACACTATAGTATAAGGTTGTCCAGAGCTGTAATTTTAACCATTGGCATACCTTGATGAAATCAAGATTACTTAATTCCTGGGAGTTTCCATCCTTGTCCATCGAATACAAAAATAAAGGAGAGCAATGGATATAAATAGCAAAAAAAAAACAAAAAAAAAAAAAAAAAAAAAGCAGAGACAGTCATAACACCAAGGAGGGCTGCTAGCAAACCAGCCATTTTAGATTATATCACAAATCCATTTCCTGTCACATGTCTACTATAACTTCCTATTTTAATCTTTGTTATGTCCAAGATACAGAAGCACAAGTACTTAATATACTAAATCTTATAGAATTAATTAGGCAAATAAAATACATGTCTAATTCTGTTTATATACACATACCTTGAAATTACTTAATTTCACATTAAAAAGGATATTCCCATCAGATTACAATAATGAGTTACATCCCTGAATTCAAAATAGGATTCAAATTCCAAGACACAACTCCACACCATTTCAAAAGTTTGCCGATCAGACTCATCCTTCACAGTAAGCACACACTTGCAGTTATTATAAAGTACATATGATAACACAAGTATGTAATCATGATGACTTTTAAGCTTAATTAGAAAAACCTCTACAACAAACTGTGCTAAAAAAACAATGCTCTGGAATATTGTATGTTCAGAGTCCAAAAGTACTGTTAATTGTAAGTCACATGACCAAAAAGTCCTAAATGAACATAAATGTTTCCGGGATATTTTTTGCTTGAAATTTCTATTTTTTACCAGTTGTTTTTTGCTCCCTACTTTTTAAATTAATCCTTTTCTTTTACTTCCCTAAAATTGAATTAAAATTGCATAATAGTTATCAATATATTGTCGGACATCATAGTGACATAACAGTCATATTATTGTTGAAAGTGGTTGCCCATGTGGCGCAGTGGTTAGAGTCTCTAGAATTGCAACTTAAGACCGCGAATTACTTAATCTTGTGATTAATTATAATGATTTTAGTTTGATTGCCCAAAAAGTAGAAGTCCTACAAAACATAAAATAAACACCTCTCTGTAGTCCCACAAGACTTGGCCATAGCCTAACAAGTTTAAATAGATTCTTATCTTTCTATAGTCCCACAAGACTTGACCAAGTCCTGCAAACCAGAGAGGCAACTCTCTGTAGTCCTGCAAAACTTAGCAAAGTTCCTCAAGTTAAGAGGCCCATTTTTTTTTTGATACATAACTTCAGGAATACATATATATTTAAGGACGATGGACCCAATATTTCATTTGCACAATATCGCGCACCTTAAAGGATTGATTGTTACGAACATCAAATTCTCAATATTACGTCACAATCACTAACACTCAATGAAATATCGCTTATCACGCAAGATATATCTGTTCAACGTCATCATGTACTTCTCATGAAAAATTAAAGAAAAATAACGACACATTGCACTTCGGCATGTGCCCCCGTAAAAACGAGGTCAATGACATGGTCATTTTTAAAATGGTATTAATTCAAAATCATCATATAAGTGTCATATTTCAATTTGGATAGAAAATCTATTACAGAATGTTTTTAAAAATTAATTTTTCTTTCACAAGAACACTTTTCCCCATTGGGTTCAATTGAAAAAGAGAAGTAATACAAACAATTTTTAAAATGGTCCCTACTTAAAATCTAATTCGATTTTTATGTGTCTTTATTATTGATTTTAATATATCTTTAGTAACTCTAACTCATATAAAATTTTCATGAAAATCACTAATAATTGTAGAAGTGAATTGGCCGGGTCCATCGTCCTTAAGATAAGCTATAGATATATATTATTACCGTAAAGTATCGTGTATAATACGCACTCCTGTATAATACGCACCACCCAAAAATGTCTAGTTAATCCTTTAGTAATACCACAAAACTAAGCCGTAGTTCCACAAATACAGAGTATCCTTAAGAATAGGTTTAACATTCAACTGTAAATATAATTTTGTTTTTTGTGTAATAAAAAGATTTAATCATGGCTTTACAACAAAAAAGGATAGCTGTTTTAATTTGATTGTTCTACGATCCCTACTTCAAACAATGCAAAGTTTGTTTAAGAATAGTGATACAGTCAATTTACTATTACATTATACTTAAACTATTTACTTACCATAACTCTGTATGGCCAACAATTAAAATACACAGCAGCAACAAAACAAAATATTAAATCAAATATGAAAGAAACTCCTAAAAACAAATTCAAACTAATATGTCCATAAACTGAAGAAGTATTAAAAAATAAGCCAGTGCTTTCAGCAACAGACTAAATGTTGCATGAACACCCCAAAAAATATCTCCCTCTTCTTCATCTTGTACATTCCTACAGTTCTTTCTATAATGTTAAATTCCTGTTAGATATCCATCACTTAAATTTTGGAATTAAACGTCTTATTATTTAAAAACCATTGGTTAAAGTTCCACAAGTCAATTAAGAGAGGCATCTACTAGACTAATAATCTTACAAAACATTGATCATAGTCCTCCAAGTTCACTGAGACATTTTCATTTTCAACAAAGCCTTGGGCATAGCCCCGCAAGTATAAAGTAACTTTAAAATAATTTTTTAAAAATTTTTAATGAATTTTTAAAAATTGAACTAGAATGCTGTTACCAAATATCTACCTTTTTATGCATCTCGAGAAAGTACCATGCATTACTTTACTTACACTAAGGTATTCATTTATTTTATTTCATGATGCCCAACAGTAAAATTATACACAAGACCAAGAAACCCAAATATTTAATGAAATCCAAAATAAACTCTTAGAAAATAAAATTATTTTTTACCCATATATTAAATCAAAATGTCTATGAAATGAAGATATGTTGAAAAAAAGTAAGCTAGCTTGGACTCTAAGCAACAGTAATCTACAGTTGTTTCTACAATCTTTCAAATGCATTAACTATTTCTCTGGTACATGTAGGTATTTATGTAGAAACAATAACATGGGCAGACAACAAAGGTTTTACTTACTTGAAGTCCTTCAAAGAAGAGTAAACTTCTCAACATGAAAATTTGAGATGATGCAAAAAGCCCGACACGCATGGAATTCGGAGAATGAAAAAAAGTTAAACAACAAAATCCATGTATAAAGATTTCCAAAACATATAAGTTAAAATCCGAGCAGAAGGAGCATGCCTGTGAGTAGTCATAAGGAGAATAAAACAAAATAAATCCAATGGGAATTTCCTCCATCTTGAAGTCACATGAGTATCATTACGTCAAATATATACACTTAGTTCCACAAGTCTAGATTCTATTTAAACACATAGTCCCACAAAACTTGACCATAGTCCCACAAGTCTACATTTTAGCACATAGTCCCACAAAACCTGACCATAGTCCCACAAGTCTAGATTCTATTTCTATTAATTCACATAGTCCCACAAAACCTGACCATAGTCCCACTAGTGTATACAAATTCTATTTACCAGTGAACATAAAGTCCCACAAACCAGTCCATAATCCCACAAGTCTAGATTATATTAAATCACACAGTCCCACAAAACCTGACCATAGTCCCACAAGTCTAGATTCTATTAAATCACACAGTCCCACAAAACTTTACTCTAAATACTTAAAACATGATTAAATCTGCACAGTCTGTTATAGATAAGTCTACATACAATTTTGAATTTTTCCATTTTGTAGTCCTACATTGAAAACTACATTTCAATTTATTTACAGATTCAAAAACAACTCTAAATAACAAAAATTACTTAAATTTAAATGATGCTTTAATTATTTTAATTTTAACTCTACATGTATATTTTTATATATTATATGTAAATATTTTACAGTTTAAGTGTACAATGCCATTGAATATTTTTATGTAAAAATAGGCGTATAATAAAATTAATTAATATCAGTGTCAAATCAGTCCCACAATCTAGATAAGACTTATTATTTGAAAGTCTCACTAAGTCTTGGCAACAACAAAGTTTAAAATACCTGGTGGGGACTAAATTGTTAATAAAAAAAACTAAAAAGAGTTAAAAATTGTCAAGAAGTTTCTCTCTTCTAAAAGGTTTCACATGACAAAAACCCTAAGAGAATTTTTCTTCATATTTACTTTAAGTCAAACAAAAGTCTTTGAAGGAATATATTGTATAATATTCTTTCAATCATCACTATCATGGGCATATATATGTCTAGTGTAGAAATTGCTGATGGCATTGTCTAAAGCTATATTTGGAAGAAAATGTGACAGAACTCGACAAATTCCGCTGCATATCTGCAGTCACAACCATGACGCCATGGTTTAAACGAAGCAAGAAAGATGATGTCACAATGCATTAAAACTTCAGCTAAATGCACGAGGCTATCTTGGGGCATTGACCGAATATAGCATTGGTTTATTGGGTTACCTTTATTTGGTCAATGCAAGGAGTAGCTGCAGGATAAATCATGATTTTCCACAAAATGTAACAATAATATTACAATATTATTTTACTCAATTTTTACTACAATTTGAAATATAATTTGATAATTTTTCTATCAAATGTATTGAGAGGCGTTACTTCACTTCTTCCTTCATAAATATTAACTATGTATGGTTGCTCTGATGCCACTGTTTTACTGTTTTACAACATTACTTACATATCTATAGTAATTGTTTTTTTAAATTTGAAATTGGAAAGGAATATGTAAGGCATCATTCTTTGAGTATTATGAGGTGATAATTTTGGTTAGGTGTGATCAAATCCAATAAAGCCTGAATTCTATATACCAATATCTTAGTCTCTGTGTCATTGATTTTATGCATCACAAAAATCATGATTAACTGGTATACTTAAAAATTGAGCATTTCCTATGGAATTATAGAAATTAAAGGGGCTTAGTCCAAAAGCTGAAAGGTAGAATAAAGTTTTTACAAGTATTAATACATAATTTTATACATCTGACATGTTTTATGGCCCAAAATCACAGCCAAATAAAGCCAATTTCCCCTAATAAATGTGTTCAATATTTTCTAAAGTATTTTTCTTGGTATTACATGTATTTGATTAAGACCTCAATGTAAAGTTCTCTAAAAAAAAAAAGAGGCTGCTTTTAATAAACTACAGGTGAAAAACACTAGATAAGTATTTAAAATAATTCAACGAAATTCCCTTCAGAAGTAAGTCAATATAACTTTAAAGACCCTACAATTAGACCTCCATTTATAAGCATTATGGGCCTTTGAAATGAGGTTTTTTATGTGCACCTTTCATTAATTTCCTTATAGTCTTACTCAATCATTATGGAAGAAATTAAAGTTAACTGATTACAAAGTGATTAGATTTTGACATTATTTTCCACATGCCAAATTATACAATCATAAAAATATCATAGGTATAACAATTTCCATCATCGAAGAAATCTGTGATTGGGATATAAATTATAAAAGCAAGACAAATGAGTTTAACTCATTAGAAACAACTTACTCATGTATGAATGGTATTTACCTTAATAAGAAAGTTATTTCCACCAAAGACAATTGCAGTATGTCCGTTTAGGCTAATTAAACTAAATTTGCCATGACAGCTAAAAAAAAATGAAAGAATGTTAAAACATATTGCTTATTGTATTGTTGTGAGCCAAAAAAGGATGTATGAATGGTATTTACCTTAATAAAAAAGTTATTTCCACCTGAGACAATTGCAGTATGTCCGTTTAGGCTAATTAAACTAAATTTGACATGACAGCTAAAAAAAAAATGAAAGAATGTTAAAACATATTGCTTATTGTATTGTTGTGAGCCAAAATAGGCATTCAGAGATGCAGGGTCCTTTAATTCCAATATTATGATGTTTGTGTAGTCGAGGCACAAAGTTTGTGCTGAGGAAATTAAATTTATCTAAAAAAAAAATAACGTACTATACAAATTTCAAATTAGATTGGTGTACATTTTGTAAATTTCATAATGATACCTATTACATAACAATAAACGACTCTATCAAATACAATTTTTAAAGGGTGTTAAATTATTTTTATTCTTTCTCACTAAGCAAGTAATGACACATTAATATTATGAACATACTGACTGTTTTCATCATTTTCCTTCATGATCATCACTTATATATCACAAGAATTTACATAAATTATTCTAAATGCTTGGTCATTATACTAAAAAAAATCAATAGAAGACAGAAACTTACCTTAACAGCACAGTTTATCAGCAATAGTAGCCAATTTCAAGTGGTAAAATCTCGAGGTGTTCCGAACAGCGAATGAAAGTGTGGCTACATTATGTCATATAGTAAAAACCTAAGAGTTTCCAAAATTGAAATCCAAAATGAGGCTAGCAGAAAATTTATGGTGATGTCCATCACATAGACAGATTTGTCCAACCAAATATGTCCAAAGTCTTGTGGGACTTCATCAAAAAAAAGGAAAATTATCAATGTGGGACTTCAGAAATGGAAAAATTTTGAAAATTTTTGTGGGACTTTTTTTAAAGTCCCAGAAGGTCAAAAAAAAGTCTCACAATATCCCCCTCGTACAAACGTCCGTGTGTAAAATTTCTAAATTTTCAACATCTTCTCCAGAACTACTGGACAAATTCCAACCAAACTTGGCACAAAGCACCCTTAGGGAAAGGGGATTTAAAGTTGTGAAAATTAATGGTCACGCCCTTTTTCAATGGGAGATAATTAGAATTTATTAAAAAATATTTAGAATTTTTTTCAAAAATTTTCTTCTCAGGAACCATTAGACCAGGAAAGCTGAAACTTGTATGAGAGCATCATCGGTCAGTGTATATTCACAGTTATGAAAATCATGACCACCGGAGGTAGGGTGGGGCCACAATGGGGGATCGAAGTTATACATAGGAATATTTTGAGTACATCTTTTAAAATCTCCTTCTCAGAAACTAATCAGCAAGGAAAGCTTAAATTTGTGTGGAATCATCATCAGGTAGTGAAGATTTAAAGTTGTGAAAATCAGGATCCCCGGAGGTAGGGTTGGGACACAATGGGGGGTCGAAGTTTTACGTAGGAATATATAAAGTTAATCTTTAAAAATATTCTTCGCAGAATCCAATCAGCCGGGAAAGCTGAAACTTGTGTGGAAGCATCCTCAGGTAGTGTAGATTCAAAGTTGTGAAAATCATAATCCTCGGGGTAGGGTTGGGCCACAATGGGGGGGGGGGGTCGAAGTTTAACATATGAATATATAGAGTAAATCTTTAAAAATCTTCTAAAAAACTTATTGGCAAGGAAAGCTGAAACTTGTGTGGAAGCATCCTCAGGTATTGTAGATTCAACTTCGTGAAAACCATGACCCCGGAGGTAGGGTTGTGCCACAATGGGGGTGGTCGAATTTTTACATAGAATTTATCGAGTAAATCTTTAAAAATTCTTCTTCTCAAAAACTTATCAGCCGGGAAAGTGTAGATTCAAAGTTGTGAAAATTTTATTTTTTTAAAACCAAGATTTCATGGGATTTATAATGGCATGGGGTAATTACACTATTTGTTTAAAGAAAAAATATTAATATTTTGCCTTTCAATTAAAATACTCACAGTGCTGACTATATAAGGTGGTGTTAACTAAATTAATCCAAGTACATAAATCAGATGCTCAATGATAAGTTACTCGAGAATGACTTATAGATGTTTGCATTAGTTCAATGTCTCTAGATTTTCTCCAACCTGCATTGAAGAATAATCCATAGATGGTGGCATTGTCTTCCAAAAACACCTCTTTTTTAAATGACAAGTGTGACAGTCAGTACAAAAAGGTATGCACTGTCATCTTTTTGTGTAACTAAAATATTATAGAAATTATGTAGGTTAATCATATTTAGAAGTCATATCTCAATAAAAACGAAACATTTGTCCTGCTTAGTGCACATCTCTTCAAAAACTGACAGGTTGTATACAAAATTGACAAATAATTAACTGTTTCAATACAAAAGTATTGTTTGTATATACCAACAATATATAATCCTATTAAATGAGACATAACATTTAGGTATATGCGATCATAAACTTAAGATTACACATCATTATGTATTAGACAGCTCTCACCTATTCGAGAAAATTCGGTCCACAAATAAATCTGGCTTTTTTTACTATAAGAATCTATTTTTCATTTAGCAGTTAATAAAGAACAAAAAGATGTATAAATTCAAAGTGCAACTGAGTTGCAATGAGTTGAATTACTTTCAAACTGGACAGAAATACAAACTTAGTATCACAAGCTGCCGGTGATTATTGACTTGAAAGCCGGATGAAGTAATTTATTGTTATAGACAAATCGGGCCACAAACGTTTCGACAAGAACAGTCGATCTATGGTGTACTATAAGTATAATGCCGTTCAAAAAACTTATAAATCTGAAGAGTTACTTTCTTTGTCCATATAAACACCGTAATATTATCAATTATACATCTATAATATTGAATACGAGGGATTAAGGGTCTATCGGGGGGGGATGCTTAAGCATATTACCAGGGAGATGCAGTACCAGAATGTGCAATGCTTTATATATCTTTATAGTAAAACCAATATTTAGTTCTTACTTAAGAGGTTGTTAGATTGTGTCCAAGGCAATTAAGGTATAAATATCGATATAAATATGTTGAATTATCGGTAGATTTTTTTTCTAAAAAATACTTTATAAATCTAATCTGTGTTCTAAATGTTATTGTCCTGTTTCAGAAACCTGTATACTAACTTCTTTTTACAAGTAATTCTTTCTTAAGACTGCTAAAAGAAAGTATGTCGATCGCTTTTAAATGAAGTTTTACATATTTTAGTTTATTCGTACCCTACTTAACATAATTTTTTTCCTCGTTGGAAACCTTTTTTTGTGTTTAGTTTAATGTTGATTTGCTACAATTAGCCATAAAAACAATATATAATCAATTAAACTCATTTTATATCCATGATAGTTTCGTTTCAAAGATGTCCGGATAAGCTTGCATCACTCTGTGGAAATCTCATCTATCTACATTCTCTTATTAGCATTGTATATGGAAGTTTCATTTAAAAAATCAATTCTTTGAATCCAATTAATCAAAGTAAAATAAAATAAGAAAACTCAACTTTAAGATAATCTGTGATTTTTGATCGTGTTTTACATACAATAGATTTGGAAAAAGGAGGTATAACAGGTAAGAAAATAAAAAAAAAAAATAAATCTTTGAATCTTATTCATCAAAGTTGAAGTTAAATAAACTAAGAAAACTCAACATTAAGATGGTCTGTGATTTTAATCGTGTTTTACATACAATAATTTTGAAAAAGAAGATTTATCAAGTGGAAGAACTTAACACTATACTGCTTCATGCGTAACAAATAGTACGATCATCAAACAGCGTATCCATATACCTTGTTAATGTAAATATTAATCCTGCTCTTTACAATTGTTTATATAGAGGATCGTGTTTTATGGTTGTCCTTCAAATGCCATCGATGTTTACTTTTGCTGACATCTTTAGAGCATAGCTGATCACAAGTAATCTTACTAAATCTAAGATGAGAATATTTGGATGCTGTTTGCTGTTATTATCTTTTGTAAGGGTATATTTGCAATCTTTGTCAGGAATAAAAACTCAAACTTTTAATAAAAAAAATTGTCAAAACGGATCGACTTCGATATTACCTGGCTATACAACGGTTAAATGTAGATCGTCTTTAGGATGCGCTTTTGAATGCACCAAGAGAACCTGTAAATCATATAAATATGACAGAACTTCGTCAGAATGTCGACTAAGCTATGGCGGCCTTGATATCGAAAACGATGACTGGTTTTGCGCACCATTTAACCAAGGTATGGTTTTTTTAAAAAGACGATGGATGCCATTTTGTCTGTAGATTCTATTACAACAATATTTTGGATATAAATTACTAAACTTTTCATCACTGTTTAAGTTTACGAATTATTTTTTAAATTAATTGGAAATCGGCGAATTCAGTGTATGATCGTATAATTGATTCATCTTTTTTTTATTATGTCAAAGATGTTTTTCCTGATATATTCTAGTAAGGCTAAAAACGTTCCTTTAAAAAACTGATGCTTTAGGATTAGGACGCAAAAAGAACACTTTGTGCGCATTATTTGTTTAATGCTTCAAAATGCCTTTACAGTTATAATGAGTATGACTAATATTTACCGTTTCCGTTATGCTATTTTTGAGATAATGAAAATTCGTGGGAAAAAAATCATCATTAATAACGGAAAACAAGCTTTAAAAAACTAAAAAGACTTGTCCGTTTATAGTTTGTTTTTAAGGTTATGACTAATTGACGTATGTAAGCTTCTTGCCTTTCATTAATCAAGTCAATGACTAACAGGCGTATCCAAGGTCCGAAGCCACTTCAAAGTAATGAAGAATAAGATACATTTTACATTTAACAGTCAGGAAACTTGCCAAAATGAAAGAATAAAAGCATTATGTAGATACGTAAATGAAATTCAGAATGCGCATGTGGATATAATTTAGATAACAATTCACTATATAAAAATGCTACAAATAATGAAATTTGAAAAAAAAATTCTATTAGTTAAAAACTAACATTATAAAAAGAGATTAATGGTAATTACCATTTTTAGACGCAGATCTAGTTTTAAAATATGGGGCGAATGCTCCAATTTTAAAAACTAAAACGTATGGAATTCATATGTTCTATGTTATAGTGTAAGGTCAAACATATCATTTGTACATGTAAAAGTTTATGGCGGATATGATGAATAATTGTTGAACACCCAGTCTCCTTAAAATAATGTAAAATGTGAAAATATTAATGCATGCTCTTTGCAATACTTGTACAACTTGATATAAAGAATTATCCACAGTCATAGATCAACAAAATGTCATAGTTCAACAAAATGTCATAGCTTAAGAAAATGTTCACATCCTTTGAATACTTTATCTTTATCCCCGAAAATATGTTTGTTTCTTAACCGTGTCAGCAGTCCGTCATTAATGTTTAAAAAAATGTAATAAAAAACGTTTGTTTCAAAATGATTATCTTATTTACTAGTAGTAGTTTTCTTCATAACGTTTAAGTGATAATAATCATACGTAATTATTTTTGCAAACCTTTCCAATTGTAATCTTTATTACATTTACTGTCTGCTACTTTGCATAAGAACTGTTATGTTGCCTTTCATGAAATCATGCAATTACAATTAAATATTGTTGTTATACACAGATTCTCTTGTGACCAATGACTGTTTCCCTCCATTTCAAAACTTCTGTGGTATTTGCATCATCCACATCAAACGAGGAAGCCCGTTTAATACATATGGAGACCTTCAACACCAATGCACAAATATTGGTGGACAACTGTATCGGATAGAGAAGTACCAATACCTCCGAATATATTGTCTTCTGGCCTACTCCTTTGGTTAGATTCATTGTACACACAGGATGAAACTCTGCTATTCAGTGAACTGAATGTTAACTGAAAGGTCTGAAAAGGTGACCGAATGGCATAGCTATGCCATTCAGTCATCTTTCAGTTACTGTTCAGTCACATTTCAGTTGACTGAATGGCACAGTTTCATTTTGTGAAATTTAGAGTTTTAAATAGTAATCGCACGAAAAACATTTTCAGCTCTGAATCACAATACAGTGTTAATTATAGAATATTTTAAAAAATGTTTTTTCATTTAAGCTAACCCCAAACCGCACAAATTGCAATTAAGTTCATGATAATGGTCATGATCGCATATGATTTAATTTTTGTAAGGTCCAAAAAAAAGTTAGTTTTCTGTTAGTGTAAAGAGCCTCTCTAATAGTTGTTTCCAACAGGATACTGTAAACGTATAACCTTTGGCTGTGTAGTCTATTTCGCGTTTTTGGCGGAATGCGGCCTCCGCTAATTCAGGTACATCACTAAATGCCATGCATAAGAATAGTCACATTCAGAAATACGCTAATTCAAATCTACGCCAACTTGTTCAAAAACATTTTTCGCCAAATATCGTACACGCCAAATAAAATACGTTTACAGTAAAAACCTTCATTATTTAACAATCCTGAACGTGAAAAGAAAATTGGTGAGCGTAATCAGTACATGTTTATTACATGTACATCAGTTAAATACCTATGTATTCAATTCTTTGGACATCAATGATACACATTAGTTAAATAGCATGTAAGTAATTTATTTCATTTGTTAATGTTATTGTAGATTTAGTTTTATACAAACAGTTCGTTTTATATCTTACTGCTGAGAATATATAAATTATAATTTTATTATTGATTTATTATTATTATTATTATTATTGTTATTATTTATAGAAAATCTCCTAATGAATTACGCCATACAAGGACGACCTGTTTACGACTTACCGAGGATGTGGCTGACCGATGACGACATGATTGCGGTTAACCCATTGTCTATTTTTGGAGATATTCTGGCGGTCAATGGTGTAATCCTGTTAGAAAACGGCATTAATGTAGCAGATGTAAATGGTGTTATTTGTGAACAAGTAACGTTAATCGATTTGACCTCTTGATTCAGATGACTACGTTAATTGCGGCTGATTTTCTTCGTTTCTTTTTTTTTCGTGCAATTTTATCATGTACCCAATTAAATGCTTTCTATTTTATTTCTTTTATCTCCTTGTTTTATGTTTGGGAATCTAACTGTTTAATTATAAGCACATATATTTTCAATGTTAAAAAGAATTGATTATCTTGTGTGTTTTTGAATATCGTTTGTAACTTGACAAATAACATTCATTCTGTCCATGACCTTTTGAAGTTTTTATTTATACATTATTTCTGCATAGTTAAACAAAAAAATTTAAAAAAAATAAAAAAATGAAAAAATTAACCTCAAACAGTAACTAAAGGGGGTGGAATCCTGCAATCAATAGTCTTAGAGTTCTTTTCAAAGTAGTTTTAAAAAATTACATACAGTTCTTAACCAAATTTAAAACAAACTTCTTTGGTTGAATTTAATAAGACCCTTCTGCATTGAAAGTGCAATTTATTATAAATCGCATTTATCTATTTCTTTCGCGAAATGAATCATACCACCAAATGCAAACTAACTCTATTGAAAATTAATAAATTTAGATATTTTACTGGAAATAGACATTGATGGTAACCTAACAACAAAACTTTATGATAAACGCGATGACTTCAATTTTTCTATAGTCAACTTTCCTTACTTATGTAGCAATATACCCTCATCACCTGCATATGGTGTTTTTGTCTCTCAGTTAATTCGATACGCAAGGGCATGCTCTTCGTATGAACAGTTTCTAAGACGAGGCAAGCTACTGACAAACAAGTTGATAAAACAGGACTATCAACAGTCTCGTTTGAAGTCATCTTTTCGTAAGTTCTATGGTCGATACAACGACCTTGTCAGCAAATACAATCTTCCACTGAGTCGCATGCTGACTGACATTTTTCATACTAATTGTTAGACCATAATTAATTACCTAATTGTCTACGGACTCTTGCGGTTTTTATTTTCCTGATTACGACAACGAGCACACGGCGGGTGTGACCGGTCAGCAGAGGATGCTCACTCCTCCATGGCACCTGATCCTACCTCTATCTTGGAGGTCCATGTTGCTCTGCTTTGAATTTGTATTTCGTTTTATGGATTTTTGAAATGGTTGACGGTTTGGTATTGTCATTTTTTCATAAAAATAATTATAAAGAAAGAAATTTTCTAAATTAAATCACCTTATTCATTTTTTTTTGCACTATTAGTAGTTGAACGCTGCTCCTAGACATTTTTTTATTCAACATGGGATCAAATTTATTTAAAAGTCTAAAACATTTTACTCAACTTATACCAGATTTTCAGAAAAATCCTATAAAATCAGAAAACAAAATGAAACATGTTCTTCGGGAGTAAATGAAGATATCCCAAAGCACGCAATGTTTGGAAATTGTCTGAACTAAATACTAGAAGAATAAAGTTACAGTATTTTAAAATATTGAGGATATCAATTTCTTCTTGAAAACCTATCGCCACAAAAGTAGTTTCTTACGAAACTCTTTAAATATATAATTTACCCTAAACGGTGTTATTGCATATCCTTTATTTGGCATTGTATAATTATAGCAGTAAATGAGTAAAATTAATATAAAATGAAAAACTGTTGAGATATGACCAATAAATATTGCCCAAAAGCAAAGGAACAAAAGAAACATCTTAAACAAAGGCCTTGATAGTCACAGCCATTTCCAGACAATGACTCCTTAAGAAAAAGAGCTTTGTTAAGGTTTTTCTCTTACTAGAAAATAAATTAAAGCTTTAAAAATTTAAGCTAAAATTTTAAGGTAGATTTGATGGCTAATTTGTTGACCATCCACCATCTTTCGTTCAAACGAATTCTAAATTATTGCTGCTAAAAATATAATAAACCTAATATTAATGTTACTCTGTTCCGTCAGGTGGTCAGTGTTTTCTGAAGCCAAAAATATCGAGAATGTTTTGATTTTTTATTTGATGTTGAAATTAACGTCTCTTTTAACTTAAATTATTATGCGAATGAAGTTGATAAAAACATTTTAATCGTACAACATGCCCGAGTCTATAAAATGTGTCTATAAAGGGTGTTTGGGATAGATGTGATGGGTGATTACAATACAATTGGACCTTACAATCATCTTAAAGCTAGTTAGATTTTATTAAAAAAATATATATTTGTAAATCCTTCAAATTACATCGGCAGTTTTACACAACAGTCATCATATAAACTTGTGTATATTTAGAGTATGTTTTTATTTCAGTACTTGTAAATGTAAAACTAAGCCCCAGGTAATACCGAGCCCAGCAAGAGACGGACGAAGCCCTTTTCACAGAGCGAGTCTTTATGGTAACACGTATATACAATAATTAGTAAAATAATGAATCAGGTTTATTAAGGGCTGAAAATGTCTTCCAGCTCCTGGGCGCCGCCATATTTGCCCTCATTTTGATATAACAAATTAGCTCGCACAAGGCGACCCAATATTGCCTTACCTATTTTTACTCGGTGCTGAAATTTTAGGAATAACGAATGATAAAGATATTAAAGGTATAATTATAGATGGAGAAGAATACAAAATATCTTAATATGCAGACGAAACTTCAATAATAAGGAACAGTACGCCTCAATCATATGATGGCATCCTCAGGGTTTTAGACTCCTTTACACAGGTTTCAGGTCTAAAAATAAATTTCACAAAAAAAAAATGGTTTGGATCGGTAGCAAAAAATTTTCAAGGGATGTATTTTAATACTCACGATGGAAACTGAGTTGGGACAATTTAACTTTTAGGCTCCTAGGTATTAAATTCTCAGTAACACTAGATGAAATGGAAGCCTTAAACTACTTCCCAAAACTATCTAAAATAAGCAAATTAATGAAGAAATGAAAATTAAGAAAATTAACCCCGATTGGGCGAATTACAGTCATTAAGACATTAATAAAATCAAAATTAAATCATTTAATACTAACATTACCAAACCCAAGCTTTTAAAACTTGAAAACTTTTGAAAATGATATTTTTCAATTTTTATGGGGCTGTAAAGTTCATAGAGTAAAGAAGAGTACAATTGTACAAGATTACTGTCATGGAGGTCTCAAAATGATTGATTACGGGGATTTTATTACTGCACTCAAATCTTCTGGGATAAAAAGACCTATTAGGGCTGACACAAAATGGGTAAAGCTTCTAGAATTCATTTTGAAAATAAAAATATCAGAATATGGAAGAATGGAATACATTATTCATATAGTTATGTAAAACTTTGGAAAATTTCTTCGGGAAAGAGGTGTTTCTTAACTGGTTAAAATACAGGAGCAAAATGCATTAAGGAAACCCAAGGTTATAAATGAACATACATGGTACAATGTACAATCCCAAAATCACAGTAGACAATAAATCAATATTTTTTAACAGCTTTGCTAATACAGGAATTATTTTTGTTGATGATTTTCTTAATACTGATGGAACATTTATAAGCTTTGAAAAATTGAAACAAATTAACCCAAAAGGCAAACTTTATTGAATATGCAAGTATAAGAACTGATGTAAGGACCAGATTGCATACACAAGATTTATACAAACCAAACTTACAAATCATCAAAGAATATGGACCTGTTATCCCTAATCATATCCTACTGTTTACTAATAATTGTAAAGGTTGCAAACTTATGTACAACCTTGTATTAGATAAAAAGAAAAAAACATGTACATCTATATCAAAATGGAGAGAAAATGGTCATTACTATTTAAAAGAAACCACGAACAAAATTTATGAACTCCCTTTTAAATCTACACAAGAATCAAAAATGCATTGGTTACAGTTCCAAATTCTTCATAGGATTGTTCCGACAAATAAATATCGTTTCAAAAAAAAAAAAAGCAGAGTCTCCTGTATGCACTTTCTGTAAAAGAAATGAAGAGAGTATTGGAAATTTATTTTATAAATGTACTACAGGTGACACTCGATGGCTCGAACTTCGATCTCTCGAAGTTCTTGATTTCTCGAAGTGAAATCACGGTCCCGAATTTTTTCTCTATATAACTAAGCAAATTTACTCTTGATCTCTCGAACTCCGATCTCTCGAAGTTCTTGATCTCTCGAAGTAATACCTGGGTCCCGTTATACATATTTCATTGTTTTTCACTCTTGATAACTCGAAGTGGTGGCTGTGTACACACACGACCAATCAAGCGTAAAATTAGCTTCGTGTGGACCTTACCTGGATGATCAAGTGAACGCCTGGGGCTAGCGTGGTAGTGTTAATTGGTTGATTACGTAGGTGACACTACCCCTTGTTCAAAGGGTAGATAATTAATTTGTAACTGATCTATTAAATTCAGCATCTCAGTGTGAAATTAACGGTAAATTAAACTCTCTTTATTTAAAATATTCTGTGATTAAGAAAACATGAAATACTAAAGTTTTTAAAAGTATAAAAACACTTCATAAACACAAAACTAAGTTCTGTATTGTTGAAACTGAAGTAAAGTAGCAGAAAATACGAATGAAACCATGTTAGACTATCCTTCCATGTTAGGAATATAAACTTCCGGCTACTATAATTTTGGAGCCAAAAGGACCGGAACAAAAATTTCCGGATTTTTGTAAACTTTCGATCTCTCGAACTCTTGATCTGTCGAAGTTTAATCATGGTCCCCTGAAGTTCGAGTTATCGAGATTCACCTGTATAGTAAAAGAATTAAGGTCTGCTTTTGAAGACTGGATTTTGAGACAGTTTGATTTGTTAATAACATTTGATAAAATATCAGTTCTTTTTGGAAAATATAAAAATAGAGAGATTTATAATTTTTTTAAACTTGTTAGTTCTTATTGTGAAGCAATGTATTTTTTCTTGTAAATATAATTGTAATGCAAATCCAAATATACATAGATTAAAAATGTAATAATTGAAACTTAAGGTTTTTGGCCGAAAAATATATGCTAATGAAAAATTGTAGATATAAGGAGTATGAAAGCAATTTGCAAAAAATATGTGATAAGCTGTAGTACTGTAGCACATGTACATGTATATATGGTTAAATTGTTTCTTTATTCTGTCTCTTTTTTGAACTGTGATGTTTTCTTGTTCGTTTTGCTTTGCATTATATACATATGTAAACAACGACTCTACCCCCCCACTCTCTCTCTCTCTCTCTCTCTCTCTCTCTCTCTCTCTCTCTCTCTCCCAAAAGTTACTTTCACTTCATATGGACTATACAATATAAAATAATCAACAAAATAAAGTAGCAAAAAATTCAATTAATTAACATATGACATTGATCAGCATTGAATCTAAAGATTTCTCTGAATATCCTACCAGTTTTTGGTTATTTCCAAAAATAAAACTTAACTGACGTTATTCAGCAAACCTCGACCGATTCCGTAACCTACATTAGATAAGATACGATGTTTGACAAGTGTTTTTACGTATGAATTATTACGTTTAAAAGGGATGGATGGTCCTGGCCATTTTCATGCTTTATTGATCTCCTAAAAAAAGAGCTCTGTATAAAGACATAAGAAAAATTGAAAGCTAAATTTCAAAGCAAAAATATATGGATTTTTTTTTTATAAAAAATTATAGCTTAAACTAGTATATTTAAAAATTTAAGAAAGATCTGATGGTTAATTTGTTGACCACCCACCCTCCTTAATGTAATAGGCAGGTGGTCCTATTGTGTGCGTTTAAATGAATTTTATTCTCTCTTTTACAAAATAAAACTGCACTGGTTCTGTTAAAATTAAGGAAGTCTGCGTTCGGACCATCGGTCATACCGTTTATGTTACATATTACAGGTATGACTAAGAAACTAGTCATCGATATTTCAAATTTTGCTTCAGTCCCAGACCACTGTATTAAAAATTAACAAGACTTCAGTATAAATATATGTAACACTCGGCACTAAATTCTTGCTGAATGGGGATTGACTGGATTAACAAATTATCCACCACATGCGCATGAATCATCAAAAGGTGTTAGAAATACTGTTCTGAATGGCATAACAAATTATTCACCACACACGCATGAATCAGCAATAGGTGTTAGAAATAATGTTCTGAATGGCTTAACAAATTATCCACCACACATGCATCAACCATCAATAGGAGTTAGAAATAATTTCAATTTCTCGCCATGGCGAATGTTAATATGAACATAACACGATGCCAAAGAGCGATTAGCATATTTGCTCAATATTAACATAAGAGGATTAGTTTAGATATTTCTATAAAATGCGGAGACTAAGTGAGTACTGTATTGACATTTACCAGAGCAGATACGTAGATACGTAACAATGCATCTAAAAATTATCGCCGCCATTTTGTGCCTTTCATTGGTACTCGTTCAAGCAGGAGGTAAGGTTTTTTCACAAATTAAGAGATATATTAAATGGTTTTTTTTTCTAAATTCATTTTGTTATATTTTACCATTGGTCATTTAACGTACCAAGACTATTAAACGTCAACGTGGATACACAAGCAACAATAAACTTTACCTTATAAATAATTTATTAGAAACATATTTATGTAACACTTTCAGTGTCTGCTTTGGTTTGTACAAAAAATAAAATAGACCTGCAATAAATCGACAGAATGATAACATTTATCTGAAGATTTTCTTGTATAAGTAAGCTATTTGGTACTGTGAATGAGCTGTTCATGTTAAAGTTATCTTAAAACTTGATTTTTAAGTGGTAAACTTTTCTTTATTGATTGTACAAAACTTACGGAAGCGCAAAAGATAGAAACACAATTGAAAAAGATCAATGAAATAAAAGAACAAACATCTATTGGAGACAAAAATTTGCATCCGCCTAAAACAATGCCCAGCAAGCATGTATTTGGAAGCGAACATTTCTTCACCGCACCAACTATTGTCAAAATATATATATTCTTTGATTTAAAGACGCCATTGCAATAATTTATTCGGTTTTATTTCTGTTTTATTGTTTTTGTTTTATTCTTTACTGCATACTGATATATTTGACTCTGATGTTGACTTCATTTTTACAGACTACGAAAGGGTAAGTCTGGATTTATCCTAAGTTTTATTTCCAGTGGTTTTTATCAATCTAAATGGTATCAAATTTGTTCCAGATCAATCTGTATTTTTGGCAATTTGCCCATTTCCAAAAGAAACAAAAACAAAAACTAACAAAACAATAACAAACAAAAAAACAAAAAAAAAAAACAACCAAAAAAAAAGAACAAAAAAAAAAGAACAAAACAAACTAAAACACACACTCTAGAATTATATGTATGCATTTTATTATGCTTTTTAATTATAGAAAAAAATCGAGATTAAAAACACACCACATATCTTAAATATGAACACATTTATACATCTACATGTATTGGGAATGTACATGGGATTGTGTGATAAAAAGATGTAGTCATATAACGTAACAAGGTGATATTATATAAATAGTGCCTGTTTGGGAGGTTACTAGTTGAAATTGACACCCCGAGAAAACCATTGTCAACCGACGCGAAGCGGAGGTTGACAATAGTTTTCGAGGGGTGTCAATTTCAACTGGTACCCTCCCAAACAGGCACTATTTATTTTATTATACTGAATGTCTTAATTTTATAGCAAACTTTATAGCAAATTATAGCAAATTTTACTTCTTTTATATAGAAAAGACGTGAGTTCTAAGGCGAACCGTACGCGCATAATTTACGCGCATGTAACAATTCGTTCTATAGGCCCGTTGACAAGTGTGTTGCTAACGCTGAGGGTATGAGAACTGATTGTCAACTGCGTCTTAACCAATCAGATTTCAGTATTTAACATGAAAGTATAATAAAATAAGATATTTAGTGATTTTTTATCGTAGAAAAAGTTTAGTGTATATCTGAGCCACAAAGGTTTGGCCAAATATAGTTTTATTATTCCATTTTTTTTTTTATTAAATTGCTCCTTATATACACTCAACAAAACTTCTACGTGTTCAGCCTAATAAATAGAATAATTTGAACTACGAAATGAAATAATGTGAAATTTTCAACATTTTGTAATTGATGTCTTTTCATCAAAAGCACAGATAAAATAAGACAACAACGATTGAAACGTCAAAACATTAAATTGGTATTTTTCTGCGCATGATCAACATAAATGACATTTTTTTGTGATTGATATTAGTCTTTGGTGGTAGATTAAAAAGAAAAACATTTAATAAGTCCAAATTGATCATTGAGAAAACAGCCAGAGCCGTTTGAATATTGGTGTCTGAATTGTTACTACAAAACATTGTACTCACTTTAAATTTGCTGTTTATTATGTCCTCGACATTGTTTTAAATATTAAGCAATCCGGAAGAAACGTTCTTTTGATACAATTTTCCTCTTTCATTACTGTAACATCATTTCCATCAGCAATTTAAAACAACCGAAAAGCTCTGAGCAAAATTCAACCAAACCGGAAATGTTTGTGATATTAAGCAAAATACAAGGTCTCGAGTTGCAACCTAAGGTCAAGGTCAATGTATCGTTTTTAACAATTTGAAAGTTAAGTGGAAATCAGTCACACTCGTAGACAAGACAAATAAAAATGCTAATTTCATATAGTAAATACATTATACTGGATGAACACTTTGAAGTTTTGTTGAGTCTATATTATCTCACTCTGCACATAGTTTTAAATTAGGTTTTGGGGCGGTTTTTTTTAATTATTTTTGGGTTTATTTTCAAACGTAATGTTTCAATTGGTCATTATTAAAGTTATGAAAGAAATTATTAACATAATTTATTAAAGATATCCAATTGCAATCACCTTATACCTAAAATTCCTGACACCTGCACGTGTCTCCTGTTTTTGATTTCAGGGATATCCCAAGTCGGCAATTTTAAACAAAATTAAGCCGTCACGTGTTGTGGTGATCCATCATCACCGTGGAGGAAGAAGGGGTGGATCTAGCAGCAACAAGAAAGGCGGATCCAACAGTAACAAAAACGGCGGATCTAGCAGGAGCGGAGAGAAGAAGAGGAGGTACAGGAGATCCGTGGAGAGTTTAGGGAGCAGCGGTAGCCTGGAGGACTGATCAAAGGAGTTTACTGCTGAATATGTACACATAATATTGTAGCAAAAAAAGAAATAAATCTTACGTATTTGCATGGTTGTTAATGAGGCTGGACAGTCAGTGCTATTTAAATAATGTTAAATTCATAGAGACGATTATAATTGAATGAATGATAAATCATACATAAAAGCGGAAGTAAATTAAATTTGTAACAATGTTGCTATACATCATATGTGTTCCACGAAACTCATAATACATAAACTTGTGCACTATCAAACCGGCACGCTCTGGTGATCTATAATTACCATGGATGACGAAGGGGCGGATCTAGAAGAAGAAAAAAAGGGGAGGAAGAACAGGGGTAGAGACAGAAGCTGTTAGTAGAAAACTGCGACAGTCAAAGTGACAGCCGGGATATAAACAGGAGAATAAATCTGTATTGTTCCACTGTAAAATATATAATAGTATTGTACATAACAGTACAGTACAGTACAGTAATTACAGTACACAGTACAGTACAGTAATTACAGTACAGTAAGTACAGTACACAGTACAGTAAGTTCAGTACACAGTACAGTAAGTACAGTACACAGTACAGTAAGTACAGTACACAGTACAGTAAGTACAGTAAGTACAATACAGTACAGTAAGTACAGTAAGTACAGTACACTGTACAGTCAATACAGTACAGTAAGTACAATACAGTACAGTAATTACAATACAGTACAGTAAGTACAGTACAGTACAGTAAGTACAATACAGTACAGTAAGTACAGTACAGTAAGTACAATACAGTACAGTAAGTACAGTACAGTAAGTACAATACAGTACAGTAAGTACAGTACAGTAAGTACAGTACAGTACAGTAAGTACAATACAGTACAGTAAGTACAATACAGTACAGTAAGTACAGTTCAGTACAGTAAGTACAATACAGTACAGTAAGTACAATACAGTACAGTAAGTACAGTACAGTACAGTAAGTACAGTACAGTAAGTACAATACAGTACAGTAAGTACAATACAGTACAGTAAGTACAGTAAGTACAGTACAGAATTGTATTGTTCCAGGTACCTGTAAATACGTGAGCGCGGGTTTTTTTCCATTACTGGTAGTTGTACTTTGATTGTGCATTCAACAAATATTTATCGGAAGTGACTCTCCAAGTTAGTTTATAAATATGTCGTGAAAGGATTTGTTAATCAACAAAAGTTAAAATAAATATATTTTGGATACGAAATTGCACGAGGAACCTTTTCTTGAGTTGATTATTTAATAGTTCTGAATATGATTACGTTTGACATGGTTTTGGTAATGATTTAAAATTGTTTTTCACAAATAGTTGTGCCTTTACTTAACAAGAGAATACAAGGGTTACTGTTTTGTCTTGTCTACCGGTATATCTTTATTCACAACCATGTACTTTGTGCGTTGACGTCTAGATCATACATAAATATCTTGTCACAAAAACAATACTTCAATCTATAATTAAAAACATTTATTGGCATGTTTGCATTTTTTTTTTTTTTTTTTTTTTTTTGAATTTCCATATTTACATAAAAAAACAATCTTCAACGTGCAGTCCTAGAAAAATATTTAAAAGTAAATTTGCAATTTATTTTTTATTTATTTTTTTTTGGAAGGGGTGGGTTTGGGGGAGGGGGTGGACTATATTTCCTTCTCGCAGGCAAACATAATATGTATTGTACACTCAGAAGTAAGTAGTGTCATCAAACTGTTGTATTTGCCTAGCACAATACAGTCGATCGTTTGGTTGTTTGTGTTCAAACTTGTAAAGTATAACGTTATTGTTTGACCAGATGTGTCCCATTTAAACACCCCTCTTTCTTCCTCATCTGTAGCCCCTGTGTAGAATAACCCAGTTGGAGCTACAATATAGAAAATAATTTTATGTCATATTATTTAATACCTCAGAGAGATTTTTGCAGATTCCATCAGGATTCGAGCTAACATCCTCAGTAAAGTTCGAAACGCGTTTTCATTTTAGCATTTTATTAAAAACAAACGAATATTTGGAACAATAGTAAATCTGCTTGGTTTTAAAAAGAAAAAAAATCGGGACGGTGATTTCATTTCGAGAGATCAAGAACATCGAGTGATCGAAGTTCGAGCCACCGAGTGTCACCTGTATTTATAGGATGAAGTGTTAAAATAGCACAAATTGTCATCGTAAATTGAAAATGTAGTGATCGTTAACTCAACCTGCTTACCATTAGTAAGCTTCGTTATATGACATCCATGACTTACCAATTTTTATTATCTTACTTATTTAAGGTTTTGCAAACTCCAGGATCATGGAGCAGTTTAAGACCTAAGTCAAAATTTCTTCATTATACCATATACCTGGTATATACTTATAACATTTAAAATGCAATTTGGAAAAAAAATATGTTTTCCTGTCTTGTTAAATGATATACACATTTTAGGCCTCAATCTTAGGTCAATAATTATATATTTAATGAATGACTGAAATTTTGACGTGTCTAAAGCTTTTCACGGTACTGGACCCCGATTTTGACCATTTCATACATAAAGATAGTTTTATAAAGATTATAAACTTTACGACGCTAACGCGCTTTATAAAATACATGTATGTCTGTGCAGAGTTGATAACTAAATGAATCTGTAAAAAATGGTATTTTTATCTTATAAAAAATAATTGGGTTTTTAATTTTGCATGGTACATACCGTATAGCAGAATCGAATCCCATTCAGCCTGTGTATTGATTTCTAGAAGATAAGCCCCGCTTATTCCACAGATCTCCTGAAAGTATATCAATAATGATTATTGTTTGAAACATCAAAATTATTTTTCAAACAATATTAGTTTTTGTTATAATCATTTTATATTTTGATGAAAGTAAAAAAAAAATTAATATTTTGTTGGAACATCAAAATTAAAATAAACATTTGATCGCAATAAACATATCTTGTGATAGAAATTCAATGATTCAAAATTAAACTTCTTTTGTTAAATTTACTGCTTCGCTAATCAAATATATGTTACCTTAGCAGTATTTCTTGATACAATTGGTGAAGTAAAGAACGTGTACTGTCGATCTGAAATACATCGTTACATATGAACACAGTTGCATACAAAATACAACCACCCCCTACAGCAATTGCCCCAGGATCACAAAACAGTCTGAGACTGAATCAAAATTTGATTTGATTTGAACAAATTTTATTATGCAAATATATATTAACATATATTGATTAGGCAATAGGCAATGTCTATGTAAGCCTTCTCCAAAAGGTGCAAGGTAATACATATAAAGTGCAAGATATAAATGACAAATTAAATGACACACTTATTTAATGAATAGTAGGATTCAGTATGATTAAATCAAAATTTGAACACTGTCGTCTACTCTAGTGATTGAAAGTGTCCAAAAAATGAAATGATATTAAGATGTAATTCTATATTGCGTTGATGGTAAGAACTTTCAGGTGGAACTTTATAATAAATATTATTTCTATGAATTATTGAAATTTATACATAAATTAAATATGTTTCATTGTTCCAAGCTTAGGCCTTCTGAATGCACACATGATTGCACACAATACAGTTTACTTCTGGGCAGACAACTTACCCGCGAAAATTTGTCAGTTTCATCCACGGGTTCCAAAGCTTTAATTAGAGTTGTTTGCAGTTTAATTTTGTTAAATTAGAATATTACTAGGTAAGTCAAATTCGCAATCGTGATGTGAGCAAACCCACTAGAAACGTTTTGTTTTTGCTTATAATTATATAAAAAAAAACCTCTTTTATTATTTTTTATTTTTTATTACACTATTCAATAACGTTATATCACTATATTTTTTCGAAACAAATCTGTCCGTTTTCATGATCATGCCACAGAGAAGATCAAACTAAATTTATTTATATTTTTATTTAAATTTATTTTAAAGTTCTCCTTTGCTATTCAAATCGATGTTAGGAAAGAAATTTAAGATATATTCATTGACACATCATCCTTGTTCACGGAGAATTTCGTTCGTTAATGTCCTTGATTTTAGAAGTCTTTCTAGAACACCTCGAACATTATTTCAACGCAGTC
The DNA here is from genome assembly GCA_020458035.1 of Magallana ariakensis. Classification (NCBI taxonomy): domain Eukaryota; kingdom Metazoa; phylum Mollusca; class Bivalvia; order Ostreida; family Ostreidae; genus Magallana; species Magallana ariakensis. The sequence goes on from CM035811.1 coordinate 68,301,483, forward strand.
ATACGGGTACTTTCATTTCGTTGCCAATGTAAATCTCTGTAAAATCTCTATAAACATTTTATTTTTAGCCCCCTTTTCAGTCAGACAAAATAGAGGGGCGTTTTAAGGAAAAACAATTCGGATTTTTTATTTCATGTTTGCAATAAATATGGTTTTAACAATTATTACATGTATGTATAAAAATATCGAATTATTAAAGAGAATGTGCTGCATAAAACAGTTTTACATAGTTTACCTGTTGTGGTTACGATTGTTGATTTCAAATCGCCAGCTTCAAGGTTCCTTCGAACAAAACATTTTCCGTACAGGTGAACAAGGGTTCCGGTTGGAACTGTTTTTGAAGGAGTTGTAGAAAGGAGCGTACAATTCAAATTGTCCCGGTTAAACACAAAAGAGACACATCGAAGGCTTTCCTGACAAATCGTAGAACATTGAGATGCACTCCGTGACGTAAGCGAGTAAATGACGTCATTATTATCCACGATGACGTCATTTGCCATTTTACTTGAAAATGACAGAGATCTGTATAAATGAGTCTCTGCAGTTGCTTGTCGCAAAATAATAAAGTTTTGAAAAATTAAGACAAGCAGATTAATACTCATATTGCCCATCATTCTCAAGAATGGCCCTTTATCCGAGTACCAGTATATTTAAGCTCTAACATGATGTACCTAAGAATTTAACGTAAAAATGAAAATGTTCCAAAAGAAGTTTATAATATAAATTAATAATATATATTTTTTGAAGAATATGCAAATGATCCAAAGGTTCATCCATACTTCTTTTAATTCCATGTATGATCTTAATCAGCTTGTCTTTTGTCAGCTGGCTCTAATTGATAAGGCATCGTTTCATCTCTTCGGGGGCAATATACGCCACCATTATTGGAAAACAAATGTAATGCCTTGAAAAACACTCTTATGTAAATCTGTATTGATTGAAGATAAACAAATTAATGAAAAACATGCGATTCACATTCATTTCCTCCAGTCATGATACAATTTCTATTCTATATATTGGCTCTAAAAAAATCTAGTTTGATTGTATTTACTATGGTAATAAAATGTTTCTGCATTATGGTGTTTTATCTCTACCTCCTTTTTTCCTACAATCATGTCTTATTGTTTAACTCATCTGAACTTTAAGCTTATATATTGTTTTCTGATTACCAGTCAGTCAACGTTTTTCTGTCTGCCTTTTTAAAGCTTTGTCCGATTTTATATCAAAGAAGATGGGTGATTAAGGCGTGTAAACTGCCTATATGAGGATAGATAAAATACTATAAAATTAAAATATCGACAAATATCATAATTTCTTTCTAAATTATCTAAAACAATGCATATTTACCATAACATTTATCTATCACCCTTAAATGTGGCAAATATTTGGAATATGTTGATTTAAACTGGCGTATGCGTATCAAAACCTCCAAATAGTGCCATTTTGTAGAACTTCAATGGCTTTTTCTATATAGTGTGGGTCTGAGCTCCATATTTTTGTCATAGTCTGTACAAGGTTTAAAGGAAATCAAACCGATTTCAATCAACGAAAACGTGTAGAGATGACCCACTATACTTTAAAAATGTCATTTTGTATCGCAACAATTGAACGTTTTAGAAAAATAATACATGTCCGTAAACTCTTGGTTGAAGTCGCATATAGCATTTAATAATCGAGTTTGTTGTGACTGAAATGGCTGAGTGGTTATAGAGCACCAGACATTAGGTAGCATCATAGAGCTAGGGTTTTTAGGTTGTGGGTTCGATACCACCAAAACTTTAGATTTTTTTATCGTTTGTTAAAATATTCAAACCTGAATATAGTTAGAAAATTTGCTTTTGTAAACTTGTATTATAACATTATCAAATATATTTAGTTGGAAAAATTTAAATTTGGAATTGTATTTTACGACTTACCAAATGGGCATTTGCGCTATCTTGTTCCCCCATCTTCTTTGTGCACGCTTTTAAACGATGATTATGCTAAGTATGCGTATAATAATATACATATGGGAATTATTATTTTCCTATGGGATATTAATTATTAAAGGTAAATATCTCACCTGTCAGGTAAAACACACTAAAAACAAAAGTGGTTATATACTATCTAGACAATGGTCTATCATTTGGTATATAAGGATAAAATGACACCTTGGCACTGGCATACTTATCCGGCACAGTGCTAAAAGCTCAAGTTGGCTACTATGATCTCTTTTTATCCGTCCGTCTATCCGTAATTTTTTCACATCTTTTTTTCTCTCCAGAACCACTGGGCCAATCTTAATCAAACTTGGCACAGAGCATTATATGGCAAAGGAGATTCAAACTAATTTCAAGCTCTCCCTTCCTCAAGGAATCATAATTGAGAACTGTTGAAAATTTGTTGGCATTAAAAACACTTTCTTCTCAAAACCCATTCCACCAAAAAAGCTGAATTCGTGAAAAAGCATTCTCATGTAGAATAAATTGGAGTTAGTTTAAATCATAATTTCTGGGGTAGGGTGGGGGCACAAAGGGGTGGTAGTAAACTTTTTATATATGAAAAAAAGAGAAAATTCTTTACAAATGTTCTTCACAAAAATCATTTGGCCAGATAAGCTGAATCAGATGTAGATCATGATCAAGATTCGCAGGCAGGGCAGGGTGGGGCCACAATGGTGTACTGATTTTTTTTTACATAAGAATAGATAAAGAAAAAGTTTCTTTTTTTAAATTCAGGTGGAAGCAACCTTAGGTAGTGTGCATTTAAGTTTAATCACCATCCAAGGGGGTTAATTTAGACCATGATGTGGGTTTTAGTTTTTACAGGGGAATGAATAGAATAAAATTTAAATCTTTAAGGAATATTCCTCTTTTGTTCAGAGGACTTAAACTATGCCGAGGTACCATCTAGTAGGATAGATTCAACTTTGATCAAATCATGATCCCCAGGGTAAAGTCGGGCCACAATTGCGGGTCAACATATAATTATCAACAATATTATCAACAATATCATCAGCAATATTGTCAACAATATCATCAGCAATATTATCAACAATATTATTAGCAATATTATCAACAATATTATCAGCAATATTATTAACAATATTAGTTAACTTCATTTTATTGGATCCTAACAGTAGCAGATCTAATGCATGGAATCATGTACAGATTGAATAACCGGCTATCAAAAATTGTATTATTCCTAAAAACAAACAGATATATTTACATGCACATATCAGTGCAAACAAAAGAGTACCCAATGCTTATTTTCGAAAATTATAATAAAAAGTTTGATTTGTATTGTTCACGTTCTTTATTTGAAATCAGACGATGAATATTCAAATTGGCAACTAGCTACTACATGCAAATAAACAAAAACACATATGACAAATAGATACACAATGATTACAGATAATTCATACCAATTGTGCATTTAATTTAGAATAAGACTACTCGATCAACGAATCTCCAAAATATGGCGGCGGTGCATTAAATACGAGAATAATTATGCACTTGCATAGGGTATGACTGTATAGAGCGGAAGATCTATAATAGAACCAATTTAACAAAACCTTGAATTTTCGGTAGGACGTAATGTACAATCTATTCTTGCATCAAAGCAATTTAAAAATGACGCTGGTTTCGAGTGAAACATGCATAGATTGCGTATTCTTAGCTGAAGAGCAAGACAAATCTTGTTGATTTCCAGTGATTTCCATGAGCGTTTTCTCCTGAAACTAGAGTTTTCACTCTTGATGCGCACGCACAAATTAAGACGAACAAAAAAAATAACTCTATGTACTCACCAAAATGGAGGTTGTCTATAACATTATGCCCGTAAATTAGAATTTTGAAATTTAGAATGAAAATGAGATGCGTATGTACTTTTCAATGACTTTTTTCCATAAGAAACAACAAATACAATTGTTGTGTGTAAACTTGCAATATTTGAAAGTTGTTTTCCATTTTTTACATTAAAAAAGGGATATCAGGTGTCGGAAATAAGCGTAACTTCAAAAATAAAAATAAAAATATAGGTTTAAATTAAAATACATTTTGATATAAAGAGTTTTTACAATAAAGAATCAACAAGATATCTGTGAGCCAATGCTCACTAGTGATACCCCCGCTCTGATGTGAATATGCAAAATAAGCAAAGTCGACATTTAACAGAAAGCTGGCATCCGATTGGTACAGAAATAAATCCCACAATATGGCATGCCTAAACAAATAGTGTGTTAAAATTTCAAGCATCTGCGATAAATAGCTGCTGAGAAATCTTTGAGGAAAATTTGTTTTAAAAATTTTGGCTAAAAATAAACAAAGTCATTATTTAACAGGAAGTTGACGTCCGATTGATACAAAAATATATCCCACAATATGGCATGCCTAAACAAATAGTGTGTTAAAATTTCAAGCATCTGCGATAATTAGTTGCTGAGAAATCTTTGACGGAAATTTGTTTGAAAATTTTGGCTAAATATAAACAAAGTACTCATTTAACAGGAAGTTGACGTCCGATTGGTACAAAAATATATCCCACGATAAAGCATGCCTATACAAATTGTGCGTTAAAATTTTAAGCATCTGCGATAAATAGTTGCTGAGAAATCTTTGACGGAAATTTGTTTGAAAATTTTGGCTAAAAATAAACAAAGTCGTCATTTAAAAGGAAGTTGACGTCTGATTGGTACAAAAATATATCCCACAATATGGCATGCCTATACAAATACTGTGTAAAAATTTCAAGCATCTGCGATAAATAGTTGCTGAGAAATCTTTGACGGAAATTTGTTTGAAAATTTTGGTTAAAAAATAAGCAAAGTCGTCATTTAACAGGAAGTTGACGTCCGATTGGTACAAAAATATATCCCACGATCAAGCATGCCTATACAAATTGTGCGTTAAAATTTTAAGCATCTGCGATAAATAGTTGCTGAGATAAATGAGACAGAAATTTTTGTTACGGACGGACAGATAGACGGATGGACGGACAGACGGACAGACAGACACACAAGGGTAAAACAGTATACCCCCTCTCCATCGGAGCGGGGGTATAATAACTTTCATATAAATCGGACATAGAAACACTATTCATACATTACTCGGTATCTGTACACTGTTTCTGAAAGATCTTTATATGGAATCCGTTGTAAAACAAACAAATAATAAAGTATAAAATACGTGTTTCAATTTATTATTTAACCATGCACAGCATATGTGTTTATTTTTATAATAACATATGTACTCATCGATATAATAGATAAATTTAAAATCTTGAAGTCGTCTAATGCATCAATGTCCGCCATGTTGGAGAGTCCTGACCCTCCTTAGATCGAGAGTCGGACTCGATGTAAACTCGGGTTTAAACTCTCGCTGTTTATCTCAAAAACTTGCGACTAGATACCGAACTCGAGTTCCAGAAGAAAACGCTTTGTGATTTCAGCCATGGCTGATTGGCCAACAATAAAATAGAGAGGCCTACGTCACATTGTTGTTTGACACAACTACCCAAAGTCCAAGCTCTGGTTAAAATAGTTCTACTCTATATCACCACAGACAATAGAAAACTCAAAAATGCTAATACGTTTCTCTAAATCATTCCGTACTGTATATTAAACATTAGTGTCACATCAAAGATATTTGAATTTGTGTATTGAGTAAAAAAACCCCAAATGTATGGTTATTCTAGAATATGAAAAGAAATCTTACCATAACTAATTAATGCATAGACAATGTAAGTTAGTTTATATGTGTAACAGTATCAACACAGACCGTGTTGACATCTTATATACACTATATGATGACACGAAAGATTAATAAACAGTTTGTTTACATGTCATACTTACACACAGTAAGTAACATATGTACTGGTACACGTTTTTTAAAAGTTTAATACGTATAGTTAATTGATTTACATGCAATATTGGATTTTCTTCACTTTACCTGTGTCATCAACCACAAAGATTTTGTCTCTGGTGTCCACACATAAACCCGATGGACCGAGTAAATGGCAGTTGTCAATATAGCGGAGGAACTGTCCGTCCTGATCCAGGATGTGGATACCGTCGTTATCCCAGTCTGCTGTCAGGATCCTACTCTGGCTGTCTGTAGTGATGCCAAGTGGACTAAATGATTCCTTGGGAGTTGAGGGAAGACCATTGTAGGTAAACCGGAGTTTCCCGTCCTGATTAACGACCACTATTGCATGGGCTACACGATCTGACACACAGATATCAAGGTTCCTGTTCTCACTGATGTATTTAGTGCTAAATAATCCACCAGATGAATAGAGAGGTCGTGTATTGCGTCTGTCATACTGAATAGTTTGTTTTTCTGTGGAGCCAAAGTAACGCACAACTTTTGTTTGTTTATCATCATCACTGTGCATGACAACCAGGAGGTCACCAGACGAGGTACCACAGACATTGAGAGGTTTCCACTCCTCTAGTCTGATTAATGTTTGTATCTGTGTATCGTTAACAATGTTCACAGTTCCGTTTTTGTAATCAGTATAAACTATATCCCCACTCCTTGTCACTGCTATGTCACATGGATGGTTCCTTGACTTGGTTTGAATGGATTTCACTAGTTCCCCCCGGAGATTGTATAGTTTCATTATACTGTTATTACCCTGCGTCAATATCTCTGTATCATTCAGACAGGCCACACCGTATTGGTATTCATGCCCTGTGTCTATAGCTGTGATGACCCGGGGTACATTCATCAGTGACCGGTCAGGGGGAGAGGACTCGGCTCCTTGGATCGGGTCAGGGGGAGAGGACTCGGCTCCTTGAGTCGGGTCAGGGGGAGAGGACTCGGCTCTTTGGATCGGCACACTGGAGTCTTGTTCCTCTGTTGATAATTCTGACAGAGAACCAAACTGTTCAATCAACTGATCTGTGTGAATTTGCTGAGGCCTAAAGTTTGGTAAGGAGACTTTGAGTATAGGAGGCAATCGTCTGAATTCAGCATTTCTGGATTTGTACTCAGAAACAAGGCTGACATCTTTGGAGTCCAGTAATTCCTTCAGATGAGCAATGATCTCTGTGATTTCAGATATAGTGCGTGATATTTCATCTTTTTGTTTAGATAGGATTTCCAGTTGTTTGGATTCCTTTTCCTTTACGTCAGTTTCCAGATTTGTGATTATGGTGTCTATTTCTCTTTGCCATACTTTTCCTTGTTTCTTGATGGCTTTTGTCAGTTTCCGAGAGTTTTTCCTCAGATCAGCTATCTGCACTGAGATGTTAGATGCAATATCTTCGTATTTTGGATGAATGGACTTTTCTAATTCTTGCAACTCTTTTTGTAAAACTTCTTCTTTTTCATCAAAGTTTTGAAATATGTCAACAAGGTTATGTCCTGAATGTTTTCGAATACACTTTGAACAGATAGCAATGTCACATTGTTCACAATGAAGTTTACATTGTTTGATTGGGTGTTTCCTACACATTTGATAATTTAGTGTAGTCAGGTATTGTTTAACTGGCACCACGTAATGATCTTTAGAGGAATCAGATAAGTGTTTCCCTACACAGTCTTTACACAGATGCATATGACAAACTTCACATTTCGTGGAGGCCATAAAAGTTTGACAGAGGGTACAGGGTACAACACCATGTGCGCTATAAGGGCGGTCCATGGCCAAGAAAATCTAGAAACTACAGGGAGAACTAAACCTGAAATGTTAAATTCAATATGTATGCATGTTTTTTCATGGTTTGATTAATATGGGTATAACCGTAGGACAACAAAGTAGTGCCTTTAAGCAAAATAGTTCTTACACTTGAAGAGTGTATATACATTAATTTGAATCAGAATGATTGACACATGTCAGAAAAGAGGACTTGCAATTTTAAAAGCAAGTGTCAAAATTGAATTATCATTTGAAGGAAAGAATTGAAATTGTTTGATGTACACTCTTTCCAAAACTGTGAAATTCCCTACTTTTACTTTCATTTTCAGAGTTTTTCAATACAGACGCATTTTGCTGGAAAATGAATCTGACTTCACACCACGAAATTTTAACAGGAGAGAAACAATTTGATGAGCTTTCATTCAAGAGGTCCCACGTTGCTGAACGAAAATTAGTTCCGGAGCTATGAACCCTAACGTTAACATTACCGCCTGTGGAAATTAGTGGACTATATCCATATCTCTATTTTAAGGATGCTGTGATTCCATTTCATCCATTGCCTGTACATTTGTGGTCATACAACTGTAATATTTTTTTTCTAGGCTGAATATAAGGTAAAAATTTAGCCTTTAAAAATTGATATTTAATTATTAATAATAAATAAACAATGAGAAAGTGGGTAATAAAACTTACCTAATTCTAATATCTCATTGGTAAACTGTACGATACATGGCGGGTTCCTTGTGTTTATAGTTCCTGGTCGGTTGCTACTTGTGCAAGATCTTGTGATTGATTTACTGATTTAAATGCCAGGTTCAAACTTGTGCTTGGGTTTGTGTTTGTACAGAATCTAGGTCACTCATTGTTGATGGATTTAAACAGTACTGATATTCTTTATCACTGGTGAACATAGTCAATTCACAGGTGATTTGAGGACAGGACCAGCCCCACGCAACCCATCCCCCCCCACACACCCCGATTTAAACCCCAAGGAGAGTTGTCTTTTTTGATAGATATTCCTTTAAAGTCATGTACACAACATGTTCCATTTAAATATCCAAAAGTTAACGGAAAATAAACGATTCATGTAAAACACCCCCTTAGCATATAAAAAGAGGAAAGGTACGCCACTCCGGTTTGTTTACATTACTACCCCTTCGTCACTTTGGCACTATAAATCATGTATCCGCTTTATATATCCAACAAGCACGGGGTGATATTATCGCAGTAAATATATATCTCTTCATCATTATGCTTTTAAAATGAATGTACGTTTTTCTGTAAATCACGTTAAACGAGTTTTTCGAAGACAAGCTAGGTAACTTTGACGGAATTCAGCATATTTCAGTGACGTTATGTACACTTATGAAGGATAAAATCCGATGAGTCTTTTTGCGCGGCAATTGAGTTAAATCGCTTTCTCGAATGTTATCGTACCAAAGTGACCGACAGATGTTTACTTCCGTCACAGTTACCTAGCGGAGTGACATACCTTTCCTCTTTTTATATGCGGGTTGGGGTTGTTTTAAATAAATCGTTTATTTTCAATTAATTTTCAGATAGTTGATATGGATCATGCTGTTTACATGACGTTAAAATAATTTCTATCAAAAAAGCGTCAACTACCCCGGGGGTCTAAATCGGGGGGGGGGGGGTGTCCTCAAGCACCTGTGAGTCAATTTAGCTTATGAATGTAGATTATTTATTTTGGGTTGTTATTTATTTTGTGTGTGTTTTTTTTTTTTTATAAAATTGTTTTACGTAATTTGAGATCCTTCTATATATTCAATCGATATTTCGGTATAAAAGCGGATGTAGTATACATGTAATAGTGCACACACTCTTTTGAGAATGAAGAGTGGGTGCGAACCCCATCATCAGCATACAAATGTAGAGAACAAACGTTTGTGTTATGTGTAGCCTGTTTCCATAGCTGGCCTACCCATAATGTTCCGCAAAACTACTTTTGTGGAGCATTATGGATAGAACAGGGAAACAGGCTAGTGTTAGTTTAATATGTCCTTATCAACAATTGTGTGAGCAAAGACTTGAAACACAAACAGTATACAGGTTTATCTGATCCATTCATTTTGCACATCGTAAACATAATTATGTATATACAACTGAGTCATTCAGTAGACATTATTATTCCTTTACTTCTATTGCTGTGCGGTGTGATGTTCGCAGTTGTGCATTACTTACATGTAGTACATGTACTAATTTTAATTTTTTTCTCTGAAAATACTTAATATCCAATGTTAACTTATTTTTTTACATTTATGTAATTTGCGAATTAAAAAGTTTTTTTTTTTTCAAATCATGATCTCTGGGGATAAGTATATAGGGTGTATAATTGGGGAGGTGGTGAATTTTTACTTAGGAATAAACAGGGAACTTTTTTTAAAGAAGTTGTTGCGGTTTCTATGCTAATTTGCCCTAAAGGAGTTGCAGATAAAATCATTTTATGGAAAAATCAGTTGCAGAATTCGATGAAATTTTTTTTTGCATGCATCGTTATATAAAGCAGTGTAGAATTTTATTTGGAAAGTTTGCACTAACTAATTAAGACCATGATTGTTACGCAGACAAATATGGCAGATTTCACGCTTTATAAAAAGGGAATCTTCATCAATGGGGAAAAACTGCCTCCTTGAAACAAAATTAATTTAATTTTAACGTTTAGAGTAAGACAATTTCTTGAAAAGTGCCATTTCCGATTTTTGTTTCAAAGAGGCAAATTTTTAATAAATTTGACTTTTGGAAAAAATCATTAATACCTTTAAAATCTAAAAAAAGATGTTTTAAATTTCCTCTATTTCATACATGTCTAGATTAGTCGAGGGGTAACGCAGTTAGAATAGATTAAAACCATGTCTTACATTTTTGACTGGGTTCGAATCCCGAAAAAGTTGGAATTTTTTTAATACATAATAATACTTTTAATCGCATGGAAAGGTAATGCATATAGATTATGTTATGTTATGTCAGAATAAAGTTATTTAAACTCATGTTAATGTAATATTTTGCATTGCTCATTTCTTAACATTACTGTGAAGTCCCCGTTATAAACTTGATAAACATTTCCTTCTGAACAAAAGGTTTTAAAACAATGAACTCAGTTTGTATCAATGTAGAAAGTTGATTTTTCACCCTTTTTGTGATCGGCTTCGGCCGATCACAGTTGTGTCCATATGAGGCATCCGGCAAATTTTACTATTTGCGCACGCATTGCGCCTTGCACTACTTTATTTTCTTTGCAATGGCAGCCTCATTTAAAGTTAGAATAAGTTAGAATACTAAATAAACGTTACTCCTATTCGTATGCATTGAAATTAAAACATTTATACAGTTACATACAAACTGATTCTAATCACGTTTGTCTTCACATATGCGTAAGAATATTTATCGGAAGTACAATTACTAAAAGTAAAGCATATTCATGACTTTCTATTTCGGAACGGAGTAAAGTGAAGTCGTACCCAAACTGACTCGTACCCAAACAGACTCATACTCCATTTGTCCGGGGATAAACATGATATTTGGATTGTAAATAAAAAGATAAGCTGTTAAAGTTAGGTTTTGGATTAATTACAATTTAGAAGTTACAAGATACGGTAATTGAATGTAGTATTTTGGTTATCTTCAAACAAAGTTTAATATCATCTCCTTTAAGTTTGCCAAATAGTTTCCTATATCAACATTTGATAGACAATTTTCGTTTACATGCAATCTTATTTTTTATTTTTTTTCAAAAAATGTTAATTATTTTGGAAATCAACAAAACATGTAGCGGAATGCTTTCGCATTACATAACAAAGCTGACCAAAGATAATAGCCAACATGCCGATCATTCCTTTAAAAGGAATACTTGTTATGAAATAACCGGGTATGCTGATTTCAAAGATACATGTACAGGTTGTTAAAAGCAAAAAAAAAAAAAATGAAAAAAGTTTAAATCGGTGATAAAGCAATAGGTTAAAAAATGTACGGATAAATTTGTTCTGTACCTTTTTACCTAGACTTAGCGTTTATTTAGATGCAACAGAAACAAGGGATGATTATAATTACAACTCTGACGGTTTTGTAGAGCCAGGATCGGATTTATTCATGTATCTCGAGAGTCAAGAATTATATCTAAAACACGCTGGACAATAGAAATCAAATTGATATATGTTAACATTCGAATACAGTACAGTACCGATCAGACCCAACCTAACAGAAAGTAAACCCAAACTAAACCCTGGGTTTACTTTCTGGGTTTACTTTGGGTTTACTCCGGGTTTACTAGAGTGGACCCAGAGTAAACCCAGAGTAAACCCAAAGTAAACCCAGAGTGGACACAGAGAGTAAACCCAGTCAGAGGTATACCCCTGAATGCAGACGCTAACTGTGTATTCGGAATATATAAGGAGCAGAAATTACAGGCAGTAGGATGGTAAGATAAAAGACGGCTTTGCTTTACACTTCAGTGCATACAGTTGTCCTCAAAAGCAATTTCCAAGTAAACCCAAAGTAAACCCCGAGTAAACCCAAAGTAAACCCCGAGTGGACCCAAATTTTCAAAAAGTAAACCCAGAGTAAACCCTCAGTAAACCCCAAAAGTAAACCCGGGGTTTAGCTGGGGTTTACTCTGGTGTTAGGGTGTGTCTGATCGGTACTGTATATATGGTTATCTTTCTAACTGTATTAGGTGGTTGCCGTGATCGATAGAAATGCGCGTAAAATGTTTGTTTATTTTGCATACATACGGAACATACTCGCTATGTAAATATAGTCGTCTACGTAATGTATCTATATTTAGATATGGCTCTCAAGCGACTCGGATATTTAAAGGTCCTTTTCACGTTAGGGAATGGTCCCGCTTGTTTGCAACACCTTCTTTCTGATTTGAGTTATGGCTATTGTTGTTTAGGTTAGCGAAGTGGCCCCTGGCCGTTTTGTTAAAATTTGTGTACTTCGAGATCTAATAACTAATGTTTATGTATTTTCATGTAAAGAATAAACAATTTATAAAAAAAAAAGAAAAGAAAAAAGAGAAATGACTTTAGTCATGTACAAAGTTTTGATTTTTGGTTAGAGTTGCCAGTCAGAACTCTGAGCTTTAGCCTTGTCGGCACAGTGCTGGCCTGGATCTGTATATCAGATGATCTGATTATACGGAGCAAAGCGAGCTCTAAAATCCAGTGCGCGGGAAAAAGAACGAGCTAAACCTACAGATTCATCAAGAAAATTTGTTGGCAGCATCCCATAATGCTTTCTACTTGTAGCTCCCGTAGTGCAATTCCAAAAATGGCTGATATTTAATTCTTAATTTTCGGTTCCTTGAGTTTAAAAGACACGTTTTGAGTATCGCACACGCTTTGATGAGACCCAAGAGATTTTTACATGCTTCCATTCCTTCGTATTAGGTCGAGATACGTAATCAAATGAATATAGATTTTATCGTACATGTACATGTATGACGTTACAGTGGTCTCGCGCAATATTTCCTGCGATAAATTTACAAATGGATCAAACATTTGTAATGCGTGTTCTCGCTATATAAGTATAAACTGCGATGCCTGCCTCAGGTGATTAGTTTTTAATTTTTGTTTGCTTAGATAGAGAGATTATAAATATACAAGCAAGATCCATACTTTGCTGGCATATCGATCCAATTTTAAGCTAATTTTGTATACAGTAAGTATAAGTAAGATAGAAATTTAAAAAAAACTATAATGCCAAAATTGCTATCAAAGATTCAACCTCGGCATTGTGAACTAATTATAAATTAAAAAAGAATTAAAGAATAAAGAGAAAAAATAAACGGTTTAAAAATCTATTTAGATATTGCATATTGTGAAATTGTTATATTGGAAAATGGGAAAATACACACCTACAAATTGGTTCCGGGGACATGGATGCAACGTATGTTTTGAGCATGCAAGAATAAACAAATAAAAGATCCAAAATTTATGAACCATGCAGGGGAAAAAGTCAGATAACAACAAGGTTCAAGGGAAAAATAATACATATCGTTTACACATTTGATCAAATTAAACACAAATTTATGGCACGCCAAATTCACAAAAATGAGCTAAACATAGTTTCACAGTCGATAAACTAGGTTTATCGGCTGTTAACTATAGTTTACGGATCCGAAACTATAGTTAACGATTCGTTAACTATAGTTTACATTTGTGAAACTATATTTCACGAATGTAAACTATAGTTTACGAATGATAATCATAGTTTATCTATCTGTAAAAAACGTTAACAATAGATTTTGCTGATAAATATAGATTCACATTTGTTAATTATAATTTACAATCGTAAACTATAGTTAAGAGTTGTTAATCATAGTTTCACAAATCGTGAAACTACATTTATCAGACAAATTCACAAAAATGAGCTAAACATAGTTTCACAGTCAATAAATGTCGATAAACTAGGTTTATCGACTGTTAACTATAGTTTACTGATCCGGAACTATAGTTAACGACGTTAATCTATATTTCACATCTGTAAACTATAGTTAACGCGATAATCTATGTTTCACATCTGTAAACTATAGTTAACACTGAAAACAATCATTTACGATTGCAAAACATAGTTTATCTGTTAAATATAGTTTCACGAGTGTGAAACTATGATTAACAACTCTAAACTATTGTTAACGAATGTAAATTATAGTTTACAGACGTGAATCTATATTTATCAGCAAAATCTATCGTTAACGTTATTTGAAGACAGATAAACTTAGATTATCATTCGTAAACTATAGTTTACAACAGTTAAATATGGTTTTGCAGATGAAAATTATAGTTAACGGATCGTTAATTATAGTTAACGAATCGTTAACTATAATTTACGGGTTGTAAACTATAGTTAACAATAAACTATTGTTAACTTTAGTTTAACGTCCGTAAACTATAGTTAACAGTCGATAAACCTAGTTTATCATCTGTGAAACTATATTTAACGCCGTTAATCTATATTTCACATCTGTAAACCATAGTTAACGCGATAAACTATGTTTCAGAAGTGTAAAACTATAATTAACACTAAAAACAACCATTTGTGATTGCAAAACATAATTTATCTGATAAATATAGTTTCACGATTGTGAAACTATAATTAACAACTCTAAACTATAGTTGACGAATGTAAATTATAGTTTACAGATGTGAATCTATATTTATCAGCAAAATCTATTGTTAACGTGTATTTCCAGACAGAAAAACATAGATTATCGCGTTAACTATAGTTTACAGATGTCAAATATAGATTAACGTCGGTAACTATAGTTTACGATCCGTAAACTATAGTTTACAACCGTTAAACCTAGTTTATCGACTGTGAAATTATGTTTTGCTAATTTATGTGAATTCGGCGTGCTTTAGATTTGTGAACCGTAGTTTGCTAATCATAAAACCCTATTTATCAGATAAACTATGTTTAACAACCGCAAATGATTGTTTTCAGTGTTAACTATAATTTACAGATGTGAAACATAGATTATCGCGTTAACTATAGTTTACAGATGTGAAATATAGATTAACGTCGGTAACTATAGTTTACGATCCGTAAACTATAGTTAACAGCCGATAAACCTAGTTTATCGACTGTGAAACTATGTTTAGCACATTTTTGTGAATTTGGCGTGCCATACAAATTACATTTAAATTTTACAGACTGATCAATTCTCTCCAAAAGTAAAGAACGATTTTAGGGGGAAGCAAGACTATGTATTTTGTAAGATTTTTTTTTAAAACTTAGATATATTATCTCTCTCTCTCTCTCTCTCTCTCTCTCTCTCTCTCTCTCTCTCTCTCTCTCTCTCTCTCTCTCTCTCTCTCTCTCTCTCTCTCTCTCTCAAAAATTCTTTGGTGTTAGTTGATAATTGTCAAAATATCACATAGTTCACAATTTCACATTGATGCAAGATATGTGTAGTTCTTGCTGCGCTCGCTGCAACGGCAGCACCGTAAATCATATTAGACATAGATGGTATGTGCATGTTATGTTTATATAGGGTACTGCAACAAGCTATGAACATGTATTTCAGATCCATAAGTCTTAAAAAATGGTGAAAAATTATTAAAAAATGCAAATACTGAATCAGATGCATGACGAATGTTAAAAGGTTAGAAACCTGACACATACACTAAATGGTAATGAGTGCATATTTTTTTTCTGGTCAGGGTAGTCAGGTGTTTTGGGTGGAATGAGACAGGTACACAGAACAATACACACACTATAGTGATGTGTCCGGATAGGGCCATTGCAAAATTACAATAGCGCATTCAAAATGAGTCTCTATTATAGAAAAAGCTCCATTTCGATTTAACTCAACTATAAGGCGATGTAGATTTTTGTTTTTTTTTTTTTTGTAGTATACACATATTTCTTTATTAGAAGTTGTTTGGGGGGCATTTAATCCTTAGCCATGAATAACATTATATCTACACTACAGTAGGTTTAAATATTCATGAATTTCTTGAACCAGACAATGGTTTGCTAACGTTACAGAAACAAATATATATCTTCATTGATAACTCTATGTTGTTATTAATGATGAAAAAAAGTCCAACATAGATTTCTCATTCTTTATGAAATCTCTAATATTTTTTATTCAATCAACTCCCATAAGTATTTTCAGTACTTTGATTTTAAGTCAGGTTCAATTTAAGTTCGGGCTCGAAATTCTTAATATTTGTTTTACTTACACACCAAAATGTCTCGATCGAGGTAGGTAACGTAAAAAGATGCTTTATATCACTCTATCAATGAATCAGTGTGTATCATAGTTGTAAACATTATATATATAGACAACGTAAGTCTTAGGAGTGAAGAAAAGTCTTTTACATTAGTGACTCGAATTTTCTCTGCCAATCAACCCAGCTGTATATACACATAGACATATAACGAAACACATTCGTAGAAAAAATATCTATACGGTACAGTCCCTGAAAAGTTCTTCTTTCCCACTTGAATGGTGAACGCATTCTGAGTGCACGGTGAACGGAATTTGGTGAGTGCTTATGAACGGTGAGCGAACGCAGAAGGCAAAGGGAGCGCAAATGCAAGCCCAAAGTGAACGATGAACGCACGGTGATTGATATGTGAACGCAAGATGAACAGTTTATTACAAGTACATGTACCTTGAGAGTTATCCTTACATTGTGTTACGTCTGTATTGTTATCAGCCTAAATATAATAGTATATGACTGAACGATAAGTGAATGCAGAACGAATGGTTAACGCTTCGTGAATGCATGTTCAGCGCTTTTTGAACGGTGAGCCCGAATAGAGAGGAGCGGATAGCACAAGTGAATGCGTGGTGAACAACAAAAAAATGGGAAAGTGGAACATTACAGGGACTGTGTGTTACTAGGCCAGCATTTTTTAACTTTTAGGTTTACAAAATATTTAAAATTTTCAAAATATTTGGGGAGGAGGAGAGAAAAAAAATAAAAATACATGTAATTGAAAAATTTCGTCATTGAGAAAAAAATAAAAATAAAACAATTTTTCAACAACATATTTTTTTATTTTTAAAATAACAACCCATGTCCAGAAGCTGCCATTTTATAAATATAGGAGTACTTTTGGTTGTTTGTGGTGTTCTTGGTCTTTTGTTCTTGGTCTTTTTAATCAATACATGAACAACAATTTTGACTACACATGATTACATTAACATTTATTTTTATTTTTACCAGAAAGAAAATTTCAGGTCGGAGGAAAAAATAAAATCATTAGCTAGTTTCAGGACCTTTTATTTTTATTTCATTTTTATTTTTAATAAAAATTGGGTCGGCGGGTTTGTAAACCAAAATTTCAAAAAATGCTGACCTTATTAATATAGTGTAACAAGTTTAACCAAGCGACTAATGTGGCACACATTCAAAGGGTATTATGACTCATGGGCCTCTGATGATATATATTCTATTACTCGTTTTTTGTTTCTGAATCATTGTGTATATGTGAATATGACGTTTTGTGTATATTTAAATATGACGTTTTGTTTTTGAAGCATAAAGATTCAACCAGGAGCTGTTATATGTGAGGAGAGTGAACTGGTTGGAGACATCACAATAGGTCTGGACCCAAATTATTACAATCATGATAATTAAGAAAATAAATTGCAACCTTAAAAGCCAATTTTGGATTGCAATTCATTGATTTTTTTTTCCAAAAAAATTTTGCTTTGACAGTTCATTAAGAAATATGACACATGAATATTTGTGTTTGTAAGTGATCAAGCCCTACTTGGCCCAAAGTAATGATAGAGTACCGGTAACAATAATGAATTATTTGCTAGTTAGTAGACATAACTATTCATTATTAAAAAAATGAACTCAATGTCTACCCAAGTTAAACAAGTAAAACCTGGGTTGGGGCAATTTATGCTTTATAATCAGTGAAGCGGATTATAAAAAAGCGTAAATTGTTCCAACCCAAGTTATACAAGTATAACTTGGGTAGATATTAAGTTCATTCCTTATAATTTAATTTTTTGAATTTTCTGTACTTTACATGGCGTTTTTCTTTTGGAAATGATATTAATATTCAAAATTCAAACGTAACATCAAGCGGATTAGTACGTTTTTGACGTTCGTGCATTGTGATGTGTCTTGTGACACGCAAACCTGGTTATACAAGTTTAACTAAATTTTTCTATCCAATCAAATGCCACGTTACAACCAGAATTAAATTATTATTTTATAAATGTCTACAGGAAGTCGAACAGTGATACACCCAAAAGCACGGATTATAGCAGAGGACGGCCCTATTATAATTGGAGAGAACAACATTATTGAAGAGCTTGTCCAGGTCATCAACAGGTGAGTTCATGACCCAGTTCTTGGGTAAGCAGATTTTTATAAAATCCGGTTCTCCATGAACTGGGTCATGATTAAATCATTCCTTCAGTCAAGGATGTAATTTTGTCTGTGGAAAAGTCATTTCCATGCATTTCAAGCTCAAAATGGTCATTGCAGTGCAAGATCCTCAACTGATTTGATTTTCTCTTTTTGTTGCCACTGTCAATCACTCTTCTGTACAGTATTTTTACTGATTACTTTAATCATGAATTTCAAACTCTGATATAAAATTATGGCTTGTACAGTAAATCTTCTCATTTTATAGGAATCCGGATGGAAAAACTAACACAACACAGCAAGTGATGATAATTGGTAACAACAACGTGTTCGAAGTGGATTCCTGTATCCTTTAATTGATATCAATGTAGGCCAACCTTTGAATACATCCAGGTCAAACAATTATTCCAGATCCAGGTACCGTGGATCCATATTAATTTAGACACCTCCATTCTCAACTAAAGCATCCAGATAATTGAATCATTCCTTGTATAATATTTAACATCATTTTAATAATCAATTCATTCCCTTTAATGAAGATAATTCATCCATAAGGTGAAGCATATTGATTATTAGCATCTGGATTTCTGGAATCAAAATGTTTTATATACATGTACTCAAGTTGATGCTCTTTCGGGTTGTTTTAATTAAGAATATTGTGAAGGGTCTGCGTTTCAGGTTTACTGAAGCTAAAGGTTTTACTGATTATACATTTTATTGGAATTTTCCCTTAACTTGTTATCAGATGTAGAAGCCACAAAAATTGGAGACCACAATGTGGTAGAGGCAAAAGGTATGTTCCTATTCATCTTTCTTTTTCTCTTCTCTTCTTGAAAAACATCAAGAACTCCGGGGAGGGGGGAGGAGAATCTACATGTATTTAAATTTAAAGGTCAACACCCCCCTAGATTTAGATAAGAAGTCAATGAAATTTAAAACCAACAAAAAATTTTTGCTTTTTGCTACAGTATGATAAGAAGGAAAGATTTTCACTATGTTGCGTTTTCTTCCAGCGAGGGTGGGTCGGCAAGTAGAGATGACCTCTGGCTGTATCATTGGGTCAAAGTGTGAAGTTTCCAGTTGTGAGGTCCTGCCAGAGAACACAATCATTTACGGCTCAGAGTGTCACCGCAGGGTTGCTGCAGATAAACCGCCAGTAAGTATGACAAATTTTGCAGAACCTGTCAATGCCACATTTTTCAAAATCATTTCCTGTGGTATTCATTTGATAAGCAGTAACATAAATTTTGTGTGAAATTCTCTAACAAAATTTTTCAGAAATGAATTCATGTGAAATTTTTTCAAGTGAAAGACAGCCCCCAGTTTATTGACACAAATAGAAAATAAATACAAATGCCAGAATTTCTCTTTAATTTTATATATTCAAGTACAAATTTTCCTATATACATGTACAGTGTATATACCATTATAGAAAAGATTTTTCATTGAATATAAAATGATAACAAAGAATGTATTCACTTTAAAAGTTATTTATATTAGGGATACACTGTTTACATACAATTTCCCTATACTTTTAGGGCCATTTTAACAAGCTTAAGAGCTTGGACTTGGGGCAGTGCGTGCCAACTCTGATTTTATGAAGGCAGGGTCTACTCATGGTTAACTGTCCAGTCATTGGCTAATAGATATGAATGCTTTAAACACAATGACACTTGTATTATATCAGTTGAACAGTGTCAGTTTCACACAACAGAGCAGATCTTGGGGGGAAAAACTCTCCGATTTTGACAGTCTATAAATATTAATGAGTTCCTCTAAGCAAATTAAAAGAAAGGAGGTCAATATTTGACAGCTTGGGTTAATGAGCAAACTAGAGAGTAACATCCCACTGAAAGTCCAAACTCTTGTTAAATTGGCTCAATAGTTCTGTGAAACATTTGAAAGCCTTTCAAATACATTCCTCCAGCTGGTTAATGTATTTTATCAAAAGTTCTGTACACAGGGAAATATTTGCCCTCATTTTATTTTTGCCCTTTTCGCTCTCATTGTCAGTGGGTGAATTTAAGACTGGGCAAATTTCAATGTCTTGAATTATAACTCCTTTAACACAACTGTATCTTGGCGAATTCAAGACTTGGTAAAGTCGTTTGCAAGTGTAGAAGGGCGAAAATAACACGGGGCGAAAATAACCCTGTAATAAATACAGTTTTCCTCTATTCACAGGCACAGTCCCTACAGATTGACTTCCTTGCTAAGATCTTACCCAATTACCATTTCCTGAAAAAGATCAAGGCGGGAACTCCACAGAGAAAATAGGGGATTTTTTTTCAATTCAATACCTTGGGTAAGAAAAAAATAGTTTTCTAAAGTCTTTGAATAAATTCACATTTTTGAAATATTAAACAAAGTTACTATTTCTTATCAAAGCAAGACTTCATGTTTTTGCTTCCAATAATCAAAGATATGTATTGTCAATTAGTGGCTAAATAAATTTCATTTAATTTTTTTTCAGTGCACAGTGCAATATTTTCCGTTTACTTGAAGCTTGGGACCTGCTCATTCTTGAATTTTGGTGAAGCTTGCTTACTGTACAAAAGGAATATGTGTCACACAGTCTCTGCAGGAATACCATGCATGGATCTAGAGGGGTGGTTAGTGGGGTCCGGACCCCCCCCCCCTCTGCAAAATAAAAATTTATTTAAATTAACATTATAAAATTACCAATAATATGCCTCAGACCCCCCCCCCCCCCCGGATTACTCAAATAACTGTCGGACACCCCCCCCCCCCCCCCCGGAAAAATTTTCTGGATCTGCGCATGAACACTCTCTACAATGTGTGAATGCCTTTGAATCAGAATACAGGTTCTACAACCCTCTGATAAGAAAGAACTCTTCACTGAAATATCAAATCAAGAGATTATTTCAGTCAAAAGTATTCTAAAATTGAAATAAAGTTATGAAGTGATTTCTTTCAAAATTTGGTCCCACAAGTTGAGCTAAGGTTGTGTGCAATTCTACTGTAATTTATATTTCTATTGAAAATTTATGGCACTTGGTTTAATGCAAAAATTTTTATCTTTTATAAAGGGTTAAATTTATACCTTAATATAAATGAGCGAACCTTTAAAGGTGTGTTTTTTATTTGTGGGAAAAACATACGGTTCAAGAATTCATCTCTGGTTCTCTATTTCTTCCAGGGTATTTTTTCTGTTTATCCTTTTTTTAAATAATCTTATGTACACATATATTTATGTCAAATTATTAAAAAATCTCAACTCAGATGAGGTAAAAATCAATTTATGTGGAACGAAAGATTCAGAATCTTCTGCTGTATTGATACTGTAAACCAACTTTTATTCGCGTGCCAGAAATTTTCGCGAGGTTCGTTGTTGCTAATATTTCTCACCTTGAACCAGCCTTTGTCATTTGATTCTTATCACAACATGGGTCTGGATAAGGCTTGGTCGCAAAAATAAGTCGTCGAGAACCACTTTATGTTCAGTAAATTGCGAAATGAAGTCGCCGCAAATAAAAGTTTGTTTACAGTATTCAGTATCTAAGTACTCTTGCTTATTGAGTCAAAATTGGACTCTATTGACATTGTTTGGTCAAATTATAATGGCTCATTTTTGTTTGGGGGATGTTTCCTTAAATAATGTACCTTTTTGACCAATTATGGACCATTTGCAGTTTGGGAAATTGGTAAATTGGCTAAGCTTATCTGACAGATTAGACAAATGTTGCTGTTTGTTAAGAAACCATATTTTAAGATCATTGTCATTTGTTTGAACACATTTACATGTATATACTTACGTATTTATTTATTTAGAAGTCAAAATAAAACAAGTAAACTAATGTGAATTAATATACTTTTTGCATTCAAGTTGAAAGAGAATTGAGAGAGAGAGAGAGAGAGATGGAATATGGGTTCAAAGGATGACTGCACTTAGCGCCGGATTTTGGGCCCTTTTCGGTCGCTTCTGTTGCGTTTATTTCTTATCCTAATATCACTTTTGTTAATTTTTTTAAAAAGCCTAGTAAATTTTCAACATGAATTAAGATTTTAGACTGTGAAACAATAAGCGCATTCTATGTTTTTCTCTTTACAACTTTCGAAAAAAGTAGAAATTTTGCTTATCTGCTCTTGATCAAACATAATATTGATATTAATATGCATGAGAGGTGGAGCTGACATTATCAGAATGGTACTAAAATTAGATTAGCATGAATAACAATGCTATGTATAAAAATTGATACGATCACTTTTTCACCATAACCCTATCTTTTCTATATGGTACAAGTAAATTATTTACTATGGTTTCAACAATTAGAGCACGCTGATGTAAGTGCAGAAGACTTTAAATCAATGTTTGACAACTTAACGTGTTCGAAAACATTGTCCTAGTTAGCACATAACATGCTACCTTACACGTCACGTGATATAATTTTGTATCCACAAAGTTACCTGAGGTGAGAAATCACGTGGTGAATTATAATATTCAACATGCATCATGCAACCCTTGGTTACAACAGGCAAAGCGAAAGTAAGAAGAAGCAGTTTTTTCTCATTTAAACCATGAGCGCATGTTTGTCTATTAATCTCCTTTTGACATAACTAAGGTAATGCAAATATACAACTACTGTTAAACGGAGAACAATAGACAAACATGCGCTGACTATGTAAGAAGTCAGTATAAAAATGGGCGTCCTCATTATCGTATGGAGATTCAAGAAATTGTGATGACCCCCACCTATAAAAATTAATTCGTACTTGTTAACAACCTATTTTTTTTTAACGCAATTACGTAAAGTTGCAGTTTAGATGTTGACCATTTCTGCAGTTGAAAGAAAAATTCTTCTTTTAAAAGTTTATTTCGCATGTCTTAAGTGCAGTCATCCTTTAAATTGTCACATTTTTATTTGGAACAGAGGGAATAAAATGAAAGAGGAAGGTCTTGAATATGATTTATTATGTTCATTTAACTGCATGAAGTTTAGATTTTAACAATAGAGAAAATCACTATTTAATTTATAGTTTGAATATGTAAAGTTTATTAATACAATTAAACAAAATGAATAAAATTACACAGCTTTGTGAAATGAATGTGTACATTGTACAAAATTTATTTATATGGAAAATCCGACTCTCTAAAAATTCTTGATTTCAGTCCGCTATATATAAAAATGAAACTAGACTTCAATTATTTAGCTTAAAACTTTGAAGATACAAAATGACAACACAATTGTTTATGAACAAGCACAAGCTGACGATGGACAATTTCCTATAGCACAGTTGGAGATACACCATTTATCCAAAGTAGGATTCCCCGCCCACAAATTAATGGCGCGACAACCGGAAGCGGAAGCCGGCTTCACTGATGACGTCACGACCGGTTTTGTAGTCGTAGGACCGGAAGTGGTGGTGGTTGTGGTTGGTTTGGTGGTGACCGGTGGTGGTTGAGTTTCTGTTGGCTTTGTGATTATAACTGGTCCTGGTGTATTTGGGGGAAGCGACGTCTGTACCTGGGGGATAGAGGTTGTCTTGGAAATGATTGTGACGTCAGCACATCCGTAAAATTCCTCCTGCGGGCCGCAGCCTATGCAATTGCGTCCGTCAGGTCCAAAACCGAAATTGTTGCCTAAAATCACCAAACAAATTGAAATTAATTAACCTGTATATATTTATATCTTTAACATTGCACAGTTTACATGTAAAATTGATTTTGACCTTTTGAGCAAAAAAATTTTAGGAATCAATTACAGCGGTACACGGATAAGCACATTAATATAAAGTAATGTTACAGTTTCGTTTACATGTTTTTTTCATGTACTCATTAGATCTTCATCTGCCTGAACTATAATAGCATGTTTAATCTTTAACCATTAATAAACAGTGATTTTCATCAATGCGCCAAACTTGTTCTGGGTTTTCATGCTACAATGTATTTGTAACTTTATATCACATCACCACTGCATAACCTGTAGTGCACCGAGTTTACCTGTAGTACACCGAGTTTACCTGTGTGCCACTTCCATTGTATCACGCACTGTGAGCATGTCAGGCCCTGTGGAAGTTGTGCTTCAAGCAAGTACCTGCCGGTAGCAGTCACTTGTGTGTACCTGTAACAAAACAGTGTAAAGACTTAGATTTGGCGAGTCCGATTACTCAGTTTATAGATTCTTAAAAACGCTAAGTACAATATTCATGTATTGTAACTCTAACTTTTGCAAAGGGGAAAATAATTTATTTTTGAAACTTTGTTCTGACTCTATTTGAGCAATGGTCGATAATACCCAGTAATGCGAAATTATTTGACTAAAAATCGATAACGTCATATACATGTATTGTAAGAAGGAATCGCGAGCATGCCATTACTTACACTTTGCCAATAAAATTGCACAGACAGTAAAGTCATACAACACGCTTCGCCAATTGGTTGCTTTATCTACTAAATTCTGAACAAAACGCTTAGCTGATTGGTTGCTTGAATCGACTCAATTGTGCAATACAGGTCGCTGATTGGATATTGGAATCAGCTCGATAGAGCCTTTAATTATATAATTTTATATCAAACGTTTGCTCACTGTGTCTTGCCGTCGCTAAGGACCAGCAGATGTTGATCCAGACACGCCTGGGAGACCGGACTAGAAACATTGTTGTTCGGACAAATCCGGAATTCGAAAAACCCGAAATGTAGTGCCGTAACCTCAACCACTAGGTCGATCGTCTGTCCCTCCACGTAACGGCGCCCAATTATCCCCTTGGCGAACTTCCCCCCGGCCTCGTTGTCACGTGGTCCCTGATAGGGGTCGCCACATACGCCGCATTTTCCTTGGTGGTACATCCATTGGTTCTGTCAATGAGAAAATTGTTACGGTATCCAATGAGATATCGTTTAACAAACTGTTAAGGCTACATATTGAATTAACACACTTCTGATAAGAAATTGTTATTAACTACCAGATTGAATACATATCATGTCTTTCAATAATGACAATTAACCTGTTACATGTAGTAATTAAGAAACTGGTATCAACCACTATATTGGATATTATATACTACCGTTACGTCTACAGTAATGGTGAATTCGATTTGATGGTTTACATTTATAACAAATTAATCCTAAATTCTAAATTAAGAGGGCTAGATGGTCCTGGTCATTTTAAGACCATATTAATCTCTTAAAAAGAAGAGCTTTGTATACAGATATAGCAAAATATATCAAAATTTTTACTGAAATAATTGGATTTTTTCTTAACTAAATGATAGTTTATAACTAAACATCTTACATCTGAAAATTTAAGGAAGATCTGCTGGTTAATTTGTTGACCACCCAGCCACCTTAAGGACCCTCGAGCTCTGTATTTGTTGAACACCCAGCCACCTTAAGGACCCTCTGTATTTGTTGGCTACTGTTCATTGAAGAGGCTGAGTTGTCAACAAATTGGCCACCAGATCTAGATCTACCTTTAAAAACTAGATTTTTTTTTTACTCATAAACTATCATTTAGCAAAGATAATTTCGATATATCTTAGCCTTGAAAATTTTCATTGATTTTTATACAAAACTCTTCTTTAATTACTATAGTCTAAAAGTGGCCGCAGCCATCTAGCCCCTCTTAATGTCTACGTGCATTGTCCCAGGCTTTTCATTTATTCAATCACTTTTAAGGATAATAGATGGTTAACAAATTACCCATGCATGCCTTAAAAATTTAGAAATGAGTTTTGTGGCCATAAATATTATTTAGTAAAGAAAATTTCCTAATATTTTATAACTTTAAAACTTGAATATTTTTCTAAATCTTCCAAGGAAGCTCCCGTTGTAAAGGAGATTATTTTAATGATATTCATTCAGTCCAAAAACAGCCACTACCATCCAAGCATCTGAAACATTCGTTACAAACAGATTCCCCATACCGTGGGGGTGTATATCATAGTGCACTCTTTCTATCCCATTGTTTAGAAAAAAGAAAAATAAACTTTAAATCCCCGAATTGCGTATGTTTAAACCTTTTAATCACCATAAATCCTTGTTGTTCAAACACCTTACCATATAACCGTTGCATTTCTTATATATCCCGGACCTAGAACATCAGGTGTAGAATATTTAACCCTTAAACAACAACACTCTAGATAAGACACACCCACTGGTTTTAATGGGTAAAAGTGATTTTTGTAAATATTCGTCGATATAAGTGTAATTATCTTTAAAAAAATGGCTGAATGGCCGTGACAATGTCTAGGCTGTATTGATACCCTTGAGGATCTGTATAAAGATATAGACTAAAATATTAAAAAACTTTTTAAACCGAAACTACCGTGTAATAGATCATCTTGTATTTGGGTTTTTGTTTTTAACTTAATGGTAAATCTTATGGCAAAAAATCATATTTGAAAATGTTTACTAGCGTTGCTATATCTATGGATAATTTGTTGACCACTCAGTCCCCTTAAGTATTTTTATTTGAATATGTTGAAATGTGTCAAAGAATATAAAAAAAATCCTCGTTCCAGACGATAAAGCTTGGTAAGGATAAAAAAAAAGATTTAATTATTATTTTATCTGAAATGTTATAATATCGATTAAATTCTTGTTAAAATTTAATATCCAGTATTCAGAAATAAACAAAAAAATTCTATGGTACCTAATAATGCTATTTTCTTGTTAAGTGAATTTGATTACTTATCACAGAAACAAGATAATTTTTTTTATCAGGATTGCCACCCAGCTCTCTTAATGGTGCACACGAGCCAAACAGAAATAAGAGGTTTTATATTTTAAAAAAAATCGTATAAACAATAAACAGCTAACATTCATTTAAGGTGGTACGGGAAACCTGTCGATATCAATGTGGACTAAAGTACATTTTAAACAAAATACTTTCACCGGTTTAGAATTTTTAAATTTCACAAAATTTGACCAAAATATGTTTTATAAATTTTTGGAAAGGTAAAAACATATAAAAGCTCCAGCGGAATCCGAACTATCGACTAACAGATCCTTAGCTAACGCTATGAACCATTACGCTAAGCTGTAAGATAACAGATTAGGGAAAGAAAAAAAGCATAAAATTATACTTGATTTTATTGTGTATTTCGATAGGAAGTACGTCACAACATGGAGGTGTCCCATACCACCTTCATTCATTGCATATGTTTTTAAGTCTCGTTTTCAATATTTCTTTGGTTATTGTTCTTCCTGATGTACAATTATCCAACATTTTGTAAAGGTGAACAGTAAGTGAAGAGATATTTAAAATATTGTTATCATCAATAATTTAAGTAGCTTTCAAAACGTTGAAAGAGTGCGTATGCAATAACGTATTCCAAAGCGGATCTAAACATTTTGTTCATAACATACCGGTAATATATACATGTATGTATAAAGTATACAAGGTTTATTTTATTAATTATACATAAAAAGTCAATGCTATTGAATTGAATTTAAAGCTTACGTTGAATCAAGGCAGAGAATCTAACACCGCATCCCTTAGTACAGATTATGTTCTGTCATATAATTACAATATTATTGTTTGGGTGACTTTTTGAGTCTTAAAATGACTGTTGCGCCTTTAAGGATACAAGATGAAAATGTTGAGTTATATAGGAGTAAATTTTAAAGCCAAGATGGTTACTAGTATTCGCAGCTTCTCGGCCTTCCCGAACTGTTCCGAATAAGTCCGAGAAGATGCAGTGCACAAAACAATGAACGACAAAATCTATCAGTAAATGTTGCATGTGTGTATGTAATAAAAGGGTATCCAAATAGAAATTAAACTCGAATGTAATAAGTCTAGGCGACTATGACAACCCCCTTTAAATAAACACTAAATGGAATAAAAAGTATAGAAAAAAATGTGATAGATATCGATGGTAAATTGATAAATGATATCAAATGATATCACCTTAGATATCGCCTTAGATATTGCATGACTGTACATGTATATAGTATACCAAAGTGAAGCCATTCAGGACTGTTTAATAAAAAGATACTCCATTTGTGTTTAAGATTTCATCAAATTGGGTGTTAACACGATTGATGTGTTTTCACGGGCTGTTTAATAAAAAGATACTCCATTTGTGTTTAAGATTTCATTAGATTGGGTGTAAAATGTTCGATTTGTTTTCCCGGGCTGTGTCGGAAATACACGAAAAGGCCCGGAAAGGTCCGAGAATTACGATTGCAAGAAATCGTGACAACTTACCGCGAACCCTCCGCAGGACAGTTGGTTGTCGTTGTAGTTAATGGCGGAGCTGAGTCCGAATCTCCACAAACTGGATCTTGAGGGTGGGTCCAGGAGACGGCCATGTCCGCTTACGGAAACCAACAAAGTACAGAGGACCAGTAAACCCAACACCACGTGATCCATATTACAATGTAAAAACGTCCTCACGTAAAATGTTTTTGGTTGGAAAACTTGGAAAAGATGGTGTTTTTTTTTTAATTTGTGTCAGAGTATTCCACGTAATCACATCGGTTCCTTTTAAACTCTGAAAACTAAAATGGTTATTTCCAGCTATTAAGTGGAAACAAATTAAGTAATGGCAGAAGATCTTCAAGAATCTATCACAATAGCAGCGTGTACTTGCATGAGGCTATCTATCATTGAACTGTGGAATAATTCTTATCAGCTAGAGGGGGTTCCGGTTATCGTACATGGGTTAGACGTGCCTTCACGTGCTTTGACCGAAGTTGTCTCCTCGGAAACTCAACAGCCGTCAAAAACTCCACCCTCCCGTCCGTCAGTGGCTAATCTAATTCTTTGATGAGTAATATTTTCGAGTGGGAGAGAAATTAGTCGGTGAAAACGTATACATATTTGCAAAAATGTCCCGAGATTAATATGCTTGTGTGAGGATTACGTTGTTTTCCCTTTTTTGACAAGTTTATCCATTTCGGTCGATCGGTTCCACCCAGACATCAGAAATATGGAGGAGATATTCCCCTTGAAGTGTAGTGGACATTATGATACTGCCTCTTATCGTTTTTGTTTATCGTGCGGTAATCGCCAATTCTTAAACAATGCTGAACTGTTCCTTATAAACACGCACTGCCAAAATATTTTGATGCTATGGTAATATAGCGACCAGTGTCGTTTGGAACATCTCAGTCTGACGATGCAACACTGGACTTTCGGTATCTCTCGGTCGCGTGCGTATTGACTTGTTTGAAGGCTTATCAATTTTTATCTCCATTCTTTAAGTGACTGCTTGTCCTTTCAATAAGAGACACTTGATAAGTACATGTACACCTACAGATAAGACAGTCTTTAAATTGTTCATGTAATAGTCATGCATGTTATGAACTTCACATTTATTTATTCTTTTGATCCAACGCCCGTGGTATTCGAGCATCGCGGAGTGGATGTATCCTATTTGATAGCGTGTTTGGTATATGCTGATTATCTTTATATCTTTACACGAATCAATCTGTATTCTCAAAACCTCTACTTTAAAGGTTAGACATAAAGATATGCAATGTCGTATGAATCCATATACGTCTATTCCCTTGTCTACCTCAGGAGGAACTGCTCATTGATTGGGTCTCAAATAGTATGTACTATGTCCCAAGTTTCTGCTTCCACCACATTTTGCGTAATATCTCGATAATCATAAATACATTTGCGCCCAAACTACATCCATTCACTAGAATGAAAAAAGTCCAGATAAACTGTCCTGAAACGCTCCCTCTACCTCTTCGGGTTTCAATACATAACCAGTAATAGAAAAGTCTACGGGGATTTTGCATTGCAAAAGATATGAAAGTACCCCGGATGATAATGTTAAAAAAATGTGCGAGGGGTCACAATTACTTCCGAATGGAGAACAGATGTAAACATTTCTCATTTTGAATCTCCGTACGATGTTTGTTTTCGTTCCTGTGAAAACAGATGATGTATTGATGAAGAAATCTGAGATTTTTTCCCTTTTATCGATTTAAATTGTACTTCATTGATATGTATATTATTAAAAATCGTCAAAAAGTGATGGAAGCAATAACTTGGGACAGACTATAGTACTGTTTGTGTCTGTCCAACTCCTTATAATTATATGTTGCCTTTATAATTCTATCCCCTGTTCACACAAGTTCCATTCCTGCATTTGTCTGTTTCTTCCTTGTCTTTTATTGATTATATTCCCCTTACATGTAGCCTATTGTTATCTTTTCATTAGATCCTATCCTCTGTCCATACCAGGCAATGTGTGTGTCGACGTCTGTCTATCCCCTTCTCCTATTATCTTTCCATTGATTTCTACTCTCTATCTATATACCAATCTATGACTTTGTTTGTCTTTATCCTTATCCGTTAGTCTTTTCATTACTTTATATTCTTTTGAGTTTTAACCTACCAGTCTATGAATGAGTTCGCCTATATACTGTATACAGGGAAATATTCGCCTCCTTACCGCCCTCGTTGTCAGCGGACGAATTAAGCCTGGGGAAATTTTAATGTCTCAAATTATCTCTCTTTCAACACAACTTTATTTGGGCGAATTCAGGACGGGGGGAAATCGTTCGCAAGAAAGAAGGGCGAAAATAACTTGGGGGCGAAAATAACCCTGTATATAGTATTATAAATTACCGTCTTCCTTGAAATACGGTATAGAGTTGTAGGGTTGAAAAACTCACAGTTTGCCACAGGAGAGATAATTTTCTGATGATCTATTTTTTACGTACGACTTCACAATTTGCGTAGAATTTAAATCTTAATAAGTGAGAAAACGAAAATTCAATAAAATTTGCTATCAATGAAATTCAGGCTTAAAATTATTCAGTTCAACTCGTTAAAAGCAATGTTCTATAATATCTATTGAAAATTTTTGTTCTTTTTTTTTGTATTGTTTATGCAAATACAAAAATGTGAAAATTTGATACGGTTTGTCTAATATCATTAAAAAAGTTTGCAGATACGGTAAAACTTAGAAAAAAAACTAATATCAGTAAAACAAGATGCTGAATACGTTGTGGTATTAACTTTGATTTTATTAAAAGAAAACGACCCTTCCTTAGATCTCTTTTCCCTACTAAAGTTGATCACAAATAACAAGCACGTGGTACGAATTTCTTAATTTTAGGCACGTACGCTTAAAAGGCAACATACAAAAATTCCACACGCCATGGCATGTAGAGGAAGTCGACACACACACACACACACACACACACACATATATATATATATATATATATATATATATATATATATATATATATATATATATATATATAAACACAAAGAATAAGTCCAATGCTCAAACAACTTTTATCTATAGCGCTTTCGCCCTACCGGGCTCTTCAGTAGATTTAAACAAAGTAAACAAGAACATTATGACGTCAATCTCGTGACGTTAGACAACGCTATACAAACATAGTGTTGAAGACGTATAACAATAGGAATCAAAGAAAAACAAACCAAATCCAACATCGAAGTGATTCTTTTTTGTGGAGAGGTCAGTTTCACAAACATCGCATGAAAAGGTTTCGCTTCAAACATCTCTAGAAGAAATTTCACATGTGGACCCCAAAATAATTAATATTTCCCAAAGAAATTTCTCCACACATGAGATAGAGCTACTTAAAAGGGGTCTTAAATTTACTCCAACTCTTAAAAAGAACGACGTGGATGTTATCAAAGATACAGAAGAATTTTGTAGGAAACTCAGACTTAGAGAGTTTTTTCAAAACTCCGAAAACAGCGATGAATCATTGGTGAGAAACAAAAGTAATTTTAAACCCAACTCAAACAGAGACAAACAATTAGAGGATTATATTAATTGCTTAGAAACCGCAGCTCAAATAAACCAGACTGATGTCTGTGTACGAGATAACACCACAATATTAGAAAGAAAAGCAATAGAAAATATTAGAAGTGATAATACCATTATTATAAAGGAAGCTGATAAAGGCGGAGCGATCGTCATCATGGATAAAGACCACTACAAAGAAATGGTACTAGAACAATTAAATGATATACATTTTTACCAAGAACTACCATCAAACCACGATAGCAAAACCATGTCTACAATTAAGAAATATGTTACAAAGTTCTCCAAAAATCTAACAGATAAAGAAGAAGACTTTCTACTCAACTTTGAGGTGAAAACCAGTAACTTTTACGGTTTACCAAAAATCCACAAGTCGAAACAAATTCAAACTGGAATACAAAACTTATGTGAACCTTATATTAAACTACCGCGTCCAACAGACTTCAAACTTCGTCCTATCGTTGCTGGTCCTTCCTGTCCAACACAAAGACTTAGCAATTTCCTAGACATAATTCTTAAGACGCTCTGTAAATTAATACCAAGCTATATTCGGGATGACTTGGACTTTTTAAATCATATACCAAATACCGTCAAAGATAATACACATCTAGTGAGTTTCGATGTAACTAGTCTATATACAAACATACCTTACAACCTGGGCGTTGAGGCCATTGATTACTGGATAAATAAAAATGACAAGATTTTCGAAGGAATTTATTCTGGAGGGAGTCAAACTAGTACTTGAAAATAATCATTTTTTCTTTGATGACAAATATTTCCTACAGACAAAAGGAACAGCCATGGGAACAAAGGTTGCCCCCACTTACGCCAATTTGGTTCTTGGTTACCTCGAAGAAAAACTTATTTCAGAGTGCAAAACAATTTTTGGAGAAGAATGTGCCGTATACATAAAAAACAACTGGAAACGTTAACTGGACGATTGTTTCATTTTTTGGACAAAATCACTAGAAGACTTAAAAAATTTCCACAAAATACTTAACTCTCTACACGACAGCCTGCAATTTACAATAGAAATCAGTGAAAAAGAATTACCATTTTTAGACATTTTAGTGATAAAAGAGGGAATAAAAATTACTACGGATCTTTTCTACAAGAAGACAGACTCTCACCAATATTTGATTTTTGATTCATGTCATCCTTCTCATACAAAACGAAACATCCCTTTTATATGGAATCCGGATAGGGCCATGCAGTTCACTATCGTGCCATCGCACCATCGAGGTTGGGGTCGATAGTGCGATGACGCGATAATGCGATGACGATGGCGCGATGATGCGATGACGATGGCGCGATGGTGCGATAGTGCGATGACGATGATGCGATGGCGCGACAATGCGATGACGATGGTGCGATAGCACGATGAAGCGATAGTGCGATGACGCGATGGTACGATAGCGATAGCGAGATGGTGCGATAGCGATAGCGAGATGGTGCGATAGCGATGACGCGATGCTCTATCGTGTCATCGTTAGTTTTATATCGCGCCATCGCCATTGCTTCATCGCACCATCGCTCTATCGACTTTTATGCGCATGCGCCATTGAAAATAGAATTGCGTCAGACAGCGGGTGAATGAACGAATTTTATATCAGAAATTGACATTGACTTTCAAGTAATAATATGATATTTCAATTTAACCATGCCCTATTTACCCTGGACAAATAAATATTTAGAAGAGCTATATTACATTGTAATAAACAAAGATAATAATACAATAAAGAAACCCGCATGGCCGTGACAAGTTTTTTAATGAGAATGTAGATAATTTACATCCAAGAACATGAAAAATAATATTTTAAACCGGTACTCATTCTCATACCTCGTACTATGAGTATATGCTTCACTAAGTACTACTCAAAAGACCGATGTTATAAAAGTTTTGGAGTAAGTTCCAACTGAGTTTAATCCGGAAAAATCGGGAGAGAATATGTTCGGTCTCTGTAGTGAGAATGGCTCAGTAATTCATGTAAACAATTCTAATATGAAGGCAATATACAGCAAACGTATTTATATATTTCTTTATCAACAAAATGTAACAACTCCAAATATCCATTTACACGTATCTTTTCAACTGTAACTTTGGAAATGACTTTGAATCTAAGGTGTTTGAACCTTTGAACAGCAAAGTGGATAAATCATGCATGAGTTATTAAAGGAGTTGGATTGAAAACAAAAGAAATAGAGATGACAATTTATATGAGATACCAAGGTTTTTGAAAAAGGAGGTGGGGAGTTGTAAGATGTAAACAACTTATAACCACACACTCTCTCTCTCTCTCTCTCTCTCTCTCTCTCTCTCTCTCTCGATCGATCGATCGATCGATCGAACGAAGCAACAAGTTGTGTTTGAAGGGTGTATTATGATTAAGTGTTATCATGTTTTAATAGACACGTTTTTGTGTAAAAACAATTATATTAATATTAATATTAGGCAAAAAATTACATCAATATTTTCCCAATATAAAACTATAGACTTTTAGGTCACCGGGACCCGCCATCATTATGTACAAACGTCTATCGTGATGAAATCAATTGATTAATCCTTAAGCATTTGACTGGTAGGTTGGCATTGTTCGGTGGTCAGATGGACTAAGGAATAGTTAAGTTTTGGTTGGAACGCGCTTTCTGATTGGTTACAAGATAATTTATATCCGTGGAGCGGTTAATAAAGCGTAAACTGACCCAACCCAACCCAATTTATGAGTATACTTTGGATAGCTATTGAAAACATTCCTTAACCTTTAAGATGAATATACCGAGTAGATAGTAGGCTGAAAATACCCATCTCCCGATAGGAGAAACAACTAAATTTTGTTATTCCTACTATTCAAATTACCAAAATCAAAGTCTCCTTGCTACAGTAACAGAGACGATTTATTTATAAGTCTCCTGCCGAAGAAATCGGGAAAGAAGTCTTAATACCGTTTGTTGTTCATTATGTCCCTCTTCATCTTCCAGGGTTTTTTTTCCATTATAGTGCGACGAGTAGATTTTAAGGTGGCATAACACATCTGGAAGAAGTCACTCAAATTAACAGTAAATTATTTTGGGGATAAAAAACGAATATCTAAAAATTCAATTCAGTAAGTAACAGCAAAAGCCCCTGCGGGTTTCGAACTCAGGATGTACGGAGCACAAGCACAACACTTAATCCACTCGTCTATGGAGTAAGTTATACTTGTTACCGTCGATAAAATCGTTTTAATAAAACGAAATGTTGTTTCGATCAAAGGTCAGCCATTTTGTGATGATGTGTTATTCCACCTTAAAATCATTTATTGCCAAAACTAGAGCATGTGTCACTCAGGTGAAACTTGATTGTAGAGGGAATATGGGCACGATCACCTTCATTATAATTGTTGGAACCTGCGCCGAAATCTCTCTGTATCAAACGACTCCCGAGTCCCCTGATTATTACTCGTCCTTGTTTAGGTGCCTTCAAATTCGATGTCAGATTTATAAGTACGTTTTATGTTGTAGGTTGATTGTTTTTAATCCTGCAGGCGGGCGCCTTCAAATGGCGATTATTTTACCCAGGCCTATTGGTTTTGGCGCTTCTACGCCATTGAACAATGACCTAGTTTACCGTTCAATGGAATCTGAGTACGAGCAATCACGCAGTATATCCCAGCGCATTCATGTAGCATCTTTTATTGAAGGATGGGGGGGGGGGCGCAGACCTAAATGTATATACCTCTCAATCTCAGCAAGTAAATAGAAATGGGAGGGGGAAGGTCAGTTGCCCCGTATTTTAAAATATTTGATCTATTGATCTACATATGATCAAATTTCCATATATACATATGTGTTTTCACCTTGTTTTTAAAAAAAAGTGAAATGGTCAGTTCGTGAAAAATTTATTATATATTTGATGAAGTGAATTGGGATAGTAGTATTTTATTTTGCAATATTTGAATTCTCCCTTTTCAAAGGTTACACATTGAATTTTTTCCAGGTTTAACAGTTATTTTTTTGGAGGAGCTAAATATTCATTACCTTTTTTATGAGAAATCAATTTCATCTCAGATAAAGTATTGTTCCGGATGGTCCACGATCAGCATTGCCGAAATTGCAGAATGGATAGAAAATACTATGACTTATGAATGGGAATAATCTAATCATAACAGGGAGAAAATCCCACTATGTAACCAGTTTTCAGTGGTAGAAAATCTACTATAAAGCCATTTATCCGAAGGAAGAAACTGTTATGTAATTTGTCCGAAAGGGGGGGGGGGGTGGCTAGGGGTAATGGCACCATAGAACACCGTTAGGGACATGTATTGAATGGTTGTTTATTATACGAAGGAAAAACCTGTTACAATAACAAAACAAAATCTATTTCTACCATATCTTTTTGGTACAACATGCCTGCAAATACTTAAATATAATGACAATTAAACATTTGATTATTTTTTTAATTAGGCAATCAAATCTTAGCTTGAATAACTAATCTTATTAATTAAATATTATTATATACATTAAAGAAACATTCAAGCATCTTTTCGTCATCAAAAGAATAATGGCTACTGAAATGAATTCCTTTTATAGAAAGTCGATAGAGCGATGGTGCGTTGATACGATGACGATAGCGCGATAGAGAACTAACGATGACACGATAGAGCATCGCATCATCGCTATCGCACCATCGCGTCATCGCTATCGCACCATCGCGCTATCGCTATCGTACCATCGCGTCATCGCGCTATCGCTTCATCGTGCTATCGCACCATCGTCATCGCATTGTCGCGCCATCGCATCATCGTCATCGCGTTATCGCACCATCGCGCCATCGTCATCGCATCATCGCGTCATCGTCATCGCATTATCGCACTATCGACCCCAATCTCGATGGTGCGATGGTGCGATAGTGAACTGCATGGCCCTATCCGGATTCCATACTTTTAATATGGCCCGGCGAATCTGTACCATCGTTGTAGATAAGAAACGGAGAGAAACAAGACTGTCTGAACTTAAAATATTTCTTACCAGACAAAAATATCCTAAACAACTCATCGAATCAGCAATACGTAAAGCGAAAGAAACACCAATTACAGAACTTAGATAAGTTAAACAACGTGAGGAAAGCAACAACACAAAAATTCCTTTTGTTCTCACCCACAACCCCAGAAATCATAACATGTTTAAATCAGCAAAACAGGTTTTTCCCATTCTACAACAATCGGAAAATCTACAAGAACTGATCCAGCCTAAAGATATACTCCACAGCAGACGTCAACCTCCAAATCTGAAGAACATTCTTACCAAAGCCAAATTCACTTCAAACCCCGTTAAACCATCTGTATCTAAATGCGAGGATCCACGATGCGGGACATGTCCTTTTCTTCAAACCGGTCCTTCCATAAATTTCAAAAACGGCATGCATTTCAACCTTAATTCAACAATGAATTGCAAATCAAAGAACCTTATTTACTGCATGACGTGCCCTACCTGTGGTGACAACTACATAGGACAAACTGGAACCAAACTCGCAGATAGAGTGCGCGTCCACAAACAGCAGATTAGAGACCCATCTGTGAGGAACACTCCATGCAGCGGCCATTTCGATATATGCGGAAAGGGAATGTTTTATATTTTCCCCTTTTATAAAGTTAAAGAAAACAATGAACAATTGCGTAAAGCTAAAGAAAATCACTTTGTTAAACTGTTTAAACCAAAGTTAAATTCTTAATATTGTTAATTTTAACATTTACGTATAATCTCTCTTCAACTGTACATACATGTATGTAATTATGTACAAGAGACACTGGACTTTTATCATTATTTTTGTGTTGACTCTTATACTATACACTGTATATTGTTTTGACGTCACTATGTTTTGACGTCATAATCACGTCTTCAACACTATGTTTGTATAACGTTGTCTAACGTCACGAGATTGACGTCATAATGTTCTTGTTTACTTTGTTTGAATCTACTGAAGAGCCCGGTAGGGCGAAAGCGCTATAGATAAAAGTTGTTTGAGCATTGGACTTATTCTTTGTGTTTATTCATCCCCGGTACCAAGAAAAAAGATTTATTGGATATATATATATATATATATATATATATATATATATATATATATATATATATATATATATATATATATATATATATATATATACACTTGATGATTACCCGCGCAAGCGTGGGAATTTACACTTTATGCATTAATACGATACAATACTTCATGTACATGCCCTTTATGTATTCTTTTTGTTGCAGCTGACTAGAAAAAAATACATACTTTTTATTTTCTTTCAAATTAGGGAGTTGGTGTATTAAGGTAAGGTTTGCGGTTACAGGGAGATAACTCACACATTTTCATTGTGACGTAACACCAACTACCCTTTATTTCAGCTATGACGTCAAAATTTATATGACGTCATAATTGATTTCAGGTTTTTTTTTACTTCGCGGGGTTTTGAAGTTTCAATAAAAGAATAACAGGACACAAGTATTTTATCAATTTACACAAAAATTAAGTCCGCATCATATGGTTTTGAATAGTGTTTTAGGAACATCAGATTACACATATTCTAAGATACATTTTTCCTGAAATCGGTGGACCTGAAAAGGTTTCAAATAAGATGTTTTCGTTTACATAATAGTAGTCCAAAATTAAGACTTTTGTTGTATTTTATTCTATTTTTTAGATAGTTCATTAGAAATTAATAAAAATGAATCATGATATAAATAGTAAAATTATTTTCGAACATTTTAAGCATAAATAACCCCCAAAATAGTCACATATAAAATGTACATATTTTCACGTAATTGTTTACATTTCATCGACATAAAAATTGGAAATCATGAACTTTGACCTTTTGTAGTTATAAGACGGGATGGGCAATATCATTTGAATTTCACGAGTAAAAAGACTTTAGTGTAGTTAACAAGAAGGAATGTAACTTTGGTACAATTCCTAAAAAATGCAAGCCGCAAACCTTACCTTAAGTGCGTCGTATCTCATTTCTACTTTTTGTTCTTTAGGTCAAATCTCTCTCTTATGACTTTTATCCCTGTCCCAAATAGGAATTTCAAATAAAATACTGTCACCTCCCCCCCCCCACCCCAACCGCCCCCCCCAAAAAAAAAATTAAAAAATTACCCCCCCCCCCCGTTTTTATGCATACATCATTCAGAGGTAAAGTCTGTTCATGGTTAACAAATCAATGTAATAAGGTTTACTGCATATCTGTAGTGGTATAAAATTGTAAGTAATTCTAAAACGTAAGTATATACATATTTATTTGCATATCGTAAACCAAAGTTGTCAGGTCCAAAGTAACTGCCCGATAATTAACTCGCCATACACTTTTCGTCATGACGTTAATTAGTGAACCCGCGTCCTTGGTTACCCCTTTCTGGAAAGTTCTGTTAATCACAACAAAAATCGGGTATTCAAGAAACTAATTGGCTCATTTATCATTTGTCATGTATACCTTAAATAAGTTCCAAGTAAATATATTCACTTTTTACCTTATCATTCAATATTATTTCATTGCAAGCAACAGGGATTAGCATTGTACCATTTGTTCTCGTTTCCTTCTACAAAGTAATTTTCCAAATACGCTGATGTTTATGTTAATTGCTTTTATGATAATATTATCGTGTGGAGAGAAAAAAATCAGTTAATTATCATCTTTTAATTACTATTATTGCACCTGTTTCGTATCGTACAATCTTGTGTTCTCTCAAGGACAAACATACTCACAAAATACGTTAAATACCCGGTACAGTATTCAAAAACCAAATAATTATGTATTTTTAGCAGATGTTAAGTCGCATTACATCATATAAGATTATTCTAGAGATTACAATGATCATTATTACGTAATACCTCATATGTACACGAATACATTCTACTGTCACGTTGCAACAGGGGGAGGGGTGGGGGCTGCCCCCTCAACTTTCATAAAAAAAATATTTTTCTCCAATATTTTTCTCTAGGAAATCGAACACACGAGTTATATGACCCCTCGAGTTTTGTCGTTATCCATTTTGTATCTTTGTATATTGGAGGTGGACTAATTCATTTTTATTTAGACCTTTTTCTTATATTCATATAATTATAACAAAAATAAATATTAAAGCTCACTGCATCCCCCCACCCCCACCCCCACCCTTTGTACACACTTTTAATACAGTATCAAAATGAATATTAGCAAACATTGGTCTTTTAAATAAAATTTTAATTACAAGATATGATATCGATAAGCTTTTTAGAATACCCCACTTTTCCCCCACTGATCAAGAATGTGATGTTGTCCAAAAGTAACACTTGGGTTTTCATATACTTGAATGTCTAGGTTTTAGGGGTTGGGGTAGGTCTGCCCCTCCCCCTCCCACACATACTCAGAGAAACTCACGTGCATTTGAAAAACGATGCTACGATCGGGCTCTTACTGTCTTTCAATAAATGTTTATATATATTTTTCTTGGTACTTTAATATTGCATCCATTTAATATATATATATATATTCTTTACACAAAATGGAGAGGCAGTCTCTCTAGTTTTATAAGGTATTTTTCTATCAAGAGTTATCCCGCTTTGTAAGACGATGACGTCAGACTCAACTTTCCATGTACATTGTAAAACATCTTTGCTATTTTTTTTTTATCTTATGTACTGATGTACATTAACAATTTAGTTAAGTTTACATACTCTTTCCGATCAATGAATTAATTTGTTAATAAAATATGTAAATATTATACTATAATAATAAATGCTTTCTTCGATGTTTTATGCGTGTTATGAAGGTAGCGATCATTGCTGAAAATATCTACATAACCCACATGAATCACTAAATTACATATAAAAGGAACATATATGCCATAATATGGCTGAAAAAGAGCATGAATTGGTGGTGGTGTATTTGGACATTACAGAAAACTTTCCAGCAGATCGATGTCCACTATTCATCGAGTTCTTTTAGTCAAAATTTTTTATTGCATAAGAATTCAAATATTTAAAAACAAAAACTAGCGTATGGTTTTAATTCAGTATTGACAGCAGATACGATGTTTTGCAATTCTATTGCAAATATGTATTGGAATTATATTGCAAAAATGTAACCGCATGTTTGTAGGTTTTTGAAGTATTTCATGATCAGTTAGGGTTTTAAGTTTTGACTTTAATATATATGGATAAAGCAAGAGGATAATTGATATTTGTTTTAATCTCGTTCTATAACTACATTGTAGACATAATAAAACATAAGCAATAAAAAAAGTGGATCTTCATAGTGGCATGCAATCAAAAATGTTTTGAAAAGGATCAAATAAGACAGGATCTTTTTTTTTTTGGCCTAACGAACCACCCAAACCAAACCCCCACTTTATATTATAATCATGCAAAGTATCCACGACTGAGGATGCTGCGAGAAATTAACATGTAGACGGGGCGAAATATAATAACTGTTTAATAAATTCGCTAGAGTGCTCTTGACCATTCTTGGGACAAAAAGTCGTTAAAATAGCATTTAAAATTTTCGTGACGGGATTCATTGGTACCTGTAGATAATCTAGGATTTTTACCTTCAACATTTCTCGGCATATTCTGAAGGTATCGCAAAATGTGGCTATATGTGTCCAGATTAAGATATATAGGTGGATGCAAATATATATATGTAAAATCCATAAATACAATCGTTTTTGAACTGAACAAAAAGGGTGCAATATACATGTACATGTAGTGGAATAGCCCCTTTAACTTCTTTGTATGGAACGCCTCAACTGCCTTATGTGAATAAACTTCATTATGTGATGGTACTTTAACATTACGTGATGGTACTTTAACATTATGTGATGGTACTTTGACATTACGTGATGATACTTCAACATTACGTGATGGTACTTTAACATTACGTGATGGTACTTTAACATTACGTGATGATACTTCGCCATTACGTGATGGTACTTTAACATTACGTGATGGTACTTTAACATTCTTCATTATATGATGCTACTTTACTATGCGGTGGTTCTAAAAATAGGGAAGCGTCGCATCGGGATCGAAATACATGTACGCCAAATGATGCCTGTAAAAACATTTTTAACACTGGGCTGATTCTCTGTTTCAGAGATTGATCAGATAGGACTAAGGTCCACTGAGACCAGTTTAGATCAACAAATACTTTTGTTTGATTAAGTGTTGCCTTAAACTTTTAAAAGGGTCATTTTAAATTTTAAAGAATGGCTGCTTGGTGAGACCATTTGGGCTCCCCATCAGCGCATAAAAATCAGGGGGTACGAAAAGTCCCCCAGGGGATTTTTGGTCCAAAAATGTGAACCCAATCATTTGGCGCTTGGTCAGAGTGGACTGCTAAAAATTTTAATAGCACCTAAACAAAGACTTCTGTAATTTATGTTAGAGATTGGACTTATGGGGATTGACGGGCTCTTCCTGTGTAGGAGCGGGCAATGTAACAGGCACGTAGCATCAGCCTCCCCCCTTAGGATCCTTAGGATTTTCATGATTTTGGGAAGTTGTCTTTTTTCTTTTTTTTGCTTGTCAAGATTTTTAGGATGATTCTGTCCTCCCCCTTTCTTTCAAAAACGATGCTACGTGCCTGTGTAAGCACTGATTTATTCAACAGAACAGTTACTGTTAAAATCAGATTCAACAGCAATGGGGGGCGGATGCTACGTGCCTGTTACATTGCCCACTCCTACACAGGGAGAGCCCGTCAATCCCCATAAGTCCAATCCAACATAAATGACAGAATTCTTTGTTTAGGTGCTATTAAAATTTTTAGTAGTCCGCTCTGACCAAATGATTGGGTTCTGAATGCACATTTTTGAACCAAAAATCCCCTAGGGGACTTTTCGTACCCCCTGATTTTTATGCGCTGATGGGGAGCCCAAATGGTCTCACCAAGCAGCCATTCTTTAAAATTTAAAATGACCCTTTTAAAAGTGTAAGGCAACACTCAATCAAACAGTAGTATTTGTTGATCTAAACTGGTCTCAGTGGACCTTAGTCCTATCTGATCAATCTCTGAAACAGAGAATCAGCCCAGTGTTAAAAAAACTTTATAGGCATCCAGGTGTCTAGAGTTTTAGCGTACATGTATTTCGATCCCGAGGCGACGCTTCCCTATTTTTAGAACCATCACATAGTAAAGTAGCATCATATAATGAAGAATGTTAAAGTACCATCACGTAATGTTAAAGTACCATCACATAATGTTAAAGTACCATCACGTAATGTCGAAGTATCATCACATAATGTTAAAGTACCATCACGTAATGTTGAAGTACCATCACGTAATGTCGAAGTATCATCACATAATGTTAAAGTACCATCACATAATGTTAAAGTACCATCACGTAATGTCGAAGTATCATCACATAATGTTGAAGTACCATCACGTAATGTTAAAGTACCATCACGTAATGTTAAAGTATAATCATATAATGAAGTTTATTCACATAAGGCAGTTGAGGCGTTCCATATCTTTGATTGGCTAAACATA
Organism: Magallana ariakensis; assembly: GCA_020458035.1. Lineage (NCBI taxonomy): Eukaryota > Metazoa > Mollusca > Bivalvia > Ostreida > Ostreidae > Magallana > Magallana ariakensis. The sequence continues at coordinate 68,345,197 of CM035811.1, forward strand.
CCTTTATATGTCGATCAATGCCCTCATACGCAAATGCAGTACTGTAGCCTAACCTAAATGTTATATTTTCATCCATTTTACTAGCAATTTAAACTATAAACACATGTATACCGTATGTACAATAGCACATAAAATACCTCGATTCTCAGTACTTCGATTGTAGCTTGGAATATTTTAGGAGCACGGTTTGTTTAGGAAAACAAGAACGAAAGAAAAGAAAGAGAAGCGAGAATTTAACTCGTCGCGAAAATTGCATTCTTTTCCCTACAGACACCTAATTAGTCAACTGTGTCGTGCTCTTAATTTTCCCTATTAGAGAGTACACCTGTTAATTAAGGATGTAATTAAGACGGTGTTTAGTTTGTTGTAAACATTCTGAAAACTTTCTGCAAAACGACGATAAATTAATCATTTCAACGTGCGTTAACAGTACATTTCCTCAAGGCTGTAAGCTGTTTCGCAACAAGAAAAATGATTAGATAAGTAAATTTCTGGAGCATGTATTTGCAACATTTGCTTCCCCTGAACGACTTTTATTGAAATTCCATTTTCCCGGCCCATTTGTTCAATTTGATTTGGTTTTTCTTTCCTTGGTAAATTTTAAGGTGGTCGTTTCGTGCGTCAGCGAATGTCCAATTTCCCGAATAATTTCTTGGGATGTCAACAAAAGTTGTTTTTACGGAATAGTGGAGAGTGTATGTCGAGCCTACTCAGACAAAAGAAACCCTCACTCGAAACCCAAGGTAGCGGAACGAAAGTTTTACAAAAACACTGACACCTTCAATAAAACCCAGGCGTGTTCCGAAGGATTAGATCGCTAAATGGCAAAACTTTCAGTACCCCCTAAGGCTAGAAATTAAAGTCTTCACTTAACCGAAGAACTTTCAATTTTTTTGTTCAAATATTTCTTTTAATTTCCTGTCAGATAGCATCTATGATTACCGATTACAAATGTTCTGCTTTTGTATCCATTCGATACACGAACTCGGCGGACCGGAACGGGATAGAGGATGACTAATTGCTACATCGAGATCGGACAATAGTATTCCGTGCCTGTTGTATATCCCCGGACTTGACATACAAAATTCATAAATTTTTTGTAATTTCACACCTTCACGGAATTTGTATTTTTATACTTTGTAATTTTTACTTATGAATATGTATTAGGGTGAAGGAGCAGATTATCTCGCTCTAGCTCTATTGGTGGTTTGGATATAGTAGTGGGAATGACCTTTTAGTACTTGTGTTGTATATACCGTTATAGGACAGTGAACATTAAGATTCATGCTTTCATTTTGTGGAGTTTGATTAAGCAAGAGGACGAACGTCTATGAAGGTAAGCTCTTTTTGTCTGCACGCGAATGCTCGTGCACATGGTTCTGTATGTTTTCATATCGATGACTATAATGCATTGTCGGTATAAGAATGTATTGTCATTTTTTTCGTGTATCCTTTGTATAAATAATTGATACTGGATGAGTTCATACAATATAGATAACTGTTTAACTATTATTGCTGCAATTTTCTCTCTCTCTCTCTCTCTCTCTCTCTCTCTCTCTCTCTCTCTCTCTCTCTCTCTCTCTCTCTCCAGGGGCATAAAGCATATTTAGATATAAAAAGGCTAGAAAATTCGATTTTATTTTACCTGCAATTTTCGATTGTTTTTTATTCGGAAAAGATACCTTATACATGTGTATTAAATTTTAATATTTGTCACGAAACAGGTGAGAACATGTATGTTAATCAATTGTAATTTCCGTGAAGTTAGAGTCTTCGACCCAGTTTAAAATTATACATGTAATTGTTCATTATAAAGTAAAGTATAGAACAGTAAATTTTCAGAACACCAATGAAATCGATGATTTGTTAATTGCCAGTTAATTGGAATATGTAAAAAAAAAAACAGGGCAAGATATTCTGTCATTTCTAGCGTTTTTACTGTCATTATGGCACTAAAAATTTAAATGTGGACGAGATTTAATATTCATCCGAATACATTATTTCCCATAGACTGACTTTCATCTTTACATGATTGATTCAAGATGTAAGAGAGAGAGAGAGAGAGAGAGAGAGAGAGAGAAAGAGAGGAGAGAGAGAGAGAGAGAATATATATTATATATAGAGCATATTCAACGTTACACACTAGATATAACTTAAAAAAACATGCAAATAAAATTCTCTCTCTCTCTCTCTCTCTCTCTCTCTCTCTCTCTCTCTCTCTCTCTCTCTCTCTCTCTCTAAAACATGCATTGTGTCAATTATCATATCAATCAGACCATCAGACACGCGTATAGAAATTTTATACACTGTAAGTTTACGACAGGTGCCCGCTGAGGTTAAGAATTCTTGTAACCGAAAGTTTTTTTTTAAAAGTTAATTCGCACACGAATTCGACTACACAAACCTTGATCTATACAGCTTGTCATATCTCCTGACAATTTTTATTCCTGATTTATTATTCACCGATTCTTGTTTGACACAGAACTTTTTGTTGTTTCTGTGACATTCCGCGGATAACAGAATGTTCAGGAATAAATGTTGGTAAGGCAATGTACGACGGATCAAGGATTTTGGTAAGGCAATGTACGACGGATCAAGGATTTTGGTAAGGCAATGTACGACGGACAAAGGATTTTGAATAGGTTATCTTGTCATTCGGATTCGGATCAACAAACTGCTCATTAACTAGTAAATAGCTCTTGCTCTTATTTGAAAAAAATGGACATGTCGTTTATATTTATGGGTCACTGTAAATATGAGAGAGAGAGAGAGAGAGAGAGAGAGAGAGAGAGAGAGAGAGAGAGAGAGAGAGAGAGAGAGAGAGAGAGAGAGAGAGAGGGGGGGGCATCGAACTTAAACATTAAGGGGATAAAAAAAAACTTGCATTGTTTCGCAATAAAAATATAACAACATCAGTTTTTATGAATAAACAATATGCACGTTGGTATAACATATTATTATACTTTCATGTTAAATACTGAAATCTGATTGGTTAAGACGCAGTTGACAATCCGTTCTCTTACCCTCAGCGTTAGCAACACGCTTGGCAACGGGCCGATATAACGAATTGTTACATGCGCGTAAATAATGCGCATACGGTTTGCCGTTAAATTCACGTCGATTCTACATTAACGCAGTAAAATTTTCTCTTAAATTAAGACAATAAAATAAATATTGCCTGTTTGAGAGGGTAACAGTTGAAATTGACATTTGTATAATGTCCACAGCGAAATAAGATATGTCACATTCAATGTTACTTTGTAAAATTGTTTGAAAATTCCCCAAAATATATGTTGAAAATCAAAATTCTGATACTCTGACTCAAGGAATTAAACACCAATAAATCGCACATTAAATGGGTACATTTAACCTGAAATGACTCAAATATCAACTCTATTTAAATCAACATCGTGGAGCTACGGTGTAATTAAACTTGGTTTATGACTGTGTAAAATGTCCAAACATTCTCTCTTGAGAGCCCTTTATGGCTTTTCAAGACATTTTCGCCTCTGTGTTAAAACCTCTCCGATTGACAGGTGTATATTTCTTCAGGTAGCTAGGTGAGGAATTGGGGGGAGGGGGGGGGGGCAAGAAACAGAATTAGGTTAGACGAAGAGTCACCTGTTGCATTTCCGAAACACGCAAAAAGTTGTAGTTGATCTTGTTCAAAATTTTATTGTTCACCGATTTAACAGAATTTAGGAACTTGTCCATGAGCAATGCTATTCCAGTGTTAAAATGGCCAAAAAAGGTTTCCGTGCGTAAAGTAATCTGCTGTTTTTCTTTTTCTTTCCCTTTTTTTTTTTAAATTTATTTAACACCATTGTTTTTATACGTTGATCGCTCGCCATAATTGTTTGAGTGCAGTTTAAATTTATGTAACTGGGTAATAAAGGTATATAAAGATCCGTTTTCTGCTGATACACCACTGAATAATTATACAAATAAGTAAATAAATGCGACAACGATCAAACAAGTAGAAAGAGAGATGAAACAGATTCTGAATAATCAGAGAAGATAAATGAATGAGCACGTAGATGACAGAAAGGCGAGGGAAAAAATGCAAACAAATAAATACATATTTTAATGACAAAATTAATGGAAGTTCGTCTTATATAAAACATAATTACACATGGTTTGTATATAAAGGAAACACAATTGGAATGGTTTCATATACGTATGTATTTACAGATGGGATTAAGTGGATGAGGGTATGTTGTGTTTTCAGTTTAAATATTTGTTGCTTTTTTAAAATTTATCTTAAACAAATAACCTCTCTCTCTCTCTCTCTCTCTCTCTCTCTCTCTCTCTCTCTCTCTCTCTCTCTATGAAATCAAATGAAAACTACATACTAGTAAATGCTTTACAAGTCATCAAAAGTTTTCGTTGGGGTGGGTTGGGTCTAACTGTGGTTAACGAAGCTGTGAGATCCTGTATTTGGTGTTGCCAATGTGGATAGAAAAAATATACATGATCTGCTTTTCAATTTGCATTTTTGAAAAAAAAAAACCCACTAAAATGTCATGCGTGCGTATATTACTGTGGCCCTCGACATATGGTAAGCGAGGATTTTTTTTACAATTCTCTCAACCAATGCCATCGAAGAATGGTGGCCAGGTGTTCTATAAAAAGACTGTGTTATTTTAACGCAGGGTATTTTAATTGAAGTTTCTTTTTTCATAAAAGAGGAAAGAAATTGCAAATAGTTTCTTTTCGAATCGAGCGTTTTGCATTTGTTTGGATTCTTTGTTGTTCATAAATTTGAAACGTTAAATCAGAAAGATTAGACTAAGACTAATGATTAGGTTTGAAATTTCAAGCTTAGGTGTAAAGTATACATAGTAATCACTGAGAGAAAGAGAGAGAGAGAGAGAGAGAGAGAGAGAGAGAGAGAGAGAGAGAGAGAGAGAGAGAGAGAGAATAACTCATGTTTTAAGAGCAAAAGAATAAACTGAAGACATAAATCTTTATGGAAAATTAAACATACTTTGTGTAGGTTAATTTGGCCCACCCCAATTTTACAACAAAGCGCTTTCGTATGGGTTTTAAAACGTTTCTGAGTCATTTAAAAAAAATATTTGTCTACGAAATCCAGTTTTAAACCCGTTTATGAAATAGATCAATCCCGATATAATATAGATAATCTCCATCCTGAGTGTTTGGGAAAAGTTGAATTGTTTAGGAATGATTCACCGAGGGGAGGTCACTCAGTGTGTTTGGCTGTTATGTCGCAAAAAAGTTACCCCCTTGAATACTTTATTTAACCACCATCCCCTTCGATCGTTTTTCTCTTCTTTGCAAGACGAAATTATCAAATTTTAACAATACGTGCTAATATACTCCTTTTAACCGAACTGCGAGACAAAATACAATTAATTGCACTTTATCTCTCTCCTCCTTTTTCTGTCTTTCAACCTCTCTCTCTCTCTCTCTCTCTCTCTCTCTCTCTCTCTCTCTCTCTCTCAACGGTGTGTGGTAACGATACTATGTAATACAAGACAAACTGCCAATATCACCCACAGAGGGAGATCACGTGATCTTATTTGTGCTCACTTCTCTCCATACTAATTGCCAATGCAGCCTTTCTGTAATTGATAAGACGTCACGAAATCTCCGACGGATTGGACTCCTTTTGTAAATCGAATTGCCTTCTTAGAGTCGCAGTGCCCTGTATTGCCACTGTATATACATAATCTATTGATTACTGTACTTACTATATAGAGAGTAGAGAATAGAAAACCAATCACTTACGCACTTTGCAACCATTGGTTCTCGTGCAGTTCCGACAAGGGAGATTTGCCGGAAAGACCCGAGAAGTTGCGATTTGCAAAGAAACCGACATCTTCCATCCGCAATTAAAAAATATTCAAAAAAAAAATCAAAAAAAAAAAAAATGTGAACATAAATCGAACATAAATCTGATGTCATACGCCATATGCTTTGAATAAATAAAAGCAAAAATAAAAAAGATAGAATTTGTAAGAAACATTTACATCTTAAAGCACCTGTGATAAATATTTTCCTTTACACTATCTTGTCGTTTTATCATGCGAATGAATGCTCACACAATCAAACATTTTTCCATTTATGTCATTTTTTTTTTTCAATTTCTGTCAATTGAATAAAATACGTTAAAAATCAATTGTCGTTTGTTAAACCATATCTGGGCCATTCACCGAAAAACCTACAGGTAAATAAAGAGGAAAACAACTCAAAAAGGGATTCATCCATCCATGCTAGATAAATCATTACGGCGAAGCTAAAATCCCCTTATAAGAAAATCCACGGGTGCCTGATTCAATATATATACACGCCAGTTCGTCCAAAAGCTTTTGAAATGAAATCCGTGAAATGACGAAGAAAAACACGGAAGGCTTAAAACATCGGCAGCTGTTTGGCGGATTCACCTGTAATATTACCTGGTTCTGTTAAATCCCCAACACAAACAGGACTAGCCCGGCCCGTGTTGTTGAAAAATACTCTCGCGTGTACATATCCCCTGTTTGTAAATAGATAGGCCCATTGTTGGTTCTCTCCCAGATTTTCTGAAGCTGTACGGAGATCTGTATGTATATTGTAGCTCTGTTCTGGTGCTTGTGTGTAGATATATGTACGTCTTTTTCATCTGGAAAGAAGAAGGAACATTTTGCGCTGAACAGATTTATTTTTTGAGGCAGTTGTCCATGTTTTGTTAATTTCGTTAGGTACGGAATGATTTCGTAAGTTTGTGGAAAAATTTCACTTGAGTGTGCTTGTCAGAAATATAAGTTGGAGGGGATTTTCTGAATTCATCCTTTGAGGTAAGGCATTTATCAGTTCTGATATTAGAACTTAATGAAGTGGTGATTTTACTTTACATCGTTTTGAATGTAAAGCATCTTAATTAATATTTTTTATCAATTGTCAACTTTTGTCAGCATAAATTGGGAACTTAAATATGCAGTGCCTACATCAAATTCATTGTTATGTAATACTCGTACGCGTAATAAATTATTTACAATGTATCAAAATTTCAATAAACACATATTTTAGTCATGTTAATACCGTTGCATATACGGAGTAATAACTTCGAATTTTTAACCATAGATATTTGAAACGTTTGGCTGTCGTATGGGATCATATTCATGCTATAATGCAGCTTTGATGTTTGTTTGGTTTTTTTTTTTACAAGGCCATACATTTAAATTTAATTGAACGCCTCTTAGCTTAAAAAAACCCCACACCGTTATTTCAGGTCGCTCGTTCGCAGTTTTCAATAGAGTGATTATTAAGAGGTAGAGCAATCTAAATTTGTATGAATATAATAAAACATAAGAGTGTGTTCTTTGCCCGGATACGAGAAAAAGAATTACTATAAAGAACTCGTTTCAAACGTCTTACAATTTAGCCCCTGTAGATAACTTCATATATAAGTTTGGCACGGCATGTCATTTAAACTTCGGGACTACATAGAATTAGATAAATAGCCCCGTGGCTCGGATTTTATCAACTGCGAAATTATCACCTGTATAGAAAATAAAATAAAATCAATATTCACTCACTACAAAAGTCGAAATATTCAATGACCTTTTATCGCATACCTTTCTTAATTTTTTTTATTTAATCATTTGATCTATAATGTATTTCAATGTATATACTATTTAACAAGAATTTCAATGCTTGAATGATTTCTCTATATATTACTGAACATTCACATATACCGTGGTGATTAAATGTTACTCTAAGCTTCTATTACATTTTTGAATGCAAAATCAAAGAAGTGATTTCCAATCTGACCCCCCCCCCCCGCTCTATTACCATGGCCTGCCCCGCCCAACACCATCGCTTACATCATTTCTAACAAGAAAAAATCCCCTACCCCCCCCCCCCCCTCGACGTGGAAATGGATCTCAAATAAATTTTTAAAAAACTCAGCAAAAATAAGTCAAATGTTTAGAAACGTTTGCACACATTTACACACTAGCCGATGAAAATAGTTGTCTTTTGTTGTATAGGGAAGTCGGTGCATTGTTTCAGCATCTGCCGGTATGTGTATATACATGTATCACCAACACGCTAACAAGATCTGTTGATGCAAACAATTGCATTCTGTGTAACACCGCATATACCTGCCACAAAAACAATGAGCAGGAATGCCAGTCATTCAGCGAAGGCATGCCTGTTTTGTTTTTGTTTCTAACTTGTTAGTGGTAGTGTGCGAATTTCCGCAACAATATGGACATCAATATATAGGTCTCTAGGTCTCTCTCTCTCTCTCTCTCTCTCTCTCTCTCTCTCTCTCTCTCTCTCTCTCTCTCTCTCTCTCTCTCTCTCTCTCTCTCTCTCTCTTACAACAAAGTTCATCCTACAGCTTTTTATGTGGGGAGAGAGAGAATGAGAGAGAGAGAGAGAGAGAGAGAGAGAGAGAGAGAGAGAGAGAGAGAGAGAGAGAGCACTTCGCTGGAGGTATTTAACAAAATGTATATGATATACTTCAGGAGGAGTAAACTGCGTCTCGTTCTATTATGAAGTATCTAAAGTTTCCTCTAATTAGAGTCACCCTGTCTTTGCCACAACGTGCTTGCCACACGTCTTTGCCGGGTGTGATATTTAATTCCTAATATGGGCTCAACGCTCATAACTCATGACAAGAACAGGCATTGAAATGATACCCCCTTAAAAACCAAAACCACAGGGACAAAGAAATTTGAGGTATCTAACATTACAATTAGACATTACGTATTCGACATTGTGTCTCTGTTAACCGGTGAGTTGGAATTTACATTTTGGGGAAAATCATTACCCTGCATTTCCACCAATCAGCGGTGAAATCTGCGCATACGGGGATTTCAGAATCCAAAGCGCGCAATGATATACGCATAAAGTCGTCAGAGGGTGAAAATTCAAAGTTTTTATTCTCTGAAATGATCAAGATCAAATGATTACTGCGTCTGATAAATCATATTTAAATTTACATGAAATTATGACTATGATAAGAAAAGGACAAAACTTTCGGATGGCTATTTTATTATTTTCAGATGGTTATTTTATTACTTAACAACAATTTTCACCAACACGCGTGAAATGTTGATTTAATTCCACATTAAGAGCCTGCATTAGATTGTTATAGCAATTATATAGCATCAGGTGCAGTTTATGGTCCGACTTTTAAATGATAAATAAAGAAGGTAGACACATTGACGGGTACCTGCATTTTTACGAGGGACATTTTGAAAAAAAAAATGTGTTGTACCCGATCGAACCCTTTGAATTGCACGGGTATTTCAGAGAACGTCATGCAGAAAGGTGTACGGTAACACTCGTGATTTTCCGTAACCGATAGTAACATCATTTTGTTTATAAATATTTGATGACGGAAATAGCCAAAATATCAGAAGCCACAAGTTTAGCCTGTTTCTCTGGTCTACCCATAATGCTCCCTTGCGGAGCATTATGGGTAGGCCAGGGAAAACGGCTGGCCACAAGTTCTGTTGAAACAGATTTTTCGGGTGTTTCTGTAAATGTCGCCGGAAATGCACGAAGATAGCCGAGAGTTTGGTAGAAGAGATCTGAAGGCATCTCATGAACGAAAGAACCCGGTGAAAGGCGTCAACTTCAGACCGTTTATCACTCAAATAAGTATTTATCTTGCATCCCAATGAGTTCGATGGCGGCAGACATAAATGTCTGATCTATATTTGATGCACTCTTCTATTCCAAGGATGATACAATGTCCCTATTTACCTAAACACATAAATCAAATGATAAAGAATTTCGAGCTACTTATCAATTGCTCAAATGCTCGCACGAAATTTTTTTAAAATTCTTTTTTATTTTGTTATTCATATTAATTTTAAGGTCAACTTTGCTTGTTTGGGTGATTTAGGTGTGCTTAAAAAGGAATTCGTAATGTTTAGCTTGGCTATAAATATGATTTTCCGTCATTGCAGAAAGAACACTCTAGTCCAATTCCATTCAATAGCGGCAATCACAACCCTCGAGGCTGAAGAACCCTTAAGGATACATTATATACCAATTTTTCCGCTTGTCTTCAACGTCACAATTCCTGAAAAAAGAAGAACATAAGAATACCCAGCTGTTGTGAGACCTCGCAGAGAATTATTGCCGTTTGACCTACATACAAGGTCAGAGGCCCCGCTGTGATACACGCGAATCGGAACTGGAGAATACTTTATATCTTTAGACAATTACATGCGGTCATTAATTGGCGACCATTGTTTAGGAGGGTCGTTCTTAGAAGGCGGTGTAGTGTTATTGACACAGCGCGTGGCGGTAGAATCTCAAGTCGCTTTACCTAGATTCATAATGGGATAAAGACAGCAGAAGAAATAAAAAACATCCACTGGCAGGCTTCTTTCCGCTGTAAAAGAAAATATCATCCGGGCAATTTTCTCTGCTTAGCGTTCCGGGCAGAAGATGAAACTTCATGAAACTTCTATGTAAATTTTGAGAGTCGATTTTGAGAATGTTGTGAGATTATTGCAACAATGGTATCTAAAAACATGCGGTACATGGATTCTTTGACAAAGTCCGTCTGTCTGTTGATTTGTCTGTATGGATTTGTGACGTCATCATCAGATGTGACCAGATCGAAGACCATCCGTCAGCTGATCAGCGAAATCAATAGATTGAGAGGGGTGAGTTTTTTTTAAATAAATAATTCTTATACCTGTAGCTATTTATGAAGGTTATAATTATATACACTGTTGATCGAACGAGAATGGTGAGTGCCCCCCCCCTTTCATCGCACACGCATGCAATAGAAAGTAAAAATACATCAATATACACGTGTGGTAAATAGGTAGGGGAAACACCCAAAACATCATGTGAAAGAATATTCAATTTGGTCGTTCAGATGCGTGATCCGCCCTTTTAAATGAGAGAGAGAGAGAGAGAGAGAGAGAGAGAGAGAGAGGACGCATATACTACGTCCCCGGAGAGAGGGGGGGGGGTGAGAGAGAGATTTTGAATAAATTCATCTTAAAGGAACTCTTAGCAATACAGAGTAGTTTATAAATGCGTTAGGTTCCTCCAATCAATTAAACGAAGTGTAATATTCTGACATGTTATCTTTCCCCGGGGTGTCGTGTCTCCGATTTATCGGTCCCTGGTGGATAAATATTGTCTTGTTAGTGTTAGTTAACCAAGTGGAGGGGTGAAAGAAAGTGTGGGGGCTACAATAACTTGGAGATCGTGTGTCTGACATATTACTGTACGATAGGGATATCAGCGGGGAGAGAGAGAGAGAGAGAGAGAGAGAGAGAGAGAGAGAGAGAGAGAGAGAGAGAGAACCAATATTTCTAATTTTGAAACTAATTATTAGGCTACGGTATCATAAAAAATGACTAAATAAAAAAAGATATATCACAAAAAACACCTCTCCAAAAATCCTTCAAGTTTTCTAAGGAATTGCATGTGCAATATGCCGATTTCTAGCAAAGTTCAAGTATTTCAAAGCTAATTATTGTGCATCGGTTTAAAAAAAAAACTTGCAAGATTGACAGATGACATTCGTAAATTAATGACAATCGCTTCACAATAAATATCTTAACAAGGGACAGTTATATCGCGCTTTAATGTTCTAAGAATCAATTTTCATTATAATTTATGACAGAAATTTATTTTGGACGCACAGGGAAAGAAACCTTACTTCAAATACTAGCATTAATGAACACGTTCTAATCCTTAGCGAATGGAATGTTGTGCTATATGTCTCTGTCAAAATTCCTGGCAATTAAAAATAAATTAACGTAATTGAAAAACAAAGTTGTAGTGCATGAATGAACGCGTACACAGATGCCCACTTCCAGCTGGAGCAACTATAAAGAAAACCTATGTATACCCCAAGATGTAGAGTTAGAAATTAACACGAATTGTCATTACCGACGCTTCACCCCCCCCCCTCCTCCACCAACCATAAGTCGTTTGTGATCATGGTACATTTCCGTTTTGGCTATTATTAAGGAATAAGGGATCATTCTTCGAGTATTATAAGGTGATGATTTTGGTCGGGTCGTGATTAAATACAATAAAGCCTGAAGGAAAGGCTTTATGATATTTTTTGAGTGTCTTACGTGGTGTTATCTCAGGCAAATACACTGAAAAATGTAAATATTTCACGGAAAATACTTGAATAGTATACCTGGAATATGTTTATTCAGAAATTAAAAAAAAATATAAATCGACCATTATAAATATACAGCTAATGGCAGTCTGCATTCAGGCATACACAGCACACCAGAAGTATAATAGAGAGCAGAGACATTATGAATTCTTCAGCATTGTCAAACCAGTGTTGAACACTTGCTGTATCCTAATTTTTTTTTCATCCAGCACTTGTTGCTTTAATTAAAAACCTTACCAGATGCACACCTTTTGACTATCCTCTCTTCACTTAATGACCATGACACCCACCCCCCCCCCCCCTCTAGAAAAAGTCCAAAGCCAAGGGACACAGGATAGGAACCATCTGCACAAAACGACTTAACCCGACGTACGGTGTTTTTATCACCCACCACCAATAGCTTTACGAGGGAGCGTTATTACTGTAAGGTCACATGCATGCACTGGGCGCACGGGCCTAAGTGATTTTAGCTGGTGCCTCTCGTCTGTACGGACACACTGTGGGATGGCTAGGTTCTCTTGTTTTCGCAGGTGGCGCGAATTAACTTGTCATTGTTAACCAATTAGCGTCCTTCTCCCTTACGATTGTGGCATCTTATTGCATGTAGGTTTTTTGTTACGAAATTCATTATGATTGCAGTGGTTGTTTTTAAGTGAGCGTTCTTTTTTTAATGACTTCAAATCTAAAAAACACACCTCAATACCGAAAAACTAAATTCTTTATATAACAATAAAATCCTACATAATAACCATTACAGTACATGTTTGTATAATTATGCAGAGATCTGCATTCAGTTTCAACCCTCCAATTATATTTTAAAGATATCTTTTTCTTATTCGTATGTAGTTTTAAGTATTCATTTCACTTAAGAACTTGAGTATGGAGTATCATGCATTCATAAAATGAGCCCAGGATCAAATTAAAGTTGAAAAAAAAATCTTAATTCATCAATACGTTTATAATTATTGTAAGCGGTTCCAATAATTTCCCTATACTATAAATCATGGCTTAATACGAAAACAGGGGATATATAAATGCACGTTTTTTGGAAGGTTGGGCGAGGCAAAATTATTACCCTTCAACAATCACAATCAAAGAAATTATTCTTTGAAAATGGATTTTAAAAATTCAACTTGTCGACATCGAAACTGAAAATTATGGCTTCATTATATTTTTCATACATGTACAGTGTACGCCGTTTAAATGGGTGAGATCTTTCTCATTGTATGCATGCACACAATTACTAAACATCAAGAGTTATCATGTTCCTTTGGAATTAATAAGATACTGCCACTGGTACGAACTAAATTGTGAAAGTGTAAAAAAGTGTAATAAGAACCATATGTAAACATGCCAGTCTGTCCAATGCACGATCATCGTACGGCGCGAATCGGTCACTAGCTGAATGGGCACCAGTGATGGGCGAGACCACCAGTCAAAAGGTCACGTGGTTCGGCGTCGGTGATGATTGTCCGTCCATAACTTGTCAAAAGTGACTTGTCCACTAATTAATTACAAGGATTTTAACGAGACACGGGCTATTAAACTGGACATAAAAACATACCAGATACGATTTATGTTTTATCCTTTATTGCTGCCATGTTCTTTGTCGGATAAAAGCTTTCCGAGTAGAGAATTATCAACAGATCTATACAGTAACTGTTGTAGACGAACATAGTTATACAAGCGTATTTACTGTAGCTTTATTTTATTTTTACCTACATTTATACCTACTATTCACGTACTTAGATATTGATCCTGAACGAACATGACTCGTACGTGTATGTACGCGGTCCGCGCATACTGTGTAACCCATCTATTCATGCAGAGTTCGCACCCATTACATAAGAATGATACCATTTCTAGAGTAAATGTACACATAAATGAAATTCTAGCCACATAAGAATAGTCTATCAAACCGGAAACATTTATCTTTATTTCTGCATGATGTAAAAATTATATTGTTTCCTTTTAATTGAATATTTGGTAACTATGAATAAGAGGAAAAGTAAATGAAACGACATTCAAATGCTATCATAACTTTATTTTCTTGACAATGAACTCATTTTCCTCTTTACAGGCAGACGATCTGATTCTGAGGTATAACCTGGGGAGTCAATTCGAACAGCCGGACATTACGGCTTTCATACCTTCCTCCGAGGTGCTCTGGAAATTCAAGAACGTCCAATCACAATATGGCTACAATCTCGACGACCGAGAGAGCGTAACAACGCTAATGTTATACCACATAGGTATGACAACCCCACCCACCGACCCACCCCCTCCAAATAAAAGATACTCGATCCTGAATATCTTGCAACAAAGGTAGAAATTGTTAATTTTTGTTTGCTTGCCGTCAGCAATGTTTGTTTTGGTCCATTGACCACATTAACTCTTATTCTATGTTATTCTAGGTAAGACATTCCATCCCCCCTCCCGATTCACCCCCCCCCCCTCCCACACCACAAAAAAGAAAAAAACGCGAGATCTTATATCTCTTTCAACAAAGGAAAGAGTCGTTAATTTGTCGTGTGACGTCTGGTTCATTGTCCTCACTAACTTATACTGTGGCAGAATTCGTTAACCCAAAATTATAAAGCAACATCATTTTACATGATCACATCTCGAAAGTTTAACAGCCTCACTATCTGTCTTCTGTCTGTCAGGCTGTCATTCTCTCTCTCTCTCTCTCTCTCTCTCTCTCTCTCTCTCTCTCTCTCTCTCTCTCTCTCTCTCTCTCTCTCTCTCTCTCTAATTGTACATGTATGTAAATATCACCCTCCCATTTTAACGGTAAAAGGAGATCATTTGACTTTTAACCTTTATAGATTTAGAGGTCATACGTCTTGTAAAGGAGGGTCCATGTTGAACTTTATCAATGTCTTTTATTATAATTTTCTTTTTTAGATCAAAATTGAGACACGTTTGAATTGAACATATCATTTTATTGACACATGTCAAAGGGACCAGGAACACAAATGAATCCTTAATATCAGATAGTCCTATAATACAAATAAAATATTTAATTAAAAAAAAAGTGTATTAACATTTAACGTATGAGTTCCGCAAAGTGTCCAATTTAAGAAATATTATATACCTGTACTGGCTATGAGGACGATAGCAAGTTTATTGTCCCCCGAAACAGCAACTATTTCACGAGGCGAATGATATTTAAAAAATCTAATACCAAATATTTATTAATCTTTTACCAGAATGTCATGCAATGTTAATTTTTTTTGCCTAAAAGGTGAAATCATTTTGAATTGCGTGATAAATGGGCATTGTTTGGTATATTATAAGAAAGAAATGTAGATTACACACAGCGTCTAAAATGTCAACGGCCACTTTAATTTATACATGTATATGTAATAATTTATCACATTAATTTAAAATGTATTACTTGTTAAATTTATTAGTGCGTTGAAGGATGAAGACAGTGTTGATAGTAACACATTTTTACTTTCAATAATACACACCTAAATTAACATATATCTAAGTTTTCTTGAGTTTTTAACTTTTTATTAATTTTATCACATTAATTTGAACGCATCATCTGTAAAATTTATTACTGCATATGTACATTTACATATTTTTGAAATTATTTATTCTTCTTGTGTTTTTTTGTACACATTTTATGACCATTTTGCCTATAAAATGATCGCTGAATCAGTAATCATTTTTTTTTTTATGATAACGATGCTATAAAAATGACTGACATGTTTATATTCTCATTGACTATAGTGACAGATTTTTTTTTTCAAACATGATTAATTATTATTTTTTTTAATGTATGAACATAGTTATTTGTGATAATTAATTGCTGTGTTAAAATGTTAGGTTAAGTAGTACAAAAATACCCCCCCCCCCCAAAAAAAAAAAACAACAAAAAAAAAAAACAGGTGTGAATTTGGAGGAAAACATGTGACAAGTTCATTCACAGATAATTGTTTTTGTCGAAATTAAACATAGAGAGCTGAACTTTTCTGATGGGTGATGAGGTTCAATTCAATTCAATTTATTGTCCTTGAATTTTACTGTCCTTCTGACATATTTTACTTTTAGCAATAAAAAAATGTTCATTAAGACTACTTTAAAATGCATATTTTTATTGCTAGAATTATAATATGTCAAAAAGACATTACATGTCATTGGGATACAAAAAAAGTAAATACATGTCTTATATTCTGATAAATAGAACGCCCGAATTAAAACAAAATCAACACAAGGAGTTATCGATGTTTAAACTAAAGAAAAAATGTACTTTTTTTACATTCTACGTAAAATCTGTTATTTGAAGAATTTGGGTTGTTAAATAACATAAATTAGCTTCTGACCGACCTATTGTAATAGTATCTTTTAAATTTATTTGTTTATCGTTCACTTAGAATAAGATAATTGGCTTACAATGTACGGATTGGCAAGAAAGACCACTCAATGCGATACGTTAATATGTCCTTTACAAAATAAAAAAGTGATAAATAAATAAATAATGAAAAAAGAAAAAATGATTTTCGATAATCGCTACCTGACAATTTCTATTTTTATTTTTGCAAAGAACAGTATTACAAAACTACACTGAATGTTCTTATTTTATCCATGATGTTCTGTAAAGATAACATTGAAAGAAAAAGTGAAATAAATAAAACCTAAAACTTATCGACTTATCGATTGATTTTCTTAATTATTTTTTTTTTTTTAGCCAGGGGAAAAATCTTTCCGGATGAAATCATCGACGGACAGACCGTAATTTCCAAACACCCCTCAAACTACAACCTTAGACTCAACCTGTTTTACGACGGAAATGAAAAGGTAACATTTAAAAGCACATTTTCGGGGGTGGGCGGGTTCAGCGCGGAATGTGTGTGTGGGTATTCGAGGGGGAGGGGCTCTAGCTACACTACATTCACTTCAATTCACTACACCCTCCCTTCTCATACGGTTTGAAAAAACCGTACAACTTTCTATTTTTTTTTTAAATTTCTAATTTGTGAAAGTATATAATAATTAGATAATAGAAGTGTTGGAAAGCATAATTTTGTCAGGGGTTTATCAGGAGATCGATAAACAAAGACCATATGAGCAGATTTTAGTTATTCTTCTTCTTCCTTGGAAAATTGAATAAGACTACACCATTCAAAAGAATTTTGCTCATTTTCATTGTACATTTCATATCGATCTAGATTCTAAGAATGAAGTAATTATAATTGCATTTCATAATTATTAAATTTAGTTGCAACGAGATATGATAGTATCGATATCACAAATTTTCATATGATTGTATTCACTGATTTAGATATTGAATCAGGGAGGTATGATAATTTATCTCGTGATTGTCGAAAATGTGACTCTTGCAAATTAAATAGGATTGAAGATGAATTCCATTTTTTACTTATTTGTCCATCACTTCTTACTTTAAGAAAAAAGTATATTAAAACATACTACTTCCGAAAACCAAGTGTCTATAAAGTGATACAGTTACTATCTACCTCAAATACTAAAGAACTGTGTAATTTAGGGAAATATTTATATTATGCAAACAAGCATCGAACTCTTGATGTGAATAATCAAAATTGATTATGTACACTTTGTATATTGCTATCCTACTGTATTTAATATGTATATGTTCACATGTTTAACCTATGAGATATTTTTCTCTTGGAATAAAGAACTTGAACTTAATCTAAGTGCGAAAAGACACTGAGGATTTCAATTCAAAATAATGGTGATATAAGGGAAAAACCGCGTACGGGACGAGTTATTAGAATTAGCATCGAAAAATAACGGAAACTTCAAAGTCACTGCGACAATTTCAAACCTGGTTTTATAAATGTCATGTATTTCGTTTTAATTTCTATTTTACTGCTATTTTAATTATGTTAATAAGTAAAACATAATATGCGATCAACCTTTAAAAAATACAACAATTCGAATAAATGAATAAATTGACGTCACAGTTGAGCTTTTTTTCTAAAGAATGCAAATTTTTTCGTTAAAAATTCAGATGTTACAAATATTAAAACACTGTTATCCTTCATATTCACCCTAATACATATTCTATGCCCAGATTAGAGGATTTTTGGGGGAGAGATGTTAAACTAGACCTTCAATATGACAGATTTTTGGCAGCTTGTTAATAAGACAATTGCAGTACTGAAAGAAAGTCTATTTTTGTTCAACATGTCATTTTTTGTAGTGCAAGACAATGGCGTGAAGTAATCTGCAAATTGAGGAAACGTGTTTAATGTCATTCTGTATAGTATTTGAAATCCACTGGATGGCGATACATTAAAAATCACTCATAATCCGAGAACCGTCGGTATCAATTAGATGCTGGAAAATAAAAATTCTGATGTAAATTTAATTTACGGAAATATAATGTTAAAAACAAAATACCTTATAACCTGGAATGCGTTTGGTTTGAATATATTTTATTGTTAAGATGGTATATAAACAATAGGATCGGGCACAATTTCTGAAATCTTAAAACGCCCTCTTCTGTGAAATTTTGACTTACGAAAACACGACAATGTCAAAGGTCATAACAAAATATCATTATTGAAGTTATACTGAAGTAGATATACATCGACAAAAAGAAAAAAAACCCCACAATATAATAAGTTTTAACAGCAAATTTTAGACAATATTAAAACCGCACAGATCGCTTTTAAAATAACAGAACGTTAAAAAATAATTTTCCATTTTCTTCAATACTGACTGCATTTTATAAAAGAACCCACTTACGCCAAAGTCGAGCATATTTTTAGCTTCATGGAATGCTTTGGGCCTTTTTAATGAACAAAACTTATATAAAACTACTTATTTACAACTATTTGATTTCCATAATTATATTTTACAACCGTTAGAATAAAATATTGAGTAGTTTATGATTAATCAATTTGGCCTTAAGTTCAATTGTAAAACGCAACCCTGGATTGGATAATATTTACGGATTATTTTGTTGATATTTCCTAATACATGTAATAGATTGATTATACATGTGATGTGATTAATTTTAACATCAAAACTAAAAATTCATAACTTGATTCTCACTATTCGAGTTGACTAGAATTTGATAAATTTCACTGCTGCTTCGCTGTAAATAAGCGTGTCACATACTGTAAAATATTGTGTTAATTTATGATTGTACTAATACACTGTATGTAATTATGAGATGAAAAATCGATTTTATTTTAGATAATCACCGTAAATGGCGCCGAATTATTGGTAAGGGACATAGTCGGCAGTAATGGCGTCCTGTACATCATAGACCGGATGTTGGCCCCGGTCTCTAGTGCCAAAACTCTGCACGATTACCTCTTGTATCCGGATCTGCCGGGATATGAATTTCAGTAAGTTTTTTTTTTCATAAACTATTTATCGATATTGTAGAATAAACACTTAATAAAAATAGGTGTTAACTTCATTTATATTGCATAATTTAATTCGTATCATGAGTCAGATTGTTTCTCGACTACAATAAAACATAAGAGTATGTCCTTAGTATGGTCAAATATATGATAGTATAACATGTATAAACACAGTTTTCGTTTTACAGGTCGATTGCTAGGGCCTCCATTATAGCCCCTGAAACAAAGGCAGCAACAAACAGCATAGATCACCAATTTACTGCCTTCGTCCCGCCCGACGCCATCTTGTTTCCAATGCCGAGCAAAGCCCAGGATATTTTGTTTTTCAATACAACGTTACTCAACTATGTAAGTGTCGCTCTGTAGAAAAAAGCCATCAACTTAATAAGATTTTTAAAAATATAATCCAGCTTTAGCATTCATACGGATTTCTTAAAATCGGTCCAAAATAAGAACTTACATGTATTATTCAAATGAAAATCTACCAACTCGCATGGCTGAAGTCTTAAAATTCAAAAAAGTGTATTTTAATCAAAAGCTCAAAAAGGCCTAATACCGCAATAATCTATGATCGAGATCCTATATGTATATATATGTACATGTACGTAGTATAGGTCTGTAGAATATATGAAATTATTGCGAGTTTGTATTTTTTTAATAAATTTGTATGAGTTGATAATTGATGCAGGGTTATATATGCCGTGTTGTTTTTCGTCATTTCGTCATTCTTCACTTGCAATCGGTTTCGCCCCGTCTTGAATTGGCCCAGAACAAGTTCTGTTTAAAGAGAGATAATTCGAGACAATGAAATTAGCCTTGTCTTAGCCTTGTCTTAAATTCACCCCTGACACATCGAAGGCGAAAGGAGCGAATGTAAAATGGGGGCGAATATTTCCATGTATACAGTAACTCAACATTTTATGAATATTAAATATTTGATGATTTACCCGGTATATCTTGACATTACAGACTATTCACGCCCATCTAGTGAGGGACAGTATCCTGTTCATCCCCGCGAGAGGGGAGCTGAAGGATCTCCAAAGCATGACAGGAACGATCCGTTTAGTCAGAGAGGGGGAGAATGGTATGCAACAGCTAATAATACTCAAACTATTTCATTTGAGGCGTTGATGCACACAGTATTATTATCAATCTGAAAATTAAAACCCTTTTGAATTAGAATGTGAAGATAAGCACTTATCCTTTAACGTCAAGAGTGGAGCAATTTCTGAAAAAAAGTTGAAATTTGGAAACTATTCCTTAGATATTGTATACTGTAATTTCAATTATAGTCGCTGGGGTGATTTTTTGCAAATTAAGTGAGATGCATACTTTTGAGGATCGTTTAGTTCATAGACAATGGTCTAATATCAACTATTGTAAATGTTAACAGGTTTCAGACTTCGGTGAATATTTTATATTTGTGATTGAACCAAGATCAAACGTCACAAAACCGGAGTTTAAAGAACAGTGATGAAACTTAAGAGAGCTGGATGGTTGTTGCAATTTTGTACACTTAATTTATCTTCTTGAGATGGAGATTTCCATATGAAGACTTCATGTATTTCATGTATTTCGAATTAAAATTTTAAAGATGTTAAATTTGGATTTTTTCTTTTCTAATTTGGTTTGTTTTTGACTAAAATTATCATGTTTAGAATTTTAAGGTAGATTAGATCTGACGATTCAGTTGTTGGCCATTTAGCTTCCTTAAAAAGAACAATCTCAATTGCCGACCTTGTTGTCTTTTGTTTTACAGTGTTTGTTCAGAGCAACAGGATTCGCGCCAAAATTACCTTCCCTAACATTCCGGTTGCAAATGGCGTAGTTCACGTGATCGACCACATCCTGTATTTCATCTATAAGACTGTATTTGTAGAAACAAACACCACCAAGTCCCTTAGGTAGGTTCGAAAGGTTTTTCTCGATACAGTTTTTTTTCTGATGAGAATAAGACTGTCGAATTTATTAAAACATGTAGATTCAAACATAAAGTAATTAAAACTTCTGTCTGACGATTATAATCTTTTTATTTTTTGTAATTCAAAATTATTGATCGCAATTTAGTTAAGCTGTTTTACATTTAATATCATACTGTATTCGGTTTTTTTTTGTAATTCCTTTGTAAGACGTCGTTCGCAATGGGGTTAAAATTAATAAAATGTGTTTTTTTAAAAGTATTTGCTAAGGCTCTTTTTAAATTTTTGGCATGATGGTAGTTTTAACGAAACACAAGTGGATACACGGTCATACACCCCATCCCATACAACCTCGTCGCAAACATTTTCATATTAAAAATTAGCTTTGTCATTTTCTATATTTAATAAACAAAACTGGCTTCGTCTTTTTTTTTTGCAGTATCTTTGCCAGCCACCTACACGGGATCCCCGGGGACCTCTTGTCCCACATACAGAGTACCGCTGAGACCTTCACCTTTTTTGCGCCAAACAACGACGCGTTCGCTAAGGTACCCAGGACCTTACAACAACAAATGGCACAGGATGATCGACTCAGAAGCGAGGTGAGTAGGTCGTGATCCCATCCAATCAGATTGCGAGCCATCTCGGAAGGTCATTACTAAAAAGTGTTCGAATGGACCATTTAAAAAACTAAAAACCACGAATAAAGGCGGGATCCTAATATTTCTGCGGGGAGATAGTAGCAATGGAATTATACCAATAATAAATCAAAACACAACCGCGCACCCCAGCCCTTCCGCGCATGCATAAAATAATGTAATTATTACACCATCATTATACTGTAAACCTTGATATCATTGTGGGGTAAACCTTTGCCACTTCTATGTATTAAACTGTATGTAAAGGTTTTTTTGGACGGAGAATAAAGTTAAAACAGTAACGATGTCCAATTCTACTTATTACGGATTAATTTTCCCTAAAAAACTAAAAAATATTTGTGAAATCTTCTGATTTGTTTGCAGGTTTTGGGAGCTCACATCGTTAAAGGAGTTGACGTTAGTTTTGCAGACCTAACCGACGGGAAAACCTTAAAGACTATCAACAATTTTACCCTCACAGTCCGAAAGTTTAATAATGGTGAGAAAAACCATAATCTTTCGGCAGTTACTGTTTTCCTGAGATTATTAGTTTACAAGCCCTCGTAGTGCTTTAAAACTATATTTTTTCTTTTTAAGTTTTTACAGAGTTTTTCATTTATATCTTAACCATATTGAAATGTAACAAATTAATTTTGCTCTAGATATCTACATTCAAAATGGAAACGTTTTGGCGAAGATTGAGCGGGCGGACATCGGATGTACAAACGGTGTCATTCACATCGTGTCCAGCGTGTTTCGGCTCGACCAATTTACAGTTCTTGACGCCATTAAAGGAAATAACCAACTGTTGTAAGTATTCGAGAGTTTTGAGTACTACTAAATGAAATTATACTTTTTTTTCAAACATATATGAAATGTATGCTCATTCATAACGTACTTATATCTTTCTTATTGTACTGATTTTAAGTACTAGTAACTATATATAGTTATATAGTACACGTAACATATAAATAGTGCCTGTTTGGGAGGCAGTTGAAATTGACACCCCGAGAAAATACTAAGGGCACTGTCACGAAAATGTTATGTCTAATAATTTGTACTAACTTGTTTCTGTTCTGATCAAAAGGAGAATCAGCGAGTTGTTGACTCACTTCCACGAGCTAGAGGGGATCCTATCGGGACACACAAGCCTTGGGGGCAAGGTCACCGTATTCATGCCCTCTGACCTCACCATCATGAGTCTGCGCAATGAGACGCGTAAAAGGATTTTTGTTGATCATTCTTACACGGCTCTGAGGGTAAGACTTTAGATAGTGAATGGTAAAACTGACGATCAGGCGTAATCCAAAGAAACTTGAAAAGAGAGATAAAACTTTAAGGCAACACATATTAGTAATCAGTTTAAAGAAACCATATAAAATTACGAAAGATTTTGATTGATAAAATATTAAAAACATTGATTGGATTTTAAAAATAAATATTATAATGGGTATAATGAGACAGAATATTGCAAGTAAAATAAAATGAAGGGCAAAATAAAAATGAATATGTAATATTAAGTGACAAAAATAAGAACAATTTTGAAGCTTAGTTTTATTTTTGTTTACATAGGCCTTGAAAGGACATATCATAGAAGGAGAATCTCTTTCAACCACTGAGATCTACAGTATTGTTCTAAAGTATACCTACGGAGGACAAAGAGTAGCGATACAGAATCTGGACAGTGGTAAGCAAAAGTAAACTCTTTCTTGTCTGCAGACAACATTAACTCTTATTCATTTATTTCAGAGCAATGTGCATTTATTGCTTTATTTAAAAAATAAAATGTCAAAATATAATCACGTTTGGTATCTGTTATAGGGTTCACCATTGAGGGAAGTCATATCGAGGCTAATATCGTCACTAGCGACATCTGGTGCTCAAATGGAGTTCTACATATCATAGACAATGTCTTGCATATTCCTACAAGAAATATCATGGACGAAATGGCGCGTCATGGGGATATCAGGTAAATTGTGTTGATGACGTAATGTGTCACATGTTGAATTATGATCACATCCTTAAGTTTTTTTTTCTGCTTTTGAGTTGCTTTTATTTAAAAAAAAATCACGACCCCTCACAAAGTAAAGTTTAAGTATAATACAATGGTTCATTTATAAGCTTTTAATTAAAATATTAAAATGGAAAAATACATTTTAGTGGTTATAATTCATGGAAACAAAACATAACTGCTATGAACACAATCATTTATATTTGTATTTATTTAAGTAACGCCCAGTATATTCGAAACAAGCTGATGAATATAAAAAGAGAGCATTTGTATTTGCACGCTCGATCATTATTATATTTACACAAATAGCAGTTTGAGCTTACACACAATTTTATGCCTGATAAATGCTTTTGAAACAAATGTTGGCATATATATTACTTGGAGAGTCTTCTGAAAGTTGAGTAAAAAAAACCTAAATTATTATGTTTTATAGCATATTCAGGGAATATTTACTCTCGTGTCGAATTTTGGTGCATCGTTCGTTGTAAGTATGTAATGGTTCATCATCCTCTTCCGGGAAAGGCTAATTAACGAACGCATTGAAAACAAATGGGAAAAAGTTGGAGTGATTTTAATTGATACATAATTATACGTACATCTAATAAGCTAATGGTTATGTTTATTAACTAGTATTCATTATTGTGTTTGATAACTTTGATTACCATTTTTTTTCTAAACCGATTAATGAAAATATTTATTTCAAATTATTCTAATATCAAAGGTTTAAATAAATAAAATATTCACAAAATTTTATCAGATTGCAATTTTTTTTTAAATTTCGAAATATAATAATACTTGCTTGTAAAATTTGCGATTAAAATTCAAGGAAAGTAAAATGCGTAAAAGTTGCTTATAGTAAAATAGGTTAGCTTTTAGATTGTTAGTTAAAGAAAATTTCTATTACATAATGCTTTTCCTGGAAGATTTGTTTTTAGACATGGCTTGTAGAAAGGCTAGATTCACATCTCGTGTAGCCTTTTATCACACTATGTGTCATTAAAACACCCTTCCTCTCACATCACCTCTTAACACACGGACCAAGTTAAAAGCTATTAGAGGTATCCATCCATTTGTCTGAGCGTCCAAAGACATGTTATCAAGTTAATATGTTTATAAATGTCTGACATTTTCAAATATTGATCAAAGACTAATATTCACAGAGAGGATAATTTAAATTTTTAATTGTTTAGAAAATTTAAATTGTTTCGCATTTTGGTAATAATATCATGTGTTTATGGTCGTTGTTATTTAACAGGATTGTAATTTTAATTTTAATACCAAAAACAAGTTTTAAAAAGCTCCAAAAGTTGGTTTGTAAATTCATACTATTCATTTTTGCAGACACTGTATATGCATGGTTATAACATTAGAGTCATCTAAGGCTAGAAATCTACATGTCTCCTCTTTCTCTTTCGTCTTTAAGCACAGAACAAACATTTGTACCAGAAATAAAACTATTAGAACACAACACACACACAAACACACCATATATAGAATATTTCTTGGAATCCAAAATTGGACCTCAATGTGCTTGGTTATCACCATTTTCTTTGAGTGTTACACGATCTGAACTTTGAACTCTGTATAATGTTGTATTTATTGGTAAACCCGCTGTAATCAGAGGGCAATAACAGTTGGAACAAATCGTGTGAATACCCGGTATACATGGTCATCCATACAAATCCGATGGGCGAATTAATTACTCAGTATCAAGTTTTGTTGGTAAAGGAACATTATTTGACTTGAAAGTTTTCATTTTAAAACTTTAACACAGTTGTTTAATTAATTATTAACTAATATTTAACATATTTTTAAAATAGTGGGAAGAAAACGTTATAGTGGTTTTATAAAAGGTTATTTCGTTTCTGTTGGGGTTTTGTTTGGTCATTTTGCATATTTTGACCCTACTTTTGTATTTTTCGTATATCTTTAAATTAAAAATTTGAAGTAAATATGCATTCACGAAGACACATGCAGTCAACATGCCATGTCTTACGAAATGTACCTGTACCTATAATGGTTGTTTTTGCAGTTCGATTTCCAACATTCTGAGACTGGAGGGAATGAAGGAGCTGTCCTTGTCTCTGTCCGACGAGAACAACCATTTTACCCTGTTCATCCCGGTCAACTCCGCGTTTTCCAGCATCCCAAGGGCACGTGCTGATACTCTGTTCGCCAACTCTACCCTTTTCCAAAATGTACGTGACATGTGGTATACCTGTGTAAATGGTTATCATGCCGTGGTTTCAGTGTTTCGTCAATATTCGTTTAATTCCAATTTTCGTGGATTTTATTGTTGAGTTGATCGAAGAAATGAAATGTTTGTTTAATTACAATTGCTAGTTACATATTGAATTGAAAAAAAAAACCAACCCAACACTTTTGTCCAAAGTTTTACATATCTCTGAAACCGGTTTTCATTACATCTACGATGCCCCAAAATATTGATGAAACTACTAACAGGATTTGAAAATTTCTAAGGCCTTAATTACTTTCAAATGAATAAAACATTTCGAAATCCCTACCTGTAAGAAAATCAAAAAGTACATATAAATTTATTACTAGTCTTTTATAGTCTTTTCTTTCAATTTGAAATTCATGCAATGAAACATATATTTTTTCAAAGGTTTTGAAAGCTCACGTGACATCGACCGGAAGTAAATATGCAAATGATCTCTATGACGGCATCAGTATGAAAGCGGAAGAAGAATTTCTACACATATCTCGTGATTCATCGGATGGTAAATACATGTATATGAATAACAATTCTGAGTTACCTTTAAGTAATTTTACTTACAGTATTCAAATCTTATCATTTTTACACACTTAAATTCATTCCATGTGAAAAATCATTTTTTCATAGATATTTCCAAATGACATCGTATAAACTTTAACAAAATTGGTGTATCACTTGAAATCAATATTTTTTATTATTTCATTTCAATGTTTCTTCATATAAATATCAGCATATCATTTCAAATTAATTACACGTACGTATATTATCTTCAATGTCATTTAAAAGATAAAAATCATCCCGCTACTATTCATTTTAGTGTTTATTACAAATAACAACGTAAAGACCCGGATTATTCGACCTGACATCCCCGCTATCAATGGAATCATCCATGTGGTAGATACCATCATGTATTTCCCCTTCTACGTAGCTGCTGACGTCATGTACAATAACCCGAAACTAAGGTAAGTGTGTATACTTTTCAAAACTTTAGAAATTCGTAATAGATAAAGTAGATACTTTTCATTAAATCAAAATTTAATTAACAAAGAAAATTTAATGATGTAGAGTTACTGGCATATTACCTGATTTACCAAAAAACGATAGTGGAGTGGAAAATTGCAGAATGCATATAACATAGTGTTTGATTAAAAATAAATTTTAGTAATAAAGAGTTTATAGTAAGGAAGAGGGTGTGCTATGGTGCATTATTTTAAAAATTTGTCAGACTAAACCTTCTTTTTCAAAGGTAAAAATCACCATCTGCAGTGCTTTTAAATATGATTTTTACAATTAATTGTATGCAGTTTAACAATCTAAATAGGGAGTAATGTGTTATATAATTATCTGAATTACCATTTGTGCTATGACCTGTTATTATCAACTTTAATAAGTTATCATAGTAAATGGAATGGTTAAGTCTAAGCTCAAAGGTAAAGTTTGATGAATCAACCAACCCACCAATCAATAGTCAGTTCAGATTTCCTTTTGATTTCAGGGCTTTCTACGACCTGATGAAGAACCTCTCGGAGTTTTCCAATCTCCTACAGGACGAGTTTAGCAGCATCACGGTCTTTGCGCCATCTTCCGCTTTCCTATCCTCCCTATCACCCGGGGATCTCCAGAGGATATCAGCAAATCCCCAAGCCTTGAGAACTGTGAGTGTAATTATTGCAGTTGGATTTATGAAACAACAGTAGCTGAAACCGTTAGTTGATCAGTAATTTCTGGGTGTTTTCAAGATAAATGGCATGCACGGATTTGCTGGAAGCAGTACAAAACATATACACGTAATGACATTGATAAATAGGATGCAAATCAGATTTCAACTCCTGAAATATTTTACAGATTTTCAAGGGTCACATTATTCCAAACGGCGTTCTGGACAGTAAATTTGTCCGGACCAACATGCAACACAGATTTACCTTCCGCTCAATATATGGTATTCCATTCACTTTTGCGAGACAAAGTACTGGTAAGTGTTAAAAGTGATTAAATTTTAATTTATATCTTCATGATATTTTAAATTAATGAACCATTTGGTTGTTAGATTAATAAATAACATAATTATCATTTTTTGTGATATTTCCTTCAGTTGCGGGTACGTCCATCGATGCTGGCTACAGTAACCTTAGATACGACCTTGACATCAACAGGGATGGGTTTGCCTGCAGCAACGGGGTCGTGTACGTTATAGATGGCTTTCTGGATTACTCATTTAAAAATATAATAGACGAAATGAAAGCCCAGGATAAGCTAAAGTAAGTACATTTTTTCAAACATCAAATATACCCATGTTGTAGTCTAGAAAGTAAGAACATTATGAGAAACTCAAGATCAAAAGTCACTACCTTTTTCCTACTGAAAATATGAAGCATACAAAGTAGTGCTGGGCCGTTTTCAGGAAACCAACAGATGTGTATATAAACATGTTTCAAATTTCAAATATTCATTGAACAGATTAAAGAAATTTTTTATTTACTTATTAATAAATCTGAATGAACTGGATGCTTACTAAGGAACGAAAGTTTGGTTATAATGATAATCATACCAAAAAATAAATATTTAAGCAACTTATTTCATTTGTATTAATACATTTCAATAATTTTTTATGCTAAAGTCTTATTCAATGAATACTTAGTGTTTGACAAATGTGGTTGCGTTTCCAGGGCCTCCTTACAAAACATTATGGGTATTTTCCCGCCGGGAGTAGAGGAAGATTTCCGGGATATTAACAACGAGTTCACCGTGTTTATGCCGGCCAGTGAGGCCTTCCTTTATCTGTCTCAGCCAGAAATCCTGTATCTACACAACCTAGTCAACTCTTCAGAAAAATACGAGGTACTTTTTTCATACCTTTTCGTTATTTTTTAATGCTTTTATTTAATAGGTACTTAACGTTATACTGGTAATGTTTAAGGATACAAAAAACATCATATTAAATTTATATAAATCATCATAGCTAAAATAACTTGCGTTTGGATTTGAGAAAAAAAATGCCGGGGGGGGGGCAAGTTCGATGAAAGGAAATCTTAAAGAAGTGCAATCTGATTGCAAAATATTATTAGACAAGGATTTTGACTAGTACGATGAAATACAGCACTGGTTTTGTGTCCAAAAAGAAAATATCCTACTTAATTTTCGGATTCATTTTAAAGAAACAAATAGCTATGATATTATGTCTTTCATACAGTCTTAAGTCTTGTTTTTTTTTAAAATAATTTGAAACGTTTATGATTTTGTTTTTCCTTAGCTATTAGAGCGGCACACCGTCAATGGAACATCACTAAGTATCGAGAAAATTCGAGCTATTTGTGGCGATAAAAACTCTACCGAATGTGTTCTTAGTGTCAACGTCATATTTGATGATGACGAAACTGAAGGTAACAAAAAATGATTCTTTCACATCCACTATAAAAAAGATAGTTCTTCACAATTCATATCAATTTATATAGTAAATAACTACATCGAAGACTTGACGTAATTTTTAAATATATTTTATTGTTTGTTACTTTTATAGATATGTTGCTGGAATGGAACGGGGTACAATCAAGAATCATTCAATCCAATATCCTGGCAAATAACGGGATTATTCACATTATTGATAGAATTTTATTTAAAGTGGAAGAAGAGACTACTACGTCATCTGACTCTATGAACACTCGAGGAGTGAATGCAGCTAGCACGCGGTTCAGCGCGGTAGTTTCGTATTTGTTGGTTTTATCGACATTTTGCATTGTGTACCTTGTGAAAAGGTGATACGACGTATCAACATCGTTTAAGACTTTCCAAGTGAGATTAACATGGCAATATTATGCACGTGTTCTGTTTAAATCGTTTTCTTGGACGAGCGGATTAACACGTTTGTCTTCCGCAGGAATATTTCTGGAAAAAGAGTGAGTGTAGTGTTTTTAATAGTAATTATTCAATCAAAATAGCAACTGTTAATCTTTGTGATGGTGAAATGGACGCCTATGACGAAAACAAAGATTCACGTACAGTTTATCGACATTCCAAATGCAATTGATTCCAGAATCAGAAGCTGTGGATGACGTGTTCAATATGAAGTGTCGATATTTTCAAGAATTTTCTTCAACATAACGCTTTACTACAAAAAACTCTCCCCAAGGAGTTGGACAGGGCAGGCACTTTCCTCCAAAAGGAAATGAAAGAAGAAAAAAAATCCATTGGACGCATGTCTCCAATCATACCATGTAATATTCATGTTCTTCAAGAATTCCATCATTGTGTATTTATGTCTACGTGTAAAATATAAACTTGTATATACATGTATTACTCTTCTCACTAAAAACATAACGAATTCCGTTAAACGTACAGTGATTTTAAAACATACCTCTTCTTCTGGAAAAGTTTTGTCCTATAATGGACGACTAAATATACTTGTATGCCAATAAATATTCTGAGAACAACCTTATATTTGGCCCAAAACTAAGAGATAAATTAAAACTTGAGATGACAAACAAATAATCTTTTAAATATTGCCTAAGTTCTTTTTCTTTCATGAATATACGTTGTGATTTTTGTTTATTAGCAACACACACGTGACCAGTTTGATCATAGGAACATGAATCTCAAATGCTAAGAGTTCACAAGGACCATGTTTTAAAATTGACGTTTGTGTTAATATGTTTATATATGTTTTAGTCGCTGAGGATATGAAATGTTTAGTTGAGTTTGATCATTAATGTGTTTATGTTTTGTATAAAACCATGAATGAGAAACAAATAAAACCTTATAACATATAACATGGCGATATTAAAATCACAATTTCGTTTGCGATTTTGAACATTCTGTTTCAACGTTCTTTATAACTGATGTTTGCTGGACACCAGTCTAAGGTAGGGATAGTGAATCGATTGATAAACATTTTACATCATTTTAAAAGACGTTAACGAATCAAAAAGAATTACTTTGTAAAGATTGAGTATATTCCAATATGAACCAACTACATGTAGCAACATTTTATTTTTGTTCTCCTTGACATCCAGACCCTAATATCACTCCTGATTCGTCGGTTAACCTTATATTTATGCATCTTTTACACAATTTGTGTATGGGTTTCCATGACAACTAGGTTTACAGACACACACGCTATTTCTACAATAGGCGTTTTCACCACATTTTCCTCCGCAAGGAATGGAGTAAACTGAAAATAGAAAATACCCACGTGTTTTTCTCACTTTATGATGTGCCGCAATTGTAAAATGATGTGTCTAGTGTAGTTTGTACATTGCATTTACATATATGTACTCACTATGTCTACACCTCACGTAAGCATTGCCCACGTATCCGGGTCTGCACACACATTTCCGGTTCGGTGCGTCACAATATGCATGGAGTCCACATTTCCGCACACATCCGGGTACTTCAAAATTTGAAAAGTTCCAATGAAGTCATTCATGTATTGTTAATTTGTTGATTTCATAAATCCCCACACTTTGCTAACATGTTCCGAAACCTTCTTGAAAAAAAAAATTACTAGTACGCATATGACATACCTGGTTTGCACCCAATCACAGGGTTAGGACCATAGCCTGGCTTACAGGCGCAGAATTTACCATTCTTACACAAGGCATAAGGACCACACCCTCCTGTACAGCCGTACACTGATTAACAAACGATATAAACATTAAAGACGAGCACACATGTAAAACCATTTACATCATAAAAAGAAATACAGTTACTGTTAACCAACGTCTGTTCTATTTCACCAATGTCAAAGTTATTTAAAAGAAAACAATGACACAGACTTAGTAAAAATATGTGAGAAAACAAGTTGTTATATGGTTAGGAAATCAAAATTACACATTTACATTAATTTTAGAATGTACATTGTACTGGTACGTAATTTTACAAATACTCAATTTTGTTATTTTTAAACAGAGACATTTTAACTAACATATGGTAACCCTAACAACGAGAAGTTCATTCCCTACCAATACAAAAGTCCATGTGTCTCGATATTGAATTCAGTACTTTTAATAAAAGGTTTGTAAGACATGTAACTGCCTGTGATATCGTATCTCTTGGATTTATTTATACTTACGCGAAATGCAGCGTACATGTGGGTTTCCAATAAACTTGGGTTTACACTGGCATTTTCCCGTCCGCTTGTCACATACAGCATTGGCACCACAGCCTTTTTTGCACTGATATTCTGTAATAATGCAATTCAAAGTTAATGCTGTCTATAATATAATTATAAACATATAAATTTAATTTATAGCAAACATTCAGCAATCCAACATAACACGGTAAACAACCAATGAATCGATAGTATACAGTAGTTTACCTCGGAAACATGCTACCAACGGATTTCCACAGTATCCTATCTTACACGTGCATTTTCCGGCTTTACAGACAGCGTTTTTACCACATCTATTACCACAGGGACCTCCACCTTGTAGCAAGGAATAATTAAAAAAGAAATATATATTAAATTTTAATCAGCGGATACTTTTCGCGTCTAGGTCTTTTTTAATGACCGAAAACAATTGATGATTAGTTTTGAGAAAAATCACTTGTTGCATGCCAAATTTAAAAAAAAATCCTTTATGTAAACACGTAATTTAGTTCAAAGCAAGACGAGAACTTTAAGAGTCAAAAAAACTTCTCTCAAATCAATTTTAGTTTACAAAAGTATGACATAAAACTGTTTATAAAATGTACCTGGGTAACATCTTTTCATTGGATTCCCTTTATAACCGTGCCTACAAACGCACGTATGACCTCTCCAACAGAAAGCGTTTCGGCCACATCGACCACCACAGCCACGTGGGAGGTAAGGCGGTAAATATGACGGTCGGATGTAGTAGTGGTAATGTATGGTGGTTGAAGGACGATTGTGCACTATGATGTGTCTTGGTCTAAAAAAAAGTGACCATTTTTTTTTAAATTGAATTTCAAAATCTTTTAAATGATTTAAGACTACGCTTCAGAATCTAATAGTACTATGTCATAGCAAAAGCATTAAATAAGGATTTTAAATAAAATAACATACATGTAGTGTAAATGATGATATTTAAAACTTTTGGATTAAAATATGTTTTTGAAACTAAATAAAAAAAAACGGACAATAAAAAATATTTGATGACCAAAATAAACATTTTAATTGATTAGTGACTCTTTTATGAAATGACTTACCTTCCCTGATATTTTCTCCCAACGGGGCGTTTGTAGTGTCTTCTCACAAATCGAACTCTTCTGTTCCTGGACGAACACAATTACATATATTATGTAATTTAATCAAATACATGTTACGACGTCAGACGAACATACATAAGGAAAACTAAAACGGTTTCCAATATTTACTTTTTTATTCTTTAATGCTACTTTTTTTTATTAAAACGATTTTTCTTACAACATTATGATTACATGCATATCAATAAAATGTTCCTTACTGCCATTTTTCTAGGCATTTCAATGAACAAATAACCAGCCGTAGCCGTAGCGCAGAAGTTTGACCAGCGTATACGGACATTTGTTATTATTTACGGACATAACCCAATGTTTTATAAACATTTATAGGTTTTAAATTCTAAGATTCCTTGGTATTTTTCCCAACGGGGTCGTTTTAGTGTGTTCTTACAAACCCAGGGCTTTCGTAATAAATGAACAAAGATACAAATGTATTATCATTTTATACATCAAATATATATGGCGAACTTTAAGAAAACAACTTTATAATTTTCAATATTTTCTTACTCAGTTTTATTAACTAATGCTTGATTTAATCAACTGATTCTTTCTTACAACTTAATGTTCATTTTTATAAAGTGTTCTTTTTTTCCCTTTCACCAGGGTTAATTATTTAAAAATTCGTTGTGGCGCAGAACGTTTGACCAGCGTGTACAAATATTTGATGTCGTATTAATACAAACTTACACATTTATGACATGTGGTGATAA
This sequence comes from Magallana ariakensis, assembly GCA_020458035.1. NCBI lineage: Eukaryota > Metazoa > Mollusca > Bivalvia > Ostreida > Ostreidae > Magallana > Magallana ariakensis. The sequence continues at coordinate 68,379,417 of CM035811.1, forward strand.
CAAACATTGTTCAAATTCACAAATCTAAATGAAAATAATAAAACATGCGCGGAACAAACACGGACCTCTCAAAAAGAAGAAGGTAGGATTAGGTGCCTTGGAGGAGTGAGCATCTTCTCTTGACCGATCACATCCGCCGTGTGCTCTTTGTCGTAATCGGGAAACTCGGAAAAGTCCGTACACAATAAGGTGATTAATTATGGTCTAATAATTAGTATGAATAACTTCATTATACATTTTTAATTCTAACCTCCTCTGGTATTTTCTCCAAACGCGGCGTATGTAATGCCTTCTTACAACTCTTTTGTTCCTAGACGAACAAAAATTATATTAACAATTTTGTTCAACTGTATTGTATTGTATTGTATTGTTTATTTGCTAAAATTCAAATGAATTATAAGCCGTTGAAACATATGTACATAATTATAAATATATAATGCTACACTCTATCCAATCAGAATCAAACAGTTCGCTATTGACGTTAAACAATATTCTAAAAAAATATTATTCATACATGTACATTCATAGGAGGAGAGACCATATAAATCAATAAATCAAATGATTATAATAATGATAATAATAGTAATATTAATAATAATAGTGATAATAATAATACATCAGTTGGATGTACTAGTTATCCGACATCCCGTTTTTTACCTGCCTCACGCAGAAACATTGCGAGATGGCACAACTGTTTGCGATTATGAATGGCAAGGAGTTGAACTAACTTAAACATTGAAGGACGAGACCAGTAATATTTTTTTAAATACAATACCCGTAGACTTTTATAAAATGGACAGATAAGTATGAAATGGAATTCATCCTCGACTTCACCTAAATTACAATATTTACAGATACGCATCGATCTGACAGTTCCTTTATAACGGCCTTTCTCTACCAAAAGCATATGCGATGACAGTCTATATTTTGTTAAAAGGACAACAAGGTTTTCCGGAATATTTTTACTCAAATAAAATTGTAACGAAAAAGTGTCAGGCAGATACTTGTACAATAAACATTTAGAGGATGACTCGAAAAATGCGTCTCTTTCCTGAATAAAAAAATCAGACAACCTCTGCTTTACAATTTTTAAGAAAACATTAGTGTTAGCCACATTTTGTGAAAGCCAGACTTCATGCATACCCAGAGATACTAATAATTCTCTGACATTAAAACACCATGTATTTGGTATCAACTGTGAGACCATTTCCTCATATACATTGCGTAATATACAATTTTCTGTTTTAATCAATTTCAACCAATACTTAATGATACGCAATTTACGTATAATACTCATAGGTAGACGACCTAACTCTGAATAAACCATAAAGTTTGACGTACATTTTTTAACTTTCAAAATTCTTTTACAAAAGTTTGTGTGAACTCGTTCTATTTCATCACCAGAATGAAAACCCCATATCTCGGAGCCATAGTTAAGAACGCTAGATACATATGTGTCAAAAATGCTTAATTTAGTCTCAATATTTAAATAAGTTTCATTACATAGTTTTAGAATACCAAACATACATTTCCTACCCTGCATTGCAATTGTTTTCTGTGTAACATTTAAATTCCCATTAAAATTCAAATTGATTCCTAAATAATTGAAACAATTAACAACCTCAACGTGCTTTTGGTCATAGGTCCAAAAATCATTTTTACACATTGTACCCGCATGTCGAAAAACAACTATTTTTATTTTATCTGTGTTCACACCAATATTCCAATCATTACTAAATTGATACAATTGATTCAACATACCCTGTAGACTCTCCCTTGAATTAGCTATTAACACAGTATCATCAGCATACATTAAAAGAAAAAGCGAAAGGTCTCTAAAGTCAACAGGTTCACAACAACTTCGAATAAAATCCATTTCAAAATCATTAATATATAATGAAAAAAGAAAAGGCGACAAAGCCTCTCCTTGCATAAGTCCAGTTGTTGACGAAAAATAATTTGACAGTTCAGACTTATATCTGACACATGATTTTAACTCACAATAAATATGCTTAATAATACTTAACAACTTTCCCGTGACTCCATTTGTAGCAAGTTTGTATAATAACTTGTTTCTATTCACATTATCAAACGCTTTTCTATAATCAACAAAACAACAATATAATTTCTTTTTCTTTTTCAAATATAAAGATACTAAACTAGTAGGTGCAAAAATGGCATCTGTGGTACTATGACCTGGCTTAAACCCAAACTGCGCATCGCTTATGATACCATTGTCGTCAGACCAGCGAAGTAATCTATAGTTCAACACTGTGGTAAATATTTTTGCCAGATTACTAACAAGAGTTATTCCCCTGTAATTGTTAACATCATTGGTGTTACCTTTTTTAAGAAGTGGAATTATTACACCTATAGACCAGCTCCCCAAACTAATGTGCTTCTATGTTAAAGAATATAAAATATGTTTAATTTGTATGTTTTCTTATCAATTTCTGAATTTCTTTTTTCCAATGCTACATGTATTTTCATTAAGAGTGCTCTTACATAGTACAGCATAAAGCTTAAATTAATAAAATGTCTATTTTATCATTTTACTAGGCTTGTCAATCATCTATGCATTTGCTGTAGTTCAGAAGGATTAACCAAGTTAATACGGCCAGTTAAAAATATCTTTTTTTGTATACTATTACTTATGAGGTTTGTTACTGACTGTTTACAGAAATTTGTGGGGTGGGTAAAGTCCATAGATATATTGACTTTACCGACCCCACGCATTTTCTGTAAACAGTCAGTAACAAACCTAATAAGTGATTTGTTTTGTCGAGGACCGAAAGTTTGATATGTAAACAAACGTTGGTGTAAAAAATCAGTTCAAATAACGTTACGTCGGCCATGTTGCCGTATAAATTTTGACGCTTGCCATTTAAAGAAATTTGTAAGGCAATCACGTGACGCGTTTCATCCAAATGACGTCGAGACATTCTGTCCGATGCAAAACAAAATCCGATGTTCGAATCGCATTTGTAGAATTTATATTTGTATACTTTTTATTTTTATTAATTACAAATTGTTTTTCTTACAGTTAACTAAAGCCCCCTTTTTACTGAGTAAAGGTAACTAAAGTTAAATAACGCATAAACAAAGTTGGCAGCCCTTTACATATGCCAGTTTTTACCTGTTGCAACGTCTTCCGTACCTAAATTTTCGTTTTATCCGGTAGTTAAATTTTCGTTTTAGGTTGAGACGAATTCTCTGGCCATTATACCCTCTTCTTACATTTGATCTTCTCCTGACAAGGTATGTTCCTTAATTTAAAAGAAAACAACGTACAAAGTCGTAGACAATTAGGTGATTAATTATGGTCTAACAATTAGTATGAAAAACGTCAGTCAGCATGCGACCCATGGCCAGTGAAAGATTGTATTTGCTGACAAGGTCGTTGTATCGACCATAGAACTTACGAAAAGATGACTTCAAACGAGACTGTTGATAGTCCTGTTTTATCAACTTGTTTGTCAGTAGCTTGCCTCGTCTTAAAAACTGTTCATACTGTTCATACGAAGAGCATGCCCTTGCGTATCGAATTAACTGAGAGACAAAAACACAATATGCAGGTGATGAAGGTTCGTAAATAATTAGCATTATTTGAGTAGGTCGTAAGTCGTAGCGGCCATGATAATTTTTAAAACAGAGATAAAAACAAACAAAACAAAACAACCTCAAACAAAAAGGTGCATTCTGAGACGGATAATTGCTTTTAACAAATTCTAAGTTATAATAAAATTATGAATATATTTTTATAAAGAATAGTTTTTCACAATGTAGTTAAACTTTATTCGGTAGTCCCTAGTTTGCTATATATTTATTTTCACTTTTTATTTTTTTGCCTAGCATACGTCCCAATCTTACTTGCAATTACGTAACTTTCTGCAAGATATTTTGTTTAAAATTGTCTTAGTTGATCATTATCTATGAACACTCTTTTGCAGTTTTTAAAAGTTGTATTGCTATTAAGTGCATACTTTAAAAAAACCCACATGAATCTAGATTTATGAAAAATAGTCTAGCTAGATTTAGAGATTTTTTTCCTTAACATTTTCTAGCCATGAAATTAATTTTTTACGTAATATTCTATCCGTAAATTTGATGAAACTCGCTAAAAATGAATGATTCAATTTGCAAAATCAATTTTACCTTCTGCACTTGTTGGAGAAAGTACTATGATGCAGATACAGAAAAATATAGCTATGGTGACTAGCCTAAGAACAGTTCTAGTCTCCATTGCCGGCAACTGGTTGTTAATAGAGACCAACTCATCCACCTATTATATCCCATTTTGTTATTTTCATCAGAAAGCTTATAAGTTAGAAACCTTAGAGCATTAATTTTCTGTTTGTAAATAATCGCTTCATTAGGTAATACAACGCATTAGGTACTTATATACCATATGTTTCATCTTAATTATCCATACTAAGCTATGCAATGTTAATAGAGGCGTAAATAGAGTTCCTAGAGGTCGTTTACCAAATATACTTCGAGCAATGTTGCTCAATAAATAAAGGTACCGTAAGTCCGTAAAATAAAGGTACTTACTACATTTAAAGTGGCTCATGAAGTTGATTGAATTGCCAAAATAAGCAAAAGTGTTCAGCCACTAACTGGAAATATATATCCCTTAATGTGCTGCACAAATCCTTAATCTAGAGAAAAAGATTAAGAACAAATTAATAAACAACTCATATTAATAAAGTAGAGAGTACTCAGTACAAGTAAACACGTACACTATTATTAACATTATTGCCTTACCCTAAGATAAAAATACCCTTGTCTTTGAAATAAAATCAATCTCATTAGACGACAGCGTGGAAATAAGGCTTTGACCCGACCATGAAACAAATACATGTAGATAGTCGACAAAAATGTATCAGATCAACATAAAAAATTGAATGTCATTTTCTATTTTTTTGGCCAAAAACATTGAGTAGAAAAAAAATCTTCATTACAATAACTAGTTTTATAATTTATTATTTTTCCTATATCTTTATAAAAAAACTCTCTCAAACAAATTGATAAAGTTCAAAATAGCAATGATAATCCAAAAACAGAAATTACAGTAAACCAACTTCATTTGCTACGTCTTTATTTTGAAATCCGTGATAATTTATTTCCCAGTTATTGATATTTGCATCAGTCCTAATTAAATTTAATTTAAAATTAAATTAATTCAAAGTGACACGATGATTTAAAATAAATGTTTGACTTTTTGATGACGACATCTGAAATATAGCAGATATATCCAAGATTTGATCATGCCTCCCATATGATCACGAACTACATGTATAACTCATCATCTACCAGTTTACAAGTCGTAAAAACTCATCTGGATTTACACATGTAATCAAATCTAGTAGTTTTGGATATTGGTTTGACTGTGGGTGCGATTGCTGTCTAATAGGTATATTGGGATTGACACACTGAGAAAAGAACGGAAAGTTATTTGATGTTTATAGTAAGAAATATGCATTTAAAGATAGAGCATCTTAATAAATATACAAATAGTATTTGTCATTGAAGTCATAAGGTTTTACTGAGAGTCCTCTTGCTCACGATCTATGCAATGCTGCAGTATTTACATTCCCCTACGCTTGCGTGGCTATGAAGCGGACTGTAAACTCAATATTTATAGTTGGCACAATGAATAATTCGATTTTATTTAAGTGGATGAATTTATTTTGAACACCGTAATTTTTCAAAAGTTTATTTTTTCAGATGAGATATAAAATAAATGTATGTGGAAATCGTGTAAAAATTAGATATTTAGTAAATCATGGGTTTGTTACATCACCATGTATGTGTAATATATCCATGATTCATGACTTGTACATCAGAAGCGACACCTGGTAAGCGACTAAAGTATATTTTTTTTACATGTTGCAAAACTTCAAATATTTTCTTGCTCAAGTACCAAAGTTGGTTTAAAGTGTTTTTAAATCGCAATTATTCGTTGAATCAAATTATTTGCTTGCTACAATTACGTGTACACTCGATACAAACACAATGATTTTTCCTATTAACATTATATATATATGATTAATATTGTTTATAGGCATATTATACCTGTAAGTTTTTTTGCTTATCACTGCAGAAGCTTTATCGATGCTTTCTGCACATGTTACATAAATAGAATCTAGACAAATGAACAGTGAAAAACATAACTATACATTGTACTGATAAATATTCATGACTGTAAATCAACTCTCGAAATAAATAATGATAATTCAGGCTTAATATACTTATTAAAGGTTGCTTGAGTTCAGATGTATTGGTATGACGGTAACGTTTTATTTGGTCTGTACATAATACGTTTTTTTTCTTTCCGTACAGCTGCCTAATTTCTACGACATAGGGGACAATGATTAGTGGTCCCCTATCAATTACTATTCATGTCTATATTTTAATATTATGTGCAGGCATACGTGAAGGAAAAAGGAAATATGAAGGTATTTCATTTCTTTATATTGATTTAAAAATGAAATAAAACATAAATCACGTTCAAACAACAAGGAAAATAAGATAAATAGTTTTTAATTTTCTTTACAGATGTGAAAATATTAAAACTGCACGTAAGTATTGATACATTAAACTACAGATGTAGCAACGTTATTATTGACACAAACGATCACGCACGATTCTGACACACAAACGATCACGCACGACACACGAACGATTAAGCAGGATACATGGGCGATCACTAGCTTACTGAATATTACACGAACAATAACGATTTAAAACGCAAACGAACGAATCTACACCATTTAACACGCAAAATCAAAATTAATTTTTAAGATTAGAATTAAGAAAACGTATTTCTTTTTGCATTACAATATGCTTGCGTTAAATCGAAAAGCAGCATGTACAGTAGCCATTTACTGTTATATTTTTATGAGATAACGATGCGATAGGATCCATACAGTCACCATGGCCAATTCAATTGATTTATCTCCACAACGAATATTAACTTCTATTATAATAAGTTAAAATAAAATTTAGTGTAAAAGAAATGAAGATAATGCATAAACTACACAACATTATTTTCTTACGAGTTGATGTTAATATAATCCGATTCTCTTACCTACAGGTAAATTTGTTACCTTGTTTCAAAATTTCGAATTGACACATCCATTATTTCCATAATATACAGTACAAAATTGACTGAATTCTATTTGTTCTAAATTATATGTCGTCTTGATTATGTTTAAGCCTAATTAACTATTATAAAATATAACAGAAAGGAACGCGTATCGTGTTTTCATTTGAAAGAAAACTTTTAGGTAATAATTGTTTATTTTTGAACGGGGAATGCGTAGGCTTGATCGCTTTCATCCAACATGTCTCTCTTGCTAATATGTTTACAATTATGAGTAAAGATACGATTGATTTATTTATCGCTATGCCACTGCATGTACCTGTATTGGTAAAAAAAAGTAAAATATTGGGAGTATTCCTGTGCACGGAAATAACATTTATTTGTTTATTTTCAATGAATTCAAACTGGTTACAAAAGTTTGAAGATTTGTATCTAGATCTCCTTGTAAAATCAGTTGTGTAATTAGATAAGGCATTAAAACACATTTCAAAATAACCTTTTAGGCTTATTTTCAACCAACTTGTGAATTCAGGCATGCTTTGATACTTTTTTTCTAATTACAATGTGATTACAGGGTTCTTATATGATATCCTTTTATTTAGAATAATTTTGTATCAACCAAAAATGAGCCTACAGTTAGCAATATTGAGAAACATACAGGGAGGAATGAATACGCTAACGCGTTGGAGAAATCAAGGGAAACTTTTACTTCACCAAAAAAGTTCCTAAAAGAAGACAAACATTTAAGTGTCTGGCGTCGAAAACACACGATCAAGGACAATCAATCCTTTATACATAGAGAAGAACAGACAAGTCGAGAAGAAACGAGACATCATGAAGAATTCGTCAATCATCGTATTATAATATTAAGACGTCGAAGACGAAACCATCGAAAACGGAACAGAAAAATAAACCTCTATCGTAGAAATCGTAGAAGGAAATACAGAAGGCCACTTCACAGTACACAACAATACAAAAAGAGATACAGAAAATATTCCCATAAAGTCAATCGTAGACGTAAATACTGGCCAAGACATTACAGCAGACGACGAAACAGGAGATTCAAAGGCAAATACCACAATTCATGGATAAAAAAGAGAAATTGGCAACGTAGAAGAATATATACGTTTCGAAAAAGCAAGATACAAAAGAACAGCAGATTGAGAAGAAAATACTACAAACAAGGAATAAATAAGATATTTTGGAATCGTAGAATTAAATTCAGATTCCGAAATTACATTAGGGGTAGGAATAGAAATAGATCGAGAAAGTTATACCACAAAGTTTGGATTCGGCATGAATTCCATCATCGTAGAAGAAAATACAGGTTCCATAAAAATAGTAGTCATCGAAGACGCAAACAATTCAAAAACATTCACAGACATTACAGAAGAAACTGGCACAGGCAAGGCAGATTGGAAGCATCTCCAATTTATAAAACAAGGCAAAGATTGTTTCATTCTGTCATGACTCGACATGTTTCTGGCTGGTTACGTGGTTTTGGAAAACGAGGAATCATATCAATTCGTTCTAGAATAGATAAACGGTGTGAAAATGAACGTAAGCAGCATGGAAAGACACGGAGAATAGGGAAACACATAGACTGGAGAAAACGATACCAACGTCGATATACCAACCGGAGACACAGGAAACGTCATAATCAACAGCGTCGACGTTATTATGAGAATCCTCATAGATATAGTAGAAACCATTTTTCACATCGTCGAGCGCAATCTCTATCATTGAATAAGAAACATTATAATGGTTTGCTTCACTCCGGTAAAACGTCTACAAGATATAGTTATAGAACCCGGTATATTCAGAGAAAAAACAGAGTATATAACCCGTATATTAATCATTATCGAAAGTCCCAATTGCTTCGAAAGAAAATTAATAAAGATGGGTTTAGGAAACAATATAAGGTTGGTCGTATAAAAGATACAATGTTGCCAACGTATGGTCATCATAATTTAGCAACAACACCTGGTGTAAAATATGATTCAGGATCAAGTAATTGTGTACCAGACAAAAAGCATCCTTGGTTATTTTGAAAATGAACAAAAAAAAAAAAAAAACAAAAAAAAAACTAAATAAATATCATTAAAGATTATTTAAAAAGTATATGCTTTAATTTATTATTTCATATCTATGTATGCTTGCAGATTATAATAAGTCTATTCTTAATTCGTTTCTTCATTGTTAGTTTTACCTCAAAAACCGATTGAATGTTTTCTTAAAATCATTAAAAAAAGATGATAATATATACAAATATACCGAAACAACATGCTGACTTTAATATAATGTCGAAACATTTGTATATTTTTTTTTCATTCCAGTTTGTTTGGTTTTTTTTGCTTAAAATAATAGATGAATACTTATAAGTGGTTTCTTTTGCTTGGCTTGAGGCTTTGAAGACAATAAAAATATCTAAATATTGTACTAACTATGTATTAACTATGTATGTACGAAATATTTTATTAAAAAAGAAAATATTATATCAATTAAGACATTGTAAAATACCATGTTCCTTCAACAAAGAAGGAAAACTGTTAATAAGGCACCGGCATCTGACGTTATAAATTTTTCTCATAATAAAAATAATACCATATCCCGAATAATACACAAGGTACCCATCGCCACCATCTTGGATTTATTTCAAACTGTCACATCAGGTGAAATTTTTGATTAAAACTCATCGGTAAAATTATTTTGCAATCCTCTACGTCATCCGATCGAATCTTCAATACCTAAGCTTACAACCGATTCAACCAAAACGTTGCATTACACCTGTCATTAATAAAAACCATCCCTCAATCTGCATCTACTGCCTTAGATATGCGACAAAAGGCATAACGGTGGACGAAAGCTGACATAATTGCGTCACACGTTGGGTAGTCCCTTCCAAATATTGCACTGATACAAATATTCAAAAGGTGTCGATTTTGAATTCGATCAACAAACAAGTTAAAATTAAGAAAACAGAAACAAGTTTTATTTTAAAAAAAAAGTACCAAGTTATAAAGATCTTCAAGCAAACTTTAAAATGAAGGTTCGATCTGACGTTTGAAGAAAAATCTCATAAGTATTTATTAAAATACCTCCTTTAAGCATAGATGAGTAATGAGGACACTTATCAACAAAATTCACCAACAAGAGACTCTATATAAAGATAGTTAATGTATGATGAAGGAATATTGAAGATTTTAAATCATTTAAAATAAGTTAAATATGTATTGCTAGATAACAATGAAATTGAAATGAAACAAATTCAAATGACTAACAAGGTAAAAAAGGACGGCCTTTTTGCATCTTAAACTTTTTGAAGAGGTATGGAAGGATGGAAAATTGAATTTTGTGAAGATATCTGCGGTATATGATTAATTTTGTTTCATATTTTAATGAAGAAAATGTAAATGCATATTCAGGTGACACTCGATGACCGAAACTTTAATATCTGAAAGTTATTCTTTTCTTGAAGTAAAAACTCGATCTAGTTATGCATGTTTAATTGTTTTTCACTCTTGATAACCTGAAGTGGTGGCTGTGTACACTTGCGACAGATCAAGTGTATAGGAGTGACATGTTGCTCTGCGTAGATCTTAGCTGGAGAGCTGCATTGAACGCTTGAGCTAGCATGGAAGAGTTATTTGGTTGATTACATAAGTGAAACTTCCCTTTTGCTTCCTTCAAAGTGTATATAGTTCATTGATAAAAGAAATCAATTTCAAAAAGTTGTGAAATTACCGATGAATTAAACCGCACATTGAAATATTCAGTGAAAGAGTAAATATAAAATAATTAAATTTTTTTATAAAGTGTAAACACATTTTATCAACCAAAACTAAGTTTGTACTGTTAAAATGGAAGTAAAAAGCAGAAAATACAAATGAAACCATGTTAGACCATGCTTCCATGTTATAAATATAAACTTTCGGCTACTAATAAGGGTTCTGTCAAGATTAAGTCCATTTTTATATGCAAATATAAATGTGTACATATACGAAACTATTTTTTAACACATTCATACACTGTCTGTAGATTCCAGATATTTTTTGCCAAATTAATAAGGGAATTTGATCCCTGTGAATCATGATACGACTATACTTTTTTTTTAAAAGGAATTTACTTTCTGGCTATTGAGATCGGTTAAAATATCTTACATATTTGTATACTAATAAGTTTGATATCTTTGATACCAATTTATTGTGCAATTGACAATAACAAACTTAAAATCCATTATCAGAAAAGTTTTTTTGTGACCAGTTTTGGTTGAAATTCGGACAGTGGTTAAAATAAGAATCACAATAAAAAAGTTAAACATTGACTAATTATTCCAGGAGCAGTCTTTGGAATCAATCATCTTGTGACAAATAAACAAAAAAGATACTCAGAGGTTTAGTTGGTGCATTAAGCTTTGAAAATACTTTAAAGATCTTGTTTATTTTACACTGAGTTAAGGACGTTTTCCTGTTAACAAGTACTTTGTTTTGAATAAAATGCTAATGACGTAATTGTCTCGTTATAAGAAGTTTAAAATTTATATGTTTGTATTTTCTCCTTCCTTCTAACGCTAGCTGTTAACCATGGTTACCAAAAGGATTCTTTTAATTGTGCTTATAGTTTATTTCATTGTTAATCTTCACCAAGTGGAGGGGACTGAGGAAAATGTACCATCCCGATCCAGAGGTACGTGTTACAAATTCAAAATTTTACGACAGGGACAAGAATTGTAATCACGTTTATTGCTATATTAGGATCAGGTTGAATTTTTACATTAATACTTACAACGGATACGTTAAGCAGTAATCTCAAAATCGTGTAATATGAATGCTAAAAAAATTCTTTTAGAGGTTTTTCATGTAGCATAGCTTTTTGGCGTTTGTTTTAAAATCTAATCACCTTTAATAGGTAGAGTTCGAATGAAAACTAAAAAAAAAAACCCACACTTTTAACAAGTGTTTGAATTATTAATTTATTCAAAAAGGTACGCAATTGGGAAGGATAACTATTAGTAGAAGACTTGGCAGCATAATGAACACGGGCCCGCGTCCAAGGCCAAGGCCAAATCCCGGGGGGAGACAGGGCTAGGAGAATACCGACATGGTTACCAAAAGGGTTCTTTTTGTCTTGCCTATTGGATTTCATGAAGTATATAGCCGAAAAGTACCACAGTACAAAAAAAGACCTTTTTTATTCCATAGATAAGATTTTATTAACTTTTATTTGTGGAACTTTATCTGACAAAAACTGTCTTGTCATTACCTTAATAAAACAACTTCAATAAAGCATCTGATTAATTAACAATTATTAATAATTATTATTATTAATAATTATTATTATTAACTATTGATAATTGTATGAATTTTCAAGAAAAGTAAACTGTTTAACAAGCAAATTGCTTGATTTTGTTGGTCCTAAAACACGACGTGTCATCAAAAAAAAGAGAAAAAATAATACCGAGATCTGCAAAATTTTGGAGCTTTTCTTTACAGACTGGTGTGGGATACACGATACGATGCAACGATATACATAATAGGAATTAGATTATGTATGCATTTACACTGTAAATTGTATTTTGTAATTTGAATAATTAAAATGATTATGTATCTTCAATAAAATTTCAAGAAAAATTCTTTTTGTCAATATTAAAAAAATCAATGACATGTGGTGAAAACGTACAGTGTAAAAAATCAAAAGTTAAAAAAAAATACAAAATAGGAGCAGGGCAAACACAGACTTCTTAAAAAGAAGTAAAGGTAGGATCAGGTACCATGGAGGATTGATCATCCTCTGCTGACCGGTCATGTTAGGCAAATGCATTAAATAGGAAACAGCTTTAAAACATGCTGTTTGGCGCACTTCAGTAGTAAACATATAATGTCTAAACATGTTAATGCTATCTATGATTAAGATATGATGACGATTTGATATAGTTTAAAGACTAATTTCAATATTGCGCATATTGTTCACTAAATATACTTTAGAGGTTAATAAAAACAGTACAACTATTATTTGATTGAAAAAGGTGTATGTGTATCTACTAGTATAACGTGGCACATGGGCGTAAAATAATCTGGAGTGGTTTGTGCGGAGAAACGGATGACTTTAATTCCTACCTTGAGTTATTTGATTTGCAATCGAACGATTACCGTTCCTACTTATATTTCGTTATTTGACTTGATGTCCAGGCAAGCACTAGGATAAATGAAGTATACAGATGGCTACAGTGCTAAAGAAGAATCTGAACTGAACATCATTATATTTTAGGTATTGCTAGTCATCAATGGTAATCATGGAAACACAGCTTATTATAATGAACTCAAATCTTTTATTTCGATGTATTTCGATGGCTTTTTATGCAAGCTACTGGTTTACGGGTTCAGCATAACATAGGTTGTGTTTCGCACAAACTCTCCTTAGAAAATAAATATCTAAAATTACTTTTAGTTCATAAATACATGCCCTTAAGCAGAGTATACCAGTAATACATTTGTTATTTGCAAAACGTGCCATAATTCGATCACCAGAACGTTTGTTTAAAAAATGGTCTGGACTAGACTTAAAAAGCATAATATTTTGCATATATTGCATAATGTTTAAAAACATGAGCATGTGACACTATATTTACATCCACCAAGTATGATTCCCTTTATTTCTCACCGAAATCGATTATAATTCATGTTTAATTAAAGCATAAATGTTTACTTCATTTTTTTTCTTTGATCTAGTGCATGTACATGTATATCACTTGAAATAAAATTATTATTAATACAAATTATTTTAGGAATGTACATATATCAACTAATTGCATTTAAGCTTGAAAGCGGAAGATAAAACAGTCAAATTTTTAAATTGTATTTGTTATACATGTATTAAAATGCAAAATCAAAGTCATTTTTTTTTAAATTTCCAACCATAGGAAATAGGAAAGGATATTCAAGCACGTAGCTTTGTTTTTAATAGTGTGTGGGGGCAGCTTCATCCAAAACATCTTGACAAGCAATTAAAAAAAAGGATGAATTCTCAAAATCATGAAAGAAAGTTCTAATTGTAAATTCAATTCAATTAGAATTCCTTATATTTAGTTTCATTTATAACATGCTCCGACTGAAGTGGAGGGGGCACATCCATGATATTTCCATTTTTTATATGTAAAGTTAAGAAAAGTGTCTGGTGCAAAGAACTTATAGTATTTACTCTACGGTGTGCTCTGAAGTATTCTCATGATCCCAATTTGGACTCTTCCGCTAATCGGCGTGCAAAAACTATGAATGAGACATATTATGGCGCGAAGTCCTGCTTTACCATTCACGCAACGGCTGAGATCTCGATCCATGGTTTGAATGAACTCACCCATTGGCATAGTTCCATGGAGAGTGGGTCAAATGAATTTTTTGACATTTGTTTTGTAACAACTACATATTATACTTTGGATCGAATGTTTTGGAAGAAATCTATCGAATCAACACACTTGTAATTGTTTAATATACATTTAGTAAGACACGCGAGTTATGTACCCTTTTCAAGATAAATGAAATCGCCCAATTGATCGAAAATCGGGTCACAACCCGCTTCGCCGATTAAGCTCCTCCAGTAAATATTCCAGATGAATGAATATATATTTGTTTTAATCCAAACTGATGATTTTTTGGTAATGATGATAATCCAACACCAATTTTTACTTACATTGTACCGTTATAGACAATATGTAACAACTTGTTGCGATGATCCCCCCCCCCTTTCCACCGTTCAAATATGGCTAATCTATTTTTAAATCAGGATTACACACGTGCATGATGAACAGCCCTTTTACTTTAAAACTCTTGCTCACTGTTGCTTATTACATCCCATATAACATTTTCATCAATTTTGAATGTAAATGCTGACACATAAAACATGCATCGGATAATCTTTTTTATGAAAACTCTTGATATTGCTTGCTTCCGTTGTCTGCACTGTTTCGGAGAAGGCAACTTTCAACTCTTAGATATTACGGACGTCATGACGTCTGGCAATAATAAAATACCTATTTCCTGGCTATAAGGAAAATAGTATTGCCCCCCTTGATGGTAACAATTTTTATCGGCTTCGCCTGAGGAAATAGTTACTGTCTCGAGGGACAATTATTTTGATATCGTATACATTTTGAGTAAATAGGTATACAAGATCTTCGTTAAATGTATTGTTAATATGAATGAAAATGTGATAATTAATCATCTTTATAATTTCATTTCAATTTGAGAATGGGATTATTCGGGTGACAGTCGGCAATTCATTAGCCATTGTTTTGGCCGATATCGAACTCTATTTTTGTAGGCCGACCAATTTTGTGTCCGTCGGGCCAAGATTAATTTTTTTTTCTACGTCGGTGGCAGATTTCTTCAGTTGAAACAGTCGTTGAATAGATGCTACCCTCAATCATCTTCTTTTTATTGACTTTATATATATATATATGCGAGCATTGTATGTACAAATGAACACGAGTAGTTCTTTATAATGATGCAATTCAAAGTGTCTCGGTAATGTTAGTAATTTACACTCTAAAATCTGTTACTGTTTTATGCATTTATATTTTTTTCAAAATCATGAATTTGGTCTAAAACAACATTTCCTGAGAAAGATAAACAATCACAACATGTAGTACAATATTAACATATCTAGGTATGTCATGTGGAACACCTCCATTTATACTCTGCTTGGTTTGGTCGAAGAGTAATGAAAAGTTAGTTAAGATGATATTTCACCTTTGTCTTAAAATTCCAAATACCTCCAATGATTATAAATAGTCAATTCCCCCCCCCCCCAAGAAGTTTAAATAATTCATTTTACGATTTTTATTACACACACACACACACACTTTAAACTCTGACCTTGGTCATATGGATGATTTTTTTTACAACTAAAGGACAGATGAAGCAGGTATACAAAATTAGGTGACAAATGAAATAGATGGAATAGAAGAGTTCGCTTCTATCCTTCAAAGGGTATCAAAAACAATCATTGGAATGATTATTTATAACAATATTAAGGAATACGCGCGTACAATATCTCTCCAGCTCCACATTCGATGGTTGGTGACGTCACACGTTAGTGCTTGCTGTAAACGGAGTTCTGCAGACGCGGGTGTTTAGTGTTTTCAGCGCGGGAAATTTCACAGAATATTTATGGAAATGAATTCTTTTTGGGTTTATTATGATTCTAACCAAAGAATACAACCAAAGACAATGACGATTTGTTTTACCATATATAAGCTGCTATATTAAATCTAACATCTACACCCCTCCCCTACACACAAATTATTCGTATGAAAGATGATTTGAAATTCATTTAATGGTTTTATAATGCGTATACATTTATGGTCATTTATCTTTCTTGTGTGGAGGTAAATCTAAATCAAGCTTGAAACTATCACTTTTACTATTTTGTTAGCAAAATGTTTTAGACATGATATAATCAGTTGGCCCCCAAAATACTTCCAGGCCAGTGCCAACTAATAACCACCATATTGTTTGATAACAGTCTTCAGGTGATAAGCAATAGAATACACATACATGTCAAAGAAGTTCAATTAAAATCGATACAAGGAAAATTTCCATTATTTCATCATTGGCAATTCATTTATTTTTATTAGGGAAAATGAAAAAAAAATGAAAACAAACTTATTACGGAGATTAATGATGGGAAATGTTTACATCTTTTCTCCACTCGGAAGTACTTGGGACACAATTTGTTTACGTTATCATCGGGTACTTTTCATGTCATTTGCAATACAAAATCCGCGTAATAAACTATACTCTCTATTTTTGGTCGAGCGTTGAAACTTTAAGCGGAAAAAGGGGGCGTTTCAAAACAACAAAATATGGACTTTTTAATATAAGTGGATAAACGTATTTTGGCACAATTGTGTTTATAATTATCGAAATATTATGCAAAAACTGGTTAAGCAGAGACTTGAGACAGATTATTACACAGACTGTCCGTCAAAAAGCGTCAGATATATTGTTATTTTGCGAAGATAATGCTGATAACTTCCCAGTTTGAATTTATGTAATTCGATACCTAGTCATATATGGAAAAGTGTTATTATTTTTTAAACATTTAATTAAGTTTTTACTGTTTTGCCATTATCCTATGAGAAAAAAAAACCGGATCTTAATACAGAGAGTAAAGTAAATATTCCCTTACTTTTGATTTGCAGTCTAAAATATTCAATTTTAACATCGACACTCAATGCGATATAAATTGTTTTTATTTTCAAAGAATAGTCAAAATAGAAGCAAGAAATTGAGGTGTCCTTTATTAAATACTGTTTTCTTGCTTTGTGTTTTTATATCAGTACGTAGTTTATTTTGTGGACAAGTATTTGTTTTCGTATGAAGGTATACAATGTATGTGATACGTTATGAAATAATGTTTCCTTAGAGCTGCATACGATTTGATGCTTTTAATGAATATCAAAGACTTAGTATCCCTGTACTGATCCTCAAGAGTATTCAATACAAAGGTCATGTAATGGGCGCAATGATTGTGTATTGTTTTGGTTTCCTTTGTTTGGAGTTTATAATCGTTGAAAAGGAAAGAGATCTAAAAAGAAATATAATAAAGTAAAAATTTTAGACTCTAAGCAATTGATTGGCACATTTTTCTCTGGAAAGTATGTTAGAATTTGATATTGTTTATGTGCAAAGTTATGAGATTATTTCGATTTCTTCCATATATTTAATTTTCCTATACCTTGTTTTATTGACATACTTTCAATTCACAAGTTCATACAGTGTTAAGGTTCATATTTTATTCATGATCGAAATTATGTCAAATTATGCCCAACACTTATACATTGCGATAAAACCTATAGAGCCCACTGCAATAATTATTGCGAAAAAAAAATGTTTCAGTTGACGATTATTGAATACGATTGAAATATTGCAAGAACAGTTTTGAATTAAGCTTATTTTGTCGTCAATTTAAAAAGGAATAGATCAATGGTTAATTGCTTAGGTAAACAATAATTTATACTTTTCATACAGACGTCGTCTAGAATTGCTAAACAACATGCACGTCTATAAAATTGTCACCACATTGACCTCCATTATTTTAAAATCATGCTCATTAGTTTGTTATTGTCATTTTTTCATCTGAATATTACACGTTCTTGTTCGTTCATTAAATAAGAGCGAAGCAGTGCTTCTTCCGGTTTTAAAGTCCTAGAGTTTTAAACGTAACAAATTAATAAGTGTTTCCGTTGTCAAGTATTGAATAAGATTCACAGATTTCAAAAACCATTATCAATTTAGATTTTCCTGTTAATTTAAGGTGAACATTAATTGATACATTTCAAATACAAATGTTCCATACTCCTAAAACAACATGCACTCTTATATAACTCTCACCACTTAAACCTCCGTTAATTAAAACAAATCATGTTCATTGTTCTAACTTGTTAGTCTGAATGTTACAGGTTCCTGTTCATTAATTAAGGTTGCAGTAGTACCTCTTCCTGTTTCAAAGTACCATTGTTTTGACGTAACAAATTAAGAAAGCTGAATCAAAACACTCCTGATTGATGACTTTTACAGATGAAAATCTGTGTTGCGCCGCATGCTTACGCTAGCTGCCTGCAGTGGTATTCTAAAAATACTAATGTTTTTTGCTAGTTTTGAGATTATATTGATTAAACGTCAATTAGCTGCATATTGGCGATTTAGTTCTCATCTAACACATCCTGAGGATATGAGGGGAAAATTTTAGATTGTAATAATAATTTTAAGACGTATTAGTTATAATGTTTAAAATAAGTCTTTTTGTCAACTTTTAATGAAAAATAGAGAATAAAGCGTATGCCTTTGCATGGTATTGATGTTTAAATTAAAGTAATTAAACAACAAATTAAGAACAAATTAAACAACAAATCTAGCAATGTTTAGCCATAAACATGTTACAAATTCGTTTTTATATACCAATACAAATTATTATCCAGAAAAATATCGAAATTTTTGTGTACATGGCGAATGTAAATGACGATTTCATGGACTTTCAACATTTAAAATTGTTAAGGTAGATAGCTGAGGGATAAAACATCAGAATCTAGTGGTTCCATCTACTTCATCCCCCATACTCCCAGACGACGATTTGGAAAAAGAGATTAAATTTTACATTCATTCCTCGTCTCAGGCTATCGCCTCGGAGTGGTCGCAGATAGATTAAAAAACCCAACAAACCACTACTTTATCTGTCATCTCTAAAATTTTAATATATCCACACTTAATAATGACACGAGAACACTCTTTCTGAATTGCTTATTTTTTTTCGTATTATGCATGTATTTTAGATAGAGGTGTGTTTTACGCATATTAGCGAGTTTTTTGGTGTTTTCATTTGTTGCTTTGTATTTTTTTTGGAAGGGTGTTAGAATTATTGTTTTACTTTGTTTGCTTTTATCATTATTACCTGTTATTTTACTATTTTTAAACGTATGACAGGCAGCAGGTTATTTTTTTCTTAAAAGCTTCAAACTACGCAAAATGTTAAGTAATACTAGTATTGATTATGTATTGTATTTGAGCTGTTATCAAATGTGGACAAATAAATAATTCGAGCACTTAAAACTCATCGACTGCACTTAAGATTCTCAACAGAAGTACGCGGAGTTTTTTAATATTGATCAGATAAGCCGGAACATAAGCAGTATTTTTAAAAAACGTCGTAAATTCAAAATGACTTTTAAATGCAAAAGTGACTTAAATATATTTAGAAGAAGATTAAAACATGAAACTTGCTATATAATACATTCTAGTTCTATTATTACTTCTCAGAGAAAGATCTCAAATTGAAAAATTCAATATGAACAAAAAAACTTTAATTTTTGTATGACACGCTAGCATTTTTGTAATGTCTGGGATGATGGTTTTAAAATGGCCCTAGACACCATTAAAATTTTTTTTACTTTTCTCTATCGTTGATATAAAGAGTTAGTCAATAAGCATATTTATGATGCTTCGTCTAAATTCAAGGTCAAGTATTGCGTCATAAGCAAAATACAAAGTTTGAAGTTCTTTGCTTTGTACACACAAGTCTTGTGTCTTGTTAATTTTTTTTTTCACAAATGCTTCATATAGTGTAAGGTATATTCAAAATATTCTTTCTTCCGTTGATAATATAATCTTTGAATAAATTGATTCAGTTAAGCTTCTGTACCTGAGTTATTTTGTGAAAGAAATAGTTATTCTTTACATTACTTGTTAACAAATATAAAACCCAAGCTTTGTTTACATAGCGATGAATTTTTACCACTGTATCTTTCTTATTAGCTGACTTTTAACATTTAAATTAATATGGCCAATCATTTAAAAAGCACATTTTTAATACAAAAAGAATACATATAAAAATGTAAACCCAAATCGTGTATAGGTATTTTTAACCTATCTTACGTGTTTTGATAATCATAGTATCATTTTCTAACGCATATTGTGAATAAAATCTATATTTATTAAACCTTAGAACACTGATACTGACTACTGATATGTGGTGTTGTATTTGCAATCCACGAACTTCACGCCAACTTGTGAACCAATTAACGACAATGAATATCTAAAGAAAATCAGAGATTTAAGTGCTACAGTAAGCTCTTGAAAAATTCCAAAGATCATGTTGAAGTACATAGGGGGTTTCCTGTTATCGAGTTATTTTGATTGGCTCAAAACATCTATGACATAACGGTCAGGTTATATTATAAGGAGCTGTAAGAAAATCAGTAGTATTTGTTATTTCTCTTCTTTCTAACGTCACGTTATGATGGCTTGGAGACTTCTTTTTCCTTTGTTCATAGTTGCAATATTGGTGACTTTTCACCAAGTGGATGGAACGTTAAGGGATATCTTATCTCAATCCAGAAGTAAGTTTGAAAGACTTCGAGTTTCTCAATTTGTTAGAGAGACTCTCTTAAACCATTTAATAAATATGAATGAATAAAATTAAATAACTGATTTGATGGAACAGTGTTCTAGTCAGGTTTGGTTATGTATGCAACACATATTTTTGTATCGTTACCAAATGGATTTTTTGTTTAACTTGTGGTTGATGCATAAATGTACTTAAATATTAAAAAAATAACATTTCTTTTTTTGCTTTTTTAAAGGTAGATTCATAAATAAACGTGCCTTAGCATGCTTTTTGTGTTATCCGAGACCAGGGAGCAATCGTTGCTGTAGGAATCGGTTGGCACGTTTCAGTTCTTAGAGACAGGATTAGGACAATAACGACCTAGCAGATTGAGTGTACCTTTGGTATTGGATTAAAAAAAACAAAAACAAAAAACGGAATGGTACCAAGACGTTTAATTGAACTTTTGATTCTATAAAGCAGATTTTACTGTTATGATTTTTTGAAATGTCATTTGACAAATATTGAGTTGTCTTTTATCAATGAAGATATTTTTTAAAGCGAATCCGCTTCTTTATATTTTATGAATAGTACAATTTTTTTAGGGTGACTAACTGCTGATTAAGCATTGAATTTGTATGATGAAAGGAGGAAAGCACAATTTGTTATATTTGCTCAAGTAAACACTAAATATAAACTCCAAACGAATTAATAAATCAACAAGTTGTATTTTAAAAGCGGTACGTGGTATTTATATGTAAACCAGGTCTCGAGTTTCGATACAACAACTTGATAACTAGCGGAAGTTCCAGCACGGACAGTCCGATGTAACACTGTTTACAAAATCGATACCAAATCACAGAAATTCTACACAGTTAGACCAAAACTCGGCACCACACAATTTTTACTAACGTGCCGGGGTTCAGCACAAGTATCCCAGCTGTACCCTTTCCGTTCAAATACAAGTATTCTATCAGTTTTTGGACAGACATTGCATATTTTCGATAACAAGAAGATGCCACGTAATGACACATGTCAGAAAAAAATATTCACATCCACATATATGTATAGCTGTTAAGAAGTTCAAACATCTATTATCCAGCAATTATTTAATTTGCCGGGAGATAAAATTAAGAAAATATCTGATGCATGGACAGGGGATTAAAGATTTAAAATGTTTGCCTCATGAAAGCGTCTAGATTTGTTTTCATGCAAACCATAACGCACGTTTATCTAACTTCTTATGTTCTCATAGCAGCTGGAGCATTTAAAATTTAGATAAATTAGGAAATATCTTTAATGTTACTCAAGGTCAGAAAAGGCATTTTTGTGTAGGATAAGTCAATATCCTCACTTTTTAAAAATACCTATTCGATTTAGTTTTAAATTTTCTCTTAAACATGATACATTATGAAACAGTAACAAATTAAAACATTAAGTTTTCTAATGTCTCCTTCCTAGTATTGTTACGATGTGTATATATGGTTTATAAAAACAATTGTTTAAACTCAATTTGTGTCGAGTATAAGAATGCATATGAAATTAATTAAATACTCTTTCAAACCAGTTTACATTAAAGATAGCTTGGATAAAATTTTCCACAAGAAAAAACCAAACAACTTTATCTTTAATAAAAACGTCACGTGTAAATAACCACCATTAATTGCATCTTTTAAATATGAAGGACGGTATCAGTAGTGCCTTTAACTGACAATTTCATTTGTATCGTATACATTTTGAGTAAATAGGTATACAAAATCTTCGTTAAATGTATTGTTAATATGAATGAAAATGTGATAATGAATCATCTTTATACTTTCATTTCAATTTGAGAATGGGATTATTCGGGTGACAGTCGGCAATTCATTAGCCATTGTTTTGGCCGATATCGAACTCTATTTTTGTAGGCCGACCAATTTTGTGTCCGTCGGGCCAAGATTAATTTTTTTTTACGTCGGTGGCAGATTTCTTCAGTTGAAACAGTCGTTGAATAGATGCTACCCTCAATCATCTTAGATTGTTATGTTTCAAAACTCTGATAGTGACAGTTTTAAATTTTTTATATATAAATTATTTAAAATATATATATATATATATATGCGAGCATTGTATGTACAAATGAACACGAGTAGTTCTTTATAATGATGAAATTCAAAATGTCTCGCTAATGACCGTAATTAACACTCTAAAATCTGTTACTGTTTTATGTATTTTTTTTCTTTCAAAATCATGAATTTGGTCTAAAACAACGTTTCCTGAGAAAGATAAACAATCACAACATGTAGTACAATATTAACATATCTAGCTATGTCATGTGGAACACCTCCATTTATACTCTGTTTGGTTTAGTCGAAGAGTATCCTTCAAACAAGAATGAAAAGTTAGTTAAGATGATATTTCACCTTTGTCTTAAAATTCCAAATACCTTCAATGATTATAAATAGTCAATTGTCCCCAAAAAAGTTCAAATAATTCATTTTACGATTCTTATTATACACACACACACACACACACACACTTTAAACCTTGGTCATATGGATTAATTTTTACAACTAAAGGAAAGATGAAGCAGGTATACAAAATTAGGTGACAAATGAAATAGATGAATAGAAGAGTTCGCTTCTATCCTTCAAAGGGTATCAAACATTATCATTGGAATGATTATTTATAACAATATTAAGGAATACGCGCGTACAATATCTCTCCAGCTCCACATTCGATGGTTGGTGACGTCACACGTTAGTGCTTGCTGTAAACGGAGTTCTGCAGACGCGGGTGTTTAGTGTTTTCAGCGCGGGAAATTTCACAGAATATTTATGGAAATGAATTCTTTTTGGGTTTATTATGATTCTAACCAAAGAATACAACCAAAGACAATGACGATTTGTTTTACCATATATAAGCTGCTATATTAAATCTAACATCTACACCCCCCCTACACACAAATTATTCGTATGAAAGATGATTTGAAATTCATTTAATGGTTTTATAATGCCCTTATTAAGCATTATTAAAGGTTAAAAATTAACTATGTGTATACATTTATGGTCATTTATCTTTCTTGTGTGAAGGTAAATCTAAATCAAGCTTGAAACTATCACTTTTACTATTTTGTTAGCAAAATGTTTTGAACGTTGTATAATCAGTTGGCCCCCAAAAGACTTCCAGGCCAGTGCCAACTAATAACCACCATATTGTTTGATAACAGTCTTCAGGTGATAAGCAATAGAATACACATACATGTCAAAGAAGTTCAATTAAAATCGATACAAGGAAAATTTCCATTATTTAATCATTGGCAATTCATTTATTTTTATTAGGGAAAATAAAAAAGAATGAAAACAAACTTATTACGGAGATTAATAATGGAAAATGTTTACATCTTTTCTCCACTCGGAAGTACTTGGGACACAATTTGTTTACGTTATCATCGGGTACTTTTCATGTCATTTGCAATACAAAATCCACGTAATAAACTATACTCTCTATTTTTGGTCGAGCGTTGAAACTTTAAGCGGAAAAAGGGGGCGTTACAAAACAACAAAATATGGACTTTTTAATATAAGTGGATGAATTGTGTTTATAATTATCGAAATATTATGCAAAAACTGGTTAAGCAGAGACTTGAGACAGATTATTACACAGACTGTCCGTCATAAAGCGTCAGATATATTGTTATTTTGCGAAGATAATGCTGATAACTTCCCAGTTTGAATTTATGTAATTCGATACCTAGTCATAGGTGGAACTGTGTTATTATTTTTTAAACATTTAATTAAGTTTTTACTGTTTTCCCATTATCCTATGAGAAAAAAAACCGGATCTTAATACAGAGAGTAAAGTAAATATTCCCTACTTTTGATTTGCAGTCTAAAATATTCAATTTTAACATCGACACTCAATGCGATAAAAATTGTTTTCATTTTCAAAGAATAGTCAAAATAGAAGCAAGAAATTGAGGTGTCCTTTATTAAATACTGTTTTATTTGATTGTGTTCTTATATCAGTACGTAGTTTATTTTGTGGAAAAGTATTTGTTTTCGTATGAAGGTATACAATGTATGCGGTACGTTATGAAATAATGTTTCCTTAGAGATGCATACGATTTGATGCTTTTAATGAATATCAAAGACTTAGTATCCCTGTACTGATCCTCAAGAGTATTCAATACGAAGGTCATGTAATGGACGCAATGATTGTGTATTGTTTTGGTTTCCTTTGTTTGGAGTTTATAATCGTTGAAAACGAAAGACATCTAAAAAGAAATATAATAAAGTAAAAATTTTAGACTCTAAGCAATTGATTGGCATATTTTTCTCTGGAAAGTATGTTAGAATTTGATATTGTTTATGTGCAAAGTTTTGAGATTATTTCGATTTTCTTCCATATATTTAATTTTCCTATACCTTTTTTTTTTTTAACATACTTCAATTCACAAGTTCATACAGTGTTAAGGTTCATATTTTATTAACATTTATTGATACATTTCAAATACAAATGTTCTATACTCCTAAAACAACATGCACTCTTATATAACTCTCACCACTTAAACCTCCGTTAATTAAAACAAATCATGTTCATTGTTCTAACTTGTTAGTCTGAATGTTACAGGTTCCTGTTCATTAAATAAGTTTGCAGTCGTACCTCTTCCTGTTTCAAAGTACCATAGTTTTGAAGTAACAAATTAAGAAAGCTGAATCAAAACACTCCTGATTGATGACTTTTACAGATGAAAATCTGTGTTGCGCCGCATGCTTACGCTAGCTGCCTGCAGTGGCATTCCAAAAATACTAATGTGTTTTGCTAGTTTTGAGATTATATTGTTTCAACGTTAATTAGCTGCATATTGGCGATTTAGTTCTCATCTAACCCATCCTGAGGGTATGAGGGGAAATTTTTTAGATTTTAATAATAATTTTAAGACGTATTAGTTATAATGTTTAAAATACGTCTTTTTTTCAACTTTTAATGAAAAATAGAGAATAAAGCGTATGCCTTTGCATGGTATTGATGTTTAAATTAAAGTAATTAAACAAGAAATTAAAGAACAAATTAACCAACAAATCTAGCAATGTTTAGCCATAAACATGTTACAAATTCGTTTTATATACCAATAAAAATTATTATCTAGAAAAATATCGAAATTTTTGTGTACATGGCGAATGTAAATGACGATTTCATGGACTTTCGTCATTTAAAATTGTTAAGGTAGATAGCTGAGGGATCAAACAGCAGGATCCAGTGGTTCTATCTCCTTTATCCCCCATACTCCCAGACGACGATTTGGAAAAAGAGATTAAATTTTACATTCATTCCTCGTCTCACGCTATAGACTCGGAGTGGTCGCAGATAGATAAAAAAACCCAACAAACCACTGCTTTATCTGTCATCTGTAAAATTTCAATATATCCACACTTAATAATGACATGAGAACACTGTTTCTGAATTGTTTATTCTTTTTTCGTGTAATGCATGTATTTTAGATAGCGGTGTGTTTTATGCATATTATAGAGTTTTTTGGTGTTTTCATTTGTTGTTTTGTATTTTTTTTTGGAAGGGTGTTAGACTTATTGTTTTACTTTATTTGATTTTATCATTATTACCTGTTATTTTACTATTTTTAAACGTATGACAGACATCAGGTTATTTTTTCTTGAAAGCTTCAAACTGCGCAAAATGTTAAGTAATACTAGTATTGATTATGTATTGTATTTGAGCTGTTATCAAATGTGGACAAATAAATAATTCGAGCACTTAAAACTCATCGACTGCACTTATGATTCTCAACAGAAGTACGCGGACTTATTTCAATATTGATCAGATTAGCCGGAACATAAGCATTATTTAAAAAAAAACATCGTAAATTCAAAATGACTTTTAAATGCAAACGTGACTTAAATATATTTAGAAGAAGATTAAAACATGAAACTTGCTATATAATACATTTTACAATTAGTTCTATGATTACTTCTCAGAGAAAGATTTCAAAATTAATTTTTGTATGACACGCTAACGTTTTTGTAATATCTGGGATGATGGTATTAAAATGGCCCTAGACACCATTAAAAACTTTTTTACTTTTCTCTATCGTTAATATAAAGACACAGGGCGAAAAACAATCTTTAAGCAAGTCCTTAAAGGTGACTTAAAGGTGGCGTAAAGGTGGCTTAAAGGATATACAATCTTTAAACCACCTTTAAGTCACCTTTAAGCTGAGCTTATAGGTCCTTAATGTCCAAACTTCTTTAAGTCACCTTTAAGCCATCTTTAAGCCACCTTTAAGCATCTTTAAGTGGCATTTACGCTCCCTTTAAGTTGTCTTTACACCATCTTTAAGTTCCCTTTAAGTCAGGTTTGATCAAGCTGAACAGATTCATCTTGAAAACATATATTAAATGCAAAAGCTCTTTTATAGGGATGGGAGGGGGTGATCCGAGTGATGATATAATTTCTAAGGAAGGGGGGGGGTGTTCCAGGCAGTTTTAATTGTCGCTCCATTAAACACAGATCGCTATCATCAACACCGCTCCAATGGACACAGATTGCCGTTATAAAATTCTTTATAATTTTTTTTCTTCAAAATGATTGTAGGGGTGAGCGCAGTCTCTGTATCTAAATCTGCGCATGAAATTATATTAAAGTATGTTTGTTTCCTATTATAAATTCATCGGTGAAATCAATCTCTCTCTCTCTCTCTCTCTCTCTCTCTCTCTCTCTCTCTCTCTCTCTCTCTCTCTTAGTTCAGCCGGTTATTAAACAAGATAAAAAAAATGAACCAAAAATGAATGATTTAATTTAATCGGTTTAAGATATGTATTTTTTTCACATTTTAATTATTTCTAGGTCTAATTCTAGATATGCTAGATACATGTTAAAGATGAAAAGACTCTCAACTGCCTTGGTTATATCGGGCGGGATATTACCGCTTTGTTTGTCTAGACATAGTTTTGTTCGTTTGTGTATATCTAATTAGAGTCTATTGTTTGTCCAAGTTAAGAAAACCCCTGGAACTAACACATAATATACAAGATATACACAACAGGTGTGTCGTGTGCCCAGGTGCACGTCAGGGTTTCTAAAGGCGTTGAAATCTTAGTATGTACGTGTATACGATAAGTCTAGTGAATGAAAGTTTATTTACATTTGTAATTCATTTTCAAAGTATTATTTCCTAGCTGTTGGTTTTAAAAATGTTACGTCTACAAATTAAAGATACATTATGTAAGAGTAAAATCTAGAGACTAATTAATTACTGTACCGGTGATTATGAATGGGGGTTAATTATTTAAATATATGTATAAGGGTAAATATGTCACATACCCGGCCTGGTACATCATACAATTGTATGTACAAGTATATGCATACATCATTTGCAATTGTCACATGCAGTAAATACTTCACCGGTAATTGGTAATGTTGAAATTGTTATAGAATTGATAGTTTAAAAATCATGTATACAATTAACCATTTAAACACATATCATTTTATTTGTTATTCTAGATCTGTTGTAAATGTTTAATAATCAATATTATTAAAATTATTCATACTAGAACGGCGCCGTGATCATGAAAACCGGGAAATTGCGTAGAACTAATACCCTAGCTAATAGTTTCAATTCATGTAATAAAAGAAATAGTTTCATCTTCTTCCTTGCATTTAATTTCATTTAGCTATGAATTAGATGAACATAGCCTATATCTACTTGGTTTAAATTTATTAACTAAGTACTAGTAAGCCTAACGGTTTCCATTTAGGTATAATATATTTTTTTTCACTGAAGACCAAGTTTAGTATTTCATTCTAAATACATGCAAGCATTCAATTTTAAAAATTAAATATAATTGATTGATACAAACTAAAGGGAAGTAAAAATCTTTTCAAGTAAAAAACATTGATTTAATAGCCACTAATTTATAGTATATAATGTATAATAACATGTATAAGTTGCCGTGGCGTAGAGGGAGTGAGGTGATGCTGGTAAACGAAGGGTCCCGGGTTCAATCCTCGTCTTGGTCGGATTGAATTTTTTTTTTTTTCTAGAACAAAAACCGTTTTTAATACCTTTTCTATCATAAAGCTAATACATTTTGTTGGTAAATTAAGCACAATATTGAATTAAAAGATTTTTTAATGGCTTAAAGGTGGCTTAAAGGTGGCTTAAAGGTAGCTTAAAGGTGGCTTAAAGAAGTTTGGACATTAAGGACCTATAAGTTGTCCTTAAAGGTAGCTTAAAGGTGGCTTAAAGATAGTCTTTAAGCTGCCTTTAACCATCTTTACGCTTTCTTTAAGCCACCTTTAAGCAACACATATAGCTTAAAGGTGGCTTAAAGATCGTCTTTAAGCTACCTTTAAGCACCTTTAAGTTATCTTTAAGGAGAACTTAAAGATGGTCATTCATCCTGTGAGAGTTAGTCAATAAGGATATTTATGATGCTTCGTTTAAATTCAAGGTCAAATATTGCCTCATAAGCAAAATACAAAGTTCGAAGTTCTTTGCTTTGTATACACACACGTCTTGTGTCTTGTTAATTTTTTTTTCACAAATGCTTTATATAGTGTAAGGTATATTCAAAGGATTATTTCTTCCGTTGATAATATAATCTTTGAATACATTGAATCAGTTAAGCTTCTGTACCTGAGTTATTTTGTGAAAGAAATAGTTATTCTTTACATTACTTGTTAACAAATATAAGACCCAAGCTTTGTTTACATAGCGATGGATTTTTACCACTGTATCTTTCTTATTAGCTGACTTTTAACATTTAAATTAATATGGCCAATCATTTAAAAAGCACATTTTAAATACAGAAAGAATACATATAAAAATGTAAACCCAAATCGTGTATAGGTATTTTTAACCTATCTTACGTATTTTGATAATCATGGTATCATTTTCTAACGCATATTGTGAATAAAATCTATATTTATTAAACCTTAGAACACTGATACTGACTACTGATATGTGGTGTTGTATTTGCAATACACGGACTTCACGCCATCTTGTGAACCAATTAACGACAATGAATATCTAAAGAAAATCAGAGATTTAAGGGCTACAGTAATTATAAGCTCTTGAAAAATTCCAAAGATCATGTTGAAGTACATAGGGGGTTTCCTGTTATCGAGTTATTTTGATTGGCTCAAAACATCTATGACATAACGGTCAGGTTATAAGGAGCTGTAAGAAAATCAGTAGTATTTGTTATTTCTCTTCTTTCTAACGTAACATAATGGTGGCTTGAAGACTTCTTTTTCCTTTGTTCATAGTTGCAATATTGGTGAATTTTCACCAAGTGGATGGAACGTTAAGGGATATCTTATCTCAATCCAGAAGTAAGTTTGAAAGACTTCGAGTTTCTCAATTTGTTAGAGAGACTCTCTTAAACCATATAATAAATATGAATGAATAAAATTAAATAACTGATTTGGTGGAACAGTGTTCTAGTGGGGTTTGGTTATGTATGCAACACATATTTTTTTTGTATCGTTACCAAATGGATATTTTTGTTTAACTTGTGGTTGATGCATGAATGTACTTAAATATTAAAAAATAACATTTATTTTTTTGCTTTTTTAAAGGTAGATTCATAAATAAACGTGCCGTAACAGGCTATTTTGTGTGTATTGGACAGAGGAGCAATCCTTGCTGTAAGAAAAGGTGGGCACTTTGCAGTGCTTAGAGACAGGATTAGGACAATAACGACCTAGCAGATTGAGTGTACCTTTGGTATTGGATTAAAAAAAAAAAAAAAAAAAAAACGGAATGGTACCAAGACGTTTAATTGAACTTTTGATTCTATAGAGCAGATTTTACTGTTTTGATTTTTTGAAATGTCATTTGACAAATATTGAGTTGTCTTTTATCAATAAAGATATTTTTTAAGCGCATCAGCTTCTTTGTATTTTATGAATAGTACTATTTTTTAGGCTGACTAACTTCTGATTAATCATTTAATTTACATGATAAAGGGAGGAAAGCACAATTTGTTATATTTGCTAAAATAAACACTAAATATAAACTCCAAAACGAATTAAAAAATCAACAAGTTGTAATTTAAAAGCGGTACGTGGTATTTATATGTAAACCAAGTCTCGATTTTCGATACAACAACTTGATAACTAGCGGAAGTTCCAGCACGGACAGTCCGATGTAACACTGTTTACAAAATTGATACCAAATCACAGAAATTCTACACAGTTAAGACTGAAACCACACATTCCACTATACTGCAAAGTTCCAGCACTACAGTTAGCAAAACTCGGCACCACACAATTTTTACTAACGTGCCGGGGTTCAGCACAAGTATCCCAGCTGTACCCTTTCCGTTCAAATACAAGTATTCTATCAGTTTTTTGACAGGCATTGCATATTTTCGATAACAAGAAGATGCCACGTAATGACACATGTCGGAAAAAATATTCACATCCACATACATGTATAGCTGTTAAAGAAGTTCAAACATCTATTATCCAGCAATTATTTAATTTGCCGGGAGATAAAATTAAGAAATTATCTGATGCATGGACAGGGAATTAAAGGTTTAAAATGTTTACCTCACGAAAGCGTCTAGATTTGTTTTTATGCAAACCATAACGCACGTTTATCTAACTTCTTATGTTCTCATAGCAGCTGGAGCATTTAAAATTTAGATAAATTAGGAAATATCTTTAATGTTACTCAAGGTCAGAAAAGGCATTTTTGTGTAGGATAAGTCAATGTCCTCACTTTTTAAAATACCTATTCGATTTAGTTTTAAATTTTCTCTTTAACCTTTAACATGATAGATGTATGAAACAGTAACAAATTAAAACATTAAGTTTTCTAATGTCTCCTTACTAGTATTGTTACGATGTGCATATATGGTTTATAAAAACAATTGTTTAAACTCAATTTGTGTCGAGTATAAGAATGCCTATGATATTAATTAAATACTCTTTCAAATCAGTTTACATTAAAGATAGCTTGGATCAAATTTCCCACAAGAAAAACCCCCAAAAACTTTATCTTTAATGAAAACGTCACGTGTAAATAACCACCATTAATTGCATCTTTTAAATATGAAGGAAGGTATCAGTAGTGCCTGACAATTTCATTTGTTTAGTTTATAAGCTGTAGTATGTATTATCGCGTAGACATACTTTTATTATGCATATTTATCATGCATAATTAATATTTTCAAAATCAACCTAATTTTAATTCTACGAGAACAATAGGACGATTACATTTTATTATGCGATTCACTTGAAATATTCCCTTTGTCTGTAAGTTTTTTTCTTTCAAAGTACTGATACATTAAATAATACTTGTCATTTGATATGTCGTTTCATTATTCAACTCAAAAGTCAGTAAAACGCTTGCTTCTTCAGACATAACAATGATTAATTTTTATTAGTTTAAATAGAGATAATTTGTCATTCTTGTTCAAAAAGCACATACAAGGTAGTTAAGCAATTAGTACTCTCAATACTTTAGCTTTAGCGAAGCTTCCGGGTTTTGGTTACATGACACAAAGCGTTTAGCGTATTCGCTATCCCCTTACGAAGAAAACTATTCATGTGTGTGTGTTTTCACAATCGCCACATTTATTATTTATTAATGAAAGGGTTTTCGCGGTTCAGAAAACGGTATTCCTTCTTTTTTTTTTATTTTGCACCCTCGAAGAAGAAGTTTTTTGTTTACTGTCTTTTGTAAATAGGATTTGGATAAATATTGTCTAGGGGCTGACTTTACCCTATTTGATAAACCATTTTTGAATTTGGCTCATACATTTGATATTGCGTTCATTGATGTAGATGTAAAACACGCTTTATGTATTTTCATGCCCATATAACTCTTAGCATTGAATTGTTTTTCTCGCTTTATTAGATACTAAATGAGATCAAATTCATTCATATTAATAAAAACGTGGAATTGTCCGCTTCTGATATAATATGTCTTCATTGTGTTACTTTGGGTAAAGTTTTATGTTTTCGTTGTGACAAATTTGAATCTAACCTTATTACATCATTGCTTTGTTTTCCAAAATCCACTCGTTTTATTACTTGAGAAATATTCTGCTTGTTATTGTATTGAGATTATCTAAATTCCTCTTTTATTTTAATGATAAGTAAGTTGATCTACTTTTACGTTTTAAAATAACCAAATACCCGATTTGGCAAAGTTCTGCACGTAATTGAATCAGACCTTACGCTTTAATATGGTAGAAAATTTGCTTTTCATTCCAGTTTAACCCATTATTTTATTTCAACAACTTGTTTTCACGCAGAGTACATTTAATACTTGCAAAATCATTCCAGATGAATATTTTACACCTGCAGAAGTTGAATATAATGTTACGGTATATATCAATCTGAGCTTTGAACTTTAAATACATAACATTCTCAAGATAGCAAATACACAAACCAAATACTCTAAACGGAAAGCTAACTGTTTTGGTAGCTTTCAGTGAGCGACATGGTCCTAAATTCTGTCTTCAAAATATTTTGTTTTAGATGAAACAGAGGGGGAAAAAGGATAAATAAAAAAAAAATTGTGCAATAGGTCGAATTTTTTCAGTCGACTACATAATAATGTACCACTAGTTGATTAAGATAAAAGTATTTATACGTGTTTTGTTTGACAATATGAAAAATGTCATAATATTGAAAATGTATATGCAAAACATAAATATTTCTGGTATGTCAGTATCGGATAGGCTAATATTGTCTCTCTGATGACAAGTATCCTACAACTGAGTCAACTATTCGCGCTTGGCTTGGAACCTTAGTGTCTCGTCGTGCATGTCTAATACTATTACTTCTCAAAATTGTTCAGCATTGTTCAGCATTGTTCAGCATTCAGTCAACCATGCTATCTCGAGGTATTTATTTTCTTTTGTTCATTGTGGCGATAATGTTTTCTCTTTACCGAGTGGAGGGGAATTTGGAGACTAGGCTAGCCCGGTCTTCAAAGAAGAACTGAAAACTGAAGCATTCTCAATGAAATGCATGATTTACAACTGTCAACATTGTATTCTATGCAATTTAAAATAATTTCTATAGATTTTTTAAGCAGTTTCGATTTATTTGCTCTCGTCGTGTTAATTACCTCATTTTGTGCATAAAAGGGGCATGGTTACGATTTTGGTCAACCATTTCTGATTTCACTCTTTACAATGCTTTAGTAAGCATTTCTGATATTCAACTAAAATTTGAGTGCCTTTCGTCGTTTTATAGGCGAGATACAAATTCTCTGTCATGTAAACAAAGCTTTTGTTTACGTTTTGGACCAAAAATGAATATGATAAACGCTAGGAACTATTTACAGAGTGTATTTATGCTTAAAACGAATTAGAAGAGAGAGAGAAATTAACTTGAAAATGAATTTTTACAGAGCTATTGAACCAATAAAAAAAAACAAAACCAAACCCCCCCCCAAACCCCCCCCCCCCAAAAAAAAAAAACCCACAAAAAAAAAAAAACAAAAAAAAAAAAAACAGCACAAAAGCCTTGTACACATCAAAAGAAATTGTGAGCTCTGTAGCTTGCTTATAATTGTAGGACTGATACTCAAATTTTCAGTGATTTTTAAAAATGCATTTCTAAACGCGTATTAATTACTAAAGGGTGCAGGAAACACAGCTCTCTGTTTGTCAACAGACTATATGACTCCCCTTTTTGATACAACTACAGTGATATTAAAATACTCGTGCTTATTTTCTAGGTAAAAGTCAACTGATTTAGGTGTTCAGCTAATATTTTATTTTCGGAGATTTTTGTAATAGATATTGTAAGGACCTGCTGAGAAT
The DNA here is from genome assembly GCA_020458035.1 of Magallana ariakensis. Taxonomy (NCBI): domain Eukaryota; kingdom Metazoa; phylum Mollusca; class Bivalvia; order Ostreida; family Ostreidae; genus Magallana; species Magallana ariakensis. Next base: position 68,414,190 of record CM035811.1, read on the forward strand.
ATTTATAGTATAACTACTATTTTATTGTGATAACTATTGGTCGGGTGGATTTTATCAACTTTAACAATCTCGTTTGTCAACATAGACAAATGCATTGTAGATTGCATTTATCTTTACAAGCCATGCATCAAGTACCATACCATGTGAATCTGCATGATTTCATTGAGTTAATCATCATATTTCTAGCCTTTTTGAATGTTTATATCAGCCGTTATTCCCTTTAAATCACCTGCTGCCATGCACTTGTTTACATCTCAACTTTCGTTTTCATACCGGACTTTTTGTGGCTTAGTTTCGTACTTTGCCATAAAAGTTGTGTAATTACGTCTTATTACTTATGTCGAACAATTAATTGATAATTGTATTTAATTCAAGTATTTATTTATTCTTGATTACTTGGATTTACAACTCGTGCTATATTTAACCCTGCATGATGTCGTCTGTAAAATCACGAAGTAACTTCTGTGAAATGTACAAGTTTCAGCACGAAATCTCTACTTACATAACATAGGAAGATAGGTAAAGTTAGCTACTAGTAACTGGCTACTAGTAACTGGCTACGAAGTAAGAAAAGCTAGCTACTAGTAACTGGCTACGAGTTGAAATAAAAGTTGGCTACTAGTAACTGGCTACTAGTAACTGGCTACGCGAAGTAAGAAAAGCTAGCTACTAGTAACTGGCTACGAGATGAACGAAAACTTGGCCGCTAGTTACTAGGTACTGTTCAAATGACAAAACATACATGGGATTTCTATTTGTGGTCTTAATATGTACATTGCACCATATTATCCACATTATTTATCATCTTTTGTGATATATTTACAAGTGATGTTAAATCAACATTTGACTAGGTTATCTATATGATTATACCTTAAAAGTACTCATATTCCTCTCATACTCTCATCAGTAATTGGTGCATTTCGTTTTAAATATCTCTATATTAGACAATATTGTCTATTTGACTCAAGTAGCAGTACATATAGATTGAAAATATCAACAAGTGTTATTAACTATAACAATCTATCATGTCATCCGCATGATATTACAACAAAATTATTCAGCTGTTTCTCTTAATCTCGTCAGCTAGCAGTGCATTTCTTTCCAAATATCTCTATGTTAAAGACAATTTTTCCATGTAGTTCAAGTAGCCGTACGTAAAGATTGAAGACATCTTCAAGGGTTGTTAATATTAGCATTGTATCAGGTCATCCACATGATATTACGATACAATTACACAGAAATATCTTTTTATTTCGACAGCTTCTAGTGCATTTTGTTACAATTATCTTTATTTTTTAGGGTTTTGTCAATATATCTCAAGTAGCTGTATATGTAGATTAAAAATATATACCAGTCTTGCTAATTTCAACATTCTATAAAGTCATCCACATAATATTACCACACAATTTCTGAGATATCTATCGTTATGTCGTCACCTACTAGTGCATTTACTTACAAATATCTGTATTTTATGGCGGTTTTGTCAATATATTTCAAGTAGCTGTATATATAGATTAAGGATATGTACCAGTGTTGCTAATTTCAACATTCTATAATGTCACCCACATGATATTACGACACATTTTCTATGATGTCTTTCTTATGTCGTCAGCTACTATTGTATTTTGTTACAAATATCTTTATTTTTTAGGGTTTTGTCAACATATCTCAAGTAGCTGTATATATAGATTGAAGATATCTACAAGTTTGATTAATTTGAACATTCTATAAGGTCACTCACATGATATTATGACACAACTACTCAGATATCTCTCCTAATCTCATCAGCTACTATTACATTTTATTACCAATAACTTTATTTTTGAGGGATTTGTCAACATATCTCAAGTAGCTGTATATATAGATTGATGATATGTACCAGTCTTGCTTATTTCAACATTCTATTAGGTCATCCACATGATATTACGACACAACTACTCAGATATCTCTCTTAATCTCGTCAGCTACTGGTGCATTTCGTTACAAATATCTTCATTTTTTAACAGTTTAGATCATATAACTCAAGTAGCTCTATATATAGATTGGAGATATCTACAAGTGTTGTTAATTTGATTATTCTATAATGTCACCCACATGATATTATGACACACTTACTCAGATATCTCTTTAAATCTCTTTAGCTACTAGTACATTTTGTTACAAATATCTTTATTTTTGAGGGATTTGTCAACATATATCAAGTAGCTGTATATATAGATTGTTGATATGTACCGGTCTTGCTTATTTCAACATTCTATCAGGTCATCCACATGATATAACGACACAGCTACTCAGATATCTCTCCTAATCTCGTCAGCTACTGGTGCATTTCGTTACAAATATCTCCATTTTTAACAGTCTAGATCATATAACTCAAGTAGCTGTATATATAGATTGAAGATATCTACAAGTGTGGTTAATTTAATCATTTAATAAGGTCACCCACATGATATTATTACACAATTACTCAGATATCACTTTAAATCTCTTCAGCTACTAGTACATTTTATTACAAATATCTTTATGTTTGAGGGGTTTGTCTACATATCTCAAGTAGCTGTATATATAGATTGATGATATGTACCGGTCTTGCCTATTTCAACATTCTATAAGGTCATCCACATGATATTATGACACACTTACTCAGATATCTCTTTAAATCTCTTCAGCTACTAGTACATTTTGTTACAAATATCTTTATTTTTGAGGGATTTGTCAACATGTCTCAAGTAGCTGTATATATAAATTGATGATATGTACCAGTATTGCTTATTTTATCATTCAATAAGGTCACCCACATGATATTACGACACAGCTACTCAGATATCTCTCTTAATCTCCTCAGCTACTAGTGTATTTCGTTACAAATATCTCCATTTTTAACAGTTTAGATCATATAACTCAAGTAGCTGTATATATAGATTGGAGATATCTACAAGTGTGGTTAATTTAAACAATCAATAAGGTCACCCACATGATATTATGACACAATTACTCAGATATATCTTTAAATTTCCTCAGCTACTAGTACATTTTGTTACAAATATCTTTATTTTTGAGGGATTTGTCAGCATATCTCAAATAGCTGTATATATAAATTGATGATATGTACCAGTATTGCTTATTTCAACATTCTATGAGGTCATCCACATGATATAACGACACAGCTACTCAGATCTCTCTCTTAATCTCCTCAGCTACTAGTGCATTTCGTTTCAAATATCTCCATTTTTAACAGTTTAGATCATATAACTCAAGTAGCTGTATATATAGATTGGAGATATCTACAAGTGTGGTTAATTTAAACAATCAATAAGGCCACCCACATGATATTATGACACAAATACTCAGATATCTCTTTAAAGTTCTTCAGCTACTAGTACATTTTGTTACAAATATTATTTTTGAGGGATTTGTCAACATGTCTCAAGTAGCTGTATATATAAATTGATGATATGTACCAGTATTACTTATTTCAACATTCTATCAGGTCATCCACATTATATAACGACACAGCTACTCAGATATCTCTCTTAATCTCCTCAGCTACTAGTGCATTTCGTTACAAATATCTCCATTTTTAACAGTTTAGATCATATAACTCAAGTAGCTGTATATATAGATTGAAGATATCTACAAGTGTGGTTAATTTAATCATTCAATAAGGTCATCCACATGATATTATGACACAATTCCTCAGATATCTCTTTAAATCTCTTCAGCTACTAGTACATTTTGTTACAAATATCTTTATTTTTGAGGGATTTGTCAACATATCTCAAGTAGCTGTATATATAGATTGATGATATGAACCAGTCTTGCTTATTTCAACATTCTATCAGGTCATCCACATGATATAACGACACAACTACTCAAATATCTCTCTTAATCTCGTCAGCTACTAATGCATTTCGTTACAAATACCTCCATTTTTAACAGTTTAGATCATATAACTCAAGTAGCTGTATATATAGATTGGAGATAATTACAAGTGTTGTTAATTTGAATATTCTATAAGGTCACTCACATGATATTATGACACAGCTACTCAGATATCTCTCCTAGTCTCATCAGCTACTATTACATTTTATTACCAATAACTTTATTTTTGAGGGATTTGTCAACATATCTCAAGTAGCTGTATATATAGATTGATGATATGTACCAGTCTTGCTTATTTCAACATTCTATTAGGTCATCCACATGATATTACGACACAACTACTCAGATATCTCTTTAAATCTCTTTAGCTACTAGTACATTTTGTTACAAATATCTTTATTTTTCAGGGATTTGTCAACATATCTCAAGTAGCTGTATATATAGATTGATGATATGAACCGGTCTTGCTTATTTCAACATTCTATCAGGTCATCCACATGATATAACGACACAACTACTCAAATATCTCTCTTAATCTCGTCAGCTACTAGTGCATTTCGTTACAAATACCTCCATTTTTAACAGTTTAGATCATATAACTCAAGTAGCTGTATATATAGATTGGAGATATCTACAAGTGTTGTTAATTTGAATATTCTATAAGGTCACTCACATGATATTATGACACAGCTACTCAGATATCTCTCCTAGTCTCATCAGCTACTATTACATTTTATTACCAATAACTTTATTTTTGAGGGATTTGTCAACATATCTCAAGTAGCTGTATATATAGATTGATGATATGTACCAGTCTTGCTTATTTCAACATTCTATTAGGTCATCCACATGATATTACGACACAACTACTCAGATATCTCTTTAAATCTCTTTAGCTACTAGTACATTTTGTTACAAATATCTTTATTTTTGAGGGATTTGTCAACATATATCAAGTAGCTGTATATATAGATTGTTGATATGTACCGGTCTTGCTTATTTCAACATTCTATCAGGTCATCCACATGATATAACGACACAGCTACTCAGATATCTCTCCTAATCTCGTCAGCTACTGGTGCATTTCGTTACAAATATCTCCATTTTTAACAGTTTAGATCATATAACTCAAGTAGCTGTATATATAGATTGAAGATATCTACAAGGGTGGTTAATTTAATCATTCAATAAGGTCACCCACATGATATTATTACACAATTACTCAGATATCACTTTAAATCTCTTCAGCTACCAGTACATTTTATTACAAATATCTTTATGTTTGAGGGGTTTGTCTACATATCTCAAGTAGCTGTATATATAGATTGATGATATGTACCGGTCTTGCCTATTTCAACATTCTATAAGGTCATCCACATGATATTATGACACACTTACTCAGATATCTCTTTAAATCTCTTCAGCTACTAGTACATTTTGTTACAAATATCTTTATTTTTGAGGGATTTGTCAACATGTCTCAAGTAGCTGTATATATAAATTGATGATATGTACCAGTATTGCTTATTTTATCATTCAATAAGGTCACCCACATGATATTACGACAAAGCTACTCAGATATCTCTCTTAATCTCCTCAGCTACTAGTGCATTTCGTTACAAATATCTCCATTTTTAACAGTTTAGATCATATAACTCAAGTAGCGGTATATATAGATTGGAGATATCTACAAGTGAGGTTAATTTAAACAATCAATAAGGTCACCCACATGATATTATGACACAATTACTCAGATATATCTTTTAATTTCTTCAGCTACTAGTACATTTTGTTACAAATATCTTTATTTTTGAGGGATTTGTCAACATATCTCAAGTAGCTGTATATATAAATTGATGATATGTACCAGTATTGCTTATTTCAACATTCTATGAGGTCATCCACATGATATAACGACACAGCTACTCAGATATCTCTCTTAATCTCCTCAGCTACTAGTGCATTTTGTTACAAATATCTCCATTTTTAAAAGTTTAGATCATATAACTCAAGTAGCTGTATATATAGATTGGAGATATCTACAAGTGTGGTTAATTTAAACAATCAATAAGGTCACCAACATGATATTATGACACAAATACTCAGATATCTCTTTAAATTTCTTCAGCTTCTAGTACATTTTGTTACAAATATCTTTATTTTTGAGGGATTTGTCAACATGTCTCAAGTAGCTGTATATATAGATTGAAGATATCTACAAGTGTGGTTAATTTAATCATTCCATAAGGTCACCCACATGATATTATTACACAATTACTCAGATATCACTTTAAATCTCTTCAGCTACTAGTACATTTTATTACAAATATCTTTATGTTTGAGGGGTTTGTCTACATATCTCAAGTAGCTGTATATATAGATTGATGATATGTACCGGTCTTGCCTATTTCAACATTCTATAAGGTCATCCACATGATATTATGACACACTTACTCAGATATCTCTTTAAATCTCTTCAGCTACTAGTACATTTTGTTACAAATATCTTTATTTTTGAGGGATTTGTCAACATGTCTCAAGTAGCCGTATATATAAATTGATGATATGTACCAGTATTGCTTATTTTATCATTCAATAAGGTCACCCACATGATATTACGATACAGCTACTCAGATATCTCTCTTAATCTCCTCAGCTACTAGTGTATTTCGTTTCAAATCTCTCCATTTTAAACAGTTTAGATCATATAACTCAAGTAGCTGTATATATAAATTGGAGATATCTACAAGTGAGGTTAATTTAAACAATCAATAAGGTCACCCACATGATATTATGACACAATTACTAGGATATATCTTTAAATTTCTTCAGCTACTAGTACATTTTGTTACAAATATCTTTATTTTTGAGGGATTTGTCAACATATCTCAAGTAGCTGTATATATAAATTGATGATATGTACCAGTATTGCCTATTTCAACATTCTATGAGGTCATCCACATGATATAACGACACAGCTACTCAGATATCTCTCTTAATCTCCTCAGCTACTAGTGCATTTTGTTACAAATATCTCCATTTTTAACAGTTTAGATCATATAACTCAAGTAGCTGTATATATAGATTGGAGATATCTACAAGTGTGGTTAATTTAAACAATCAATAAGGTCACCAACATGATATTATGACACAAATACTCAGATATCTCTTTAAATTTCTTCAGCTTCTAGTACATTTTGTTACAAATATCTTTATTTTTGAGAGATTTGTCAACATGTCTCAAGTAGCTGTATATATAAATCGATGATATGTACCAGTATTGCTTATTTCAACATTCTATCAGGTCATCCACATGATATAACGACACAGCTACTCAGATATCTCTCTTAATCTCCTCAGCTACTAGTGCATTTCGTTACAAATATCTCCATTTTTAACAGTTTAGATCATATAACTCAAGTAGCTGTATATATAGATTGAAGATATCTACAAGTGTGGTTAATTTAATCATTCAATAAGGTCATCCACATGATATTATGACACAATTACTCAGATATCTCTTTAAATCTCTTCAGCTACTAGTACATTTTATTACAAATATCTTTATGTTTGAGGGATTTGTCAACATATCTCAAGTAGCTGTATATATAGATTGATGATATGTACCGGTCTTGCCAATTTCAACATTCTATAAGGTCATCCACATGATATTATGACACACTTACTCAGATATCTCTTTAAATCTTTTCAGCTACTAGTACATTTTGTTACAAATATCTTTATTTTTGAGGGATTTGTCAACATGTCTCAAGTAGCTGTTTATATAGATTGATGATATGTACTGGTCTTGCTTATTTCAACATTCTATCAGGTCATCCACATGATATAACGAGACAGCTACTCAGATATCTCTCTTAATCTCCTCAGCTACTAGTGCATTTTGTTACAAATATCTCCATTTTTAAAAGTTTAGATCATATAACTCAAGTAGCTGTATTTATAGATTGGAGATATCTACAAGTGTTGTTAATTTGAACATTCTATAAGGTCACCCACATGATATTATGACACACTTACTCAGATATCTCTTTAAATCTCTTCAGCTACTAGTACATTTTGTTACAAATATCTTTATTTTTGAGGGATTTGTCAACATATCTCAAGTAGCTGTATATATAAATTGATGATATGTACCAGTATTGCTTATTTCAACATTCTATGAAGTCATCCACATGATATAACGACACAGCTACTCAGATCTCTCTCTTAATCTCCTCAGCTACTAGTGCATTTTGTTACAAATATCTCCATTTTTAACAGTTTAGATCATATAACTCAAGTAGCTGTATTTATAGATTGGAGATATCTACAAGTGTTGTTAATTTGAACATTCTATAAGGTCACCCACATGATATTATGACACAACTACTCAGATATCTCTTTAAATCTCTTCAGCTACTAGTACATTTTGTTACAAATATCTTTATTTTTGAGGGATTTGTCAACATATCTCAAGTAGCTGTATATATAAATTGATGATATGTACCAGTATTGCTTATTTCAACATTCTATGAGATCATCCACATGATATAACGACACAGCTACTCAGATATCTCTCTTAATCTCCTCAGCTATTAGTGCATTTCGTTACAAATATCTCCATTTTTAACAGTTTAGATCATATAACTCAAGTAGCTGTATATATAGATTGAAGAAATCTACAAGTGTGGTTAATTTAATCATTCAATAAGGTCACCCACATGATATTATGACACAATTACTCAGATATCACTTTAAATCTCTTCAGCGTCTAGTACATTTTGTTACAAATATCTTTATTTTTGAGGGATTTGTCAGCATATCTCAAGTAGCTGTATATATAGATTTATGATATGTACCAGTGTTGGTAATATAAACATTCTATTATGTCATGCATAAGATATTACGGCACAATTACTTAGATATCTCTCTTAGTGTCGTCAGCTACTAGTGTATTTTGTTACAAATATGTTTATTTTTTTTAGGGTTTTTAACAACATATCTCAAGTAGCTGGATATAAATATTAAAGATATTTACAAGTATGGTATATTTTAACATTCTATAAGGTTATCCACCTGATATTATGACACAATAACTCAGATATCTCTTTAAGTCTCGTCAGCTACTAGTGCATTTTGTTAAAAATATCTTTATTTTTTAAGGGTTTTGTCAACATATCTCAAGTAGCTGGATATATAGATTGAAGATATCTACAAGTATGGTAGAGTTTAACATTCTTTAAGGTCACCCACATGATATTATTACACAATTATTCAGATATCTCTTTAAGTTTCGTCAGCTACTATTACATTTTGTAACAAATATCTTCATTTTTGGCGGTTTTGTCAATGTATCACAAGTAGATGTATATATAGATTGAAGATATCTACAAGTATAGTTTATTTTAATATTCTTTAAGGTCACCTACATGATATTATGACACAGTTACTCAGATATCTCTTTAAATCTCGTCAGCTACTAGTACATTTCGTTACAAATATCTACATTTTTAACAGTTGAGTTCATATATCTCAAGAAGCTGGATATATAGATTGAAGATATCTACAAGTATGGTTTGGTTAATCATTATATTATGTCACCCACATGATATTATGACACAATTACTCAGATATCTCTTTAAATATCGACAGCTATTAGTGCTGTTTGTTACAAATATCTTTATTTTTTTAGGGTTTTGTCAGCATATCTCAAGTAGCTGGATATATAGATTAAAGATATTTACAAGTATGGTATATTTTAACATTCTATAAGGTCACCCACATGATATTATGACAAAATTACTCAGATATATCTTTAAGTCTCGTCAGCTACTAGTACATTTTTTTACAAATATCTTTATTTTTGGCGGTTTTGTCAACATATTACAAGTAAATGTATATATAGATTGAAGATATCTACAAGTATGGTTTTTTTAACATTCTTTAAGGTCACCTACATGATATAACGACTCAATTACTCAGATATCTCTCTAAATCTCATCTTCTAATATATTTCGTTACAAATATCAACATATTTAACAGTTGAGTTCATATATCTCAAGTAGCTGGATATATAGATTGAAGATATCTACAAGTGTGGTTTATTTTAACATTCTATAAGGTTACCCACATGATATTATAACACAATTACTCCGAAATCTTTTTAAGTCTCGTCAGATACTAGTACATTTCAAAACAAATATCAACATTTTTAACAGCTGAGTTCATACATCTCAAGTAGCTGGATATATAGATGGAAGTTATCTACAAGTGTGGTTTATTTTAACATTCTATAAGGTCACCTTCATGATATTATGACACAACTACTGAGATAACTCTTTAAATCTCGTCAGCTACTAGTACATTTCGTTACAAATATCTACATTTTTAACAGTTGAGTTCATATATCTCAAGCTTAAGTAGCTGGATATTTTGATTAAAGATATCTGCAAGTATGGTTTATTTTTACATTTTATAAGGTCACCTACATATTATTAAGACACAATTACTCAGATATCTCTTTAACTCTCGTCTGCTACTAGTACATTTTGTTACAAATATCTACATTTTTAACAGTTGAGTTCATGTATCTCAAGTAGCTGGATATATAGATTGAAGATATCTACAAGTATGGTTTATTTTAACATTCTTTAAGGTCATCTCCATCCTATTATGCCACAATTACTCAGATATCTCTTTAAATCTCGTCAGCTACTAGTACATTTCGATGCTAGTAGCCAACTTTTATATCATCTCATATACAGTTACTAGTAGCTAGCTTTCCTTACTTCTCGTAAGAGAGATATCTGAGAAATTGTATCGTAATATCATATGAATGACTTCAAAGATTGTTGTAGTTAACAACATATTTATATATATTCAATCTATATAAACAGCTACTAAAGTTATATGGACAGAACAGTCTAGAAATTGAATATTTGAAACGAAATGCACTAGAAGCTGACGAGATAACGAGAAATATGATGAGTAACTGTGTCGTAATATCATGCGTATGACATACAAAGATTTTGATATAAACAACACCTGTAGATATCTTCAATCTAGATGTGCAAGTAACTAAGTTATATGGACAGAACTATCTGAAAATAGAGATATATGTAACGAAATGCAATAGTAGCTGTCGAAATTTAAAGAGATATCTGAGTATTTGTGTCGTAATATATGCGACCTAATAGAATGTTGAAAAAAGCAAGACCGGTACATATCATCAATCTATATATACAGCTACTTGAGATATGTTGACAAATCCCTCAAAAATAAAGATATTTGTAACAAAATGTATTTGTAGCTGACGAGACTAAAGAGATATCTGAGAAATTTTGTCATAATATCCTGCGGGTGACCTTATAGAATGTTGAAATATACCATACTTGTTGATATCTTCAATCTATATATCCATCTACTTGAGATATGTTGACAAAACCCTTAAAAAAATAAAGATATTTGAAACGAAATGCACTAGTAGCTGACGACACTAAGAGAGATATCTGAGTAATTGTACCGTAATATCATGTGGATGACATAAAAGAATGTATAAATTACCAACACTGGTACATATCATTAATCTATATATCCAGCTACTTGAGCTATGTTTACAAAACCCTAAAAAAATTAAGATATTTGTAACAAAATGCACTAGTAGCTGACGACACTAAGAGAGATATGTGTAATTGTGCCGTAATACCTTAGGGAGGGCCTTAAAGAATGTCTAAATTACCAACACTTGTCCATATCATCAATCTTATATCCAGATACTTGAGATATGCTAACAAAACCCCCAAAAATAAAGATATTTGTAATAAAATGTACTAGTAGCTGAAAAGATTTAAGGAGATATCTGAGTAAGTGTGTCATAATATCATGTGGATGACCTTATAGAATGTTGAAATAGGCAAGACCGGTACATATCATCAATCTATATATACAGCTACTTGAGATATGTTGACAAATCCCTCAAAAATAAAGATATTTGTAACAAAATGTACTAGTAGCTGAAGAGATTTAAAGAGATATCTGAGTAAGTGTGTCATAATATTATGTGGATGACCTTATAGAATGTTGAAATAAGAAAGACCGGTACATATCATCAATCTATATATACAGCTACTTGAGTTATTTGATCTAAACTGTTAAAAATGGAGATATTTGTAACGAAATGCACTAGTAGCTGACGAGGTTAAGAGAGATATCTGAGTAGCTGTGTCGTTATATCATGTGGATGACCTGATAAAATGTTTAAATAAGCAATACTGGTACATATCATCAATTTATATATACAGCTACTTGAGATATGCTGACAAATCCCTCAAAAATAAAGATATTTGTAACAAAATGTACTAGTAGCTGAAGAGATTCAAAGAGATATCTGAGTAATTTTGTCACAATATCATGTGGGTGACCTTATTGAATGATTAAATTAACCACACTTGTAGATATCTTCAAACTATGTATACAGCTACTTGAGTTATATGATCTTAACTGTTAAAAATGGAGATATTTGTAAGGAAATTCACTAGTAGCTGACGAGATTAAGAGAGATATCTGAGTAGCTGTGTCGTTATATCATGTGAATGACCTGATAGAATGTTAAAATAAGCAAGACCGGTACATATCATCAATTTATATATACAGCTACTTGAGATATGTTGACAAAATCCTCAAAAATAAAAATATTTGTAACAAAATGTACTAGTAGCTGAAGAGATTCAAGGAGATATCTGAGTAATTTTGTCATAATATCATATGGGTGACCTTATTGAATGATTAAATTAACCACACTTGTAGATATCTCCAATCTATATATACAGCTACTTGAGTTACATGATCTAAGCTGTTAAAAATGGAGATATTTGTAACGAAATGCACTAGTAGCTGACGAGATTAAGAGATATATCTGACTAGCTGTGTCGTTATATCATGTAAATGATCTGATAGAATGTTAAAATAAGCAAGACTGGTACATATCATCAATCTCTATATACAGCTACTTGAGATATGTTGACAAAACCCTAAAAAATAAAGATATTTGTAACAAAATGTACTAGTAGCTGAAGAGATTTAAAGAGATATCTGAGTAAGTGTGTCATAATATCATGTGGATGACCTTTTAGAATGTTCAAATTAACCACACTTGTAGATATCTTCAATCTATCTATACAGCTACTTGATATATGTGATCTAAACAGTTAAAAATGGAGATATTTGTAACGAAATGCACTAGTAGCGGACGAGATTCGGAGAGATATCTGAGAAGTTGTGTCGTTATATCATGTGGATGACATAAAAGAATGTATAAATTACCAACACTGGTACATATCATTAATCTATATATCCAGCTACTTGAGCTATGTTTACAAAACCCTAAAAAAATTAAGATATTTGTAACAAAATGCACTAGTAGCTGACGACACTAAGAGAGATATGTGTAATTGTGCCGTAATACCTTAGGGAGGGCCTTAAAGAATGTCTAAATTACCAACACTTGTCCATATCATCAATCTTATATCCAGATACTTGAGATATGCTAACAAAACCCCCAAAAATAAAGATATTTGTAATAAAATGTACTAGTAGCTGAAAAGATTTAAGGAGATATCTGAGTAAGTGTGTCATAATATCATGTGGATGACCTTATAGAATGTTGAAATAGGCAAGACCGGTACATATCATCAATCTATATATACAGCTACTTGAGATATGTTGACAAATCCCTCAAAAATAAAGATATTTGTAACAAAATGTACTAGTAGCTGAAGAGATTTAAAGAGATATCTGAGTAAGTGTGTCATAATATTATGTGGATGACCTTATAGAATGTTGAAATAAGAAAGACCGGTACATATGATGACCTGATAAAATGTTTAAATAAGCAATACTGGTACATATCATCAATTTATATATACAGCTACTTGAGATATGCTGACAAATCCCTCAAAAATAAAGATATTTGTAACAAAATGTACTAGTAGCTGAAGAGATTCAAAGAGATATCTGAGTAATTTTGTCACAATATCATGTGGGTGACCTTATTGAATGATTAAATTAACCACACTTGTAGATATCTTCAAACTATGTATACAGCTACTTGAGTTATATGATCTTAACTGTTAAAAATGGAGATATTTGTAAGGAAATTCACTAGTAGCTGACGAGATTAAGAGAGATATCTGAGTAGCTGTGTCGTTATATCATGTGAATGACCTGATAGAATGTTAAAATAAGCAAGACCGGTACATATCATCAATTTATATATACAGCTACTTGAGATATGTTGACAAAATCCTCAAAAATAAAAATATTTGTAACAAAATGTACTAGTAGCTGAAGAGATTCAAGGAGATATCTGAGTAATTTTGTCATAATATCATATGGGTGACCTTATTGAATGATTAAATTAACCACACTTGTAGATATCTCCAATCTATATATACAGCTACTTGAGTTACATGATCTAAGCTGTTAAAAATGGAGATATTTGTAACGAAATGCACTAGTAGCTGACGAGATTAAGAGATATATCTGACTAGCTGTGTCGTTATATCATGTAAATGATCTGATAGAATGTTAAAATAAGCAAGACTGGTACATATCATCAATCTCTATATACAGCTACTTGAGATATGTTGACAAAACCCTAAAAAATAAAGATATTTGTAACAAAATGTACTAGTAGCTGAAGAGATTTAAAGAGATATCTGAGTAAGTGTGTCATAATATCATGTGGATGACCTTTTAGAATGTTCAAATTAACCACACTTGTAGATATCTTCAATCTATCTATACAGCTACTTGATATATGTGATCTAAACAGTTAAAAATGGAGATATTTGTAACGAAATGCACTAGTAGCGGACGAGATTCGGAGAGATATCTGAGAAGTTGTGTCGTTATATCATGTGGATGACCTGATAGAATGTTGAAATAAACAAGACCGGTACATATCATCAATCTTTATATACAGCTACTTGAGATATGTTGACAAATCCCTCAAAAATAAAGATATTTGTAACAAAATGTACTAGTAGCTGAAGAGATTTAAAGAGATATCTGAGTAAGTGTGTCATAATATTATGTGGATGACCTTATAGAATGTTGAAATAGGCAAGACCGGTACATATCATCAATCTGTATATACAGCTACTTGAGATATGTTGACAAATCCCTCAAAAATAAAGATATTTGTAACAAAATGTACTAGTAGCTGAAGAGATTTAAAGAGATATCTGAGTAAGTGTGTCATAATATTATGTGGATGACCTTATAGAATGTTGAAATAGGCAAGACCGGTACATATTATCAATCTATATATACATCTACTTGAGTTATTTGATCTAAACTGTTAAAAATGGAGATATTTGTAACGAAATGCACTAGTAGCTGACGAGGTTAAGGTATCCGACCCATATTAGGGCCTAATTTTTCTAACCCTGAATATCCATCATACATTAAATACTCTGTTATTAATTCAAAGCTTTTTAGAGTAGAAAAAATTTAACCGAGAGAAATTTTCAAAAATATTATTCATTAAGGAGCAATTATTTAATGAAGATTGCATTAAGGTCTATTGAGACAAGCACATTTTTTAAAATAAAAAAGTAAATACTAAGAATATCAATAAATGCTTTGGTGAAAAGATGAATTTAATCTTTTGGGGTATAAAAAAAATTAAAATAAATTTTATACCGTATATATTTTTTAAATTGATTTTTATATATTAAAATCAAAAGGGGACAACTCTTCAAGAACAGGAAAAGGTCATTTATTAGGACACATTCCACTCCTACATACAGATACTTAAACACGAAAATTATGTCCAAGTATACTGAGTATTAAGCCCATACATATATATTTTGCATCCAGATTCATTGAATCTGGGGCTATTATGGATCGGATACCTTAAGAGAGATATCTGAGTAGCTGTGTCGTTATATCATGTGGATGACCTGATAGAATGTTTAAATAAGCAATACTGCTACATATCATCAATTTATATATACAGCTCCTGGAGATATGCTGACAAATCCCCAAAAAATAAAGATATTTGTAACAAAATGTTCTAGTAGCTGAAGAGATTCAAAGAGATATCTGAGTAATTTTGTCATAATATCATGTGGGTGACCTTATTGAATGATTAAATTAACCACACTTGTAGATATCTTCAATCTATATATACAGCTACTTGAGTTATTTGATCTAAACTGTTAAAAATGGAGATATTTGTAACGAAATGCACTAGTAGCTGACGAGGTTAAGAGAGATATCTGAGTAGCTGTGTCGTTATATGATGTGGATGACCTGATAGAATGTTTAAATAAGCAATACTGGTACATACCATCAATTTATATATACAGCTACTTGAGATATGCTGACAAATCCCTCAAAAATAAAGATATTTGTAACAAAATGTACTAGTAGCTGAAGAGATTCAAAAAGATATCTGAGTAATTTTGTCATAATATCATGTGGGTGACCTTATTGAATGATTAAATTAACCACACTTGTAGATATCTTCAATCTTTATATACAGCTACTTGAGTTATATGATCTAAACTGTTAAAAATGGAGATATTTGTAACGAAATGCACTAGTAGCTGACACGATTAAGAGAGATACCTGAGTAGCTGTGTCGTTATATCATGTGGATGACCTGATAGAATGTTTAAATAAGCAATACTGGTACATATCATCAATTTATATATACAGCTACTTGAGATATGCTGACAAAATCCTCAAAAATAAAGATATTTGTAACAAAATGTACTAGTAGCTGAAGAGATTCAAAGAGATATCTGAGTAATTTTGTCATAATCTCATGTGGGTGACCTTATTGAATGATTAAATTAACCACACTTGTAGATATCTCTAATCTATATATACAGCTACTTGAGTTATACGATATAAAATGTTAAAAATGGAGATATTTGTAACGAAATGCACTAGTAGCTGACGAGATTAAGAGAAATATCTGAGTAGCTGTGTCGTTATATCATGTGAATGATCTGATAGAATGTTAAATAAGCAAGACTGGTACATATCATCAATCTCTATATACAGCTACTTGAGATATGTTGACAAAACCCTAAAAAATAAAGATATTTGTAACAAAATGTACTAGTAGCTGAAGAGATTTAAAGAGATATCTGAGTAAGTGTGTCATAATATTATGTGGATGACCTTATAGAATGTTCAAATTAACCACACTTGTAGATATCTTCAATCTATATATACAGCTACTTGAGATATATGATCTAAACTGTTAAAAATGGAGATATTTGTAACGAAATGCACTAGTAGCTGACGAGATTAGGAGAGATATCTGAGTAGTTGTGTCGTTATATCATGTGGATGACCTGATAGAATGTTAAAATAAGCAAGACCGGTACATATCATTAATTTATATATACAGCTACTTGAGATATGTTGACAAATCCCTCAAAAATAAAGATATTTGTAACAAAATGTACTAGTAGCTGAAGAGATTTAAAAAGATATCTGAGTAAATGTGTCATAATATTATGTGGATGACCTTATAGAATGTTGAAATAAGCAAGACCGGTACATATCATCAATTTATATATACAGCTACTTGAGATATGTTGACAAATCCCTCAAAAATAAAGATATTTGTAACAAAATGTACCAGTAGCTGAAGAAATTTAAAGATATATCTGAGTAATTGTGTCATAATATCATGTGGGTGACCTTATTGATTGTTTAAATTAACCACACCTGTAGATATCTCCAATCTATATATACAGCTTCTTTAGTTATATGATCTAAACTGTTAAAAATGGAGATATTTGTAAGGAAATGCACTAGTAGCTGAGGAGATTAAGAGAGATATCTGAGTAGCTGTGTCGTAATATCATGTGGGTGACCTTATTGAATTATAAAATAAGCAATACTGGTACATATCATCAATTTAAATATACAGCTACTTGATATATGTTGACAAATCCCTAAAAAATAAAGATATTTGTAACAAAATGTACTAGTAGCTGAAGAGATTTAAAGAGATTTCTGAGTAAGTGTGTCATAATATCATGTGGATGACCTTATAGAAAGTTGAAATAGGCAAGACCGGTACATATCATCAATCTATATATACAGCTACTTGAGATATGTAGACAAACCCCTCAAACATAAAGATATTTGTAATAAAATGTACTAGTAGCTGAGGAGATTAAGAGAGATATCTGAGTAGCTGTGTCGTAATATCATGTGGGTGACCTTATTGAATTATAAAATAAGCAATACTGGTACATATCATCAATTTATATATACAGCTACTTGATATATGTTGACAAATCCCTCAAAAATAAAGATATTTGTACCAAAATGTACTAGTAGCTGAAGAGATTTAAAGAGATATCTGAGTAAGTGTGTCATAATATCATGTGGATGACCTTATAGAATGTTGAAATAGGCAAGACCGGTACATATCATCAATCTATATATACAGCTACTTGAGATATGTAGACAAACCCCTCAAACATAAAAATATTTGTAATAAAATGTACTAGTAGCTGAGGAGATTAAGAGAGATATCTGAGTAGCTGTGTCGTAATATCATGTGGGTGACCTTATTGAATTATAAAATAAGCAATACTGGTACATATCATCAGTTTATATATACAGCTACTTGATATATGTTGACAAATCCCTCAAAAATAAAGATATTTGTAACAAAATGTACTAGTAGCTGAAGAGATTTAAAGAGATATCTGAGTAAGTGTGTCATAATATCATGTGGATGACCTTATAGAATGTTGAAATAGGCAAGACCGGTACATATCATCAATCTATATGTACAGCTACTTGAGATATGTAGACAAACCCCTCAAACATAAAGATATTTGTAATAAAATGAACTAGTAGCTGAAGAGATTTAAAGTGATATCTGAGTAATTGTGTAATAATATAATGTGGGTGACCTTATTGAATGATTAAATTAACCACACTTGTAGATATCTTCAATCTATATATACAGCTACTTGAGTTATATGATCTAAACTGTTAAAAATGTAGATATTTGTAACGAAATGCACCAGTAGCTGACGAGATTAGGAGAGATATCTGAGTAGCTGTGTCGTTATATCATGTGGATGACCTGATAGAATGTTGAAATAAGCAAGACCGGTACATATCAACAATCTATATATACAGCTACTTGATATATGTTGACAAATCCCTCAAAAATAAAGATATTTGTAACAAAATGTACTAGTAGCTGAAGAGACTTAAAGAGATATCTGAGTAAGTGTGTCATAATATCATGTGGGTGACCTTATAGAATAATCAAATTAACAACACTTGTAGATATCTCCAATCTATATATACAGCTACTTGAGTTATATGATCTAAACTGTTAAAAAATTAAGATATTTGTAACGAAATGCACTAGTAGCTGACGAGATTAAGAGAGATATCTGAGTAGTTGTGTCGTAATATCATGTGGATGACCTAATAGAATGTTGAAATAAGCAAGACTGGTACATATCATCAATCTATATATACAGCTACTTGAGATATGTTGACAAATCCCTCAAAAATAAAGTTATTGGTAATAAAATGTAATAGTAGCTGATGAGACTAGGAGAGATATCTGAGTAGCTGTGTCATAATATCATGGGAGTGACCTTATAGAATGTTCAAATTAATCAAACTTGTAGATATCTTCAATCTATATATACAGCTACTTGAGATATGTTGACAAAACCCTAAAAAATAAAGATATTTGTAACAAAATACAATAGTAGCTGACGACATAAGAAAGACATCATAGAAAATGTGTCGTAATATCATGTGGGTGACATAATAGAATGTTGAAATTAGCAACACTGGTACATATCCTTAATCTATATATACAGCTACTTGAAATATATTGACAAAACCGCCATAAAATACAGATATTTGTAAGTAAATGCACTAGTAGGTGACGACATAACGATAGATATCTCAGAAATTGTGTGGTAATATTATGTGGATGACTTTATAGAATGTTGAAATTAGCAAGACTGGTATATATTTTAAATCTACATATACAGCTACTTGAGATATATTGACAAAACCCTAAAAAATAAAGATAATTGTAACAAAATGCACTAGAAGCTGTCGAAATAAAAAGATATTTCTGTGTAATTGTATCGTAATATCATGTGGATGACCTGATACAATGCTAATATTAACAACCCTTGAAGATGTCTTCAATCTTTACGTACGGCTACTTGAACTACATGGAAAAATTGTCTTTAACATAGAGATATTTGGAAAGAAATGCACTGCTAGCTGACGAGATTAAGAGAAACATCTGAATAATTTTGTTGTAATATCATGCGGATGACATGATAGATTGTTATAGTTAATAACACCTGTTGATATTTTCAATCTATATGTACTGCTACTTGAGTCAAATAGACAATATTGTCTAATATAGAGATATTTTAAACGAAATGCACCAATTACTGATGAGAGTATGAGAGGAATATGAGTACTTTTAAGGTATAATCATATAGATAACCTAGTCAAATGTTGATTTAACATCACTTGTAAATATATCACAAAAGATGATAAATAATGTGGATAATATGGTGCAATGTACATATTAAGAACACAAATAGAAATCCCATGTATGTTTTGTCATTTGAACAGTAACTAGTAACTAGCGGCCAAGTTTTCGTTCATCTCGTAGCCAGTTACTAGTAGCTAGCTTTTCTTACTTCGCGTAGCCAGTTACTAGTAGCCAGTTACTAGTAGCCAACTTTTATTTCATCTCGTAGCCAGTTACTAGTAGCTAGCTTTTCTTACTTCTCGTAGCCAGTTACTAGTAGCCAGTTACTAGTAGCTAACTTTACCTATCTAACATAGGAATATCCAGTGTAACCCATATTTATTGAACATTGCCTATTTTTTAATCCAAATCCATGTATTTTTGTATTTTTAGCTATGTACGACAAAAACTGTTTGACAGTACGACACATGTTTTATTTGTACGACGTCGTACTTTGTTTTGATTGGTGGAACGTCGCGGTTCAGTTATCTTATTGGTTAATCTTTGTCATGTGACATACTTCCGAAGGTTATATATATGAGCGGATGCTCAGTAGCGTCAGATATTTCGCAAGTTGTCAAGCGGCAATATTTGAAACCAGAAGTTGTAGATCCGCCCCCTTTTCCACCCAAGCCATACCAGAACAGATCTAGGCGAGGATCCTTGTAGCAAATATCTCCCAACACACTGGACACCAGATTTACTATTATTTTGGCTGAAATACCGTTCGTGCAGCTGTTAGACCCCCCCCCGCCCAATTTGTTATGCTGTAAGGTGGACACCACCAATCAAATATTATTGTACATGTTGAATGAAGAATGTGTTAATTCATGTTAATAAATATTGCTGAGATCAAGATGACTCTTATGTTTTCCATATTACCAAATAATCAAAGATTATAGTAAAGGAGAATAGCCAGTTTTTATTTTGTACTGCTCCCAAATTAAGCTTGACCATCCCCAGGGAGCTTACAATATTAATATTAAAACACTAATTGTTTATTTTTCATATAGTAAATATGCAGTTAATTGAACAAAAATAATCAAGTGAAAACCATGCTTCTGCCTCCTCGATTGTACAGATTGAGGTATCCCACGATAAGAAGTAACCCTTCCAATAAAATAAAACATAAGCAAGAACAACGCCATGTGACGAAATGTTGAGAAACTTAATACTGTAAACGTATTGTACGTATTTGGCGTGTACGATATTTGGTTAAAATTGGTTTTGAACAAGTTGGCGTGGATTTGATTTAGCTTATTCCTGAATGTGACTATTCTTATACATATATGTATGACATTTAGCGATGCACTTGATTTAACGGAAGCTGTTTTCCACGAAAAACGTTATTTAGAATACAAAAGCAAATGTAGTACGTTTACAGTATCCTGGTGATAAAAAAAATCCATAATTATGTAATTAACTGAATGCCAGAGCTGTAACATGTATTTGATGTTATTGTATTTGAATAACAGCAACATCGACGACTACAAGTGGAACCATTCTAATGACTTATCTTACAGCATGCACATTTATAACAAAAAACGCAATTCCAAATCATATTCATAATCTTAAAACAAAAACGACGAATTTCATTTCACTCAATGCAATTAATAAGAAGATGCATGTAATTCAGAGTTCATTCGTATAGAAAGTGTCTTATATGCTCTATGTAAATATTTTCTAGTAAATCAGTTTTACTTTTTAAAAAGTTTTTATTCATTCCACAGTGTAATATTGCACTAGGTTGCATGACGTCGTCATCATATAAGTCAGCAGGATCAGTTATAAACTAACACAGTATATGTCCATGTACAACATATCATCGTGGGATGGGGGGGGGGTGAAGGATATCATATACGAAAACAAAAGTAATACAAAGATTATCATTGTGCCAACAATATGTTTTATTCATGTCAATCAGATCCAGCGGCATTTGTAATGAATAAATAATATTATGATGTTGACATAATTGCTCTGAACATCCACTATTCCTTTTTTCTCATTGATTTGCGATATGACTGAATAAAACAATTGAAAGGGGGAGAATCTTTATCTAGGCATTGATTTGTACTTTACCGGGTATGAATTGTCGTAGGTACATGTTGATATGATACCTTAGTTCTACAGTCCGTTTCCCAAAAGATTCGACGTAACGCGCGCCCCCTGTCGTCATAATGTTACACTACATGTACCTTGCAAGTCTAGAAACACAAATCCCGAAAGAAGGAAGTACAAATGTCAAACTTGCATCGAACGGATTATGAATTAGAAATTTACCGAAACCAGATAAGTCTTACAAATGACGATTTTCAAATTGTTAAAAACAATGTTCGAAGACTCAATTACACAGTAACAATTAACATATTTCCATTTGCAATTAACGAATAACGCATTTAGCAAACATAAATAAATAATTACATTGATAGAATATTGATCCCTTTAGCTTTCCATAATCATATTATAATCACTATTTCGTTACTGCTAGAAGATTTAACAATAATATAAAAGAAAGATTGACGTGAAAGGAAAAGAAAAAGAGACTTAGGTGATATAAACTTGCCGCAATCACACCTTAGCAAACGATTACATGACGTTGTGTTTGGGAGATCAGGAACCTTAAAAAAACAAATGTGTCCTATCAACCAGCATGCAATCGTATTTTATCTCATACGTGTGGTGTATATTACCCGTGTGATAAACCTTTGCTTTATCAAACGGTTGATGCTTTATCAAATTCTTCCGGTCCGAACTATTTTTGACACAGCCCCTCGCTTCAACGTTTCAGTGACCTATTTTTGAAGATTTTCCTGTATATTCCACATCGCCTTTTCTTCTACCAAAAATTGATATAAAATGGATTTTGTCGAAGATTTACATTACAAATATGAAAACAAACACATACACGTGTAATGAATATAACTGCAAATCACGTTAGCTATCAAAGAGTTCATCTGACGACGTCGACGCAATGAAAACAGAACGCTTTGGTTGTGTTCTATACTTACCGATATAACTTTTCCCAGGACCGGTGAGCATCCTTATTCAATATTTTAAACTTCGAATCATTAGACTAAATGTGCTTATAAAACATCAACAACTGTTCCTCGTTCGAGTCAATTCAAACTAACGAGCATTCGCAACCAGGGGCGGATCCAGGATTTGAAGTTAAAGGGGGCGACAGTATTTAGGCAGGGGGTCCGGGTGGGTCCAGGGCGAAGCCCTGGTTGGGGCCGAGGGGGCGAAGGCCCCCGGAAAGTCCTGGATTCTACAGTTTTTTTACGGTAAAAATTAAGCCTTTATATTTAAACTTTTGTGATATTTCTTCAAGGTTTGTACATATAAGACCTGCAGTAATCCCATCAAAATTCTCTGCCTTGCAGAAATATAAGAAACATTTTCTTTTAATTTTTTTCCTATGAATGGCTGTCAATTAATCAGTTTAACAATCAAGTTCGATGGGACGATGTAATGAAGTATAAAAAAAAATAACCATGCCAGCTTGTATTATGATAAACATGGAAGCTAAAAACACAAGCAAGTATTACCAATTACTTAAAGCTGAACAGGCACCGTCACACAGGTACCTGGTATATAAACCCTTCCGTTTCGTTACACCCGATTGCACACCTGAAACTCGTGGCCGACGCGTAGTATTCCCTTCATGGTCTTTGGATTTTATGCATTTATTTCTTATTCTATTTGCATATTCTGTTTGTAAATAATGCATTGACCAATTTATTTGATGTTAGTATTCTCCTGGCTTGAAAAAAATGCGTAAAATTTGATAATTTCATCGCGACCGAGTAACACGACGAGGCAAGATGTACGTCCATACAGCAAAGTACTTTGAACTGTTTAGAGGTCTACGCCTTATATAGGGGTTGTAGGAACAGTAGTGATGAAAGAGAAATATGGCGGACAGTGCCTATTTACGAGCGGTGTTCAGCTTTAAATGTGGGTGACTGGTCACATTTAAACCCAAGGGGAGCGTAACTAAAATGAGCTCTTTATGTACGTTACACCATTGAAACAACGGGTTTTCTTCATACTACACCATTGAAATCGATCTAATGTAGAGAAATCCCATGAGTTTCCAAAAAGTTGATAATTAAGACTCGCAAGTTGTAGATTTTCTTTGCCAGAAGGAGTATGATTTATAATAACTTTAATTGACAATTTTAGAGGGGGGCGCCGGATGCGCCCTATCCCCCCTCCCTTAAATCCGCCACTGGCAACTTTGTGCATGCCAACAATGCATCATCGATTAATCTAAAAAAAATTCAATTCGTGTCATTTAAGGGGCTGTCTCAAAAGCTTCACAATATAACTCAAATCGTATGAGATAAATAGAACATCTATAATTGTGTGATTTGATATTTGCTTTATCCAACTCGTTGAAATGGTTATATTCGCTCGGCAAGCCTCGCGAATATATACATCATTTCAACTCGTTGGATAAAGCAAATATCAAGTCACACAATATAGATATCCTCTATATTTTTGTGTGAACTTTTCTTTGTTGTAAGACGCCTGTTACATATAGCATAGGTGTAATCAAATCATAACGAACATCAATGGACGTAATGGACGCAGACTAGTCAAGTGCGTGAAAGGATCCAAATGATGTCGGTACAACACGCAAACCAACGCTTTGTTGCCGTACGTTAAGTGAGTCCAATATCGCCATGTATGGAATTTACTAGCCAGGAATCATTCCGTACCCGGTCACAGCACCTTGAACAAACAACTGGCAATGTTCATGCTTTGGAGTTCCTCCTTGTTGATGAGTTTTCACTTGAAAAGTGGAAGTAGGCCAGGTTCATGTATCTTCATCATCGGAGGATGCCATCCAAGAACTGGAGGATGCATTTTCTGTCGAAAGAAAAGAAAAATTTATACCACCGAAAATTCATAACCATCAGGCCAAAGTAAAATATTCACAAAGTAACTTAGGAAGAAATCATTATTCTTCATGAAAAAAGGCAGTTCTCTAAAAAACAGCCAACCAAATGGGGTGTGAAATTATTTCAAGGTAGGAGAAGATTTTATTTAAAAAAAGATAATTTATTTATTAGTTCATAGGAGTAATTATTACGTATTAATACACCATCATTTTAACGCAGGTTGGGAGTTGTACCCAAATCTCTTTCTGCCAATGAAATAAATACTTTTCTAGGGAGGTTTTATGCAGATGCAAGCCCCAAGCAGTCAGAAAAACAAACGTCTGGTCAAAATATCGAATACCACAAAAACTCATTTAAATCCATTAGATCAGCAGTCAATAGATACCTACATGTACAAGACTTAGGGCGTGATTTTGATATAGTTAGGGGAAGAGATATTCGCACTAGAAATAACATATTAGATGGAAAATTGAAGAACAATCTGTAGGATGGCCTTTCAAAGTCAACACAACAAAAGGAAATAATCCACCCATCTGATTTACAAAAAAAAAAAAATCTTCTTACCTTTTTGATACAGAAAGTCAAATCACACTTCGCTTCAGAACATGGTTCATAATTTCCACCCACTTTGTCACACGTGGATTAGAATTCCACCATCAGCTGAAATGGGACTATTTTGTTTTCAAAACAGATGAAAATGGTGATGAATATATCACTTTATCCCACGAAACAAAACTAAAAAACTGGCAAGGTGGTATTGACTCTACAGAAATTCCATAAGAAAAGCGTATATATGCTGTGCCTAGCGCCGAAGAAAATGTCGATTAAAGACACTTACACTCTTCTTGTCAAAAACCGACGTAAATGCAGAGTTCCTGTTTAGCCATTAAAACCTGCGCTCTCTTCCCCGGAAACAGTAGAAATTTGGTATGACAACGTTCCACTTATACATTACAAATTTACCCGATTTAGGTAAAGCGTTCTAACTACTCCCGAAGATAAACAGCCCACTGTTTACGAGCTACGCCTATTCAGGGCATGAATTATGCGGGGTACGAAATCAGACATATAATGCATTTGAGCAGACATAAGAGTGAGGCCTCTGTTAGAAGATATAACAGAGATTGTTCTACCATCCAAAAGAAAATAATAAACATGAGCGACACACTTAACCGACTTGCCGTTTCTACGCGCATTTCTGGATCGGAGGTCCAGGACCAAGGCCCATCAGCTGATCACATCCTATGGTGTTCTTATTTCTGCTTCATCATCCAATCCTGGAGTAGTTTCCTTTCAATCCTCAAACATTTTTTCCAGCAGGATTTATGGCAAACTCCACATTCAATAGCTGCGTTTTTGATTTTGAAAAATAACTCTCACAGTCACACGTTGTTGATGAACATCCAAGATGTCTTTCATCCCCATCAGCTGCTCGTCGATCGTTGCTAAGCATATTCATGCACCTGTTATAGTTTTTATGCAAATTCAAATTCTATGCAAAAAATAAATAATTTCGATCTTTAAGAATTGATTTTTTTAATCCTTTAATTAAATTATAAGGAATGTTTTTTAAAATTTTGCCCAGATTATCCGACATAATCTGGTTTGAGGCAGTGCACGCTTTTTTAGAATTCGCTTGAAAGCCATTTGACTAGGGACTATTTAAACAATAAAATGCTTTCTTTGGTGATTTAAGCGGGATATGAAGGTGGCGACATTGCAGAAAAAATACATAACCCTATACAATTTTTTCTGCAATGATCGCTACCTTCATACATGTAACCCGCATGAATCATCAAAGAAAGCATTTTATTCTTTATATTTACATCTTTCTTTTAAATAATTATTAAATTGTTTGTAAAAAGTAAGTAAAATTCACTAAATCATTGTTAGTGTACAACAGTACGTTAGCTAAAAGAAACAGCCAAATCGTCTTCTGAGAGACTTTGAGTCTGACATCAATATGATTATGTCGTGCAGTCCGTGATTTTTCTTAGGTCGCTGTAGGTTTCGACCAATCGATAAACGGGGCGTGAAGATTCCAGTCATGTCAGTTTCCTGTCAGTTTCAGCCGCTGTAGATTTTGACCAATTGATAAACGCCCCGTCTTGATTTCAGTCTGGCTGTTTCTATAGAGCTATGAATAAACTATAAGTTTGCGTAAGAAATAGAGGGAATCATATTCGGTAGATGTTAATATAAAGCTAATCAAGCTCTATTTCTTTTCATTTTGATTGCCGTTCACGATGAAAACTCCATCAATTTACTTGTTTGTGTTCTTCCTTGGAATGATACTAATTCTTCAACATGTAGAGGGAAAATTGGCAGATGAACCGGTTCAGACACAGTGTAAGAGAGTAGTTTCATTTTTAGTTATCTAATTTTTGAAACGTAAACTAATAGGCTCATTTTTTCTTTCAAAGAACTGGAGACTAATATACCATGTAAAATTAACAGATTTTTTTTAGAAACAAATTATTTCATCTTACCCTCGCTTATTTATTAATAAATTGACAATTATATACACTAAGTACAATAATTACCGTCTTTCTCATATTCCATTGGGAATATTATGTAAAAATAATCAAGATATATATTTTGAAAAAAGAGCTCTGTAAAATTAAAACTTGCCATAGGTTTGTTATCTTATCACTCTAAATAATATTATTATTCAAATCGTTAAATGCAAAACATTGATAAAACTAATTGTTGGTCAAATTAAGTTATTTAGATCGCATAATATGGTTTCTTTGGATATTGGTTAGTTTAATGAATCGAGGTCGGTGTTTAGAAATTGCAACAACATGCACAAATAAAACTACATGTAATTATCTCATATGCCTTCAAGACAAATCTTCTATTCAACTATTTTACTGGGTTTAATGACTGTTGTAAAATAATAGACTAACTTTTCTTTGACGTATGTTTTATTTCCATGTTTTGGGGTTTTGTTTTTGTTTTTCTTGTTTTTTTTTTTATTTTTCTTTCTTTTTTTTTTAGGGGGGGGGTATTTTTATGCTCGTAGCTAAGCATTTACAAAAAAAAAATTATATAGCCTTTACAAGTAGGTCAAACTATTTCCTCTCTTATATTTATTTCCCTAGTTGCACTGGAATCGATCTGAGTCAGGATTGGGATAACTTTATGGACTTTAAAGCTATACACGTTATAATTGACATCAATTTTGAATGACAGTGAAACCGCATGTGTTTGTCTACTTATAAAAAATACCTTTAATAATGGTGAAGTCCATTTCGTTACAGATAAATAGAGTTTTAACTGCTTATTTTCCTGCCAGAACAGTAATGATTTTTCACGAATATTGATGACGGAGGAGCAAATTTGACCTCATTGCGCTTGTCCGCGGAAAATCAGGTGGCCGTTATTGTTTGCCTGATTACATAACCGCATTGATTTTGAATATACTTAACAGTTGTTAATTTGAAATTTATACATGTATTATGAGTGTGATACGTTTGTCATTCACAATACCCTTACTTTTGCATGTTAAATTAGGATAGCACTTACACGAACTAAAAGTAGCTTTTAGGGAAAACACACAGGCCTATGCCATTGTTTAAATGAAGTACAAACATGCCCACACGCTTGTGGTTTTGATTTCTTTTTTTGTACTCGTATATAGGACAAATATATGCTTTATTGAAATTTTTTTACCATTTTCTTCGTGAAACTTTTACAAATATGAAGGTGTTGACCCTCCAACTGCTTTGTAATGATAGACTAAATTCAGCTGTCGATATCACGTGATAGATTGATATTCATGATAGGGCATTTCTTTCCTGGCAGGAAAATAAATATTTTTTATTGTTGAATATTTGTTATTTTTGTTACGTGATCAAATTCAGCATTACAATTAACAGCATAAAGGTAACTTTTATAAGTAATCAAACACATGCAATTTCCCCGTTATTCAAAATTGACGCAAATTATAGCGTGTATAGCTATAAATGATTAAAGAGGCAGTACAGCTGAACCCCCCCCCCCCCAAAAAAAAAAAAAACCCAAACAAAAACCCAAAAACATGTGTGTTTAACTTCAGATTTACCCACTGTATCGTTAGCAAATAAGAAATAACGTTGATTGTGACAGTTGAAGTACACACAAATCCCTTTCACATACCTAATTAATGTAATTATGTCCTTCCGGAAATTTAAGGGTCGTACAAACCGGATCAATCATATCGTTTATTTGTACCACGTGGATTTCCATTGACAGTAATTGACACGTGCTGAAAACTACAAGATCTTCGCCCGATTACGGTCATCATGGAATACAAGGCAAAAGGGACTCTCTCTAAACGGAAACCATCATTACTTTCTCAATAATTTATAAATGGTTTACCAATTTCAGTTCATTTTAAAATGAATAGAATAGTCTAATAACCCTTCATGGGGCATCACTTACAAAATGAATTTAGTTTGTAGCAACTCCTGTGATAAAAACGCAAAATACATGCTCAGAAAAAAATGATTCTGGTTATTTTAAAAACTTTGAACAATTATTACCTGGGAGAAGTAGAAAAAGCATATTTCTATCAACAAACCTGTCCTTCACGAACCCTGCATGTGTTTTGTTTACAGTCAATACATAGTATAGAAAACGGTACCCCGTAACACTTTGCAATATATATATATATATATATATATATATATATATATATATATATATATATATATATATATAAATATATATATATATATGCGGGTTATAAATAATAGTTTTTTTATGAAATAATTAGACTGATTTCATAGAGAACTTTGTAACTTTCTGAAAGTTTATACACTTATGAGTAGTACAAATATACCGAACCCGATCGGTTTTTAATAAGATGCGCCGTACTGTCTCTTTAATGTTAAAAATATCTTTAGAATAACCATTCAGTTTACGACTCAACTTCACAACAGAATGATATTTATACAGTTCCATAAAAAAGTCTTAATTTTATTCCATTAGGTTTTTTTTATTACAGTAGTCAATATTTAAATAGATTTGTGAAAAATAAATTTTAGGTCAGCTTGATTTCTTTCATAAAATAAATGTTTAACAAGTCGTTTATGTCTCACTTAAATCGGACATGAACAAGACGTTAAAACGCGTTATTTACGTTAGACGTTGTTTTGTGACGTATGGATAATTACCTTACAATGTAAATGTAAAAATGTGTTTCAACTAAGGATGAAATTTTATATCAGTAAATTAGAATGAAATGTGTTTTTGAACTTTGTTCAAAAAAACTTTGTTGTTTTTTGTTTGTTTGTGTCCGTGAAATTGTCCTCAATAATAATGCTCATGCATTCTAATCCAAAAATCAAACATAACAATTCTTTATCTTTTATTTTTCTGGGCAATTATTCAGTAAAATGTTTAAATGCCTATTGTGTTTTGGCTCATAAATTTATTTGTCTTTAAATGTTTTATCTTGAATTTATTCAGATTCTCCTGTAAACAGAGGACCGAGATATGCGATTATCATAGGGGCAGGATTTGATAGTTCGTATTATGGTGGCGGTCGTATCCGTCGAACAACACGACAACCATGACCAAGACTGGGGCGAAGACTCCAAGGAATGTAGTGATTACTTACGGTTGAAAGGCGTTCTTATCACCATACCTGTGAATAATAACAATTCAATGTATATCGTCAACGTTCTGAAACAGCAAACTTTTGATTGTTGATGAAGAATAAAACTTAATATCTATAACTGTTTTGTCTTTTGAAACTGCGATGAGCATAAAGATAAGCATGTGATATGTAGGAGATATGAATGAACATTAAGGAACAAAATCTGAGGTCTAGTCAAATATAAACTGTGTTGCTTAATTCTCACATGCGTACCAAGGTCACACATTTTAAATGCTTTATTTGTGTCAAAATATCCATTGCGGAGTTCGTGTTAATTTTTAATAAAATGCGTATATATGTGTTGACTCTTCAAAGTTTTATTATAACGGAAGTCCTCAACTAAGTGTAAAAATATTACTGTACCTTAGTTTAGGAGATTTTAAAGTTATCAATTAAAAAAAAATGTTTTCAATAAAATACAAATAATACAATGATCATTTTTTTTTCCTAGTCTGATTAGTCAAATACATTCAGAATGCATTTCATCTCTCTGTCAGAAAATATTACGATCGATTACTTATTATACTGTTAAATTTGTTTGGTATCTGGCTTATTCCATTTTAGTTAAAGAAAGAACAAACTTTGTTCAAAACGTACACATTTGGATCCATCTTATTAAAAATTGTACTTGTCATCTACGATACGCTAAATAAGATCAAACAATACCCATTTGTATCATCTCAAAGCGACCGTTCAAGCAACCAATGAAATCACTGCCGTTAAAATCTTGGCTGGTAGTGAGGACGTGCTTTTTTTAAACCGATGATCACATGGTGCATCGCGTATTTTACAAAATAGTGCTACATTCGACGTTTCTAAGCTTGAGTTTTTGTTATTTGCATTATTAAAGGAAGATTAGCATATCATACAATTATTATATCCATTTTAGTCAAAAAAAATAATAGCTTGGCATAAAATAATCGACAAAGTATTAGGGTAATGAGAGATAAAGCTATTTAGCTATCGGTATTTTAAGAGAATTGTTTATTAAAGCTTGAATCTGACCGGCTGACATTTGTTTGTTTATTCATACTTAAATGGTCGGGAGAAAAGATCTCGTACATGATGCTGTTTTAATGGATCTTGTATAGCGTATCGTAGAGGGAATGTTATAACTAGATTAACTTTAATAAATTTGCTTCTGGATTTGCCTGCCTACGCAAATAACAATAAATAAAAAGTTCAGCAAAATGTCGCGTGTACAGTCTACAAAGAGGACGCCATAATTCATTTGTAAACCAACATTTGTTTAAGGAAATACCAGAGCCGAACAAAATTGGATCCAAATTTATTTTTTTCTTTCAATAATTAAAAATTTCAGATGTAATGAATTATTATTTTTTTTTTAACATTATTTAGTATAAAAAATTTATTTATGATGCTACAGTTTTTGCATACAATATTTTGATAAGAAATATATGAAACATCGCTTATCTTGTGATTAAAGCCATATTCTAACTTACCCGGTTTGCATAAATAATTTATTAAGGTGTTCCGTCTTTAACGGTAAACCTTATAGCTTTCGTACTGGTTTTTTTATTAAGGTATTCCATTTCCAAAGGAATACCTTGCACTGATTCTAAAGGCTTTTTTTTTTACGGTATTTTAATTCTTTTTCTTCTAGACGCTGTTTTAACATTTTAATATTTCGATTGTTTTTCTTCCAATTTCATTAAAATTTTCAGGCTATATTGTAATTCTCAAAATGTTTGTATGACAGAGCTGTCTTTCCTAAACGGAGTATTGGTGTGTCATCAAATTTCAATTTGTTCAATCTCTTTTTTATTACACTATAACATTAATATTTAATTTCTATTTTAATCACGATAAAAAAGTAGTTTGATAACCTGGACATGGAATGTTCCGTTTTATTCATCATAAAATACAACCCTTTTATCTTTAATGGTTGATCATAGCATGTAGCAACCATAAGCAAGGAACAACAGGGGCAATACAAAATGATTTTTGATTTTATTTCTTCAAATTAGCGTCTTTATTAATATGCACCCGGTTTCTAAAAAAAAAAAATAATAACTATGGACTCAGAATATTTAATATTTTTTATGATACAAATTCCAATATCAAATGCTATAAAATGGCATAATTTATATTTTCCTGTCGTCTGTATTACAGA
The DNA here is from genome assembly GCA_020458035.1 of Magallana ariakensis. Taxonomy (NCBI): domain Eukaryota; kingdom Metazoa; phylum Mollusca; class Bivalvia; order Ostreida; family Ostreidae; genus Magallana; species Magallana ariakensis. The sequence continues at coordinate 68,447,327 of CM035811.1, forward strand.
GAAGAATATGCATGCATATTTTTTGCAAATACACCTTGTTTAATAATGGAATAATTCTGGCACTTTCTGAAAAACATCAAACAGAAACAACAAGACTCTCTTTTCTCCTCATCTCATTTTACACACTCAGAGATGATGGTTTTATATGGTTGCTATTTCGTGTTAATGTGATTGGCTTAAGTATAGGTAAATGTTAACAGAGAGTACTCCATCTGATAAACCATTTCTGATTCCTGATTTCGGCTTATTTATTTGATCTTACGCTTACTGATGCAGATGTTAAATACGCGTTTCTATTTAAAAAATATTCATATAACACTATAAATTTCAAATTAGTGATTGTGCCGTGGTATCATGTCGAAAATAATAAAAACAATTTTGTTACCATTTACAAAATTCCGAAGAACTCTTTGAGGATCGAGTGATTTATAATGAGTTAGGCTTTGATTTATCTGATTATGTCATCAAATCTTTAATCTATCTAAAAAAAATCGCCGCGTGTTTTACACGGCCTTCCCATAATCGTCCTTTTTTGATCAAATACATGTACATGTGCATTTATTTATGTGCGCAATTGTTATATTTAAAAAAATCGTTTTTAATGAACAGTAATGCGTTACATGCTATTTTGAATTTCGATTACATAGTTTTATAAATTAAAACAGATATGATGCCACTGTACTTTAGTCTTGTGTCTTTTCTTTTTTTTAATCTTAATGGCAATAGGATGCTTTGTTTTTGTTTAATTAATTATAAAAAAATAAAGTTGCTCTAAAATTATAACGATAACAAAAAATAAACGTTACAAATACTTAAACCCATAAACCTCACTAAAAACTACTCGTTCCGCTTCTGTTCTATTAGTTAACAAACTCTCTATAAGTTGGTTTTAGATTTTAATGATAGGAAATTAAACCATACAACTACTTAAACTCATCGACGCCACTTTACACTTTTCGTAATTCTGAACAAAGCCAATCAACCGATTTGGAGTTCTATTACACTCAATGAATTTTGACCGAACATTTTGACATATTACAAAAGTGTGTCAAAGATGTACATGCACTATAAAATTATGCAATGATATATGCAAAACGAATTGTTTCCGTCCATAATACTTAATGAAATGCATTTGAAATGTACAATAAATTTGAAACGTACAAACTATTTTTTGAAATTACACACCCATACCTTTCTAAAGTAAAGAATATTAACCTTGCATGGCAGGATTTTCGGTTAGTTGTACGTTTGATCCATTAAGCAGGATGTTAGATTTTTGATACAACTGTGTAAAAACAGCCATTGACCTCCATCGAATAGTAATGTAATTTGATAATTGAACATTCAATCAATGTAAATTTAGACATCTGATTAGTTTGAAAAAACATCAAATGACGTCAGTTTGTTAGCATAGGTGTGACTGAATCATAACGGACACCAACTGACGCCAATGAATGCAGACTGGTCAAATAAATGTAAGGATCTCATTGAGGTCCGTTAAAAACCATTGCTGCTGTACGTAAGGTGAGTCTAGTGGTCTCCATTCCAAGCATCAAACATGCCCGAACATTGTTTCATTGGCTTAATGGCTTTTAATTGGCCATTGATATTGTATAAAATATACAGTTTTCATTGTAGGATTTTGGTGACGTCTAAACTTAGTATCTGATTGGTTTAAAAAAAAATGTTTTAGAGGGCTGGATTGTCTAGACCAGTGTTAGGCTATATTAACCTCATTAAGACAAAGAGGTCTGCATAAAGATATAGGAAAGTGCTCAAATATTAAATATCAAAGATAAACGTTTGTGATATTTTGTACTAAGTATCAGTTTATGGCTAAAATTACCAAATGTAAAAGCCTAAGGAAAATCGAAGGGGTTGATTAGTTGACCACCAAGTTCCATACCCACTTTCTAAGTAAAATTTGTTCCCAAATCATGTTTAGGTCCTCTGAAAATATGCTGAATATGATATCATTTTTTGACGTATATTGTAAATAATATCTTCAATTTACGATACATTAAAAAAGGACTGATATGTGACATGATTGGTCGAGAATTGGATGTGAGAATGAAAATAAAGAATTTCAAACATATTGACTATAAATTTCGGGGATTGTATTTGCAATCCACCATCTTGACCAATTAACGACAATGGATATCGTATGACATTCATAGATTTAAGTACCACAGTAAGCTCTCAAATTAATTCAAAGATCATATTGAATTACAAAAGCATGGGTTTTCCTGTTATCGAGTCATTTTTTTTGGCTTTTAAGAAAATTTATGACACAGTGGTCTCGTTATAAGGCGTTGTAAGAAAAGATGTATCCTTCGTATGTTCTCTACTTTCTACAGCTCTGTCATGATGACTGTGAGAACTTTTTTCATTATGTTCATTGTTAGAATGTTGATGATTTTCCACCAAGTGGAAAGAACAATAAGGGATGTCTTATCTTAACCAAGGGGCGAAATTGACGGACTTAGTTGGTACAATTTTGGTTCAAACGTGTCCTATTGGTTTTTATGTAACACAACTTGTTGTATCTTAACCCTTTGATGTTCAACTGGTATTTTTTGAATGACTGTACCAATACGTTTACATTTTTTCTTCTTTTTCTTTTTAAGGCACATTCATAATTAAACGTGGAATAACAGGCTTCATTGGCGTATTAGTCGATTGGGGGGACATTGTTGAAGGCGACATCCTTGGGTTAGGATGATATGCTAATTGTAGAGACAAGAGTAGGAAAATGTCGACCTATTAGTTTTATAGGATCTTTGGTATTGGATTCCAGGACCAAATACCGGAATAGTACCGAAATAGTACCATGGAGTTTAATTGATCTCTAAATTATTAGAAATTTCATCTTAAAAATATTGTGTTGTCTTAACATCAATAAAAATAGTTTTTAAACCGCATCCGCCTAGTTATATTTTATGAACTGTACAAATGTCTGAGGGGGAATAAGATTAACATTGAATTCCGTTTTTAAATTTGACCGTCCCTTACGGAGTATTTGTGTGCCATCAAACTTAAATGTGTTCATTCTCTTTTCTATTACACTATTACAATAACAACAGTTGATTTAGTTTGGAACGCTAAAGGTCAGGCCCCGCCGTCACCAACTTTCCTCAAGTCAATACTCAGCCTCAAGTCTGAGTTTTACCTCAAATTCATGCACTTTTCCTTTAAGGATTTGAGTTGAGGACTGAGTTGAGTGATTTGAAAATTTTGGTGACGGCGGGGCCTGGGTTGATAACCTGGGTATGCATTGCTGAGTTTTGTCCATCGTATTATTCAGTCCCTTAATTTTAAGTGGTCACACAACAGTTCATGAAATACACAGGTGAAATTATAAGCACGATGCATTGACAATAATGAAAAAAACAAACAAGAAATCCAAAGAAAGTACAATGTAAATTGAAAGCACAAGACTAATTAATTTCATAACAGGTACATTTACGCGTATCATTCATTATCCCATCCAATTACTTTTTCTATGTTTGTAACAACCATACGCTAAAAAACAGCAGCGCCTTAACAAAAGTACTCGCGATTTATTATTCAAAATGGTGACTTTGAAAAAATAGGAAATGACTTATAATGCATAATTTCTTCTTTTTTTAAAGATAATATGTCCACAATCTTTTGCTGAAAAGATCCGTATTTAATACATTTATATCGTCTGCATTACGAAAAAAATATTCTGTGTCTGATTCAGTATGTTTACATTTTTTAATGTTTTGACTACATACTTTATTTTTATGTTTGCATTAACACAGATGTGAATGCAACTTCACTTCGTCGTTGCTCTGTTTTCTAATATCCACTCATATTTGATAAATTGCGCAGTAGAGTAATATTCTGCTAGTTATTATGTTGAGATTTTCTAAATTGCCCTTACATTTTAATGATAAAAAAAATGACCTTACACCCACATTAATTTTAAGATATTTCCTACTTTAAGGTTAAAAAAACACAATTAACCGACTTGCAATCTTTTGCACTTAACTGAATTAGACCAAATCCCTTAAGAACAGTAAGCAATGTGCATTTTTTCTCTCCAGTTTAACCCATTGTTTCATGTAAACAGTTTGTCTTCATGCATAGTACATTAATTACAATAATTCCAGATGAATATTTTCCACATGCAGAAGTTGAATATAGTGATAAGGTATATCATGGTTATTCCTAAACATAGAAATATAAGCCATGAACTTCGAATACATTCCGTTCTCAAGACAGCAAAGAAACAAACCACATAGGCTAAACGGAAAGTTAAGCATCTTTTTGTGAGCGACATTGTCATGAATTATGTCTTATATAAAACTATTTTGTTTTCAGATGAAACAGAAGGGGAAAAAAGAAATAAAACTTAAATTTACTTGAGGAGAAATTTGGATTTCTTAGGTCGACTACATTTGTTACAGTTAATATAGATCAAAATATAGATAAGGGTATTATTTTACAAGATGAATATTTCATAATATTAATGATTGTACAATGTATGTGCAAAACGTAAATATTTCTATCATGTCGATATCGGATAGGCTAATATTGTCTTTCTGTTGATAACTATCGTACAACGGAGTCAACCAATCGCGCTTGGAACCTAAATGCCGCGTGGTGCAGGTCTAATGTTATTACTTCTCAAAGTTGTTCTGCATTCAAATGCTAGCAGTCCATCATGCTATCTCGGAGGATTTTTTTTCTTTTGTTCATTTTGGGGATAATGCTTTCTCTTCACCTAGTGGAGGGGATTTCGGAAAATCGGCAAGCCCGTTCTACAAGTAAGAATTGATACTGAAGCATTCTAAATGTAAATGCATGATTTACAACTGTCAACATTGTATTCTATGTAATTTACAATTTAGTATAATATCTACAGATATTTAATTCAGTGTCGATTTATTTGCTCTCGTCGTGTAAAACACCACTCTATGCATAACCTTGACTCAATGAAATTCAGTAATCTTCATTTAAATGCTATTTAACTGTTTGATTAATTTTGGAACTTCATAGATCAAAATTTTCACGTGTCTTAGTAGCCATCTTTCTTCTATATATACATTGTATTAAAACCGAAAAATATAATCGAGATTATTTTGTTCCTATATTTCACATAATCTTACATTGTATATTTATATTCAGTGTATATTTCTACGCTAACGAGCGGTATTCAATATGTCTGCACACCCATGCTTTGTTAGAGGACCGACGGCATCCGAAAATAAGCATTCAATGCTTAAATATTTCAGATGAGGATAGAGAAGGTAGTATCTACGACATTGGACCAATTCGAAGGCCAAAGCCTAGACCAAGACCAGAGAGTTGACATTGCAGATGTACAAGATATTAACTTTGAATTGACGCGTGGATATGCAATGGATTATTTCGACTGTATTCAATGATGTCTATATATTTTTCTTTTAAATCTAAGCTTAATGTTCTTAAATAATATAATTTCGACTTTGTTTTGATGAAGAGAAAAGCAGCCCTTCTTACTTGAATTTGTTAATGCATATTTTCACTATTTCGAATAAAGAAGACGGGTCTACAGTATGATAAACGCGTTATGAATTAGGTTTAAGCTTTTCAGGTGTTTAATGTGCACGTGGACAGAGGCAACGCATATCCAAGAACGTATCGAAGGTATATACATGAATGTTAAATTAAGTTCAGTAATATGGCTGTCTGCACCGAGTCATAAAAAGATCACTGATTTCGGTACATCATGTATCATCTGTATGGACTTGATTGCATTGACTTACTAGGTTTGGATTGTTGACGAGCGACGTCCATGTGTATTAATTACTAAAGGGTGCAGGAAACACAACTCTCTATTTGTCAACAGACTACGCAGTACAGATAAGGCTACACATCGCTCTGATATGCTAATGAAGGGATAATGAGATATGACGTCATAATACACGCCCCGCCTCTGTATTTCCATATATGGAAAATATACCGAAAACAGGGGTTTAGGCAAAATATACGGTTGATTTAATACTTCATGGGAAAACCTATAATAACGAATTACTCGTATGTGTATTTAATAATTTACAACAACGAGAATATACAAAGAATGTCCATAACATATCTGTCGTATGGGTGTGAATCTGCGTCCCGAAAGCGCTCGTCAGACGCTGTATTTGATGTAAACACGTGTAGCTGGTGTTCCCAATGATAACGATCATTTGATGATTTACCAGGTATGTAGAATAGATATACAGTGTATTTGTAATGAACCAGATAACAAAGTAACTATTTTATTGTGGTTTTATACAGTGGATGAATTTCTGATCAACTTATTGTGTTGTTTGGTTCAAAACATGAGAAGAGACTGTATTGTTAACATTTATACTGTACAATATACATGTATAGGTTTATTGTCGGTCCGTTAAATTGTTGCTCATTTTCTTCAGAAAGTTCGATCGACACGATCGAATCAGTTCATAGCATTTGCACAGACAATACTTAGCTTTACACTACACTCAGTTTCACTACAGTTGTTTGTATGTAAACAAAGTGAGACTGTGTGAAAACAGCTGATCTGGTTTTCTGAAAATCAATACAGTACAGGCTGAAGGATTATATACACCTGATTTGATTTTCCGAAAATTAGTTGACCCGTTGATAAACAGCTGATCAATAACATATTTCTTCTGTTTTGAACATTCTTCTATGACAGTTTATTTATTTAATATTTATTTTTTTTATATGTATTATATTCATCCAATTGATATAAAATGTCCATGCACATTAATTATCATTACTAGCTTTTTATATCACTGAGAGCATAACACTGTTTGAAATCTTATAATATACAAATAACTGAATTACATGTCACATACTTCATCTGATTTCTCTAAATGAGGTATATATGGACATGGTATGTTTGTTTAGAATGTGCATGTGAAACTTTCAAATAATAGTTAAAGTGTTTGTCATTTTACCCATTCATGCAAATTAGACCTTTAACAGAATTCTCAAATTGTTGTTGACATGTAGGCCTATGTATGTGTGCATGTAAATTTGTATAACTTCCCATTATTTTTCTTATTTGCAGACTAACATTATCATATATGAATGGTGTCATGTTTTAAAATGATTAAATTTAAAATTTATGTTATTTTAAACCTACAATTTTGAATACTTCATGATTAAAAATTGCTCATTAACATTTAACATATATCAATAAAACATGGTATGATATCACTGTAACTGCACTAGCTTGATAGAAATCTTGTATACCTAAATCATTAATATAACAGAGAGAGAGAGAGAGAGAGAGAGAGAGAGAGAGAAGTACACTGTTAAGGTTATGTCGAGTAAAATAAAGGGGTCACAGTAATCTTTCACATAACAGGGGTGAAAGTGTCGATCATTTCAAATCAAATCAAAAAAACTGTTTTAAAGCTGTACTTGAACATGTGCAAAACCTGATTGCAAATCTTAACTAAATAAAATGTTTATTAAGATTAATAAATTCTATTGTTTGTCAAATTGTAGAAAATAATTCTTTCATTTCAATCTTTCAGTCATTTTGATTTCATGTTAAACTCACTGAAAAATTATTATCATTTCAGCTGGTACCTGCTATGTTTTGGGATTTGCATAAATGAGGTTCTTATTTGTGAAAAGTTATACACACTCTTATCCTGGGAATATAAAATATGAAAATGATGAAAATAAAAACCTGGACTTAAAGAACAGGAAGACTGTGCTTTTGGAGAAAGAAGAGGAGTCAAACTAAGGAGTCATACAATAAACACATTGACATTTTATCATACATAAAAGAAATTGAATTTGTTGAGTGTGTATGCATATACGGGTATATCAAGTTTAAAATAATGTTGTCACTGAAAATATTATCATTATTATTCTCTTAGAAAGTAATTTATCTTCTTAGTATAAATGAATAAAACAAATAAACGAAGCATAATTGTTTTTATATTCATAATTTTTTTTAAGAAGTGGAGGAGAGGAACATTTACCTAAGTCAGCTATATTAAATTGCTATATGCTGTTTGCATGCATAACAGATGTAAAGGGGTTGGTGAGAGAGTCTTCATCCCCTCGCATAAGATTAAGTTCAGAATTATTTAAATTTTATATATTGATGTGAACCAAAAATGGCTTTTGATTGCCTACTTGCAGGATTTACACACCCTCTTTTAGTCTCAGTAATGAAAAATGCAATTCGAATGGAAATTATTTGTGAATAAATATATATGCATCCCCCATAAAAAAAGAAAAAAAAAGAAAATGAGTAACCTTAAAATCATTCTTCATGTGTAGATCTATATTATAGCCCCTCTCCCCTGGAAAATTCTAATTTTATTCACACTTCACATAGTAAAATGGCTTGGTCCCTGGCCACCTGCAAATAAATTCCTTGGACCACCCCTCCCCCTGGAAAATGTCTCAAGACAACAGTGTTGTATATAAATATGGAGTCATAAGGCACAGGCATACACCCAACATTAAATATTCTTATAATCAAAACATAAACCCTGACCATATAATACAGTGTACAGTGAGGTTGGGGTTATTTTTTATATTATGAGAAAAAATTAAATCATGTTATATATGTCTGTCTTATTAAAGAGGGGCTTCACCCAACCCAACCCAACCCTCAAATAATTTTGCATAATTAGGTCTCATATATTTTTTCTTTCCTTCTTCCAGAAATTAAGAAATTACTAACTCCGCGCATGCAGTAACCTAAAAAAATGATGCACAACTGTTTTTGTTTACATCTATAATTACAACAGAGGAAATGCGGGTGTTTCATAGTAACCATATTGTCCCTTATTATATAAATAAGACAGAAACACTATGTTTAAATAATCATTTGCATAATGTACTGATCAATTCTATCTCAAAATAAATTCGGATTAGGCGAAACAATGTCACCGCGCCTATTTCAGAAGAGTTACCGCTTATAAAGTTATCTCCCCTTTTGGGATCACTTGTGCGTTTGAAATGTGTATTGATTTGAGAGACCTTCCTGACTGACAAATTAAATGCAAAAAGACAAGGGCAAGGCGGCTATAGATATTATTGAACTTGGTATGATTTTCTTCCTTTTTACGTGTACTTCATGAAAACTGATGCTCATTTGTTGAGAAATGAAGGTTTAATTTGTAATTTTTATCGAAATGTACAAAAATGCGCTATTTTTGCAACAATTAGCCAGTTTTCCTACGAATTTGCAATATAAACGAGTTTTACAACTGAATGAACATTGATTTCTATGATGTATAGATAATTTTGAATAAGTAGTCATATTACTTATTCCAAGCTTTGTTTGTCTTGCCCTTGTCTTTTTTGTCTCAAATTAGCATTGACGTTTTTTGTCTAAAAGACGCCCACGTGACACTGAAAAGTCACGTGACAGTCAAATTAAGACATGGTCAAGTTAAGTCAAGTTATCTTTGCAAAATGAATCAAAAAATAGTTTAGAAAAATATATCATGCAGAAAAAAATAAAGCTAAAACGAACGACCTCCTTTTAGTGCTGTTTGAAAGCAAAATGTTGCCTTAACTGTCCTGCGTATCTGACCCCCCTGTTTGATACATAAGATGATATTAAAATATTTGTGCGCATTTTCTAAGTAAAAGTCAATTAATTTAGATGTTCAGCTATTATTTTATTTTCGGAGATTTTTGTAATAGATAATAATATTAAAACATTAATTGTTTATTTTTCATATAGTAAATATGCAGTTAATTGAACAAAAACATTCAATAGAAAACCATGGTTCTGCCTCCTCTAGATCATTTTATACAGATTGAGGTATCCCAGGATGAGAAGGAACCTTTCCAATAAAAACACATAAGCAAGAACAACGCCAGGTGACGGTATGTTGAGAAACTTAATACTGTGAACGTATTGTATTTGGCGTGTACGATATTTGGCGAAAATAAGTTTTGAGCAAGTTGGCGTAGATTTGGTTTAGCGTATTCCTGAATGTGACTATTCTTATACATATATGCATGACATTTAGCGATGCACTTGATTTAACGGGAGCGGTTTTCCGCGAAAAACTGTATAAAGAGTACAAAGTCAAATGTAGTACGTTTACAGTATCCTGGTGATAAAGAATCCATACGCTAACTGAATGACAGAGCTGTAATATGTATTTGACGTTATTGTATTTGAATAACAGCAACATCGACAACTACAAGTGAAACCATTCTAATGACATATCTTTTAGCATGCACATTCTTAACAGAGAAAGCAATTCAAAATCATGTTCATAATCTTAAAACAAAAACGACAAATTTCATTTTACTCAATGCAATTAATAAGAAGATAATTCAGAGTTCATTCGTATAGAAAGTGTCTTATCTGCTGTATGTAAATATTTTGTAGTTAAACAGTTTTACTTTTTTTTAAAAAGTTTTTTATTCATTCCACAATGTAATCTTGCACTAGGTTGCATGACGTCGTCATCATATAAGTCAGCAGGATCAGTTATAAACTAACACAGTATATGTTCATCTACAACATATCATCGTGGGATGGGGGGGGGGTGGGGGGTGAAGGATTTATTCATGTCAATCAGATCCAACGGCATTTGTAATGAATGAATAATATTATGATGTTGACTTAATTGCTCTGAACATGCACTATTCCTTTTTTTCTCATTGATTTGCCATATGACTGAATATAAGAATTGAAAGGGGGAGAATCTTTATCTAGGCATTGATTTGTACTTTACCGGGTATGATTTGTCGTAGGTACATGTTGATATGATACCTTGATTCTATATTCCGTTTCCCAAAAGATTCGACGAACGCGCGCCCCCTGTCATCATAATGTTACACTACATGTATCTTGCAAGTCTAGAAACACAAATCCCGAAAGAAGGAAGTACAAACGTCAAACTTGCATCGAACGGATTGTGAATTAGAAATTTTAAATTACCGAAACCAAATAAGTCTTACAAATGACGATTTTCAAATTGTTAAAAACTATGTTCGAAGACTCAATTACACAGTTACAATTAACATATTTCCATTTGCAATTAACAAATTACGCATTTAGCAAACATAAATAAATAATTACATTGATAGAATATTGAACCCTTTAGCTTTCCATAATCATATTATAATCACTATTTCGTAACTGATAGAAGATTTAACAATAATATAAAAGAAAGATTGTCGTGAAAGCAAAAGAAAAAGAGACTTAGGTGTTATAAACTTGCCGCAATCACACCTTAGCAAACGATTACATGCTGTTTTGTTTTTGTTTGGGAGCTCAGAAACCTTAAAAAAACCCAAAGGTGTCCTATCAACCAGCATGCAATCGTCTTTTATCTCATACGTATGGTGTATATTACCCGTGTGATAAACCTTTGCTTTATCAAACGGTTGATGCTTTATCAAATACTTCCGGTCCGAACTATTTTTGACACAGCCCCTTGCTTCAACGCTTCGGTGACCTAATTTTAAAGATTTTCCTGTATATTTCACATCATTTTTTCTACTACCAAAAATTGATATAAAATGGATTTTGTCGAAGATTTACATTACAAATATGAAGACAAACACATACACGTGTAATGAATATAACTGCAAATCACGTTAGCTATCAAAGAGTTCATCTGACGACCTCGACGCAATGAAAACAGAACCCTTTGGTTGTGTTCTATACAAGAACTTACCGATATAATTTTTCCCAGGACTTTTATTTCGGTGAGCATCCTTATTCAATATTTTAAACTTCGTATCATTTGACTAAATGTGCTTATAAAACATCAACAACTGTTCCTCGTTCGAGTCAATTCAAACCAACGAGCAATCGCAACCAGGGGCTGATTCAGGATTTGAAGTTAGAAGGGGTGCCAGTTTTTAGGCAGGGGGTCCGGGTGGCTTCAGGGCGAAGCCCTGGTGGGGGCCGAGGGGGCGAAGGCCCCCGGAAAGTCCTGGATTCTACAGATTTTGTACTGTAAAAATGAAGCCTTTATATTTAGACTTTTGAGATATTTCTTCTCGTGATAATTCTTAAAAGTAATAAAATTATTTTCACTTTTTCAAGGCTTTTAGATTTAAGACCTGCAGTAATCCCATCAAAATCCTCTGCCATGCAGATATATAAGAAACATTTCCTTTTATTTTTTTTCCTACGAATGACTGTACATTAATCAGTTTAAAAATCAAGTTCAATGAGACGATGTAATGAAGTATAAAAAAAGATAACCATGCCAGCTTGTATAAGGATAAACATGGAAGCTAAAAACACAAGCTAGTATAACCAATTACTAAAAGCTGAACACCGCTTGTAAATAGGCACCGTCACACAGGTACCTGGTATATAAATCCTTACATTTCGTTACACCCGATTGCACACATGAAACTCGTGGCCGACGTGTAGTATTCCCTTCGCGGTCTTTGGATTGTATGCATTTAATTCTTATTCTATGTGCATATTCTGTTTGTAAATAATGCATTGACCAATTTATTTAATGTTAGTATTCTCCTGGCTTAAAAAAATGCGTAAAATTTTATAATTTCATCGCGACCGAGTAACACGGCGAGGCAAGATGTACGTCCATACAGCAAAGTACTTTGAACTGTTTAGAGGTCTACGCCTTATATAGGGGTTGTAGGGATAGCAGTGATGAAAGAGAAATATGACGGACAGTGCCTATTTAGGAGCGGCGTTTAGCTCTAAAGGTGGGTGACTGGTCACATTTGAACCAAAGGAGAGCGTAACTAAAATGAGCTCTTTATTTACGTTACACGGGTCTTCTTCATGCTATACCATCGAAATGAGTCTAATGTAGAGAAAACCCATGAGTTTCCAAAAAGTTGATAATTAAGGTATCCGATCCATAATAGCCCAGGTTCAATGAATCTGGATGCATGACAGATATGTATGGTCCTAATACTCAGTATACTTGGACATAATTTTCATAATAAGTATCAGTATGTAAGAGCGGAATGTGTCCTAATAATTGACCTTTTCCTGTTCTTGAGGAGTTGCCCCCCTTTGCTTTTAATCTATAAAATTCAATTCTAAAAAAATCTATACGGTATAAAATTTGTTTTAAATAGTTTTTCTTTTTCTAATGATTAAATACATCTTTCCACCAGAGCATTTATTGATATTCTAAGTATTGACTTTTTTGTTTTAAAAAATGTGCTTGTCCCCATGGACCTTAATGCAATCTTCATTAATTGATTACTGCTTAGTTAATGATATTTTTGAAAATTTCTCTCGGTAAATCTTTTTCTACTCTTAAATGTTTTGAATTAATATAAGAGTATTTAATACTTGATTGATATTCAAGGTTAGAAAAATTAGGTCCTAATATGGATCGGATACCTTAAGACTCGCACAAGTTGTACATTTTGTTTGCCAGAAGGAGTATGATTTATAACTTTATTTGACAATTTTAGGGGGCGCACGCGCCGGATGCGTCCCCCCCCCTTGAATCCGCCATTGGAAACTTTGTGCATGTCAACAATGCATCATCGATTAATCTAAAAAAAATCAATTCCTGTCATTTAAGGGGCTGTCTCAAAAGCTTCACAATATAACTCAAATCGTATGAGATAAACGGAACATCTGATTGTGTGATTTTATATTTGCTTTATCTAACTCGTTGAAATGGTTATATTCGCGAGGCTTGCCGAGCGAATATATACACCATTTCAACTCCTTGGATAAAGCAAATATAAAATCACATAATATGGATATCCTCTATATTTTTTGTGATTTTTGTTGTTGTTGTTAGACGCCTGTTAGCATAGGTGTAATTGAATCATCCCGAACATCAACGGACGTAATGAATGCAGACTAGTCAAGTTCGTGAAAGGATCCAAATGATGTCGGTACAAAACGCATACGAACGCTTTGTTGAAGTACTTTAAGTGAGTCCAATATCGCCATGTATGGAATTTACTAACCAGGTATCATTCCGTACCCGGTCACTACATGACTATGTATCTAATAATCTCAATCCAGAGGTAAGATTGGCAGACTTGGAATTTAAAAACAGTACAAGGCGCGGAGGGAAGGGGTTGGGAGTGAATGAATAAGATTAAATTATTTGGTACAAACTTAATACTTAAGTGTTCTATATGGTTTTTCTATGCGACACAACTTTTTTTATCTTTATACAATAATCAGTAAGTTAGCTGATGATTGGTTTATGAATAAAAATACCCATAGATAGGAAATGGTGATATTTGTTCTATTTATTTTTTAAAGGCACATTCATAAATAAATAGACGTGCCTTAACAGATGATTTTTTGGTGTGATGAACAGAGGCCTTGGATATAAATTGCTGGAGGATAGGCTCGTGGAGGAGAACTTGCTATTTGTAGAGACAGGATTAGGAAAATGCCGATCATGTCTGTATTATTGCTTTGTTTTCCAAAATCTACTCATATGTTTGAAATTGTACATTAAAGTAATCATCTGTTAATTAATGTTTTGAAATTTTCTAAATTGTTCTGACATTTTAATCATGAATAAATGAACCCTTCAACCACATATTCAATGACATTTCTTGTTTCTACTCATAGTTAAAGAAAACCTACCAATTCACCGACTTGTAATTTTACTCCACGTACTTGAATTAGGCCAAACCCTTGACGAATTGAAAACAATGTGCATGTTTTTCCAATCATGACCAATGCTGTTATTTAAACGATGTGTTTCCATCCATAGGATATTAATTTCAATCATTATAAATAAACACTTTTCATATGCATAACTTAATAATAAATATGCATTTGTGACATGAACCTTTAATATTCTGAGCATTTAATTCCACTTAATTTTTGGAAACATAAATTATGTTATTAAAAAACGTTTAAATATTGTTTTTGAGAAAGAAAAAAAACTGAAGGAAGAAGAAAGAAAGACGGACAGAAAAAAAGAAAGAAAGAAAAAGATAGGGACATAGAGAGAGGGTTATTGTAATCGATGTACCCATGTCGCTCTACAATACAATAGTTATTTGCTACCGTACCTAAGCAATGCTTTTTTTTTTAACAATTTTAAATGCTCAAATCTTTTACCAGACGGAAGGGACGTCGTAGGACTTTACAAAATAGAATAAGACGACCGGAATTTGCCGTAAGACTAGTGTTATATCACATTTGTTGAACTCTAAAATATAAAGCAATTGCATACTAATGTAACATTAAGAATTGGGTCATTATTTTTTAAAGATATAGACTGCAACGATGTGTGCATACAAATTGAGTAACGCGCGTTAGTGCGTTGTGAAATTTTTTGTTTGCACATACCGTTGCAGTTATTAGACTATATAGAATAACAATAATATTTTAATGCTTATATTTACATTTTTTAAACTTCTCTGTCTTGTCTGCAGAGTTGATTAATGTCTCAAAATTCACGTTTTTATTTTGAGAGTAAGTTCAAATTAATGGAACAACCACTCTAACGGCCATAAGCGTGGGATTTGATTTTTGCTGGCGATGTCGCAGTTAAACATAATGAAAAAGTGGCGTCATAATAAAACTCAAAATCAACCTATTAGTGTCATGTATGTGATATGGTGTTATATATGCAGTAGGTTAATTTGATATTGTAACAATTGCAGTGAAATAAACTTATCTTATCATTTGTATATATTGGTTCCGAAGCACTGTTTGATTAGCAAACCAAATTCATTTCTAACGTATACGAAAATATATTGGCTATGTCTCAGTTTGACGCGTAAACTAGTCTTCTTAATTTACTTACCATAACATTCATTTGTTATTTTTCATTTTAGCGTTAAGCTATCCGTTTTTGTTTTTTTTTAACGACCAGCATTTGTACCCATGTAGCAGTTGAGAAACTCTCACGTCAGCATTAAGGGGAGACAGTACGTTAATCGCGTGACTTTTATCGATCACATGACAGTTATTATAGAATATATAGTAATTGGTAATAAACATTGTGGAAGTCAAGTTGTTTAAATAGTTCATATAATCTATAGTTATGTGAAGAAAACAGTTCCATTATATTTGTGTCCATTAAAACCCAATTTTTCAGTGTTTTTTTTTTAGTAGGCTGACATAATCTGATCAGTTGTATTATGTAAAATTTCCTAATTAAAAGCACATAAGTTGAGGAAATTTAACGTTTTAAATTTTATAAATGTAGATGTACAAAATCATAAGTGGTTGATAGAATCATAGATATATTCTAATTTAATATTATATTATCAATCTTTCGTCAAGATATGTCATCTTGATCCATAGGTTTGAAAGGTTCATCTCTGTTTTGTTTTAGCGTTCTTCGACATCATTTAATTATTGCCAACCAACACACAGACGTTTTGATGACATTTTTAGGACATGCACATTCACACCAGTAAATCGATTTAAAATGATGTTCATAATTTTAAAACACAATGGACGAATGCCATTATATTCTCACCCTAACAATTAAGAAAATAATTTAAACTCATTCTGTAGAAAACAAATGTTGATATTTTAATTCTATTTGTAACAAGCATTTTGATTGGCTAGACACACAGACAAAAAGGATTTACTGCGAATAACAATTGAATTGACCTATAGGACCGGTATTGCTTTTTGTCTCATATCGATTTCCATTCCACTTCTTGATTTTAGGCCATACACAGCAAACTCTTAGGTTCTGGTTCTCATAATGTATAGTGATTGAAAAAAAAAGTATCACAGTCGTTGTTCGAGCAGTATGAATTATGGTCGCTTTTTTTACTTCATTATCTTTAAATTTTATTTTAGTTTACTTTCTATAATACGATCCATGTTCTTTATATGCGTTTATTTACAACCAGGGACATATTAACAACTATCGAAAGTCTCGCGTGACGCGATTTCAAAGGTCGCAAACCTTTGACTCTTTGCTACAAATTAATTTTTCAACAGAAATAACAGAAAGAATGATGATTGTAGATGTATAAGGATTTTTTTTGAGACGTTTGAACACCATCATCATTCACTGTACATTCAACTGAACTCTTTTTCGTATCAACAGCTGCATCCTTTGTATAAAGGGACTTACCTGATGCCGGGATGCCAAGGGGACGGATTTCAAACTCTAACTAACCCACCCCCATTTTTTCTAATCTATAAACCTCCTGCATTTTAGGCATAAAATGTCACCAATGCACACATTCTTTGCAAAGAACGAACTGCATCTATTTTGCAGTACTTCTCTCACAATTGTTCCATTTCCTATAGATGTTCTGGAAAAGCAAACGCAACAGTTTTTGCTCTGCATGATTTTTTTTACGTGGCACCTGTTTTGAGTAACACAGAGTGAATGATTCTTGTCCTCAAACAAAGCGTGCTTACACCCAGGTATAGTTCCGGTTGATTGCTTTTACATGTAGTTAAGTACATACTTTTTCCATCGATATCTTTAATTCAAAGAGCAAATGTGCATTTCAGGAAGAAGATCGAAATTAAATATACAAAATGCACAATTCTGCAAAGAAAAAAAGAAAAGATGTTTATAAATGCCGTTATTTTTAATAAAAAGAAAAAGTATGCCCACAGATGGAACGAACCAGGACACAAAAAGCATCACGTGTTACATAGCTAGGTGTTAAACCAACTGAGCTATCCAGAACTAACACTCTTTGGTGTAAATATAGACCATTATGATAGAAATCAGTTTCCGAAATTTTTGTCGGTGTTTTGTAAAATTCGACCTCGGGGCCAGGGTGCCCCTAAAAAAAATCTATCTTAATTTATTCCTTTGAACAAAACCTATCAAAATATCTTAGTTTTATTTAGGGGCAGGCCGGTCCTGAAGGATATCTAGGTGAAAAACCATGAAGAAATATACCATTTTACTGAGAAAATGCTGTTTTCGCCAACTTCGAAGATTAATAATAAAATTGCAAGAGCAATATGATAGGTTCAAAATGCAAATTCGAAAAATTAAGAAATATGTACGATAGAAAATAACAAAAAACTTTTGATTTTCAAAAGTGATTTTTCCGGGAAATCCAACTCCCCTATAGGTCAATTCATATAGGTTATATCGCAATAGATCCTTAATTTATTTTGTATAACCTAGGTAGCTATATAGCCACGCCCCCTTGACAACCCCAAGCCGGAACTACTTTTTTTGTGTGTGCATGTAAATATTACATATGCAAATACATGTTTGTACATTATTTACAACTTGGACATTAAAGCAAATAAAATTCTCAAAAAGTAAAAATTCTCCAACATCATTACTGATGTATTAGTTTTAGCATGATTTCTTACTCTATTTATGATATAATTAGCTTAAAAAATAAGGATTTATTTTAAGTAAGTGATCTGGCCACAGAGCGTCTGCTTTGTTTACAAACACAATATGGCAGCAAATTTTAATGTTAATTACGATTTTAATCAATTGCAACACCTTGAACAAACAACTGGCGACGATCATGCTTTGGAGTGCCTCCTTGTTGATGAGTTTTCACTTCAAGAAGAAGAGGTAGGCCAGGTTCATGTATCTACATCATCTGAAGATGCCATCCAAGAACTGCAGGATGCATTTTCTGTTGAAAGAAAATAAAACTTTGCACCACCGAAAATTCATAACCCATCAGGTCAAAGTAAAAGATTCAAAACAGTAACAGAGGAAGAACTCATTGATCTTCAAGAAAAAAAAGGCAGTCACTCTCTACCAAAAAAAAAAAAAATTAAAATGGGGTGTGAAATTATTTCAAGGTAGGAAAAGATTTAATTAAAAAAAGATTATTTATTAGTTCATAGGGGTTATTAAAGTTAATTTATCAATACACCATAATTTTAACCCAGGTTGGGAATTGCACCCTAATCTCTTATGACGTGACCATAAGCGCTTTCTTTAAGCTAACCAGGTATTGTTGGTGTATTGACAATCTTAACCCCTACTCCCTATATTTTTCTAGATTGGAGTATGGAATGCCTGGGATATCCTATAGATTTTGAAAACATTTTTGCCAATGAATTAAATACGCTTCTAGGGAGGTTTTATGCTGAAGCAAGTCCCATGCAGTCAGAAAAACAAACGCCTGTTCAAAATATCGAATACCTCAAAAACTCATTTAAGTCCATAGATCAGCCATCAACAGATACCTAAAAGACTTAGGACGTGATTTTGATATAGTGAGGGGAAGAGATTTTCGCACTATTAACAACATATTAGATGGAAAATATAAGAAAAATCTGCAGGATGGCCTTTCAAAGCCTACACAACATAAGGATCTGATTTACAAAAAAATCCTTCTTACCTTTTTGATACAGAAAATCAAATCACACTTAGCTTCAGAAAATGGTTCATAATTTCCATCCAATTTGTCACACGTGGATTAGAATTCCACCATCAGCTGAAATGGGACTCTTTAGTTTTTAAAAACAGATGAAAATGGCGAGGAATATGTCACTGTATCCCACGAAACAAAAAAACAAAAAAAAAAAACAAAAAAAAAAACAAAAAAACTGGCAAGGTGGTGTTGACTCTACAGAAAATCCAAAAGAAAAGCGTATGTGTGCTGTGCCTAGAGCCGGAGAAAAGTATCCATTAAGGACACCGAAACTCTTCTTATCAAAACCTGACCCAAATGAAGAGTTCCTGTTTAACTAGTGCATTAAACCTGCGCTCTCTTCCCCGAAAACGGTAGAAATTTGGTAAGACAACGTTCCACTTATACCTTATTAATGTACCCAATTTATGGCTGACATTTCAAACATTCTATTTGCTCCCGAAGATATACAGCCCACTACTTACGAGCTACAGCTATTCAGGGCATGAATGGTGAGGGGTATGAAATCAGACATATAATGTATATGAGCGGACATAAGAGTGAAACCTCTGTTAAAAGTTATAACAGAGATTGTTACCACCATCCAAAAGAAAAAACATTAACGACACACTTACCCGTCAGCTAATCACATGCTATCTCGTGTTCCCATTTCCGCTTCATCATCCAATCCTGTTGTAGTTTTCCTTCAATCCTCAAACATTTTTTTTCAGCAGGATTCATGGAAAACTCCACATTCAATAGCTGCGATTTTAATTTTGAAAAATAACTCTCACAGTCATATGTTGTCGATGAACATCCAAGATTTCTGCCATCCTCTTCAGCTGCTCGTCGGCCGTTGCTTAGCATATTCATGCGCGTGTTACAGTTTTTATGTAAATTTAAATTTTATGCAAAAATAAATAATTTCTATCTTTAATAATTCATTTTTTAAAAATCTTTAATTAAATTATAAGGAATGTTTTAAATTTTTGCCTAGATTTTCCGATATAACCTGGTTTGAGGCAGTGCACGCTTTTTTATAATCCGCTTGAAAGTCATTTGACTGGGGACTTTAAAGCCATACAAGCTGTATTTCTTTTCATTTAGATTGCCGTTCACGATGAAAACTCCAGCAATTTTCTTGTTAGTGTTCTTTCTTGGAATGATACTAATTCTTCAACATGTAGAGGGAAATTTGGCAGATGAACCGGTCCAGAGACAGTGTAAGAGAGTAGTTTCATTTTAAGTTATCTAATTTTTGAAACGTCAATAGGTTCATTTTTTTTTCTTTAAGAGAACTGGATGGCTGTGACAATTTTTAAGCTATGTTGATCTCCTAGCGACAAAGACCTCTTTTTATATATATATATAGAAACGAATTAAAAATTTGGAATAAGACTTTTTTTAAATAAAGTAGTAAAGTGTTTGGCTCAAAATCATATTGAAAATATAATTAGATCTAATGAATATTTTGTTAACCATCTAGTCTTATTAAGGTAGTGACCCATACCCAACCATATTTATAAATTACGTAGATCATTCCTTCATATTTTCAAACATGTTTTTGAGGATATATCCTTATCAAATTCAATTTAGTTAGCTGGTCCATCGGCTTTATAAAAGCTACGACCTTTGCCAAAAATAGAACAGACTGCGGAAAATGGTACTTTTCTATTTAAGAATACTTTTAGAAAATCATTTTTTGACTGATATACCATGTTAAATTAACAGATTTATTTTTGGAAACAAATGGTTTCATGTTTCACTCGCTTATTTATTGATAAATTGACAATTTTGATTGCGAATGCGCTAAACTGGAAAACTTTTCAAAGAGAATTTAGGCTCTTCTAATTTTAAGAATGTTCAGAATTCTCTGAAATATTGATGTCATTTGCCACATTAAATCCTTTATCAATAAAAAAGTACACTAAGTATAGTCTTTTTCAGATCACATTGAGAGTACTATGCAAAATCATTGCGATACATTTTTTGAAAAAAAGAGTTTCGTAAAATATTAACTTGCTGTAGGTTTGTTATTTTATCACTCTAAATTATATATTATTCTCATTGTTAAATACAAACCATGGATTAAATAAATCGTTGGTCAAATTATATTATAAAGATTGCATAAGATGGTTTTTTTAGATATTGGTTAGTTTAATGAATCGAGATCGGTATTTAGAAATTGCAGCAACATGCACAAACAACACTACATGTAATTACCTCATATGCTTTCAAGACGAATCCTCTATTCAACTATTTTACTAGGTTTAAAGACTGTTCTAAAATAATGGAAAAACTTTTCTTTGACGTAAAGTTTAATTTCAATTTTATTTTATTTCATTTTTTTTTTGGTGGGGGGGGGGGGTATTTTAATGCTCGTAGCTAAGCGTATACAATAACTAAAATTATATAGCTTTAACATGGAGGTCAAACTATTTCCTTTCTAATGTTTATTTCCGTAGATGCATTGGAATCGATCTCAGTCAGGATTTGGATAAGTTTATGGACTTTCAATGATTTTTTTTTTTTAGAATAACCATTCAGTTTACGATTCAACTTCACAATGGATTAATGTTTATACAGCTCTATTAAATAAGAAGGCGATCCATATTTCAAATATGCAATTAACTCAGCCGGCTTTATTTTCTTTCCATTAGGTTTTTTGGTTACAATAGTAAATATTTTAATTGATTTGTTAAAAAAATTTTTTAGGTTAGCTTGGTTTCTTTCATTAAATGTTTAATAATTCGTTTATGTCTCAATTAAATCGGACATGGACAAGACGTTAGAACGCGTTATCTACGTCAGACGTTGTTTTGTAACATATAGATAATTACCTTAAATGTAAAAATGTGTTTTAACCACGGATGAAATTTTATATCAGTAAATTAGAATGAAATATACAAATTATAAGTCATGTGTTTTTGAACAAAATTCCGTTAAATTATCTTCAATAATATTGTTCATGCATCCTAATCCAAAAATCAAACATTAACATTTCGTTCTCTTATTTTTCTGGGCAATTATTCAGTAAAATGTTTAAATACCTATTGTGTTTTGGTTTACAAATTTATTTGTCTTTAAATGTATTTATCTTATCTTGATTTTATTCAGATTCTCCTGTAAACAGAAGACAGAGAGATTTGTTTGGAGATTTCCTCAGCACGAAGTTAAGAAGGAATACTATTTATAATGCTGGCGGTTAAATTTGTCGAACATCACGACCACCACGACCGAGACTCTGGCGAAGACTCCGATAAATGTACTGATTACTTATGGTTGAAAGGCGTTCTTATCACCCTACCTGTGAATAATAATAATTCAATGTATATCGTCAACGTTCTGAAACAACAAACTTTTGATTGTTGATGAAGAATAAAACTCAAAATGTATAATTGTTTTTGTCTTTTGAAACTGCGATGAGCATAAAGATAAGCATGTGATATTTGGGAGATATGAATGAATACTGCAACATTAAGGAACCAAATCCGAGGTCTAGTCAAATATAAGCTTTTTGGCTCATTTCTCACATGCGTACCAAGGTCACACATTTTAAATGTTTTTATTCGTGTCAAAATATTCATTGCGGAGATCGTGTAGATTTTTAATAAAATGCATATACCTGTGTTGACTCTTCAAAGTTTTATGATAATGGAAGTCCTTAACTTAGTGTAAAAAATATTACTGTATCTTAGTTTGGGAGAATTTTAAGTTATCGATTAAAAACAGAATGTTTTCAATAAAATACAAATAATATAATGAAATTTTTTTCTAGTCTGATTAGTCAAATACATTCAGAATGCCTTTCATTTCTCAGAGATATTATGATCGATTACTTATTATTATATACATGTACTTTGGAATTTGTTTGGTATCCGGGTTATTATTTTATATAATCTCAAATTTAATACTGTTTTATTTTGAAAATGTAACAGTTCTCTTTTATTATACTTTCATGTTAAATACTGAAATCTGATTGGTTTAGACGCAGTTGACAATCCGTTCTAATACCCTCAGCGTTAGCAACACACTTGGCAACGGGCCGATAGAACGAATTGTTACATGCGCGTAAATTATGCGCGTACGGTTCGCCTTAGAACTTACGTCTTTTCTATATAAAAACATTCAAATTTGCTATAAAATTAAGACATTCAGTATAATAAAATAAATAGTGCCTGTTTGGGAGGGTACCAGTTGAAATTGACACCCCTCGAAAACCATTGTCAACCTCCGCTTCGCGTCGGTTGACAATGGTTTTCTCGGGGTGTCAATTTCAACTGGTACCCTCCCAATCAGGCACTATTTATATAATGGTCATGATACATCTAAACTTGAACAGGAAAAAATAACTCAATAATGACATTGCATTGTATGGAACACATCTTCGCTAGCCAAGGGTTTTCGGTCCACTCTGCTCCCCCTAAACCCTTGGCAGATCTCATTACGAAAACTCGGTGACAAGCTCTGTTTTATGATTGGCTGCATCTGCGAGTAGCTGATCCAATCGCAGCGTTTAAATTAAAACAGACGCTTGTAAATAAACTTTTAATGAAACACACTTGTAACAAGTTGAGGCACAAGTGCTCGAGTATAGTGCTTCCCTAACGATGGTCCAACTGGATCGCCTTAAAAAACGATATATTTCACTGCATGATATTGAACAGAGATTTACAAACTTGTCAAGGCTCGCGTGATAGTATGGGAAGTAAACATGGCGAATGTAGAAGTTGCCTATCCCGTTAATATATGCTTATACTGCTTATGGTTATTGCTTTTCAATGAGCTATATTTTATTTAATTATTATCCGCAATATTCACGACGACGATACCTGGTTTTATAGCATGATTGCTTTCATATATTAGCGATTTTTTCACTCCCGGTACAGGTCCTTACAAACACTATAAATAAAAACATTCCTTGCTTTCTCTAGGTTATATCTTCATTCTTCATGCTCCGATACTCGCTAGTCAACATGTTTTCAAGTTGTATTTATGCCGTAATGTGTATATTACCCGTTGTTTCATTTGATTAAAATGTAAATATGTAAGGGGCGCAACTCAAGTTGCTCGCTAGATAGCGCCACCGCATCACCGAGTTTTCGTAATGAGATCTGCCAAGGGTTTATGGGGAGCGGAGTGGACCGAAAACCCTTGGCTAGCGAAGATGTATGAAACACAAAAAGACAGAGAACTTTTTATTTACTCAGTCTTGACCTTAATGCTTATCTCAATTATATTTTTTAAATATCGATGTCACAAGCAATATTTTGTATTCTTTCAATTGTTATTTCACTTTAATTCCCATGTGTTGTATTTTCTTCGAATTACAATAAAATCTACAAAAAACAATATATATTATCTGTATGATTTGTGAATATATAAGCATTTTGTTTAAAGATATAGCTGTATTTACTAAGATGTTTTCCTGGCCCCGATTTCACAACCCCCCCCCCCCCAAAAAAAAAAAAAACTTAAGTTAAATCTCAGTCTTAAGTCTGAGATTTTTCTCAAATATTTGAGTTTTTTCTCAAATTTGAGAAAACTCAAATATTTGCATTTTACAAAAAAATCTTATTCATGTTTTTTACTCAATTTGAGAAAAAACGTTAAGTTACCTCCATAGAAGACTTAAGTCAAATCTCAATGAATATGTCATGAACATCCTTAATACTGTATTATATTGTCTGTAATGTTCATTTCTTAGATGTATTCTACTTAATAATCAGCGAATATGCAATATATATATATATATATATATATATATATATATATATATATATATATATATATATATATATATATATATATATATATATTGAAACACAATAAAATCCACAGTGGTCGGCGAGTTATAGATAAAAAGTAAAAAAGAAAACACAAAAACACAAAAAACGTTCAATATAGCTTAAGCGCTTTCATTTTAAAATCTTCAGAAGCTATATAATGGAGGTGGAACTATTTCCTTTCTAATGCTTATTTCCGTTATATAGCTTCTGTATATTATATATTATATTAGTTATAATTTGTTAATTATATTATTATAATTAATTATATTAATTATAATTAATAGTTAATTGTATATTATATATTCCGTTATATAGCTTCTGAAGATTTTAAAATGAAAGCGCTTAAGCTATATTGAACGTTTTTCGTGTTTTCTTCTTTGCTATCTATCTATCTATCTGTCTATCTATCTATCTATCTATCTATCTATCTATCTATCTATCTATCTATCTATCTATCTATCTATCTATCTATCTATCTATCTATCTATCTATCTATCTATCTATCTATCTATAAGAAGCACTCAAAAACCAACAACACTCGTTATCTATAGTGTTTAATCAAACAATACACGGTTATAAGATGAGATATAAAATCTATAGTGGAGACAGCTTTTGTAAATGACCGAATGAATATTCACAAAAGTGTAAAAACTAATAGGATTAAAAAAAGAAAATAAAATGGATTAAAAAAACATATAAATTGAATTCATTAATGTGAATATTAATTCAACTTGAATGAATTGAATTATATATGTTAATTCAACTTATTAGCTCTTTCCTTAATCGGTTTAATTTATACGGGTTCTTTTTGTTTTCTTTTTATTTTGATATTTTGTTTTTTGTTTTTTTAATCCATTTTATTTTCTTTATTTTACTCCTATTAGGTTTCCTTTCATATGTAGTTTTTATTTTGTTGTCATGAAGTAGGGACGGGTTGTCCCGAAAATTTGACAATATGTTACTTTATTGTTCGTGTCGTTGGTTTTTTTTTTAGTGCTTATATATATTAATATGTTATCGGTGACCGTTGGGCCGAATGCAGATTTTTTTTTGTTTGAACAGATAAAGTACAAATCCATTTTTGTTCAACAACATTTGTTCGAAACGTACACATTGGATTCATCTTATAAAATTATACTTGTCCTCTACGATACGCTAAACAAGATTAAACAACATCCGTATGGATCATCTCAGAGCGGCCTTTCATGCAGCCAATGAAATACCTGCCGTCGAAATCTTGGCTGGTAGTTAGGACAAGTGTTTCTTTTAAACCGACGATGATAAGTCAACGGGATGCCTCGCTTAGTTAACAGAATAATGTTCATTTACATTTGACGTTTCTAAGTTTGTGTTTTTGTTGTTTGCATGCATTATTAAAGGAAGAATAGCATACCAGACGGTTATTATATCCACTTTTGGCAGAAAAAATAATAATAACTTAGCTGAAAAATAGGGTTATGAGAGACAAAGCTATTAAACTATTGGTATTTTAAGAGACTTGTTTAATAAAGCTGGAATCTGACCGGCTAACATTTTTATTTTTATTCATACACTCATGTACTTAAAAGGTCGCGGAAAAAAGACTTCGTACAGAATGTTGTTACATAGATCTTGTATAGCGTATCGTAGAGGAAATGTTATATCAAGTTTAACTTTAGTTAGATTGCATCTGGATTCGCCTGCCTACGCAAATAACAATAAATCTAAAATTAAGCAAAATGTCCCGTGCTCAGTCTACAACAATAACGTTATATTTCATTTCTTAACCAATATTTGTCTTAGGATATATCCGAGCCGAAAAAAATTGAATCAATATTTTTTTCTTTCTTTTTTCAATGCTTAAACATTTCAGATGTTAATGAATTGAAATTTTGTACTTTATTCAGTATAAAAGATTTATTTTATAATGTACATTTTTTTTTTTTACAATATTTTGATAAGACATACTTGAAACATAACGTATCTTCTGATTAAAGCAATGTTCTAACTTACCTGGAATGTATAATTAATTCATTATGGTCTTCCGTCTTTAACGGAAGACCTTATTGTTTTCGTACTGTTTTTTATTAAGGTCTTCCGTTTCCAAAGGAAGACGCTTTTTTAAAGATTTTAATTGTTTTTCTTCCAATTTCATTTATATTTTCAAGGTATATTGTAATTCTCAAAAGGTTTATATGGCATTATGGAGTTGTCCTCCCTTCACTGAGTATTGGTGTGTAATCAAATTTTAATGTCTTCATTCTCTTTTCAACTATACTATTACATCAATAACAAGTGTCTATGTTTATAACGATAAAAATATAGGTTGGTAGCCTGGACATGAATTGTTACGTTTTATTCATCATAAAATACAATACTTTCATCTTTTATGATCGAACGACATTTGATAAATACACAGGTGATATTACAAGCACGATGCATTGATATTAATGAGTACTTTTTTTCTCAAAAGAAAGTACAATGTAAATTGAAATCACAAAAATCATTAATGTCATAAAAAGTTCATTTACACCTATGTTTCCTTCTATCCAATTACTTTTACTATGTTTGTTGCAACCATAAGCAAGAAACAAACAGCATCAATACAAAAGATTTTTGATTTTTTCTTCAAACTGGCGACTTTATTAATATACGCCTGGTTTCTAAAAAGGGAAAATAACAATGGACACAGATCATTATATATTTTTTCTAGTGAAAATTTCAATATCGGTTGCAAGAAAGTGACGTAATTTATATATTTTTGTCGTCTGTATTACAGAGAAGAATAGTCATGAATAATATTTGCACATACACCTTGTTTATTAATTAAATATTTCTGACACTTTCTGAAAAACATCAAACAGAAACACCAAGACTCACTTTTCCCCTCGTTTTACACAGTGGGAGATTGTCTTTTATGGTTGGTATTTTGTGTTAATATGATTGGCTTAAGTATAGGTAAATGTTAACACAGAGTACTCCATCTGATAAACCATTTCTCATCTTGGCTAATTTATTTGATTTTACGCTTATTGATGTAGATGTTAAATACACATGTTTCTATTTAAAAATACGCATATAACAGTATAAATTTCAAATTAGTGATTGCGCCGTGATATCATGTCGAAAATAATGAATATATTTTTGTTGTAATTGACAAAATTCCAAAGAAATCTTTAAGGACCGAGTGTTTAAATGCTGCTTTATGATGAGTGAGACTTTGATTTCATTGATTGTGTCATCAAATCTTAAACCTATTTAAAAAAAATAATAAATCAGCGCATGTTTTGAACGGCCTTCCTATAAAGGTCCATTTCTGATCAAATATATATAATTATGTGCGCAATTGTTATATTTTAAAAACATTAAAATCGTTTTTAATGAATGCGATACATTCTATTTTGAATTTCGATTACATAGTTTTTAAATATTAAAACAGATATGATGCCACTGTACTATAGTCTTGTTTCTTTTTTTTCCTAAATGCAATACTATGCTTTGTTTTTGTTCAATTAATTGTTAAAAGTAAAGCTGCTCTTACATTATAATGAAAACAAAAAATAAACCTTACAAATACTTAAACCCATTGACGTCACTTAAAACTACTCGTTTTGCTTCTGTTCTATTAGATAACAAACTTTTCATAAGTTGCTCATAAATTTTAATGATAGAAAAATAAACCATACAAATACTTAAACCACTCGACGCCACTTAAAACTGCTCGTAATTCTGAACAAAGCCAATCAACCGACTTGGAGTTCTAGTACACATAATTAATTTAGACCGATCTTTTTGACATATTACAAAAGTGTGTCAACGATGTACATGCACTTTCAATTTATGCAATGATATATTCAAACGATTTGTTTCCGTCCATAATACGTAATTAAATGAATTTGAAATGTACAATAAATTCTAAACGTACAAAATAATTTTGCTATTAATTGTGACATGGTTAAAAGTCCAAAATAATATTATCACAAGCATTCACATGTTTTAAACCATAAATTTTGTTCTTAATAAAAGATTCAATAATATTATCTGACGAGAGAGTGAAAACGAGAGAAAAATAGATTTTTAGTACAATGAACTTACCAGAGTCACATCTTAACAGTAAACTAAACTCTAACATACGTTTCCTAATCCTCGTGATCTCCTTAAGCAACAGCGAGGTCCATATTCATCAATAGACAATCGTTTTCTTGTTTGTTAGACGTCTGTTAGCATTGGTGTGACTAAACCATAACGGACATCAACGGACGTCAATGGATGCAGACTGGTCAAGTACATGTAAGGATCCCAATGAGGTCCGTAAAAAAGCAAGATTTTTTATCGTTTTAGTTTTAATTCTTTATCTCTATTTTCATTCCATATAAGTTTGTGCAATCTGATTGTTCAGATTACAAACCACATGTTACCACATGTTACCTTCACTCTCTAGAGTAAAAGAACAACCGCATATAAAATGACAACGGGATACTTTAAAGACTTTCTATCAGAATAAGGTAGCTTGCGGGATTACTGTCTGTTACGTTTCACGAAATAAATATCTGCTTTTCAAGTTGTGTTAACTGAAATGTCTAGATCGCATTGAGTTATTATATTGGAAATGTTGAATGTCCGTGTGTATAAAATGGGGATGCGGGAATCACAGCTCTCCAGTAGTCGTCTGGAAGTTGTATTTCTGCCTCCTCTTTTTAATGCAGGTAAGATAAATATTTTTGCGTCCATTACCATTCCTTAAAGGTAAAGTATATTGATTAAGGGGCTCAACTTTAATTTTATTTTCAAAGAATGTTTTAATAAATATTGGTTTTGGTTTAATTTCATTCATTCATTTTACAATTTATTGTTGGAATGCAAAATAATAAAAATGTAATTAACTGAATAAAAGTAGTCAACTGGAAGCTGTCTTTCTGTCTCATCTCTTATACAGAGAGGGATACGGGCTACTGTCCATGTAAAGAAGACTTCCCAGTTAAAACACCTCGGCAAGGACAACAAGAAATGTCGGCTTGTTGAGAAATTTGAGATCCAAAGATAGAGATCTTAATACCATATTAATAAATATATATAAATGATATTTCACCTTATGAAGAAATTCAACTTGTATTTGACGTTTTTGTATTTAAATAACGGCAATTTCGACAATTATAAGTGAAGCCGGTTTAATGACATAACCAGTATCATGCACACCTATTAACGCAACGCAGTACAAGTAAGGCTACACATCGCTTTGATATGCGAATGAAGAGATAATGAGATTTGGCGTCATAATTTATACCCCGCCTTCATTTTTCCATATATTGAAAATATACAAACAACAGCAGTTTTAGCAAAAAATACGGTTGATTTAATACTTCATGAGAGAAATATAACTACGACTCACTCATACGTGTATCTATAAATAAACAACAACGAGAATAAACGAAGAATTTCCATAATACGTCTGCCGTATGTGTGAATCTGCGTCTCAAAAGCGCTTGTCAGGCGCTGTATTTGATGTAAACACGTGTAGATCTTTTGATGTTTAATCAGGTATGTAAAATAGGTATACAGTGAATTTATAATGAATCAGATAACTAAGTAATTATTTTATTGTGTTGTATACAATGAATGAATTTCTGATGAATTTATTGTGTTGTTTCAAACAATCGACACGATCGAATCAGTTGGCAGCATATGTACTGACTATCTAAGTTTTATAATACACTTGGTTTTTTGGTGTTTTTTTTTTAATTTGTAAGTAACAGATTAAGACTGTGCGAAAACAGCTGATTTGATTTTCTGAAAATCAGTTGACCCGTTGATGATCAGCTGATCAATAACAACTGTTTGCTCTGTCAAAAATTTTTCTATGACATTTAATATTTTTTGGTGGGTACTTAAGCAACACAATGATATTTTAATCAAAGTAAAACCTTATTTCCAATTGATATCAGATGTATATGCAATATTTAGTATATTTATTAGAAATTCTGTTTACTAGGATATTAGTCAGAACATAATTACTCTATCAACTTGTTGTTAATTGGTCAATCAGAATTATGGATTTATATTTATATGGTTCATATGGTATAATTGATAAAAAATAAGCAAATAACTGTAGCTTCATCTGAGTACTCTAAATGAGGACTCTTTATGAACATGGATGAATGTTAGTGCAGTTACATGCGTCTTGTTTAGAATGTTTATGTGTAACTTTCAAATAATTAAGTTTTAGTGCTGGTCATTTTACCAATCCATGCAAAATAGACCTATAACAGAATGTTCAAATTACTGTTGACATGTTCTAGGCCTATGCAAGTAAATGTCTATAACTTCCCTAAATTACATTTTGTTATTTGCAGAGTAATTTGAAAAGTGAGCATGTGATTGATTCCCAGGCAGTGAAAAAAAGAGGCTGGAAGAAATTGAAAGGTAAGTAATGTAAATAACATACCACAAGTACAATAATTAATCATTAGTCGGATAAATACTTAATATGTTTGTTTTCAATGAGACAGTTCGATTAGGAAAAAAAAATCTCTATGTATGAATGGTTTCATGTCTTGAAAATCAAATGATTAAAAAAAAGTATGTGAATTAACAATACAATTGAAATAGTACATGATGTACCACAAATTTCTCACCATCATATAAACATGGTATGATTTTACTGTAACTGCACCAGCATTAGTAATCTTGTGTACCTACATAAATTAGTGATGGCCAATTAACAGTTAATAAAATATCAAAGCATTTGAAATTTTGAAATAACTATCTTTCTAATATGAAGAGAGAGAGAGAGAGAGAGAGAGAGAGAGAGAGAGAGAGAGAGAGAGAGAGAGAGAGAGAGACTTATTAGCACATTTCTAAGGTTATGTCGAGTAAAATAAAGGTGTCCAAAGAATCTTTCACATTTAAGGGAAGGAATGTTCATCATTTCAAATCAATTTCAACTAAACAAAATTAACTGTTTTTATTAAGATATTTGTTAGATTGTACAAAATAATTCTTCCATTTCAATCTTTTTATCATTTTGATTACATTTACATGTTAACACACTGATAAATATGAATTATATGATGGTGATTTTCATTTCAGTTGTGTTATTGGTTAGCCATGCACTTTTCTCAGAAATACAACTGAAGATGGAAATGATGAAAATCACAACCTGGACTTAAGGAACAGGAAGACTGTTTTTGGAGAGGGAAGAAGAACTAAGAAGTCAAACAATAAACACATTGACATCATATGATACATATACTTGTATCTAATAAAATAAAATAAAAGAAATTGTTGAGTGTACATATGCATGTGTCAAGTTTAAATGTTATCACAAAAAATGTTGTCATTTAATATTCAATCCTTTAGAAATTCTTCAATGAATAAAACAAAATGAATCGAGTATATTAATTATCTTTTTACTTCATAATTTTGTTCATAAAAGTGGAGGAGTACAGACATTTACTTAAATCAGCTACATCGAATTGTATATTAAATTGCTTTATGCTGGTTGCAAACATACATATTAAGGGTGTAAAGAAGAGGGGAAGAGGGTCTTCATCGTCTCACATAGGAAAGTTTAGAATGATTTAAAATTGATATATTGATGTGAACAAAAAATGACTTTGGATCCCCTTTGCACGAATTACAAAATTGTTCTTTCTTCTTAATGAAAAATATGCAATCTATAGTATTAATTTGTGAAAGTGAATATATGTAGCCCCCCCCCCCCCAAAAAAAAAGAGTAATCTCTTATTCATTTTTGTATGAGTTGAATGAAAGTAAATGTGGATTTTAATAAGAGTTGAAAATAGTGTAAATGTGTAGTGCATGGTGTTTATTAAATTGTTTATGGGGAAGGGTCAATTCTTATACATGCGCAGATCTATAGTCCAAAATTCTTACTTATTAAATACACATAGTAAAATGCATAAGACCACCGCCACCGGCAAATAAAGTTATTCCCCCTCCCCGATTTTGTTTATAGATCCGCGCAGGTTATAGAATATGCAGTCAAATTGGGCAAAGAAATGCAACTGACGTTAATTATTCTCAAAACGAAAAAAATGCCATCTAATTAATAGAAGACTATAATACTCCATGCATACGGTAACTTAATAAAAATAATGCATAAATATTTTTGTTTACATCTATAATTACGACAGAGGAAATGGGGGCAATTCATCGTAACCATCTGGTCTCTTTCAAAATAAATAAAACAGCAGTAATGTGTTCAATTAACCATTCACGTAATGTAGTGATGAAATATATCTTAAAAGGAATTAGGATTAGGTGATTAGAAGAGTTATTGCTTTAAAGAGTTCTCTCCTTTTGGGATCACTTGTGCGTTTGAAATGTGTATTGATTTGAGAGACCTTCCTGATTGACAAAATAAATGCAAAAAGACAAGGGCAAGGTGGCTATATATATTATTGAACTATGATTTTCTTCCTTTTGAATAAGTAGGCATGTTACTTACTCCAAACTTTTTTGCCTTGCCCTCGTCTTTTTTTGTCTCAAATTAGCATAGTCGTCTTTTGTCTAAAAGATGCCCACGTGACACTGAAAAGTCACGCGACAGTCAAATTAAGACATGGTCAAGTTTAGATGGCCCATTTTTTTGCACAAACACCAAAAAATAGTTTAGAAAAATTCGACATTCAGAAAAAATAAAGCTGAAACAAAACGACCTCTTTTTACTGCTGTTTGAAAGCAAAATGTTGCCTTAACTGTCCTGCGAATTCAAAACATGTTCATAATCTTAAGGCAACAAAGACAAATTTCATTATACTCAAATCAATTTATAAATACAAATACAAATACTTTATTAGCACAAACACAATTACAATGATTGGCAAAGGTCCAATGAATATATAAGAACATCATTGTATGTTTACAATAACTGCATGTACAGTATAAAGAAAAGATTAAAAGTCAATTCGTAATGAAAATGGTCAATGTGAAGTATTGACATTTTTTTTTAGCAATAAACAAGTTTCAAAGTTTTCATTAAATCTTTATGATTTAATTTAATTACCACGTTGCTCTACGTTAGCATGACATCGTCATTATCGAACGCCGGCAAGCCGAAAAGAAATGAGTTGAACAGTTCAATCTCTTAATGTTTGTTGAAATATTTATATAAATGCGTGTTGGTCACGTAGTCAAATCGGAAGGACTTTATGGTAGGTTTGATCAGGTATCAAATAGTACCGTAAATGTAAATGTACAAAATATCATCGGAGGTTGATGGATATGATAAACAAAACGCCAAAAAAAAAAATAATAGCTGGGCTACCATGGTGCAGTCAAGAGGTTTATTAAATTATGTTTGTTGGTTATATGATTATTCATATCGATACGATCCAGTAAAATGGTACCAGTAAAAATGTGTAATTCCTTGAATATCTAGTTGTTTTACAGTTTCAATACAGTAAACTGTTCAATTGTATCATTTTTATACCAAAGTGTGGCAATCGTCCAGCTAACAAAATATAAAAAGTGTAGGAACTGATTCTAACTCTTTCATAGCATATATATATATATATATATATATATATATATATATATATATATATATATATATATATATATATATATAATCATCATCAGTTGGCGAAGAAAAGACCAGATGGATAGCACACGACGTTTTATTATTTGGGGAAAATTAATATTTGTGCATTGAATTGAACCAATCATTTGTTTATTGTGTTAGGCGTTTGTTCTTAAAAGAAATACATGTATAAGAAATGAAATAGGTGAAGCTGTGTTTTCCGACAGCATATTTTTGTACTGATTCAATTAATACAGGAAATAATAATTTACACGACTTCCAGACACATTTCCGATATACTTATCTCTTCATCCAAGTTCACACATTACAATTACAACGCCCTCAAATATTTTAATGACTAATTAGTAATTCGTCTATCCCTTTCCTGTGGTTTTCCAATGAAAGTCCTGTGACGGAGGACTATAAAGCGATCGATTCTGTTATTTTCTTTTCAATTTAGGATTGTCGTTCACGATGAAACATCAGACATTTTTTCTAGTGTCCTTACTTGGGGTGTTACTGATTCTACAACAAGTGGAGGGAGTTTTGGGTAATGAAGCAATTCAATCTAATGGTAATATATTATTGTCAGTCTAATCTAATTTAAATTATGAACCTAACTTTATTCCTTAAGTTTTCCTTTAAAAATAACCATCGTCTCTCAATCAGGAATACAATTTTTCATAGGTAGATTAAGATAGATGAAATACGTTATTTCATTTTTTGTTTCATCAAGACAGTGGCGAAATATTATTAAGAAATATTTACACCTACCGAGTATGAGTCCCTCTATTTGTTACGAAAATCGATTGAAATTCATAGCTCTGTAGAAACTGACAGGACTGAAATCTACAGGTCCCGTTTATCGGTTGGTCGAAACCTTCATCAACCTAAAAAAAATCACGAACTGCACGAAATAATGATGATGTCAGTCTCAAATTCCCATGGGGGCGATTTGTCTGTTTCTTTTAGCTAACATACTGATGTACACTAACAGTAATTTCATTTCCGGAAAAGGACTATGTGCGGTATTATGCATTTTTTGCCCATAAAATTAAAGTTTTATAAAGTGCTTTAAAAAAAAGGTGGAAGATAATTAAAATCATATTGAAAATAAGGGTATAAAAGGTAATTACCACAGTGACGTCATAATGTAGAAATGACGTCATGAGGATTGTCTTGTTTTGATAAATTGATGTTTTGTAGCAAAATATGGGTGTTTTGCGATGGTTTTTCGACAGGGAAACATCGAGCGCAGGCTTGCTCAAGTACCATTTTTTTAGTATAATGTGTATAATTATCAGAAGAAAAACATATATTAAAATCGTACTTGAGCAGACCTACGCTCTATACTTCCGAATGCAAAATATAAAGCAAAAATTAAAATATTTTTATTTGTTTGCAAATTTGTGGGAATTAGGTCATTTGGGGGACGTCATAGATAAACAGCGAATGAGCAATGATGACTAAAATCAAGATTAAAGTGATAGGCATCCTCTGTACAATGATTTATGAAAATTTGATTTTTATACGATACTATTTAAAAACTGGTTAAAATTTGGGGATAATATTTAACATACCGCACATAGTCCTTTACATAACTCGCTATCGCGGGTTATACATTTTTCTGCAATGTCGCTACCTTCATATCCCGCATGAATCACCAAAGAAAGCATTTTATTGTTTAATTAAAGTACGAGTTTTCGTAAATATTGCAGAGCAACCTCTGAAGTCCAGATAGTTGTTTTGAAAAATAAAAGTCGAGGCGTTAGCCGAGGTTTTTAAATTTAAAAAAAAAGGTTATTTTAAATGCATTCACGAAAGCATTAAATTTTTTGTTCTAATATTCATATTTTTAACTGCTCAGAACTTCCTCAGATTGTTTTTCCTATAGAGAGACTGAGGTCATTTAGATGGCTGCTCCGTGTAACCCCAAATGTTTTGTTCGTAATAGTTTACATGTGCGACGATCACAGGCTAGTGATCAGAATGATCACATTCCTTAAAATTTTAAGAGTACTTCAATACGATTATATATACTACAATTTATATATTTTTATGAAGAAACACGAAGTGGAAATGTGTTAGAATGTCATCTAAACAGTCACATTGGGCTCTTCGAAATAAACATTTAAGGCAATGCACACCTCTTTTTGACAAACTAAGACGTTAAATTGAAATGGTTTCATTTTTTTACGTTCTGAGATAATACTTTAATAATTAGTGCAATTCTGATATTTATCTCTGATCTGATAATATACTGATGACGTTTGAGATACATTGTATATTGGAGAATAGTAGCCGCGGTTTCTTTTTGACTTTGGTAATAAATATAGTGGAATGTTCAATCAGTTTGAAATAATATCTTTAACATTTGCTATAGCTACATATTCTTATTACCTAATTCAGATTGAGTATTTTTGAAATCGCATTGTTTTTTTGGTTCTGGGCACGTGATTTATAGAATGTCTTACACGTACCTAATAAAATTTTTATCCATAACCCAATACTAGCAGATGATATGAATTGTATGGGTTTAAAATATAAATATTTACCATGCAGAAACGGAAAATAACATTTATCTTCTCTTGTTTCTGCAATAACATTATATATTGATGTACATTTTAAAATATACCAACCAAACTATTGGATGTCTTACATGTAGCGTCTAGTTCAACAAACAGTAATAAATGTATATTATGAAATTCGTTTTAAGGTTTTTTGTAATATGACATATAGATGGATTTCCGCATCATTTTGATTATTTTTTAATTCTTTTAGATGGCTCCAGATTTAAAATAAGACATCCAATGATTAGACATAATGGTATGTCTGGAGTTGATGGAGCGATTCGCCGAACACCACGACCGAGACCTGTAAGAAGGCCCTGAAAGCTTTACAGTGGCTTTAAATATACGGACGTTCGAATTGCCCATTTAACATTATCCATTATATAATGGGCACATTTTAAAAAAATAACGTATAACCACAAAGCTCTGCACTACAATGTTACCACAAAACCTCATGAAATCGATGGCCATTGAACATCTCTATCAACAAGATGATTCAGACAATAAAATCCGTTTTCTGTGAAACCCTGATGTACACAAAAATCCTACACATGTGATGTAATAAAGAAGGAACTATTTGTTATAAACTAACCAATATATTTTCATTTTTTCTTAGATTTCAGTTTTCTTATATGCTCTATAATGCATAAATATGTCACATAAAATATAAAATTATATTTCAATCGTAGTCTTCAAAAAACTGTCGAGTATTTTGATAATACTTTACTAAGCGCAATACAAATTGTTAATTAAAGAAGAGCTGAGTAAAAGATTAAAATGGAGAGACATTGAAAATTATAAGGTCACTATAAATATTATTTGGTACAAACTGTTACAGATTACCAGTTATTTTCTTAAGCAAATTTTATAAAAATAAAATCTATTTCTATTTTTTAGCTCGTGATCCTATGAGAAGGAAGGCATATTACTTTATTTTTTTAAAATTTCAAATACAAATTACGTTCTTGGTTATTAAAAAATATTTACGTATTATATTTGGGAAAATTCATAAGTAAACATTAAAAATGAAATTTCTTTTGTAATAAAACAAAGAACATAAGTTACAAATAAGAGGGTTTTGGGATCAAAATTATTTGTCACTTAATCTCAATTAAACGGAAACTCTTTTATTTTTTAAACATTTCTCATATTGTAATTGTAAATTTGTACGGGTAAATATGTTAATGCAAGCTATTTATGACGTCACAATGTATGAAACACAAATAAGACCGTAAAATTCATCCATTTCCTCTTGCTCTTAATGATAGTCTCAATTTATATCTGTTGTCTTCCGATGTTGCAATCAATATATTGTATTTCCAATGGACATATTGTTTAAGAGTTATTTGACTTTGAAAATTGAGTGTTTTGTATTTTCTTTTGAACGAGAATAAAAGCTACCAAAACAGTCAATATCATATGTATGATCTATGAAGATATAAATATTTTGTCCAAAATATATATCTGTATTAACATTTGTTTAGTTGTTTTCCAGATCGTACGTAGTGTGCCTCCTCTTAATAATGTAATAAAACTATGTGAAGCTATTGAAACTATTATTTCAGTACAGTGCCTATGTAACATGTGTAGACTGGTCAATCGTCGTATTTAATTAAGGAAATGGGAATCATTTTTAAATATTATAAAGTGATCAAATAAGGTCGGGGTATTCAATAAAGCCCGAATGGCTTAATGGAAGATTTGATCACCTCGTAATATTCACCTACATCAAACTCTGAACCTCTTGTGGGGCCCAATAATTGTCCAAAGACCCAGTCTAAACAATTGTGAATCAACAAATGTCAAGATGCCTACATATATTTATAACAATATTTAAGTTTTTGATATTAATCAAGTTTATTTGCTATGTAAAAATTCAGCCCCGCCCGTATTGTGGCACAATCTTATCCCTGGGGATCATGATTTGAACAAACTTGAATCTACACTATCTAAGGATGCTTCCACACAAGTTACAGCTTTTCTGGCCAATTGGGTGTTGAGAAGAAAATTTCTAAAGATAGTTCTATTAATATTTATGTGTAAAAATTCGACCACCTCCCCTCAACTGTTGTCCCACCCTCCCCTCGGGGATCATGATTTAAACAAACTGTATCTACATCATCTGAATTTGTGTCAAGTTGGGTTGAAGTTGTGGTTCTGAGAAGAAAATGTTACAAGTTTACAGACGGACAGACAGACGGACGGACAGACAGACGGTCAGACGGACGGACAGACAGACAGACAGACAGACAGACTGACAAAATGTGATCAGAAAGCTCACTTTAACTTTCATCTCAGGTTCGCTAAAATGATAGCAATTTTCACATTTTATAAGACTTTTTTTTAAGGTATCTAAATCATATCAATTTCAGTTTGAAAATAAATAAATCAAACTAAATTAACAATCATAAAGAAAATAGTAAGAACTTTCCATATGAGGTTAACACTGAAAAGGGTAACATGTAAGTATCCGGCAAGACAAATATTTGTGTACTTATTTTTAACATTCAATTTTGAGACAATTCAAATGATAAACGCCAGGAAAAGGGGGAATATTTTTCTTGTTGATGGAGTAAAACTAAACTAGTGTTTTCTTGATGTTGACAAGATCATGGCGTGGTTAAGGAAATGCAAACACATGTTAACATATTTTGAACCTCATCTTTCAATATATTGCTTTTTCATAGCAAATCATGAATACTTTTTGTGGATTTTTTTTTTACCTGAAACATCCCGAGCTTGCAGTATATGTACACTTAACGAAATATTAACTGAGTCATGAGTTTGTGAAGTTCATAATTTAAAAAAAAAACTGGGAGGAATGTCCAAATAGGCGAAGTAAAGTAAATTAAAGTAACTGTTGTTAGATGTATGTATAAATACAATAACCTTTGATAAGCAAGATATCTAGTAAACCTACAGTTTATGAGATTAAACCCTACGAGGTTTTGCATCTACTGAAAGATCATTCTCCTAAGAAGTAGAGTTACGTACAGAAAAAAAATGGTTACCAAAAGTTGTACGAATTAAATGCGGATTAACAATGTTTTTCACGAAATAAAACACTTGGCAATTTATATTCAGATCCCGTTTGGGACATTATTTCCCGAATGGGATATTAAAAGCTATTTTTGCTACTGGTCTCAACCATACTAGATCATAGCACCAATCAAGAAATTTGCATATCGTTTAAATTTACTCATCCGACTAAGAGCGTTCTAATCAATATCAAAATAAAAAGAAGTGAGTGGAAATGGTGTACATGCTACACACAAAACGTTAGCGTAAAGCGACGGCCTCTATAGCCAATTGTAACATAACGTCAAAAGTGGGCAGTTATGATTTACAAAAGCAAAATGTAATTCAAGACTATCCTGGTGCTGTCTTTTTTTTTTTTTTAATTCAAATCAGTACGATCCGACTCTACTTAAAATATATAATGTATGTATTATCTATTTTTTTCACAAGTTCATTATACTAAACTATTGATTCAAAGATATAGCAGATTGTAGTAAACATTCAGTAAACCACAAATATAAAATGTGTAAAAGCTCATTCTAATGATTTCACAGTGATTAATATAACAAGTCGGTGAGGAAGGTACGATATTTATTTTAAACAACGTTTTATAATTTGCCATTTAAGGTCAGACGACACGTTCCTCGAGCATCTTTTTTGTATCTCCTCGTATTAAAGAGTTTCAATAAAAATTATCATTTATAATCATTTTAAGAATGATTAGAATTTTATTTCTTTGTATGTGAATGCCTGGACGGCCGAGTGGTTAGAGCGGTGGCCGCTCATTGCTGGTACGTTCCATAAGTCTTGAGTTCAAACCCCGCCTGTATATATATAAAGATTTAAATTTTTATAACAGCAATTCAAGTGTACTTTCAAGGAGATTATATCGGAAATTGCATACTCTAGTATTTTGCAGAAATGCCCGGTAAGGTATCCTAATTTTTTGCAAGAAAGCTTGTCAAAGTAGTAGTAGTAAATCAATAACAAATTCCTGGAAAAAGTTATATAAAATTGAGGAACGTGTCGTCTGACCTTAAAGAAAATGACTACATGTATACCTACATGTACATAAAGTAATATCCGTGCATTGAATCGAACCAATCATTTATTTATTGAGTAAGATGTTTGATAATAAAAAGGGATAGCCACAATTAAAACAAGTGAAGCTGTGTTTTCCGAGCGAATATCTTTGTACTTATTCAATTAATACAGGAAATAATAATTTATACGACTCCTATACATCTTCCCAAATATCTCTATCCAAGTGCGCACATAAAAATTACAAAGTCTTCTGTTATTTCAGTCCCTGATTGGTTTTCCATATATCCCTTTTCTGTGATTTTATAATGAAAGTACTGTGACTGTTGACTATAAAGCTATAGTGTCTGTATGTAATTTTCATTATAACACTGCATTAAACATGAAAACTCAGCCAATCTACATTCTATTGTCCTTGCCTGGAATGTTACTGACTCTTCAACACGTGGAGGGAGTTTTGGGCGATGAAGCAATTCAGCCTAATAGTAAGTCGGCAATGCCATTTAATTTTATTTCTTCTTTTAACATATCTTATTTTGTTAATTTGTCTTTTAATAATGTACATCGTCTCTCAATCTGGAATTCAAATTTCTCTTAAGTAGAATAAAAAGAAGGAAATACATGTACGATATTTTTTAACACAATAATAAAAAATCATATTCATATTTTCAACATCCATATATCCCTTTTACCTAATTCAGATATAGTAATTATGCAATCGCTTTGTTTTTGTTTTGGAAAAGTGTTCAAAAGAATATGTGCATTTCAACTGTGCAATTTTTGTATCTATAATCCAGTAAATCTACAGTTTGTATTGAATTCAATATAACATAACATCTTTCTTCTAATAATGCAATAACATCGTTATTTAATGGTGTACATGTTACAATGTACCTGAAAAGCAATTGCAAGTCGTACATGTAGCCTCTTGTTAATTAAGCATTGTTATAGCAGATTTGTTATAAATGATTTGTCGAATGATTTGATTAAAATACGAACTAACGAATGTCTATAATCTTTTATTTTATATTTATTCAGATGTTCCTGTGAATGATAAAGAAAGAATTTCCATAGCACGTGTGAATGGTGTGATCGGCGTTGAAAAATTAATTCGCCGAAAACCACTACCAAGACCCTGGGTTACGGTCTAAAGCTGTAGAGTGACGTTCAAGTACTGATGGCTTATATGCAGACTTTTGAATTGTCCATTTAACATTACCTGTTATATACTGGGCACATTTTTGAAATATAATGTATAGCCACAAAGCTCTGAACTACAATGTTACCATCTAACCTCATGAGATCGATGGCAATTGAACAAATGTATAAACAGGATGCTTTAGTAAAAACCCGTGTCCTGTGAAATCTCAAGGCACACAAATATCCTACATATGTGATATTAGGACGTAAATATAGCTGTTACAAACTAAGCAAAATACTTCAAATCTTACCCAATCTTGATTTTTTTCATATCTTCTATTTTGCATAACCATTGTCACATTTTTTAGAAATGTACTACAATCAAAACAAAAGTTTCTTCGTATGTGAATATCGTTAAGGAAGGAGGAATATAAAAGTAAATAATTTCTAAATATTTATGCGGATGTCGAATGAGGAACAACTTAAAATTGTCTTGATACAGCCTAATTTGTATATTTTTAAAACTTATTTTTTTGATAGGTCGTCGTACATTCCTTTTCATAATTCTATAGTTTTTTAAAATATATTTATATATGTTTTTGCTTATTTTTGCTATTTTTAAACTCGATTCCAACTTTAGAGTGTTCATAACTTTATTCTGACACTTTACACACAAAACGTTGGTGTGGAGTTTACATGGAATTTGGCAATGCCGTACACTTTTTACACTTTTAAATTTTGGTATAAAATGTCAGCGAGTTTTAAGTGAAAATGCAGCACACGCTACACACAAAACGTAAGCGTAAAGTGACGGTCGTTATCGACAATTGTAACACATGATCGAAGGTTAGCAGATATGATATACAAAAGCAAAATATCATAGTAAGATTATCATGGTGCCGTCAAAAGTTTTGTTTACATTAATTTGATCCGACTGTACTTCTAATAATATATAACGTGTGCATTATCTAGTTGTTTGAAGAGTCCATTATGCTAGACTCTTATATTGATTCATGAATGTAGCAAATTGTTGTAATCCTTCAGCCAAAACAATTATGAAATGTGTGAAAGCAGATTCTAAGTCTTTCACATTGATAAAAAATAAAATGGTAAAGGAAAAAATAATTCAAAAGCAGACAACTTTTTTTTTTATTTGTCATTTAAAGAAAATGGGTACATGTATACCTACATGTAGATAATTGATTGGCCGTGCATTGAATCAAACCAATCCTTTGTTAAGTATGTTGATATTGACTCTTTAAAAGGGTAGGCAAAATTAAACTAAGTAAGATCATCGTTTCAAAAAGAACAAATTTATTTTTCTATTCACTCAATGAATACAGGATATAATAATTTATACGACTCCCATACACCTTCCGAAATATCTTTATCCAAGTTTACACATAGGAATTCCAAAAACCCCAAATTATTTCAATGACTAATAGTTATCCGTCTATCCCTTTCCTGTGATTTCACAATGAAAGTCCTGTGACGGGGGACAATAAAGCTATAGACTCTGTATTTTTTTTTTATCTCATTAAACGATTGCCTTTCACGATGAAACCTCAGACAATTTCTTTCCTGTTGTTCTTACTTGGAATGTTACTGACTGTTCAACAAGTGGAAGGAGTTTTGAGCAATGTAGCAATTCAGTCTAACGGTAATAGAGCATTGTCATTTTAATATTATTTATATTGTTAACGTATTTAAATGTGTTAATTTTGTCGTTTCATAATGTACATTGTCTCTCAATCCGGAATAAAAAAAAGCGCATTAAGTATATCAAAATATATGATATACGATAGTTGAATTTTTTTTATTTTTAATTAATTTACACAGTAAGGAGAAATCATTAATAATAATGTTTAATGAATATTTTCAACACCCACATATCCTCATCACCTATTTTAGATATACATGTTGTATCTATGTAATTGCTTTGTTTTTGTTCTGGACAAGTGTTCTATAGAATTCATGCATACCTACTGTATGTATGAATGTTACAGACTCGTCAACAAGTGGAAGAAGTGTTTGAGGATTGACCAGTCCAGTCAACGTGTAAGCGAGTTGTCCATTTCAACATTATCTATTTCTAAATATACTTAAGAAGATTAAAACAGAGAAATACTGCAAGCCATAGGACCACAATATATATTATTGTCAATTGATTGCTACAAAATTGTTATTTTTAAAACAAAATTTAAAAAAATATAAGATGCATTTGTTAAGTTCAAGATCATGTGAGGGAAAGTTATATATTTTCTTTATTCAAAATCTGCGATATGAATTCCTTTTTTGCGTTATCAACTACTTTTATGTTGAAAACTTTACG
The DNA here is from genome assembly GCA_020458035.1 of Magallana ariakensis. NCBI lineage: Eukaryota > Metazoa > Mollusca > Bivalvia > Ostreida > Ostreidae > Magallana > Magallana ariakensis. Next base: position 68,491,994 of record CM035811.1, read on the forward strand.
TTTTTGCATAATTTGTCAATCTACATAATTTGAAAAAAAGTCCTCGAGATTCTTTTAACGAAAGTACGAAAAGCAACCGTTACAAATAGAAGAGTTTTTTTATTACTACGATTTTGACTCCGATATTGTATCGATTCTTTTTAAGACAGTTAAAGTCAACAATGCAGTTTTGTGAGGCTTTTGAAATTTCATTTTTGTTTTTGAGTGCCTACTTAAATTACGTCTTTTCCAAAATACATGAAAGTATTATGTACATGTATATTGATGCATAACACTAATGGAATCAGCAAGATTCAAGTTCCCAAGAGCAAGTCTATTTCCCGAGGCGATTCCGAGGAAAATAGACTTATTGCTTATTACAAAGCTAGATTTCACGAACTACAGTTCATAATCACATAGATTGTGTGACGTGTAATATTCAATTTTGATTATGAAATGAATACATATAAATCACGAATGGTCACGTACTTTTATCACAAAAAATTACATTGGACGAAAACGTATCATGATAGCTTATTATTTCAATTTTCGTTCGAATATTAATCCATTTTTAAGTACTTAGAATACCTAAACTGAGATTTTTAAATGCACAATATAAACGAGTTTTCGGTTTGATATCGAGTTTGGACCGTATACAATGTATAAGGAAATACTGCTTCCACTTCTAATGGCATCACGTACGGGTATTATTTTCAAGAGTAAACAGTTGTTTTACTCCCCTACATTAAAAGCAGTACTTAATACTTCCTAAGCTTTCTTATTTCAAATGAAGGAAATCGTTGTGTTAAGTGTAGAGCTCCTTTGCTTGGCGACATAGCTACTACTTATTATTATCGGAAAAGAAAAAAAAAACCATGCAAATGTTATTAAAGGTTATTATTGGTTTAAGGACAGTAACTTTTTAGACAGAACAATGTTGAATTTATTGATACAACATTTATAATTTACTTTTTAGCTTATATTTGATTTGAAAAAAAATATCATTTGCTTGATATGTACAACGGTCAAATGTTGTTCAGATTTCTGTACAACTAGTAGTATATCGCTCAATCGAGTATCGCAAAATCTATATTACGCATAGCAGTGGGAATTACAAAATGCAGTAAAGATAAATTAGACATTGCAGCGTTGTTAATTGTTAAGCGAGATGCATTGAAAAAAATAAAACATAGCTTAAGAATGATTTTCTAATATAATAAATGCTCAAACATTACAGGACGCCGACAGAGCATCAAAAATAAAATAATAATAATAAAAAAAATATGAACAGGTTTTTTTTTTACAAAAAAGGGGGGAAATTAAAGCAACCATTACGCTTTGAAATTACTATATAGAGTTGTTTAACACTTTTATACTATTCACAATTATGACAATCTGATTTCTAAATTTTGTTAAAGTTTACATTCAAGACAAATCCATGATTTTAAATGTCGCCTAAATAGAAAATCAATGCAATTTGAACATTCATCAAGTAATCTTGTATTCGTGTTTTAATATGATTTGCTTTCTTCAGAAACTTTCTTAAGAGATCAATGTAAAGTTAGAAATTGAATCAGTTAGTTAATTATTAGGAGTTCCTGAATAAAAAGTACATGTATTTTTTATGCAGACTTGTTTGCTTCCCAACTGATTTCATATAAGAACTTTGTTTACTATTATATTCTTACTCCATTTACCGTTTAACTCGTACTCTCTCTTAAACCTATTGCAACTAGTACTTCTTTATGGCGTAGCGATTCTTTTCTAAAACTGTTTTTTGTTTTGGTTTTCTTTTTGTTTTGTTTTTTTTATATTTTATTTTATCAAATTCTTTATCCCATGTTCATAACATTAATAATTTATGCTGATCAATTACAGCTTTCTAGTCCAATAATACTACAATAAAAAATTCTTTTCCCATTTATAAGCCACCATCTACGCGCTAGGATCATGGTTTCAATATTTTTAAAACTGCCATGTTCCATACTTCTATGTCACAGACGTGATATTGGTACATTGTAGCAAATTGTTTATCAGAGGAATTTTTTTTAAACATCCTGACCTACTAGTATTTTCAGTATTTCCCGAATACGTATACTTGAAAGGATAAGAATTCAAGTGCAATGGTGTTTGTGCTAATTTTGATTAAAATGGATATGGACAACGTCCATGTAGAACCTCGCCGAAAAAAGCGTGACCAGAAATCTCACTTGATGCTTGCACTAAAGTATTCCAAACCGTGTGTTCATGAAACATATTGACTAAAAGTTTTAACGACATCAAATATTTCTTTTGTTTTTAACCATTAACCACTGGTATTGTTATAATGAATAATTCCACAATTAATAAATATTTAGAGCTAGATATGTAAATCATACTTCACCAGTAGGGTAATTCAAAATTAAACACGTTTGTTACATGTCACAGACAGTCTAGGATATATTTTTAGATTGAACTTTATAATTTGTATGTTGATATCATTCTCTTGATGTAACAAATCAGGAGGAAGAGTGCGAAAATCACATGACCTATGTTACATGTATATAAACTGTTACATTGTTTGGACTTCTTATACATCCTAACACCTGTCGTCCGCCATGAATCGTCAGATGTTTTTCGTTATTTTGGTTGTTGCGGGGATTTTGCTTACTGTCTCCCAAGTTGAAGGAAATTTCGGACATTTCGGAAGAACGAGAGTGAGAACACCTTTGAGAAGAAAGAGAGGTAGTTTTTTTTTAACAGAAAAAAAATTGTACCAAATTTTTTTCCAGGGATTTTTCCCTTTCCTATAAAATAAACCGGTTAAAATGAACAGTTAATATTTTCATCTTTGATCCTCAACATATATAATAGCCTGTATTTGATGAAAGCACGTATTGTGATTAAGCAATGTGCTATTATTCATATCTCATTTTTCATACTTGTCGAATATCTTTTAAGTGCTTGCAAAATTTAAAAAAAAAATGATTATTGAAATAGTTTTGAAATTTTGCTTCAAATGTTTAAAAAACATGCATTTAAATAGATTCATATTAAAGCTGTCTTCAACAATAATCTTGTCATAAGTTACATTTATCTTAAAGATGTAACGTTATAAAAGAGCAGTATTCTCACAATTTTGCAAATATCTTTGGTGTGCGCTTAATAGTGCATGGCTGCTAAAGTAACATTCTAACATATTCTTTTATTCATATATACATGTATTTATAACCACCATAGTAAAAACCTAATATATAAGTAAGCATGCTCGCGATATTTCCTATTCGAAAAGTTTTACAGCTTTCTCTAGAACTTTGATTTTGGGGAAAACGATTCATAATACCACGTAAAGCCCTTTGACGAAGAGACCTTTATCATTTCTATGAAACAAATACAAGTGTTTTCCGTTACAGATATCAATGGTTTCCTTGGAAATGGACGACACGGTATCCATGTAATGAATGGTTTCCCTGGAGATAGAGCTGGAATGGGTCCACGCGCTCCACCCCCCTGATTACTACGGCTGAGATTCGAAATGATTCGGAAATAACAAATGTTGACTGAAAAAGAAAACAGATTGCTTCCTGTAACTTTTGTTTCATTTCAATGTAGCTATTGTTCTAAATTCTGAATTTATTCTTGTTTTTGTTTCACACTTATAACTTCTTTTATTCTCATAAATTGAGTAGGACAATATTCAGCTTTATTGCATAATGAAAAGGTCATAATTGTGTAACATCATGCAAAGCACTTAAATTTACCCACTATTTGCATATTTCAAAGTATTTGGAACGTAAAAAATATATAAAATGCTTTTTTGTGGACATTTATCAAATAAAAAAGTATTAATACTTCCAGAACTGCTTAATTTTTAGGACTGCGCAATAATGCCGGTATTCCGGTGTATTGCGGTACGTGGACAAAAAATATCGTATAGCGATACATTTTTTCCATACCGGTATACCGGTTTAATTGATCGGGCTCGGAATTTCGCTTCGGGCTCGGGATTCCAAAATTCTGATTTGAATTATAAATGGTTGATACATTTGTTATCGTCCAAAACACAAAATGAAAGTCGGGGGTTTTGATATTGTGACTGCTCAAAGAGCTTCCCTAAAGCTATAACATGTTGACATGCTGATATTCTTAATAAAGAAGTTGTAGTAGTCCCTGTTGCGGTTGTAATTATGCCTCCCTGCAGGTTGACACAATCAGTTAAAACGTTCATTTTATATAGTAACTTAAAATTAGTTAATTGTTACACAACATGTGACATGTTTTATTTTTTTATTCCATCAGAGCAGTGGGCTGCCTAAAATGCATTGTACCAAATGTACCTAATTAACTGACTACTTGTGTCTAGTTTTGCTAGATGATAAATCATTTATTTTTTCAAGGTTTTTTTTTATTCAAACAGTTTATAAATGACCAACAAAAATGTTTTATTTTTTTATTTCATATAGACTCATAGTGCAAATGAATTATGTATCTAAATATATCAATTACAGTCTATGAACATTTCAATTCAAATTTTGATAAAAAAAAAATATTGCAATACATATCGCAATACATTATTAAATATCGCAATATATCGCGATACCCAGCCCTATTATTTTTTTGCAATTTTTACGCAATATATGAAATCATTACTAATCTTTCATGATTTCGATAAAACTGAAATCATGAAAAGAATTAAATTTGTATATTATACAATGACCTTGTCAACAAGTACAATGTATCATTAAGACACATGCTGACTGACGTTTTTCATACTTGTTAGACCATTATTTATACACCGGACTGACTACGGTTTTTCATGATATTGACAATGAGCACACGGCGGGTGCGACCGGTCGGCAAGGAATGTTTCTTCCTCCTAGGCACCTAATCCCACCTATATCTTTTTAGAGGTCCGTGTTGCTCTGCTTTGAATTTGTATTTCGCTTTATGGATTTTTGAGATGGTTGACAGTTTGTTATTGTCATTTTTCACCCAATTGAATCTGTAAAAAGAATCTCTAAAATTGCAATCCACAAATAGTAGCCCCCCCCCCCAGAATTAACGATTTTTCAGCAATCAAGATTAATTAATGCTATAGGTTTCCTGTGGTATTTTAAATGCACAGAAAGAAATCTACTCAAATAGCTTCACGTGAGTTTAAGAGAATGAAAGGTATACTAACTCAGAACTTATTCATTATTTTTGACAGATTGTGAAATGTTCAGTCACCCTTTTTTGTGCATAAAAAAAGCTAAAGTGTAATGCAAGTAACATGCTGTGAAATTTTGTTGTGTTTGCTTATTTTTTTCCATGTAGTCCTTGGTGAAATGCAATACTATCTTTTTTAATACAAATCAACGTTTAATGTTAACCAGTTAAAAGTTGTAATTGCATTTGAAAGATAATTGTGGTTAGAGGCTTACTTGGTTTTTTCCGATGTTATTTAAGATTCGTATGTGTATCTTAATAAAGTATAACTTTCTCGTGCTGTTTAGACGGATTTTGTGTTTTATGAAGAAATCATTGAAAGAGCTTTAAAAAAAATCCCACCACGGTTGTGTTTATTTTTAAAATTAAAAAAAAACGATCGAAAGAATACACGTTGATGTACAGTAGTACGCACTGTCTAGAAACATAAGACATGCAATCCGTTTTGACTTGAATGTAGCATATTCTGACTGAGAGTATTCTTTTCCACACATTTAATTAAAATGGCTCCCTTATTATGATTAGAAATATTATTTTGGTGTTTTTTTTCTTACAAATATTACTTGACACAATATGAAACTTCCTTCTTGAAATTACATAATAACATGAAAAACACTTTAATCCAGCGAAAAGACCTGAAGTGCACGACCACTTCCAGCTCTTATCCATGTAGGCCGTTTACAAAATGCAATTTCCGTATTGTTATCATTTCACGTCTGTCGTTTATATCACGCTGTTCTGTCACGTAAGGACGCCCTGGTCCGGTCTTGTACAGACTGTTTAACCTCTGACATACATTAAAAACAACTCCATAGATGATTGTCAGTGTATATTTATGTGTGTGTGGTAAAAGACTGAAATATAAAAAAAGGATACAATGAAACACTTTGAATTTCATACAAAATAAATTTAAAAACTGTTATTAAGTAATACTTGAGATTATTACATGTACACATAAAACTGATTATGACTACTGAAAAAAGTATAAACATGTCGAAATCATCCTTTTACAGAATAATAAACACGTTTTAAATCATTACTTACTCTGTGGTAGGATAAACTTGAGATTAAAAATGGTGAGCGATGTTCAACCGCATAAACAAATGGTGGGCTTCGTATGACAATTTTACCACAAAACACCAGAGTTCTAACATAAAAAAATCAACAAATAAGAAAGATAACTCTAACAATGGACGGAACACACTCAGAATAAAAATCCTGAATCTTTTTGCACAACCACCACATTTATCAATGAATTGTCTGTCACTTTCTAAAAAAAGGAAGAAAAAAAAAAAAAACCATTAATATAATAAAAAAAAGGTATGGCTCATTTTTCTTATTTGTTTTCCTGTTTGTTTATTATTTGGTGAAAATATGATTGGCTTAAGTATAGGTTGATTTTAAGCAGACAGTACCCTGTCTGATAAACCATTTCTAAAGACGTATTTCTTTGACTTATTTCTTACGCTTACTAATGTAGATTTTAAAAAACAGACGATTCTTTTTTTTTAGAAATACCATAAAACATTATGATCAATTATAATTTTTTGATATATGACATTTTTAATGGGATCAAATTTATTTCCTATAAAAAAATTAAACTATTCATTTTTAATTTAATATGTTTTCAGTTTATTATTTTGAATACAGACTACATCATTTTATTTTTATATTAATACCGACATGAAAATGCATTGTTTATTGGGCCCCCCCCCCCCCCCAAAAAAAAAAAAATCTACTTATCTGTTTTAAACTGCGCACACGAGTTAGAAGTTAAGAGATTTTCTAAATTTCTCTTACATTGTAATGAATAATACACTAACCTTGCAAATATTTTAATTCAACGACACATCTTATTTCTACTCTAGTTTTTTTTTTTTTTTTTTTTTTTTGAGAACCAATTAACCGACGAGCAATTTTACTCCACGTACTTGAATCAGCCCGAACCTTTGAAGAATTGAAAAAAAATGTGTCAAGAATGTGTATGTAATTCCAGTGTAGCCGAATCTTTTGTGTAAACAAGTTGTTTTCATCCATATGACTTTAATTTGTGACATATGTATGAACCCTTAAAATTCTGAGCATTTAATTCCACTCAGACTTACTTTTGGAAACATCAGTTCTGTTATTCGAAACCGTTTTTTTTAGAAAGAAAGAAAGATATAGAAAGGGACAGAGATGAAAAGTTCACAATAGTCAATGTACCCGTCATTGCGCAAGATATCTATTTGCTACCATAATTTAAAGGTGTCTATTCCAAATTTGAAGTGCTCAAAACTTCTCCCGGGCAAAACGGATTTCGTCGGTCTTTACCGGACTTTACCGGACATTACCGGAGTTTACCGGGCATTGAAAGTATTGGTCAAAAAAAAGAAGACGAACAGATTTTGCCATTCGTAATATGAAATTTACAGTAAGCTGACAATGTAGTGTTGAGCTATATATTTGCAGGCAACAGTATACACATGAACTACTAGTATACATAATAATATAGATTGTGAAGAAACAAAACATTGCAGAGTTTAAAAATATGTTATTTCTGAGAAATACATTGTAACAATTTCAGTGATGAAAGTTTTTATCATTTGTATTATTTTATGCTGAAGCGTTTTTTGATTAGGTTACCGATTCATTTATATCGTATAACAAAAAAAAATTATGCAATGTATCGCGTGCTGGTCTTGTTAATCATTGAAATCATGTTAAAGAAGCGTACAATGCCTCTTGAGATCATAAGACTTGATTTGTATATTTTAACTTATTATTAAATGAAAGAACATATTTTATTCTAATATAGCTAGCCTTCTTTGGCAAACACTCCTGTGACTTTGAAGATAGGCATGGGTGATTTTATATTTGAACTGAAGGTAAAAGAAAATGATTTCACGAGTAAAATGATATGCGACTCAACCTCTAAATCTCATGCTGTAGAGAGATTTTGCTAAAAATAGATAAGAGTACACCTGAATGCTCGCAGCAAAAATAACATAAAACCGGACGTGACGTCACAACTGTTTCCCAGTTCCGCGAGTGTATAGAAAGCGCTCAAATGTTAAAGAAAAAAACGGGGAAATTTTGCGTTGCAGCCGGTTGTACGTCCACACTTAAGGATAATGTATCTCTGCATGAATTTCCCAAGGCTGATCCACTTGATATTCGAACTCATTGGATCCGGTTTGTTAAAACAAAGCGACAGGATTTTACAAAGCCGACCCCTTATTCAGTGCTTTGTGAGAAACATTTCACTCCCGATTGTTATCCAGCGGAATATCATATAAAGAAGTCTATGGGCTTGGGAGTTAAAAAGAAATGCCTTTTGCCAATTGCTGTTCCTACCATTCACTTTGCTGGAGCGATAGATAATAATTTGGTGCATTAACGTCGCTCTCAAGATAATGACCCACCTACATCGCGTCCATCGCAACCAAAGAAAATGAGATCAGCATTTCGTAAAAGAGAGTGCTCAAGGGTGAGATAACAGATTACATGTACCTATTATTCATTTTAAAATTAGTTAGTAGTAAAAAAAATAAATTAATGCTATTGGGATTAAAAAATAACGCAATTAACAGATCGTTTGTTAAATATTAGGTTGTGGAACATCAATTGTCACAATATGCTGCTACTGACCAGCTTTTAGACGACGAAGAAATAAATGATGCCGGAAAAGTTCAAGAAATTGGGGTAATGATATTGAATGTCAGATCATATTAATCTTAATGATAAAAATAGTTTATAATTACTTCATATATTTAAATTTTGTTTATCAAATTTAGTGTACAAGGACAAGGAGCATTGGATTACAGTTTAGTGGGGGAAAGTGTGTATTAAAGAGGTCAAAGAAATGCCAAACAAAATTAATAAAATCTGACAAAGGTATACAAGTGTTCAGTCATTCAGGTTGACATGAGGAAAAAGCCAAAGTTAATTACACCAGGGATTAAGTGTAACCGTGATCTGAAAAAATCTCAGCATGGAATCATCAGGCAACCTTTGGAAATGAATTTGAATAACAGGGATGAAAAAGAAAATTCACCAGACTTTGAATACACCATACCCCTACTATAGAGGAAACAAGCAATGGTGACCCAGACTTTGAGCCAATTTCCTCTGAAGAATGCCTGTCAAAAAAATCAACAGAAAATGGATAGTAAGTTTTGTCAAAGGTTTTCTTTAATTTTAATAATTTCCTTTTTGACCATAGTGTGGCCATGTTATTCTTTGAATTTCTAGTTACCAACCATAGAAAGAGAAGAAATGTTTTGTATTTGAATCAAAGCTGTTAGAACTTTTTCCATCGTGTCAATCATGTGCTGCATGTTCTTTGTTTAACATGAATAAATCCACTGGGTTCAATAGTAAGAATAAAACAGACATGTGGCGTATGTGGCTTTAACAGAATGTTGGAGAGCCAACCTATGATTGGATCTATACCAGCAGACAATTTGCTTTAAATCCATATTACATATAATAATAAAAGTTAAAAAATTAATACATTTGACTTTTGTAACTTTTGTATCATGATAGCTTATTATTTCAATTTTTGTTTGAATATTAATCCATTTTTAAGTACTTAGAATACCTAAACTGGGATTTTTAAATGCACAATATAAACGAGTTTTCGGTTTGATATCGAGTTTGGACCGTATACAATGTATAAGGAAATACTGCTTCCACTTCTAATGGCATCACGTACGCGTATTATTTTAAAGAGTAAACAGTTGTTTTACTCCCCTACATTAAAAGCAGTTCTTAAGACTTCCTAAGCTTCCTTATTTCAAATGAAGGAAATCGTTGTGTTTAGTGTAGAGCTCCTTTACTTGGCGACATAACTACTACTTATTATTATCGAAAAAGAAAAAAAAATGCAAAATGTTAATAAAATTTTGCATCAAGGACAATAAAGTCTTAGACAGAACAATATTGAATGTTTTAATACAACATAATCTATAATTTCCTTATTGGCTTATATTTGATTTGAAAAAAAAATCAATTGCCTGATATGTACAAACGGTCAAATATTGTTTAGATTTTTGTACACCTAGTATCATATCGCTTGATCGAGTATCGCAAAATCTATATTACGCATAGCAGTGGGAATTACAAAATGCAGTGAAGATATATTAGACATTGCAGCGTTGTTAATTGTTAAGCGGGATATTTTTTGCATCGAAAAAAATAAAAAATAACACATAACTTATGAATGATTTTTCTACTATAATAAACGCTCAAACATAACAGGAGCATCCCAAAAAAAATAATAATAAAAACTAGATACGATCTCGTTACGAGTAACGAGTGGGTCTTCCGTTCAATATGTTAAACGATACGATAAAAATATTAATGAAATTTCAGAATTCCCAATCAACCCCTTTCCTTTCGATTGTCAATATCTTGTACAATGCTTAACAAAGTGTTTTTCTTTTTTACATTCAGCACTTTCCTTTTTTACATACAGCACATTAAAGATTTATGATTTTAGTGCCTTAGAATCCCTAATTATGTCATAAATGGGTGTGGCAATGAGTTTGACAAACTCATTTTGTTACGATCAAAACTTTGCTTCTATAATGCATTACAAAATCTTGATTGTTTTTAAGTTATTTGTAATACAGTTTACGAGTCTCTTGGCCCCTAATTTAAGGGGCCAGTCCCTTTTTCTTGATTTTATACGAAAGGACTTATGAATACTTACATTTTTTGTTCTTACACCTATCTAAACTTGTTGTTCAGTTTTGCGATACAATTGATTAAATATTTTAGGGGACAGCCCTCTAGATCCTTAATGGGGACATACATAGGTGTTTTGATTAGTGGAATCGATTAGAATCATTATTGTAAGCATTTTCTCTTCTACAATGCCTAACAAAATATGTTTCCTTTTCAAGATATATTGCGTCAAAGTTTAAGTACTTTGGCCCCTAAAAATCCCTAATTATGTAATAAATGGGCGTGGCAATGATTTTTTCTGTTAGATATTGTTACGATCAACAACTTTGCTTCTATAATGCATAACAAAATCTTTATCGTCTTTTAGTTATATGTAATAGACTTTCCGAGTGTCTTGGCCCCTAATTGAAGGGGCCAGCCCCTTTTTCTAGATTTCGTTGAAAAGAACTTTTGATTCTCTACCACTTTTGTTATATATGTCTTAACAAAAAATCAACTGATAAAAAGATACAGATCACAACGTATGAATATTTTGAATAAAAATTCGTACACAATTTTCGTGCCTAAGCGAGCTCCAAGAAATGGCGCCACTGGCGTAAAACAAAACAATAGTGCACAACTTCAGACTATAGACTACCTATCCTGAAAATTTCAAAGTCATATCTCTGATAGTTTCTGAGATCAGCTCTGCACAAAATAGGTCGTAAAAAACTACAAAATGGCCGATAAATCGGTACCGGAAGTGACGACAACTAAAATTTCAAAAACGTATAAAATTCATATATTGACTCATCATCTTTTAAAAAATGGCTGCAATCGCCTGAATAGTTTTTGAGAAATTGCGTGCACAAAATTTGGAGAAAAAAAAAATAATAATAATAACTAGATACGATCTCGTAACGAGTAACGAGTAGGTCTTCCGTTCAATTTCTTAAACGATACGATTAGAATATTAATGCAATTTCAAAATTCCTCCTCAACCCCTCCCTTTTAGATAATATATATGATTGTCAATATCATTTACAATGTTTAGCAAAGTGTTTTGCTTTTTCACCTACAGCACATTAAAGATTTAAGATTTTAGTTCCCCAAAATCCCAAATTACATCATCAATGGGTGTAGTAATGAGTTTTACAAACTGGTATTGTTACGATCAACAACTTTGCTTCTATAATGGATTACAAAATCTTGAACATTTTAAAGTTATTTGTAATAGAGTTTACGAGTGTCTTGGCCCCTAATCAAAGGGGCAAGCCCCTTTTTCTTGATTTTGTTGAAAAGGTCTTACGTATACTAACATTTTTTGTTCTTACACCTATCTGAAATTGTTGTTTATTTTTGAGATACAAATGATTGAATATTTTAGGGGCCAGCCTTCTAAATCCTTGATGGGGACAGCCATTGGTGTTTTGATTAGTGGAATCAATTTCAAACATTAATAGAAGCATTTTATCTTGTGTCTCGTACTATAGCTATATTGTGTCAAAGTTTGAGAACTCTGGTCCCTAAAAATCCCTAATTACGTCATAAATGGTCGTGGCAATGACTTTTCCAGATAGATATTGTTATTATCAACAACTTTGCTTCTATAATGAATAACAAAATCTTGATCTTTTTAAGTTATTTGTAATATACTTTACGAGTCTCTTGGCCCCAAATTAAAAGGGCCAGCCCCTTTTTCTTGATTTCATACAAAAGTTCTCACGAATACTAACAATTTTTGTTCTTACACTCATCTTAAATTGTTGTTTGTTTTGAGATACAAATGATTGAATATTTTAGGGGCCAGCCCTCTAGATCCTTAATGGGGACATACATTGGTGTTTTGATTAGTGGAATCGATTAGAATCATCATTGTAAGCATTTTCTCTTCTACAATGCCTAACAAAATATGTTTCGTGTTCTTGATATATTGCGTCAAAGTTTAAGTACTTTGGCCCCTAAAAATCCCTAATTACGTAATAAATGGGCGTGGCAATGATTTTTTCTGTTAGATATTGTTACGATCAACAACTTTGCTTCTATAATGAATAACAAAATCTTGATCGTTTTTAAGTTATTTGTAAAAAAGTTTACGATTCTATTGACCCCTAATGTAAGGGGTCAGCCCCTTTTTCTTGATTTTATACGAAAGGTCTTATGAATACTTACATTTTTTGTTCTTATACCTATCTAAAATTGTTGTTCATTTTTGAGATACAAATGATTGAATATTTTAGGGGCCAGCCCTCTAGATCCTTAATGGGGACATACATTGGTGTTTTGATTAGTGGAATCGAATAGAATCATCAATGCAAGCATTTTCTCTTCTACAATGCCTAACAAAATATGTTTCCCTCTCTAGATATTTTGCGTCAAAGTTTAAGTACTTTGGCCCCTAAAAATCCATAATTACGTAATAAATGGGCGTGGCAATGATATTTTCTGTTAGATATTGTTACGGTCAACAACTTTGCTTCTATAATGCATAATAAAATCTTTATCGTTTTTAAGTTATATGTAATAGACTTTACGAGTGTCTTGGCCCCTAATTTAAGGGGCCAGCCCCTTTTTCTAGATTTCGTTGAAAAGAACTTTTGATTCTCTACCATTGTTGTTTTATATGTCTTAACAAAATATCAACTGATAAAAAGATACAGATCAAAACGTATGAAAATTTTGAATAAAAATTCGTACCCAATTTTCGTGCTTAAGCGAGCTCCAAGAAATGGCGCCACTGGCGTGAAACAAAATAATAGTGCACAACTTCAGACTATAGACTACCTATCCTGAAAATTTCAAAGTCAAATCTCTGATAGTTTCTGAGATCAGCTCTGCACAAAATAGGTCGTAAAAAACTACAAAACGGCCGATAAATCGGTACCGGAAGTGACGACGATAAAAATTTCAAAAATATATAAAATTCAGATAATGTCCCATCATCTGTGAAAAAATTGTCGAGATCGGTTGAGTAGTTTTCGAGAAATGGCGTGCACAAAATTTGGAAAAAAAAAATAATAATAAACAGTACGAAAACAATAAGGTCTTCCGTTGGAAACGGAAGACCTTAACTAGATACGATCTCGTGACGAGTAACGAACAGGTCTTCCGTTTATTTTTTAAACGATATGATTAAAATGTCAATAAAATTTCAGAATTCCCCCTCAACCCCTCCCTTTCAGATAATGTATACGATTGTCAATATCCTTTACAATGCTTAACAAAGCGTTTTGCTTTTTCACATACAGCACATTAAAAATTTAAGATTTTAGTCCCCTAAAATCCCTAATTACTTCATCAAGGGGTGTGACAATGAGTTTTACAAACTGATATTGTTACGGTCAACAGCTTTGCTTCTATGATGCATTACAAAATCTTGGATTGTTTTTAAGTTATGTGTAAGAGATTTCACGAGTGTCGTGGCCCCTAATTTAAGGGGACAGCCCCTTTTTCTTGAGTTAATTTGTTAGGTCTCACGAATACTAACATTTTTTTGTTCTTACACCTATCTAAAATTGTTTTTCATGCTTAAGATACAGATAATTGATTATTTTAGGGGCCAGCCCTGTAGATCCTTAATGGGGACAGACATTAGTTAAATCGATTAGAATCATCAATGGAAACATTTTCTTTTCTACAATGTCTAACAACATATGTCTCCTTCTCTAGATATACTGTGTCAACGTTTAAGTACTTTGGCCCCTAAAAACCCCTTATTACGTCATAAATGGGCGTGGCAAGGATTTTTCCTGATAGATATTGTTACGATCAACAACTTTGCTTCTATAATGCATTTGAAAATCATTATCGTTTTTCAGTTATTTGTACTAGAGTTTACGAATGTCTGTCCTGGTCCTTAATTAAAGGGGCCAGCCCCTTTTTCTTGAGTTCTTTGAAAAGGTCTTAAGAATACTAACATTTTTTGTATCTACACCTATCTTAGATTGTTTTTCATTTTTGAGATACAAATGATTGAATATTTTAGGGGCCAGCCCTCTAGATCCTTCATGGGGACAGACATTGGTGTTTTGAATAATAGAATCGGATTAAATTATCAATACAAGCATTTCTCCTGTACAATGCTTAACAAAATATGTCACGTTCTCTAGATATATTGTGTCAAATTTTGAGCTCTTTGGCCCCTAAAAACCCCTTATTACGTCATAAATGGGCGTGGCAATGAGTTTTCCAGATATATATTGTTACGATCAACAACTTTGCGTCTATAAAGCATTACAAAATGTTTATCGTTATTAAGTTATTTGTAATAGACTTTACGAGTGTCTTGGCCCCTAATTATGGGGGCCAGCCCCTTTTTTCTTGAGTTGCTTGAAAAGGTCTTAAGAATACTAACATTTTTTGTTCTTACACCTATCTAAAATTGTCTTTCATTTTTGAGATACAAATGATTAAATATTTTAGGGGCCAGCCCTCTAGATCCTTAATGGGGACAGACATTGATGTTTTGAACAATATTATCGATTTAAATTATCAATACAAGCATTTTCTCCTGTACAATGCCTAACAAAATATGTCACGTTCTCTAGATATATTGTGTCAAAGTTTGAGAACTTTGGCCCCTAAAAATCCCTTATTACGTCATAAATGGGCGTGGCAATAAGTTTTCCAGATAGATATTGTTACGATCAACAACTTTGCTTCTATAAAGCATTACAAAATATTTATCGTTATTAAGTTATTTGTAATAGACTTTACGAGTGTATTGGCCCCTAATTAAAGGGGCCAGCACCTTTTTCTTAACTTTGTTGGAAAGCACTTTTTATACTCTACCACTTTTATTATATATGTTTTAACAAAATATCAACTGATAAAAAGATACAGATAAAAACGTATGAAAATTTTAAATAAAAATTCGTACCCAATTTTCGTGCCTAGGCGAGCTCCAAGAAATGGCGCCACTAGCGGAGATCAACTACATTTTGCACAACTTCAAACTATAGACTACCTATCCTGAAAATTTCATAGTCATATCTCGAATAGTCTCTGAGTTTATGTCTGCACAAAATTGGTCGTAAAAACTTACAAAATCGGCCGTAAATCGGAACCGGAAGTGACGATTTCAAAATTTCAAAAACCTTATAGAATTATGACCACTGGCAATCATCTGTGAAAAAATGGTCAAAATCGGCATAATAGTTTGCGACGAGAAATCGCGTGCACAAAATTTGTGGAAAAAAAAATAATAATAAGAAACAGTACGAAAACAATAAGGTCTTCCGTTAGAAACGGAAGACCTTAATAATAATAAGAAGAAGAAACAGTACGAAAACAATAAGGTCTTCCGTTGGAAACGGAAGACCTTAATAATAATAATAATAAGAAACAGTACGAAAACAATAAGGTCTTCCGTTGGAAACGGAAGACCTTAATAAGAAACAGTACGAAAACAATAAGGTCTTCCGTTGGAAACGGAAGACCTTAACAATATGAACAGGATTTTTTTAAACAAAAAAGGGGGAATTAAAGCAACCATTACGCTTTGAAATTATTATGTAGGGTTGTTTAACACTTTTTTACTATTCACAATTATTACGCAGCTATGTTAAGGCTGTCCGAGGCTAAATTTATATCGGAAAACGATACTGTTTTAATTATCGAATAAACACTTTAACCGGGCGATTTTCTTTAAATCTTTGTTACATTAATAGGCAGCGATATCCAACAATATATTTGATGCATTTTTGTGACGTCATATGTTGTTCTTAAGCACGTGACGTGCGTATCCTAACACAGCGTATGATCTATATAAATCGCATCGGCGCAAGTGATAAATGACATTAAATCAGATATATTTTTATTAAAAATCCTTCGATAAGTAATGTATTTTGCAGTTCTTGCTGGGGGTTCATATAAATATTTCGTTTATTTGAAATATTGTCAAAACTTTGCGTCCGTTCATCGAAATTAGGCACATTTTTACTTTTTAAGCTCGAATTACACAGCATTGGGTAAATTGGTAGGTCTCCCCCAGCATGTTTCACATTGGTACGTATTTTCTCTACCAGTTTCACGCAAAAAATACAAAGATTGAATTGATCTTTCACTTGCGCCAGACTGTTTTCTACATGCATAAAAATATCTCCATTCACTAGTTTACGCGTAGCAGGGCGAGTCTCCAAAACCATTAGTTTATAAATAGTCATTTACCTAATACGAGGCTTTAAAACTGGCGATTTTTTATACTAAGTAATGATAATATTGAATTTAGCATTACTAGCATTTAAAACAGCGTCTATGTAAAGGAACCACGCGGTTTAATAATATTCAGTAAAATTAACTTATTTCGTTACGATACATTCCCTGAGAACTATCGAAAGGAATGCAGATCGTGACGTCAAAGTTAATTATGACGTCATATCGTATGAAGTTCAGACAAGTGACTTTCTACACATCAATTCGGGCAGCCTTAACATAGCCGCGTACAATCTGATTTCTAAATTTTTCAAAAGTTTATATTCAAGACAAATCCATGATTTTAAATTTCTCCTAAATAGAAAATAAATGCAATTTGAACATTCATCAAGTTCTCTTATTTTCGTGCTTTAATATGATTTGCTTTCTTCAGAAACTTTCATAAGAGATCAATGTAATGTTAGAAATTGAATCAGATCATAGGTTCAATATTTTAAAACTGTCAGGTTCCATACTTCTGTTCCAAGGTATTTTTACATTGTAGCAAATTATTTGTCAGAAGAGTATTTTGTTTAAAACATCCTGACTTACTATTATTTTCAGTATTTCCCGAATACGTATACTTGGAAGGATCAGAATTCACATGCTATGGTGTTTGTACTAATTTTGACTAAAATGGATGTGCAAAACGCCTATCTAGAACTTCACCGTAAAAGGCTTACCAGAAATCTCATTTGAAGCTTGCACTAAAGTATTCCAACCAGTGGATTCATGAAACAGATTGACTAAAAGTTCAAACGACATCAACTATTTCTTTTTTTCAACCAACTTGTATTGTTATAATGAATAATTCCACAAGTAATAAATATTTAGAGCTAGAATGGTAGATCATACTTCATTATTAGGGTAATTCAAAATTAAACACGTTTGTTACATGTCACAGACACTATATGATTTATTTTTAGCTTGAACTTTATAATTTGTATGTTGATAACATTCTCTTCATGTAACAAATCAGGAGGAAGAGCGCGGACATCACGTGACTTATTATACATGTATATAAACTGTTACATTGTTTGTACTTCTTACACACCCTAACACCTGTTGTCCGCCATGAATCGTCAAATGTTTTTCGTTTTTTTGCTTGTTGCGGGGATTTTCCTGACTATCTCCGAAGTTGAAGGAAATTTCGGACATTTCGGAAGAGTAAGAGTGAGAACACCATTGAGAAGAAAGAGAGGTATTTTTCTTCTAAAAAAAGAAATTATCCAAGGTTTTTTAATTGTTCCTATAAAATAACCGGTTAAAATGAACAGCTAATATTTTCATATTTGATCATCAAGATATATAATAGCCTGTATTTGATGAAAGCACACATTGTTATCAAGCAACGTGCTGATACAGTACCCGCAACGTTATTTTTTACAATCCTATCGTATCGTGTATCAATCCTCTCGTTTCGTGCGTTAATGCTATTGTATCGTACGTGTATAATGTTCTATCGTGCGTTCATCCTATCCTATTTAGCGTTAATCCTATCAGGTTTATCGTTCAATTTTTACAGTTTTTCCGTTTATCCTATCGTGTTAATCGTTTCGTGCCTTTTCATCAGCAGGTCAATTAATTTTAAAGTTGCAAGTCGTTCAGTGCGCCGTATAAAAAAAAATTATCGAACAAGAATTGTAAAATTCTATCCAGCATTCTATCATGATACTAATTTCTTAATTTTTCAGATCAAAATTTACCAGTATTACATGTAAATCATATATGTAAGCATTGTTCTATAGTGCGGTAATCCTATCCTATCGTGCGTGAATCCAATCCTATCGTTTATCTTGTAAAAAAATAACGTTGCGGGTACTTAATTTATATCTCATTTTTTATACTTGTCGAATATCTTTTAAATGCTTGCAAAATTAAAAAAAATGATTATTGAAATAGTTTTTACATTTTGCTTCAAATGTTTAAAAACATGCATTGAAATACAATTTTCGGTATGAAGAGTCTATCAATATAATCCCGTCAAAAGTTAGATTCATCTTAAAGCTGTCTTTCACAAAAGTCAGGTCATAAGTTAGATTTATCTTAAAGATGTTACGTTATAAAAGAGCAGTATTCTCACAATTTTGTAAATATCTTTGGTGCGCATTTAATAGTAAAAGGCGCATGGCTGCTAAAGTACCATTCTAACATATTCTTTTATTCATATGTACATGTATTTATAACCACCATAGTAAAAACCAAATACATGAGTAAGAATACTCGCGATATTTCATATTCGAAAAGTTTTAAAGCTTTCTCTAAAACTTTGATTTTGGGGTAAACGATTCATATTACCACAAAAAGCCCTTTGACGAGGAGACCTTTATCATTTCTATGAAACAATTACAAGTTTTTTTTCCGTTACAGATATTCATGGCCTCCCTGGAAATGGACTTGGAATGGGTCCACGTAGAGATTCTGATTACCACGGCTGAGATTCGAAATGATTCGGAAATAACATATTTTGACTGAAAGAAAACGGATTGCTTCCTATAACTTTTGTTTCATTTCAATATAGCTGTTGTGTAAAATTGTGAATTTATGCTTAATTTTGTACCACACTTATAACTTTTTTTTATTCGCATAAATTGTTTATAACAATATTCAGCTTTCCTGCGTGGTAAAAAGGTCAACATTCTGTAATGTCATGCAAAACACTTAAACTTACCTACATATAGTTGCATACTACAAACTATTTGATCGAAAAATAAAATTGAAATGGTTTTTTTCGTCGACATTTATCAAATAAAAAGAAAATATGATTTTTCCAGAACTGCTTATTATTTTTGCATTTGTTCATGTAATATATGAATTCAATACTAACCTTTTAATGGTTTTAAAAAACTTAAATCATGGAGAGAAATAAATTGGTATATTATACACGTTTTAGATGATTTTCAAATCAAATCTTATTTTGAACATTGTTTTTACTAATTGACAGAGGTATGTATCTCTGAAAACATATTGTTACAAAAGAAATACCGTGAAATAAATGATATTCCTAGTGACACAATATTTGAAGATTCCATAGTAAGCACGTTTTCACAAGTTTCAATTTTCAGCAAATTATCAACATGATCTTTTTAAAAATATTTATAAGGTGCATTAACAACATTACACCAACTAGAATTTTTAAAAAAAAATCCCTAAAATTGCAATTCACAAATAGTAGCCTCCAAAAAAGATTGTTCAGTAATCAAGATAATTAATGCTCCAGGTTTCCTCTGGTAATTTAAATGCACAGAAAGAAATCTACTCAAACATCTTCACATGAGTGTGAGAGAATAAAAGGTATACTAACGTTATTTTTGACAGATTGTGAGATGTTCAGTCACCCTATTTTGTGCATAAACAAAGCTATATGTATTGCAAGTAACCTGTTGTGAAATTTTGTTTTGTTTGTTAATTTTTTTCCCTGTAGTTCTTGGTGAAATGCAATACCATCTTTTTAATACGAGTCAACGTTTAATGATAACCAGCAAAAAGATTTAAATGCATTTAAAAGGTTATTTTGATTAGAGGCTTACTTGGTTTGTTCCGATGTTCTTTAAGATTTGTAAGTGTATCTTTAGTTAGTAAAGTATAACTTTCTCGTGCGGTTTAAACGGATTTTTGTGTTTTACGAAGAAATCCTTGAAAGAGTTTTTTTTAAAAAGCACCACCACAGTTGTTTTTTTTTTTTTAAATTAAAAAAAAACCATCAAAAAAAACCCACGCTGATGTACAGTAGTATGCACTGCCTGGAGACAGAAGACATTCGACCCCTTTTGACTTGAATGTAGCATATTCTGACTGAGAGTATTCTTTTCCACACATTTAGTTAAAATGGCTCCCTTATTGTAATTAGAAATATTATTATGGTGTTTTTTTTTCTTACAAATATTGCGTGACACAATATGAAACTTCCATCTTGAAATTACATAATAACATGAAAAACACTTAAATCCAGCGACGAGACCTGAAGTGCATGACCACTTCTAGCTCTTATCCATGAAGGTCGTTTACAAAATGCAATTTCCGTATCATTTCACTTCTGTCGTTTATATCACGCTGTTCTGGCTTGTAAGGACGCCCTGGTCCGGTCTTGTACAGAATGTTTAACCTCTGACATACATTAAAAACAACTCCCTGAATGATTGTCAGTGTATATTTATGTGTGTGTGGTAAACGACTGAAATATAAACAAAGGGTAAAATGAAACACTTTGAATTTCATACACAATAAATTTAAATACTGTTATTAGGTGATACTTGAGATTATTACATGTACACAGAAAACTTATTATGACTACTGAAAAAAGTATAAACATGTCGAAACCATCCTTTTACAGAATAATAAACAAGTTTTAAATCATTAGTTACTCTGTGGTAGGCTAAACTTGAGAACAAAAACGGTGAGCAATGTTCAACCGCACAAACAAATGGTAGTCTTCGTATGACAATTTTACCACAAAACACAAGAGTTCTAACATGTAAAAATCAATAAATAGGAAAGATAACTCTAACAATGGACAGAACACACGCAGAAGAAAACTCCTGAATATTTTTGCACAACACAACATTTATCAATGAATTGTCTCTGCCACTTTGCCAAAAAAAAAAAGAAAGAAGAAAAAAACGCGTTCAAAATAATAAGAAAAAAGGCATTGCTCATATTTCTTATTTGTTTTCCTGTTTGTTTATTATTTGGTGCAAATACGATTGGCTTAAGTATAGGTTAATATCAGCAGACAATACCCTGTTTGATAAACCATTTCTAAAGACGTATTTCTTTGACTTATTTCTTACGCTTACTAATGTAGATTTAAAAAACAGACGATTCTTTTTTTTTTAAAATACCATATAACATTATGATCAATTATAATTATTTGATATATGACATTTTTAATGGGATCAAATTTATTTCCTATAAAAAAATTAAACTATTCATTTTTGAATTAATATGTTTTCATTTTATTATTTTGAATACAGACTACATCATTTTATTTTGATATTAATACCGACATGAAAATGCATTGTTTATTGGGCCCCCCCTCCCAAAAAAAAATCTACTTATCTGTTTTAAACTGCGCACACGAGTTAGAAGTTAAGAGATTTTCTAAATTTCTCTTACATTTTAATGAATAATACACTAACCTTGCAAATATTTTAATTCAACGACACATCTTATTTCTACTCTAGTTTTTTTTTTTTGAGAACCAATTAACCGACTGGCAAGTTTACTCCACGTACTTGAATCAGCCCGAACCTTTGAAGAATTGAAAAAAAATGTGTCAATAAGGTGTATGTAATTCCAGTGTAGCCGAAGCTTTTGTGTAAACAAGTTGTTTTCATCCATATGACTTTAATTTGTGACATATATATGAACCCTTAACATTCTGAGCATTTCATTCCACTCAGAGTTATTTTTGGAAACATCAATTCTGTTATTCAAAACCGTTTTTTTTTTAGAAAGAAAGAAAGATATAGAAAGGGACAGAGATGAAAAGTTCCCAATAGTCAATGTACCCGTCATTGCGCAAGATATCTATTTGCTACCATAATTTAAAGGTGTCTATTCCAAATTTGAAGTGCTCAAAACTTCTCCCGGGCAAAACGGATTTCGTGGGTCTTTACCGGACTTTACCTGACATTACCGGAGTTTACCGGGCATTGAAAGTATTGGTCAAAAAAAAAAAAAAAGACGAACAGATTTTGCCATTCGTAATATGAAATTTACAGTAAGCTGACAATGTGGTGTTGAGCTTTATATTTGCAGGCAACAGTATACACATGAACTACTAGTATACATAATAATATAGATTGTGAAGAAACAAAATATTGCAGAGTTTAAAAAAATGGTATTTCTGAGAAATACATTGTAACAATTTCAGTGATGAAAGTTTTTATCATTTGTATTATTTTATGCTGAAGCGTTTTTTGATTAGGTTACCGATTCATTTATATCGTATAACAAAAAATAATTATGCAATGTATCGCGTGCTGGTCTTGTTAATCATTGAAATCATGTTAAAGAAGCGTACAATGCCTCTTGAGATCATAAGACTTGATTTGTATATTTTAACTTATTATTGAATGAAAGAACATATTTTATTCTAATATAGCTAGCCTTCTTTGGCAGACACTCCTGTGACTTTGAAGATAGGCATGGGTGATTTTATATTTGAACTGTAGGTAAAAGAAAATGATTTCACGAGTAAAATGATATGCGACTGAACCTCTAAATCTCATGCTGTAGAGAGATTTTGCTAAAAATAGATAAGAATAGACCTGAATGCTCGCAGCAAAAATAACATAAAACCGGACGTGACGTCACAACTGTTCCCAGTTCCGCGAGTGTATAGAAAGCGTTCAAATGTTAAAGAAAAGAACGGGGAAATTTTGCGTTGCAGCCGGTTGTACGTCCACACTTAAGGATAATGTATCTCTGCATGAATTTCCCAAGTCTGATCCACTTGATATTCGAACTCATTGGATCCGGTTTGTTAAAACAAAGCGACAGGATTTTACAAACCCGACCCCTTATTCAGTGCTTTGTGAGAACCATTTCACTCCTGATTGTTATCCAGCGGAATATCATATAAAGAAGTCTATGGGCTTGGGAGTTAAAAAAGCAATAGAAAATAATTTGGTGCATTAACGTCGCTCTCAAGATAATGACCCACCTACATCGCGTCCATCGCAACCAAAGAAAATGAGATCAGCGTATCGTAAAAGAGAGTGCTCAAGGGTGAGATAACAGATTACATGTACCTATTATTCGTTTAAAATTAGTTAGTAGTAAAAAAATGAATTAATGCTATTGGGATTATAAATAACGCAATTAACAGATCGTTTGTTAAATATAAGGTTGTGGAACATAAATTGTCACAATATGCTGCTACTGACCAGCCTTTAGACGACGAAGAAATAAATGATGCCGGAAATGTTCCAGAAATTGGCGTAATGACAAGGAGAATTGGATTATAGTTTAGTGGGGGAAAGTGTGTATCAAAGAGGTCAAAGAAATGCCAAACAAAATTGATAAAATCTGACAAAGGTATACAAAATAGAAACTTGTAAGATTTAATGAATCTCTCTCTCTCTCTCTCTCTCTCTCTCTCTCTCTCTCTCTCTCATATTAATTTAATATGCGTGGATTGTGTTCAGTCATTCAGGTTGACATGAGGAAAAAGGCAAAGTTAATTTCACCAGGAATTAAGTGTAACCGTGATCTGGAAAATTCTTAGCATGGAATCATCAGGCAACCTTTGGGAATGAATTTGAATAACAGGGATGAAAAAGAAAATTCACCAGACTTTGAATACACCATGCCCCTACTATAGAGGAAACAAGCAATGATGACCCAGACGTTGAGCCAATTTCCTTTGATGAATGCCTGTCAAAAAGATCAACAGAAAATGGAAAGTAAGTTTTGTCAAAGGTTTTCTTTTATTTTAATAATTTCCTTTTTGACCATAGTGTGACCATGTTATTCTTTGAATTTCTAGTTACCAACCATAGAAAGAGAAGAAATGTTTTGTATTTGAATCAAAGCTGTTATAACTTTTTCCATCGTGTCAATCATGTGCTGCATGTGCTTTGTTTAACATGAAGAAATCCACTGGGTTCAATGGTAAAAATAAAACAGACATGTGGCGTATGTGGCTTTAACAGAATGTGGGAGAGCCAACCTATGATTGGATCTATACCAGCAGGCAATTTGCTTTTTTCTGCATCTCTACTTTTCACAGGTAAATACATTGTTTAAATTCATATTACATATAGTAATAAAAGTTAAAAAATTAATACATTTGACTTTTGTAACTTTTGTATCATGATAGCTTATTATTTCAATTTTTGTTTGAATATTAATCCATTTTTAAGTACTTAGAATACCTAAACTGGGATTTTTAAATGCACAATATAAACGAGTTTTCGGTTTGATATCGAGTTTGGACCGTATACAATGTATAAGGAAATACTGCTTCCACTTCTAATGGCATCATGTACGCGTATCATTTTAAAGAGTAAACAGTTGTTTTACTCCCCTACATTAAAAGCAGTTCTTAAGACTTCCTAAGCTTCCTTATTTCAAATGAAGGAAATCGTTGTGTTTAGTGTAGAGCTCCTTTACTTGGCGACATAACTACTACTTATTATTATCGAAAAAAAAAATGCAAAATGTTAATAAAATTTTGCATCAAGGACAATAAAGTTTTAGACAGAACAATATTGAATTTTTTGATACAACATAATCTATAATTTACTTTTTAGATTATATTTGATTTGAAAAAAAAAATCAATTGCCTGATATGTACAAACGGTCAAATGTTGTTTAGATTTCTGTACACCTAGTATCATATCATTTGATCGAGTATCGCAAAATCTATATTACGCATAGCAGTGGGAATTACAAACTGCAATGAAGATAAATTAGACATTGCAGCGTTGTTAATTGTTAAGCGGGATATTTTTTGCATCGAAAAAAATAAAAAATAAAACATAACTTATGAATGATTTTTCTATTATAATAAACGCTCAAACATAACAGGAGCATCCCAAAAAAAAAATATAATAATAAAAACAATATGAACAGGATTTTTTTAAACAAAAAAGGGGGAATTAAAGCAACCATTACGCTTTGAAATTATTATATAGGGTTGTTTGCGGGGATTTTGCTGACTATCTCCGAAGTTGAAGGAAATTTCGGACATTTCGGAAGAGTAAGAGTGAAAACACCGTTGAGAAGAAAGAGAGGTAGTTTTCCCCCTTTCCTATAAAAATAAACCGGTTAAAATGAACAGTTAATATTTTCGTTTTTGATCCTGAACATTACTATTAGCCAGTAATTTATAAAAGCTCATATTGTGAGAAAGCAATGTCCTGTTGTTATCCAAGGTTCTTTCCCGTTCCTATAAAATAAACCGGTTAAAATAAACAGCTAATATGTTCATCATTGATCCTCAAGATATATAATAGCCTGTATTTGATGAAAGCACACATTGTTATAAAGCAATGTGCTGATACAGTACCCGCAACGTTATTTTTTACAATCCTATCGTACCGTATCGTGTATCAATCCTATCGTTTCGTGCGTGTATACTGTTCTATCGTGCGTTAATGCTATTGTATCGTGCATGTATATTGTTCTATGGTGCGTTCATCCTATCCTATCGTGCGTTAATCCTATCAGGTTTATCGTTCAATTTTAAAAGTTTTTTCATTTATCCTATCGTGTTAATCGTTTCGTACCTTTCATAAGCAAGTTAATTAATTTTAACGTTGCAAGTCGTTCAGTGCGCCGTATATAAAAAAAATTATCGAACAAGAATTGTAAAATTCTATCCAGCATTCTATCATGATACTAATTTCTTAATTGTTCAGATCAAAATTAACCAGTATTACAT
Organism: Magallana ariakensis; assembly: GCA_020458035.1. Classification (NCBI taxonomy): domain Eukaryota; kingdom Metazoa; phylum Mollusca; class Bivalvia; order Ostreida; family Ostreidae; genus Magallana; species Magallana ariakensis. Next base: position 68,518,392 of record CM035811.1, read on the forward strand.
GTAAATCATATATGTAAGCATTGTTCTATCGTGCGGTAATCCTATCCTACCGTGCGTGAATCCAATCCTACCGTTTATCTTGTAAAAAATAACGTTGCGGGTACTGTATTTATATCTCATTTTTTATACTTGTTGAATATCTTTTAAATGCTTGTAAATTAAAAAAAATGATTATTGAAATAGTTTTTATATATTGCTTCAAATGTTTAAAAACATGCATTGAAATACAATTTTCGGTATGAAGAGTCTATCAATATAATCCCGTCAAAAGTTAGATTCATCTTAAAGCTGTCTTTCACAAAAGTCAGGTCATAAGTTAGATTTATCTTAAAGATGTCACGTTATAAAAGAGCAGTATTCTCACAATTTTGTAAAAATCTTTGGTGCGTATTTAATAGTAAAAGGCGCATGGCTGCTAAAGTACCATCGAAAAGTTTTAAAGCTTTCTCTAGAACTTTGATTTTGGGGGAAAAGATTTATATTACCACATAAAGCCCTTTGACGAGGATACCTTTATCATTTCTATGAAACAATTACAAGGTTTTTTTCCGTTACAGAAATAAATGGCCTCCCTGGAAATGGACTTGGAATGGGTCCACGTTTTTTTTTCACCCCCTGATTACAACGGCTGAGATTCGGAATCATTCGGAAATAACATATTTTGACCGAAAGAAAACAGATTGCTTCCTATAACTTTTGTTTCATTTCAATGTAGCTGTTGTGTAAAATTGTGAGTTTATGCTTGATTTTGTTCCACACTTATAACTTTGTTTATTCGCATAAATTGTTTTACAACAATATTCAGCTTTCCTGCATGATAAAAAGGTCAACATTCTGTAATGTCATGCAAAACACTTAAACTTACCTACATATAGTTGCATACTTCAAACTATTTGATCGAAAAATAAATATGAAATGTTTTTTTGTCGACATTTATCAAATAAAAAGAAAATATGATTATTCAAGAACTCCTTATTATTTTTGCATTTGTTTATGTAATATATGCGTTCATTACTAACCTTTTTATGGTTTCTTAAAAACAATGTTTTTACTAATTGACAGAGGTATGTATCTCAGAAAACATATTGTTACAAAAGAAATATCGTGAAATAAATGATATTCCTAGTGACACAATATTTGTAGATTCCATAGTAAGCACCTTTTCCCAAGTTTCAATTTTCAGCGAATTATAAACATGATCTGTTTAAAAATATTTATAACGTGCATTAACAAAATTACACCAAAAAGAATCTGTATAAAAATCCCTAAAATTGCATTTCACAAATAGTAGTCTCCAAAAACGATATTTCAGTAGTCAAGATAATTAATGCTCCAGGTTTCTTGTGGTTTTTTAAATGCACAGAAAGAAATCTACTCAAACATCTTCACATGAGTGTGAGAGAATAAAAGGTATACTAACGTTATTTTTGACAGATTGTGAGATGTTCAGACACCCTATTTTGTGCATAAACAAAGCTAAGTGTATTGCAAGTAACCTGTTGTGAAATTTTGTTTTGTTTGTTTATTTTTTTCCCTGTAGTCCTTGGTGAAATGCATATCTTTTTAATACAAATCAAAGTTAAATGTTAACCAGCGAAAAGTTTTAAATGCATTTAAAAGGTTATTGTGATTAGAGGCTTACTTGGTTTGTTCCGATGTTCTTTAAGATTTGTATGTGTATCTTAGTAAAGTGCGGTTTAAACGGATTTTTGTGTTTTACGAAGAAATCATTGAAAGTGTTTTTAAAAAAGCACCACCACAGTTGTTTATTTTTAAAATAAAAAAAACCAACCATAAAAAAAAAACATCCTGATGTACAGTAGTATGTACTGCTTGGAGACAGAAGACATGCGATCCCTTTTGACTTGAATGTAGCATATTCTGACTGAGAGTATTCTTTTCCACACATTTAATTAAAATGGCATCCTTATTGTAATTAGAAATATTATTATGGTGTTTTTTTCTTACAAATATTGCGTGACACAATATGAAACTTCCATCTTGAAATTACATAATAACATGAAAAACACTTAAATCCAGCGACGAGACCTGAAGTGCATGACCACTTCTAGCTCTTGTCCAGAAGGCCGTTTACAAAATGCAATTTCCGTATCGTTATCATTTCACTTCTGTCGTTTATATCACGCTGTTCTGTCACGTAAGGACGCCCTGGTCTGGTCTTGTACAGAATGTTTAACCTCTGACATACATTGAAAACAACTCCCTGGATGATTGTCAGTGTATATATATGTGGTTATGGTAAAAGACTGAAATATAAACAAATGATACAATGAAACACTTTGAATTTCATACACAAAAAAAAAATAAATACTGTTATTCAGTGATACTTGAGATTTTCACATAAAACTGATTATGACTACTGAAAAAAGCATAAACATGTCGAAATCATCCTTTTACAGAATAATGAACAAGTTTTAAATTATTACTTACTGTGTGGTAGGCTAAACTTGAGAGCAAAAACGGTGAGCGATGTTCAACCGCAAAAACAAATGGTGGGCTTCGTATGACAATTTTACCACAAAACACAAGCGTTCTAACATGAAAAATCTATTAATAGGAAAGATAACTCTAACAATGGACAGAACACACGCAGAAGAAACCTCCTGAATATTTTTGCACAAACACCACATTTATCAATGTATTGTCTCTGTCAATTTCTAAAAAAAAAACGAAAAAAAAAAACGTGTTAAAAGTAATGAAAAAGGTGTGGCTCACAGACTACATCATTTATTTTTATATTGATACATAAATGAAATGTATTGTTAATTGCTTTTTTCGCAAAATCTACTTATCTGTTTTAAACTGCGCACACGAGTTAGAAGTTAAGAGATTTTCTAAATTTCTCTTACATTTTAATGAATAATACACCAACCTTGCGAATATTCTAATTCAACGACATATCTTATTTCTAATCTAGTTTTTTTTTGAGAACCAATTAACCGACTAGCAATTCTACTCCACGTACTTAAATTAGCCCGAGACTTTGACGAATGGGAAAAAAAATGTGTCAAGAATGTGCATGTAATTCCAGTGTAACCGAACCTTTTGTGTAAACAAGTTGTTTTCATCCGTATTACTTTAATTTGTGACATAGATATGAACCCTTAAAATTCTGAGCATTTAATTTCACTCAGAGTTATTTTTGGAAACATCAATTCTGTTATTCAAAACCGGTTATATTTTTGGGGGGAAAGAAAGAAAGAAATAGAAAAGGACAGAGATGAAAAGTTCACAATAGTCAATGTACCCGTCACTGCGCAAGATATATTTTTGCTACCATAATTTAAAGGTGTCTATTCAAAATTTGAAGTGCTCAAAACTTCTCCCGGGCAGAACGGATTCCGTCGGTCTTTACAGGACTTTACCGGATATTACCGGAGTTTACCGGGCATTGAAAGTATTGGTCAAAAAAAAAAAAGACGAACGGATTTTGCCATTTGTAATATGAAATTTACAGTAAGCTGAAAATGTGGTGTTGAGCTTTAGATCTTCAAGCAACAGTATACACATGAACTACTGTAGATTCCAAAAAAAAACGCAAGGAATTAATTTCCGCGTAAAATCGGGAGATCCAACCCTCGCGGATTTTGAAATCTCGCTTCTATTTTTCAGACAGTTTTGAACTATAAGAAAATATAAAAAAAAGTTGGCCATCGCGATTATATATTCTCGCATTTGAAACTAAACAGCGGAATCGCGGAATTAAGTACTCGCGTAAAATAAGGAATTTACAGTATACATAATAATATAGATGGTGAAGAAACAAAATATTGCAGAGTTTAAAAATATGGTATTTCTGAGAAACACATTGTAACAATTTCATTGAAGAAAGTTATTATCATTTTAATTATTTTATTCTGAAGCGCTTTTTTAATGGTAACCGATTTATTTATATCGTTTAACAAAAAATAATTATGCAATGTATCGTATGCTGGTCTTGTTAATCATGAAAATCATGTAAAAGAAGGGTACAATGCCTCTTGAGATCATAAGACTTGATTTGTATATTTTAACTTATTATTAAATGAAAGAACATATTTTATTCTAATTTAGCTAGAATTCTTTGGCAAACACTCCTATGACTTTTAAGCATTAACGTTTTTCTTGACTTTTTAGAAAGGTGGATATATTTAGTGCAATAACTATATAGTTTGCTACGTATCCTCTATAAAATAAAGTTTGGTAATTTTTAAAGCATGTTAATTAGTGTTTAAACCTATACTTTTTTTTCAACGACCGTTTATATTGCTAAATTTCTTTTTTTGTGTTATCATAAATACTGGGTTAATTTTGGACGGAGTCCTCTTACTATATATATTCTATTAAAGACAAGCAAAAGAAATCCGGTGGGTCGGAGTACGTGATGAACATTTATCATTGAGGAATAACAGTCATGCTTATTGATGGTCTTTAAAGGGGCATGGTCACAACTTTGGTCAAAAACTATTTATCCGTTTTTATTGTTTACAATGCTCTAGTAAGGTATTTCTAATAGTTAACCAAAATTTGAGCGTAAATCGTTGTGGTTTAGGCGAGATACATAGCTTAAAATTCTCTGTTATATAACCAAAGCTTACGCCATGTTTTTCTTTACATTTTGAATGCTGAAGTGAAATATCCGGTTATAGACCTAACATGAATGTTATAACTATTTATGCTTCAAAGAATAGTGTATATGCTACACATAAAACATCAGCGCAAGGTGATGACCTCTATCGAGAAAATAAAATTGAAGGTTGCCTTTAATGGCATACAAAAGCAAATTTAAAAAGATAGAAATCAGCTTAAAAAAAGAACTTTTACTGGTATATTGAAGCAATGTAACATTGTGCACAATAAAAATAAAAAATTAAAATTTGACCAAAATCGTACCCATGCCCCCTTGAACTACATTCTACACCTGGTGGAGGGGATTTGAAAAATGGGCTAACCCAGTCTTTAAAAAAACCCCGGAAATTATAAGTAATTATCTGAGTTTCAATTTGTGTTATTCATAATTTAAACAATTTCTGTATATGAAATAAGGGCTATAGATTTTCAATTATGTTTGTTAAAGTTGAAACATATCTTTTTGAGTTTCCATTCATATTTTTTTTTTTTCTAGCCGCGTTTAACATTTCATTTTTAGCTTCACCGTCAACTAAACGCATCCAAAAACAGATATCATTGCTTTGAATGCCCTTGGAGTTGTTTTCTTAATTGGTTTTTTTTTTTTGGTTGGTTCTTTATTAATTCAGAATGTTTCCCCATGTGCCTCATTTGCCATAATCCTTATGTTTATATTAAACTTAATTAAAATACATTTCACTAGAAACTTTATGTTTATATAATTTATTTTACAGATGATCAAAGAGGAGACGGTATCTTCGACAGAGGTTCTATTCGAAAGCCAGGTCTCAGGATCATAAGGCCATTTCAGACTTAAATCAAAACTTCAGTCAGTCATAAAATGCTTGTTTGTCATTATATGACGATTTAGATTTGTAATTATGAACTTTTTATCAAGACGCATTAATATTTAATTATTAATAGCATTTTAATAATGTCAGTGTTTTCAGACAATGATACAATGTACATTGTTCGACTTTTGTTTAAGGTTGAATCATTCTCTGGAACATGGGAATGCCGACTGTTTCAGATTGCACTTGTACAACAAATTAAGGCCATATTGCCGCGCCGATATGAAATGAACCTTTATGTCTAGAATAAGCTACAGGTCTGTAGATCCCGGTCTGAAAAAAATTCGGATGGACGACCTGGGAGCTAAAGTTCCTCCCATAGTAAAAACCTGCGATTTACGGCGCACAAAAAACGGCGCTAGTTTTGGACTGATTAACCTTATTTCCACACAAATTCTGTGAAAACAAGTATGACCATTAAATTTTTCAGGAAATTTACTACTGGTATTGTCACTTTACTTGCCTCTGATATTCTTTTAAACTCCATCACCAGCCCTTTTTAAAGTGAAGTGGAGCAGTTTGTTTAGGAAAATGGCGACTCTCGATATCGACCCAAATTAATATACTTCATTTTTCGAAGTCGGTTAGCATGTTTAAGAGAAACTCTGAGGCAAGTAAAGTGACAATATCAGTAGATATCCTGAAAAATTTAATGGTAGTAATTGTTTTCACAGAATTTGTGTGGAAATAAGGTTAATCAGTCCAAAACAAGCGCCGTTTTTTGTGTGCCGTAAATCGCAGGTTTTTACTATGGGAGGCACTGTAGCTCCCAGGTCGTCCATCCGAATTTTTTCAGACCGGGACCAACAAACCTGCAGCTAGTCTAGAATCAATAAATAACAAATTGATGTGTAGAATTATATGACTCATAATCATGTATGTGATCATTTGAATCTTGCTGTTTCAGGCAAGAAAAAGGAGGAGACCCTTAAAATCGCGATTGGTTTACTTACTTTGATTTATTATAACTGCATGTTTAATATTTTGAAAAGAATGTCTTGGTATACAATATGATAGAAGCGCTATGCTTATCTAGGAATGTATTCGATGTGCACATGAAATGAGATAAAGTATACCGATTCAAGAAAGATAAATTGCATACTGTTAAAAATCTTGCCAAAAAGCTTGATATCGTTGTCGAGTTTTATTTCTTTATTTCTAGTTTAATTCTATAGAAGTTTGTGCAATCTGATTGTTTTGATTGAAAAGCACTCGTGACTTACTATCTTGACATGTATACCCAGTTAGCAGTTGAGGAGCAATTGCACATAATATGGCAAATACATACTGTTAAGCCTTTATGTCAGAATAAAGGTAGCTTGTGGGATTACTGCCTGTTATGTTTCAGAAAATGAATCTCTGTCATTCAATTCAATATTAACTAAAATGTCTAGAACTGTTACTAAATGGCAGAATTATGACTTTAAGACAGAAATCAGTTACGTTTTAATTAATAATAAATTGGATCATAACTGAAAATTCTACAAAAATTGGTTAGAGTACATACGTTGAACAGATATTGTAGGATCATTATGTTCAAGAAAAAATGTGTAATTATGTCCAGTGATGGGTCTGTCTGCATCAGGTTAAAGGTTGATCGCTGTACTCAGGGCGTCGGTGCATTTGTATCGACTTGATTGGAAATAAAATTGGCATATCATAAAAATATAATAAAATGAAATAAAAGTAATTAACTGAAAATGTCTTTTTAACTCCTTAATCTATGCAAATGTTTGGATACAGACTATTCCACAGGTAGATGCCGTTATCTTTCATTATGCATATATGGGATACATGCTATTCCACAGGTAGATGCCGTTATCTCTCATTACAGTACCGACCAGACCCAACCTAACCCTTTACTTTCGGGGTCTGTTTGGGTGTGGTCCGGGTCTTTATTTCGAAAGTTTGCGTTTGTTCGGGCTATAGGTTTACTTGGGGTTAACAATGAGTTTACTCGGGGTCTGCATTTGGGTTTCACTTAACGCATCGAACTGTGATACAGACCAGCCTTTTATTTTACCGCCTGTTAGTCCAGTCCTTTGTTTATTCCAAATACAGATGCAAAGACATTTGATCAGGGTTTTTTTCAGTACAAATTGGACAGAAAAGACATGCGTTTACTATAATTATGAAATGGAAGATGTAAATTAAATTACTCAAACTGCATCTTACAAGAAAGATTACCGCTAGCGATTGAATTTTTCAGTTATACATTCTGTAAAGTCGCATATCCACACGCGTTTATAATGTATTCCAAACGCTTGTTAGTAATGACTTTTGCAAAACTCATCTTCAGGAAACAATTTTATTTACAATTCTCCGTTTGTTGTTAAAAAACAATCACAGGAAACGTGTTTATGTCGTATATAGTCATTATCGAATCAAACTTGTTTGTATATAGTATAGTATAGCGGTTAACTAGTTTTGTTAACCTATGGCGAATGTATTACGGTATACCATAACACTTCCATCTCGATACGATTCGGCCTCCATACCGTTTACTTCACCTCTCAAATGCACTGACACAGTGAACTTAAGATGCGATGAGGTACACTTACATGCTCTTACATGGTCCGTACAGGCCGTATAGGTTGTTCTGCAGTTTAAAAATAGATAAATATAAATAAATAATGGACCGCCGGTGTACCTAGTCTTGTGACAGTGGTACTATTTTTTTTAAATGTCAAAACTCAAAATTAAAATCATAAGAAATCATATTAAAAACAGATGATGAGAATATAAATTTGTTTTACTATGAAATAGATGGTTTATTAAATTTCCAAAAACTTGTTTACAATCTTGTATAGTTAAATGAAATAAAATTTATGATTATAATTTTATAATTATAGAATTTTATAATTATATGATATTATAATTATATATATTTTAATACTTATATGAAATAGATTATGATTAATTTTAATAATTGTAATAAAGTTAATGAAATAAGACTTAAGATTTTATAATAATATGATTTTATAATTATAGAAGACATGATTATATGTTTTAATATAAATGACCACATATGATATTATAATTATATAATATTATAATTATATATGAGATAAGTAATGATTAATATTAGTTGTAACAAAGTTAAGAAAAATGCTAAATATTTGATATGTGTTTATGTATGTATATGTTCAAAATAAAATGATAAAGATAAGGACCAAGGGAGAGCTGCCAAAGATGAATTTCGTAAAAGAGTGCTACAATATTAAAGTTATATTACCAAATATGAATTTTGAGGTCGTCACCATTTTTCTGTAGCTAGTAACAGCCGTAGCACGACATGGTTCCTTGATCCTTATACGACAGTATGTAAAATGCATAAAAACTAAGGATGTGGTATGTAAAATTAGTAAATATTATATCAACAAAACTTGCATGCTGTACATTTAACATTATATTGACAACAATGAAATTTACTTAAACTGAATAAATATGTTTTACCTAAGTAAAAAACTTACTGCTAAAAGTTTACTATTTTAATTACATAATAAAGAATTGGGAATTACATTATGCAGTGATAATAAATTAGACATTGCAGCGTTGTTAATTGTTAAGCGGGACATTTTTTGCATTGAAAAAAAAAAAATAAAACATAACTTATGAACGATTTTTCTACTATAATAAATCCTAAAACATTACAGGACGCCGACAGAGCATCCAAAAAAAAATAATAATAAAACAATATGAACAGGTTTTTTTTTTTTTTTTTTTTTTTATACAAAATGGGAATTAAAGGTTTGAAATTATTATATAGGGTTGTTTAAGACTTGTTTACAATTCACAATTATGACAATCTGATTTCTAAATTTTTTAAAAGTTTATATTTAAGACAAATCCATGATTTTAAATGTCGCCTCAATAGAAAATCAATGCAATTTGAATATTCATCAAGTTCTCTTGTTTTCGTGTTTTAATATGATTTTCTTTCTTCAGAAACTTTCTTTAGAGATCAATGTAAAGTTATAAATTGAATTAGGTCATGGTTTCAATAGTTTAATACTGTCATGTTCCATACTTCTGTGTCAAGGTAGTGGTACATTGTAGCAAATTATTTGTCAGAAGAGTTTTTATTTTAAAAATCCTGACTTACTATTATGTTCAGTATTTGCCGTATACGTATACTTGGAAGGATCAGATTTCGCATGCAATGGTGTTTGTGCTAATTTTGATTAAAATGGATGTGGAAAACGCCTATCTAGAACCTCGCCGAAAAAAGCCTGACCAGAAATCTCACTTGATGCTTGCACTAACGTATTCCAAACAGTGGGTTCATGAAACAGATTGACTAAAAGTTCATACGACATCAAATATTTTTTTTATCAACCAACTGGTATTGTTATAATGAATAATTCCACAAGTAATAAATATTTAGAGCTAGATAGGTAAATCATACTTCATTAGAAGGGTAATTCAAAATTAAACACGTTTGTTACATGTCACAGACACTATATGATTTATTTTTAGCTTGAACTTTATAATTTGCATGTTGATAACATTCTCTTCATGTAACAAATCAGGAGGAAGAGCGAGGAAATCAAGTGACCTATGATACATGTATATAAACTGTTACATTGTTTGTACTTCTTACACACCCTAACACCTGTTGTCCGCCATGAATCGTCAAATGTTTTTCGTTTTTTTGCTTGTTGCGGGGATTTTGCTGACTATCTCCGAAGTTGAAGGAAATTTCGTACGTTTCGGAAGAGTGAGAACACCGTTGAGAAGAAAGAGAGGTAGGTTTTTTGTAAAAAAAAAAAAATTATCCAAGGTTTTTTAATTGTTCCTATAAAATAAACCGGTTAAAATGAACAGCTAATATTTTTATATTTGATCATCAATATATATAATAGCCTGTATTTGATGAAAGCACACATTGTTATGAAGCAATGTGCTGATATAGTACCCGCAACGTTATTTTTTACAATCCTATCGTATCGTATCGTGTATCAATCCTATCGTTTCGTGCGTGTATACTGTTCTATCGTGCGTTAATGCTATTGTATCGTGCGTGTATAATGTTCTATCGTGCGTTAATCCTATCCTATTTAGCGTTAATCTTATCAGGTTTATAGTTCAATTTTTACAGTTTTTCCGTTTATCCTATCGTGTTAATCGTTTCGTGCCTTTTCATAAGCAAGTAAATTAAATTTAAAGTTGCAAGTCGTTCAGTGCGCCGTATATAAAAAAAATTATCGAACAAGAATTGTAAAATTCTATCCAGCATTATATCATGATACTTATTTCTTAATTTTTTCAGATCAAAATTAACCAGTATTACATGTAAATCATATATGTAAGCATTGTTCTATCGTGCGGTAATCCTATCCTACAGTGCGTGAATCCAATCCTACCGTTTATCTTGTAAAAAAATAACGTTGCGGGTACTGTATTTATATCTCATTTTTTATACTTGTTGAATATCTTTTAAATGCTTGTAAATAAAAAAAAATGATTATTGAAATAGTTTTTATATATTGCTTCAAATGTTTAAAAACATGCATTGAAATACAATTTTAGGTATGAAGAGTCTATCAATATAATCCCGTCAAAAGTTAGATTCATCTTAAAGCTGTCTTTCACAAAAGTCAGGTCATAAGTTAGATTTATCTTAAAGATGTCACGTTATAAAAGAGCAGTATTCTCACAATTTTGTAAAAATCTTTGATGCGTATTTAATAGTAAAAGGCGCATGGCTGCTAAAGTACCATCGAAAAGTTTTAAAGCTTTCTCTAGAACTTTGATTTTGGGGGAAAAGATTCATATTACCACATAAAGCCATTTGACGAGGATACCTTTATCATTTCTATGAAACAATTACAAGGTTTTTTTCCGTTACAGAAATAAATGGCCTCCCTGGAAATGGACTTGGAATGGGTCCACGTTTTCCACCCCCTGATTACAACGGCTGAGATTCGAAATCATTCGGAAATAACATATTTTGACCGAAAGAAAACAGATTGCTTCCTATAACTTTTGTTTCATTTCAATGTAGCTGTTGTGTAAAATTGTGAGTTTATGCTTGATTTTGTTCCACACTTATAACTTTGTTTATTCGCATAAATTGTTTACAACAATATTCAGCTTTCCTGCATGACAAAAAGGTCAACATTCTGTAATGTCATGCAAAACACTTAAACTTACCTACATATAGTTGCATACTTCAAACTATTTGATCGAAAAATAAATATGAAATGTTTTTTTGTCGACATTTATCAAATAAAAAGAAAATATGATTATTCAAGAACTCCTTATTATTTTTGCATTTCACAGGGCGAAAAACAATCTTTAAGCAAGTCCTTAAAGATGACTTAAAGGTGGCGTAAAGGTGGCTTAAAGGATATACAATCTTTAAGCCACCTTTAAGTCACCTTTAAGCTGAGCTTATAGGTCCTTAATGTCCAAACTTCTTAAAGTCACCTTTAAGCCATCTTTAAGCCACCTTTAAGCATCTTTAAGTGGCATTTACGCTCCCTTTAAGTTGTCTTTACACCATCTTTAAGTTCCCTTTAAGTCAAGTTTGATCAAGCTGAACAGATTCATCTTGAAAACATATATTAAATGCAAAAGCTCTTTTATAGGGATGGGAGAGGGTGATCCGAGTGATGATATAATTTCCAAGGAAGGGGGGGGGTGTTCCAGGCGGTTTTAATTGTCGCTCCATTAAACACAGATCGCTATCATCAACACCGCTCCAATGGACACAGATTGCCGTTATAAAATTCTCTATAATTTTTATTTTGTTTCAAAATTATTGTAGGGGTGAGCGCAGTCTCTGTATCTAAATCTGCGCATGAAATTATATTAAAGTATGTTTGTTTCCTATTATAAATCAATCGGTGAAATCTCTCTCTCTCTCTCTCTCTCTCTCTCTCTCTCTCTCTCTCTCTCTCTCAGTTCATCCGGTTATTAAACAAAATAAAAAATGAACCAATAATGCATGATTTAATTTGATCGGTTTAAGATATGTATTTTTTTTCAATTTTAATTATTTCTAGGTCTAATTCTAGATATGCTAGATACATGTTAAATTAAGATGAAAAGACTCTCAACTGCCTTGGTTATATCGGGCGGGATATTACCGCTTTGTTTGTCTAGACATAGTTTTGTTCGTTTGTGTATATCTAATTAGAGTCTATTGTTTGTCCAAGTTAAGAAAACCCCTGGAACTAACACAGAATATACAAGATATACACAACAGGTGTGTCGTGTGCCCAGGTGCACGTCAGGGTTTCTAAAGGCGTTGAAATCTTAGTATGTACGTGTATACGATAAGTCTAGTGAATGAAAGTTTATTTACATTTGTAATTCATTTTCAAAGGATTATTTCCTAGCTGTGGGTTTTAAAAATGCTACGTATACAAATTAAAGATACATGAATGTAAGAGTAAAATCTAGAGGCTAATTAATTACTGTACCGGTGATCATAAATGGGGGTTAATTATTTAAATATATGTATAAGAGTAAATATGTCACATACCCGGCCTGGTACATCATACAATTATATGTACAAGTATATGCATACATCATTTGCAATTGCCACATGCAGTAAATACGTCACCGGTAATTGGTAATATTGTTTGTTATAGAATTGATAGTTTAAAAATCATGTATACAATTAAACATTTAAACATATCATTTCATTTGTTATTCTAGATCTGTTGTAAATGTATAATAATCAATATTATTAAAATTATACATACTGGAAAGGCGCCGTGATCATGAAAACCGGGAAATTGCGTAGAACTAATACCATAGCTAATAGTTTCAATGCATTTAATAAAAGAAATAGTGTCATCTTCTTCCTTGCATTTAATTTCATTTAGCTATGAATTAGATGAACATAGCCTATATCTACTTGGTTTAATTTTATTAACAAAGTACTAGTAAGCCTACTGGCACTGTACCAGTTATCGGCTAAAATTGAACGTTTTCTTTTCGTATTTCTTTTTTTCTTGATATTTTTCAATAAAACTTGACATATTTTAAATGGTGAACTCTTTGTTTATGCACCTGTTAGGTTATATCATTATTTAGAACCAAAAACATTTTGTTTGTGTGCTTTTTAGCACGCCCGAATTTGCCGAGTTTTTCCGATTTACTGTACCAGTTATCGGCTTCGCGATAATAACATAGTAAAATCCCTGTACATGTTGATTTGATATTTTGCAAAATGTAATTTGAATTATGTCCCTTTTGGGGTCAGACTAAAGGGCGTAGGGGTTATGATACATAAACAAAATCATTCGTTTGTTATCATACGGTAATACTCAAAATCGTAGACTATTCAATGCATAATATTATGCAACCAGTTCAACTGCGCTATGAATTTCTCAGAATATAGTGAATTCCCCTTGTTTCTACATGTTATATGTACTGATATTATATGTCAAATTAACGAAGGGATATGATAATGTATCACAACGGGGTCATATTCTATTTTTATCTTATTACGTCACTTCCCTCACTGCTGAAGGTGCAAAGATGTAAATCAGCGGTAAACAATGATCGTTTATGCTCATGTTTAAAACATATTCAAGAAAGTGTTCAAGCAAACTGACTTTTCTTTATTCAAAACAGAGGACTGAATTAAAAAATATCGGATAGTCGCGTGCTATAAACCCGAACTCTCAAGTTAGCCGATAACTGGTCTTAGCCGATAACTGGTACAGGACCAGTAACGGTTTCCATTTAGGTATAATATTTTTTTTTTCACTGAAGACCAAGTTTCATATTTCATTCTAAATACATGCATGCATTTAATTTATAAATTAGATATAATTGATTGTTACAAACTGAATGGAAGTCGAAATCTTTTCAAGTAAAAAAAATTGATTCAATAGCCACTAATTTATACGATATAAAAACCTCCTAAAATATATAAGTTGCCGTGGCGCAAAGGGAGTGAGGTGATGCTGGTAAACGAAGGGTCCCGGGTTCAATCCTCCTCTTGGGCGTTTTGAATTTTTTTTTTATTTTATTTTCTAGAACAAAAACCGTTTTTAATACCTGTTCTATCATAAAGTTAATACATTTTGTTGGTAAATTAAGCACAATATTGAATTTAAAGATTTTTTAATGGCTTAAAGGTGGCTTAAAGGTGACTTAAAGGTAGCTTAAAGGTGGCTTAAAGAAGTTTGGACATTAAGGACCTATAAGTTGTCCTTAAAGGTAGCTTAAAGGTGGCTTAAAGATAGTCTTTAAGCTGCCTTTAAGCCATCTTTACGCTTTCTTTAAGCCACCTTTAAGCAACACATATAGCTTAAAGGTGGCTTAAAGATCGTCTTTAAGCTACCTTTAAGCACCTTTAAGTTATCTTTAAGGAGAACTTAAAGATGGTCATTCATCCTGTGTTTGTTTATGTAATATATGCGTTCATTACTAACCTTTTTATGGTTTCTTAAAAACAATGTTTTTACTAATTGACAGAGGTATGTATCTCAGAAAACATATTGTTACAAAAGAAATACCGTGAAATAAATGATATTCCTAGTGACACAATATTTGTAGATTCCATAGTAAGCACCTTTTCCCAAGTTTCAATTTTCAGCGAATTATAAACATGATCTGTTTAAAAATATTTATAACGTGCATTAACAAAATTACACCAAAAAGAATCTGTATAAAAATCCCTAAAATTGCATTTCACAAATAGTAGTCTCCAAAAACGATATTTCAGTAGTCAAGATAATTAATGCTCCAGGTTTCTTGTGGTTTTTTAAATGCACAGAAAGAAATCTACTCAAACATCTTCACATGAGTGTGAGAGAATAAAAGGTATACTAACGTTATTTTTGACAGATTGTGAGATGTTCAGACACCCTATTTTGTGCATAAACAAAGCTAAGTGTATTGCAAGTAACCTGTTGTGAAATTTTGTTTTGTTTGTTTATTTTTTTCCCTGTAGTCCTTGGTGAAATGCATATCTTTTTAATACAAATCAAAGTTAAATGTTAACCAGCGAAAAGTTTTAAATGCATTTAAAAGGTTATTGTGATTAGAGGCTTACTTGGTTTGTTCCGATGTTCTTTAAGATTTGTATGTGTATCTTAGTAAAGTGCGGTTTAAACGGATTTTTGTGTTTTACGAAGAAATCATTGAAAGTGTTTTTAAAAAAGCACCACCACAGTTGTTTATTTTTAAAATAAAAAAAACCAACCATAAAAAAAAAACATCCTGATGTACAGTAGTATGTACTGCTTGGAGACAGAAGACATGCGATCCCTTTTGACTTGAATGTAGCATATTCTGACTGAGAGTATTCTTTTCCACACATTTAATTAAAATGGCATCCTTATTGTAATTAGAAATATTATTATGGTGTTTTTTTCTTACAAATATTGCGTGACACAATATGAAACTTCCATCTTGAAATTACATAATAACATGAAAAACACTTAAATCCAGCGACGAGACCTGAAGTGCATGACCACTTCTAGCTCTTGTCCATGAAGGCCGTTTACAAAATGCAATTTCCGTATCGTTATCATTTCACTTCTGTCGTTTATATCACGCTGTTCTGTCACGTAAGGACGCCCTGGTCTGGTCTTGTACAGAATGTTTAACCTCTGACATACATTGAAAACAACTCCCTGGATGATTGTCAGTGTATATATATGTGGTTATGGTAAAAGACTGAAATATAAACAAATGATACAATGAAACACTTTGAATTTCATACACAAAAAAAAAATAAATACTGTTATTCAGTGATACTTGAGATTTTCACATAAAACTGATTATGACTACTGAAAAAAGCATAAACATGTCGAAATCATCCTTTTACAGAATAATGAACAAGTTTTAAATTATTACTTACTGTGTGGTAGGCTAAACTTGAGAGCAAAAACGGTGAGCGATGTTCAACCGCAAAAACAAATGGTGGGCTTCGTATGACAATTTTACCACAAAACACAAGCGTTCTAACATGAAAAATCTATTAATAGGAAAGATAACTCTAACAATGGACAGAACACACGCAGAAGAAACCTCCTGAATATTTTTGCACAAACACCACATTTATCAATGTATTGTCTCTGTCAATTTCTAAAAAAAAAACGAAAAAAAAAAACGTGTTAAAAGTAATGAAAAAGGTGTGGCTCACAGACTACATCATTTATTTTTATATTGATACATAAATGAAATGTATTGTTTATTGCTTTTTTCGCAAAATCTACTTATCTGTTTTAAACTGCGCACACGAGTTAGAAGTTAAGAGATTTTCTAAATTTCTCTTACATTTTAATGAATATTACACCAACCTTGCGAATATTCTAATTCAACGACATATCTTATTTCTACTCTAGTTTTTTTTTGAGAACCAATTAACCAACTAGCAATTCTACTCCACGTACTTAAATTAGCCCGAGACTTTGAAGAATGGAAAAAAAAATGTGTCAAGAATGTGCATGTAATTCCAGTGTAACCGAACCTTTTGTGTAAACAAGTTGTTTTCATCCGTATTACTTTAATTTGTGACATAGATATGAACCCTTAAAATTCTGAGCATTTAATTTCACTCAGAGTTATTTTTGGAAACATCAATTCTGTTATTCAAAACCGGTTATATTTTTGGGGGAAAGAAAGAAAGAAATAGAAAAGGACAGAGATGAAAAGTTCACAATAGTCAATGTACCCGTCACTGCACAAGATATTTTTTTGCTACCATAATTTAAAGGTGTCTATTCAAAATTTGAAGTGCTCAAAACTTCTCCCGGGCAGAACGGATTCTGTCGGTCTTTATCGGACTTTACCGGACATTACCGGAGTTTACCGGGCATTGAAAGTATTGGTCAAAAAAAAAAAAAAAAGACGAACGGATTTTGCCATTTGTAATATGAAATTTACAGTAAGCTGAAAATATGGTGTTGAGCTTTAGATCTTCAAGCAACAGTATACACATGAACTACTGTAGATTCCAAAATAAACGCAAGGAATTAATTTCCGCGTAAAATCGGGAGATCCAACCCTCGCCGATTTTGAAATCTCGCTTCTATTTTTCAGACAGTTTTGAACTATAAGAAATTATAAAAAAAAGTTGGCCATCGCGATTATATTTTCTTGCATTTGAAACTAAACAGCGGAATCGCGGAATTAAGTACTCGCGTAAAATAAGGAATTTACAGTATACATAATAATATAGATGGTGAAGAAACAAAACATTGCAGAGTTTAAAAATATGGTATTTCTAAGAAACACATTGTAACAATTTCATTGAAGAAAGTTATTATCATTTTAATTATTTTATTCTGAAGCGCTTTTTGATATGGTAACTGATTTATTTATATCGTTTAACAAAAAATAATTATGCAATGTATCGTATGCTGGTCTTGTTAATCATGAAAATCATGTAAAAGAAGGGTACAATGCCTCTTGAGATCATAAGACTTGATTTGTATATTTTAACTTATTATTAAATGAAAGAACATATTTTATTCTAATTTAGCTAGCCTTCTTTGGCAAACACTCCTATGACTTTTAAACATTAACGTTTTTCTTGACTTTTTAGAAAGGTGGATATATTAGTGCAATAACTATAGAGTTTGCTACGTATCCTCTATAAAATAAAGTTTGGTAATTTTTAAAGCATGTTAATTAGTGTTTAAACCTATACTTTTTTTTCAACGACCGTTTATATTGCTAAATTTCTTTTTTTGTGTTATCATAAATACTGGATTAATTTTGGACGGAGTCCTCTTACTATATATATTCTATTAAAGACAAGCAAAAGAAATCCGGTGGGTCGGAGTATGTGATGAACATTTATCATTGAGGAATAACAGTCATGTTTATTGATGGTCTTTAAAGGGGCATGGTCACAACTTTGGTCAAAAACTATTTATCCGTTTTTATTGTTTACAATGCTCTAGTAAGGTATTTCTAATAGTTAACCAAAATTTGAGCGTAAATCGTTGTGGTTTAGTCGAGATACAGAGCTTAAAATTCTCTGTTATATAAGCAAAGCTTACACCATGTTTTTCTTTACATTTTATATGCTGAAGTGAAATATCCGGTTATAGACCTAACATGAATGTTATAACTATTTATGCTTTAAAGAATAGTGTATATGCTACACATAAAACATCAGCGCAGGGTGATGACCTCTATCGAGAAAATAAAATTGAAGGTTGCCTTTAATGGCATACAAAATCAAATTTAAAAAGATAGAAATCAGCTTAAAAAAAGAACTTTTACTGGTATATTGAAGCAATGTAACATTGTACACAATAAAATAAAAAATTAAAATTTGACCAAAATCGTACCCATGCCCCCTTGAACTACATTCTACACCTGATGGAGGGGATTTGAAAAATGGGCTAACCCAGTCTTTAAAAAAAACCCGGAAATTATAAGTAATTATCTGAGTTTCAAATTGTGCTATTCATAATTTAAAACAATTTCTGTATATGAAATAAGGGCTATAGATTTTCAATTATTTTTGTTAAAGTTGAAACATATCTTTTTGAGTTTCCATTCATTTTTTTTTCTAGCCGCGTTTAACATTTCATTTTTAGCTTCATCGTCAACTAAACGCATCCAAAAACAGATATCATTGTTTTGAATGCCCTTGGAGTTGTTTTCTTAATTGGTTTTTTTTTTGGTTGGCTCTTTATTAATTCAGAATGTTTCCCCATGTGCCTCCTTTGCCATAATCCTTATGTTTATATTAAACTTAATTAAAATACATTTCACTAGAAACTTCATGTTTATATAATTTATTTTACAGATGATCAAAGAGGAGACTGTATCTTCGACAGAGGTTCTATTCGAAAGCCAGGTCTCAGGATCATAAGGCCATTTTAGACTTAAATCAAAACTTCAGTCAGTCATAAAATGCTTGTTTGTCATTATATGACGATTTAGATTTGTAATTATGAACTTTTTATCAAGACACATTAATATTTAATTATTAATAGCATTTTAATAATGTCAGTGTTTTCAGACAATGATACAATGTACATTGTTCGACTTTTGTTTAAGGTTGAATCATTCTCTGGAACATGGGAATGCCGACTGTTTCAGATTGCACTTGTACAACAAATTAAGGTCATATTGCCGCGCCGATATGAAATGAACCTTTATGTCTAGAATAAGCTACAGGTCTGTAGATCCCGGTCTGAAAAAAATCGGATGGACGACCTGGGAGCTAAAGTTCCTCCCATAGTAAAAACCTGCGATTTACGGCGCACAAAAAACGGCGCTAGTTTTGGACTGATTAACCTTATTTCCACACAAATTCTGTGAAAACAATTATGACCATTAAATTTTTCAGGACATTTACTACTGATATTGTCACTTTACTTGCCTCTGATATTCTTTTAAACTCCATCACCAGCCCTTTTTAAAGTGAAGTGGAGCAGTTTGTTTAGGAAAATGGCGACTCTCGATCTCGACCCAAATTAATATACTTCATTTTTCGAAGTCGGTTAGCATGTTTAAGAGAAACTCTGAGGCAAGTAAAGTGACAATATCAGTAGATATCCTGACAAATTTAATGGTAGTAATTGTTTTCACAGAATTTGTGTGGAAATAAGGTTAATCAGTCCAAAACTAGCGCCGTTTTTTGTGTGCCGTAAATCGCAGGTTTTTACTATGGGAGGCACTGTAGCTCCCAGGTCGTCCATCCGAATTTTTTCAGACCGGGACCAACAAAGCTGCAGCTAGTCTAGAATCAATAAATAACAAATTGATGTGTAGAATTATATGACTCATAATCATGTATGTGATCATTTGAATCTTGCTGTTTCAGGCAAGAAAAAGGAGGAGACCCTTAAAATCGCGATTGGTTTACTTACTTTGATTTATTATAACTGCATGTTTAATATTTTGAAAAGAATGTCTTGGTATACAATATGATAGAAGCGCTATGCTTATCTAGGAATGTATTCGATGTGCACATGAAATGAGGTAAAGTATACCGATTCAAGAAAGATAAATTGCATACTGTTAAAAATCTTGCCAAAAAGCTTGATATCGTTGTCGAGTTTTATTTCTTTATTTCTAGTTTAATTCTATAGAAGTTTGTGCAATCTGATTGTTTTGATTGAAAAGCACTCGTGACTTACTATCTTGACATGTATACCCAGTTAGCAGTTGAGGAGCAATTGCACATAATATGGCAAATACATACTGTTAAGCCTTTATGTCAGAATAAAGGTAGCTTGTGGGATTACTGCCTGTTATGTTTCAGAAAATGAATCTCTGTCATTCAATTCAATATTAACTAAAATGTCTAGAACTGTTACTAAATGGCAGAATTATGACTTTAAGACAGAAATCAGTTACGTTTTAATTAATAATAAATTGGATCATAACTGAAAATTCTACAAAAATTGGTTAGAGTACATACGTTGAACAGATATTGTAGGTTCATTATGTTCAAGAAAAAATGTGTAATTATGTCCAGTGATGGGTCTGTCTGCATCAGGTTAAAGGTTGATCGCTGTACTCAGGGCGTCGGTGCATTTGTATCGACTTAATTGGAAATAAAATTGGCATATCATAAAAAAAATAATAAAATGAAATAAAAGTAATTAACTGAAAATGTCTTTTTAACTCCTTAATCTATGCAAATGTTTGGATACAGACTATTCCACAGGTAGATGCCGTTATCTTTCATTATGCATATATGGGATACATGCTATTCCACAGGTAGATGCCGTTATCTCTCATTACAGTACCGACCAGACCCAACCTAACCCTTTACTTTCGGGGTCTGTTTGGGTGTGGTCCGGGTCTTTATTTCGAAAGTTTGGGTTTGTTCGGGCTATAGGTTTACTTGGGGTTGACAATGAGTTTACTCGGGGGTCTGCATTTGGGTTTCACTTAACGCATCGAACTGTGATACAGACCAGCCTTTTATTTTACCGCCTGTTAGTCCAGTCCTTTGTTTATTCCAAATACAGATGCAAAGACATTTGATCAGGGTTTTTTTTCAGTACAAATTGGACAGAAAAGACATGCGTTTACTATAATTATGAAATGGAAGATGTAAATTAAATTACTCAAACTCCATCTTACAAGAAAGATTGCCGCTAGCAATTGAAATTTTCAGTTATACATTCTGTAAAGTCGCATATCCACACGCGTTTATAATGTATTTCAAACGCTTGTTAGTAATGACTTTTGCAAAACTCATCTTCAGGAAACAATTTTATTTGCAATTCTCCGTTTGTTGTTAAAAAACAATCACAGGAAACGTGTTTATGTCGTATATAGTCATTATCGAATCTAACTTGTTTGTATAAAATATAGTATAGCGGTTAACTAATTTTGTTAACCTATGGCGAATGTATTACGGTATACCATAATACCATAACACTTCCATTTCGATACGATCCGGCCTCTATACCTTTTACTTCACCTCTCAAATGCACTGACACAGTGAACTTAAGATGCGATGAGGTACACTTACATGCTCTTACATGGTCCGTACAGGCCGTATAGGTTGTTCTGCAGTTTAAAAATAGATAAATATAAATAAATAATGGACCGCCGGTGTACCTAGTCTGGTGACAGTGGTACTATTTTTTTTAAATGTCAAAACTCAAAATTAAAATCATAAGAAATCATATTAAAAACAGATGATGAGAATATAAATTTGTTTTACTATGAAATAGATGATTTATTAAATTTCCAAAAACCTGTATACAATCTTGTATAGTTAAATGAAATAAAATTTATGATTTTATGATTATAATTTTATAATCATAGGATTTTATAATTATAGAATTTGATAATTATATGATATTATAATTATATATATTATAATACTTATATGAAATAGATTATGATTAATTTTAATAATTGTAATAAAGTTAATGAAATAAGACTTAAGATTTTATAATTATATGATTTTATATTTATATAAGATATGATTATATGTTTTAATATAAATGACCACATATGATATTATAATTATATAATATTATAATTATATATGAGATAAGTAATGATTAATATTAGTGGTAACAAAGTTAAGAAAAATGCTAAATATTTGATATGTGTCTATGTATGTATATGTTCAAAATAAAATGATAAAGATAAGGACCAAGGGAGAGCTGCCAAAGATGAATTTCGTAAAAGAGTGCTACAATATTAAAGTTATATTACCAAATATGAATTTTGAGGTCGTCGCAATTTTTCTGTAGCTAGTAACAGCAGGAGCACGACATGGTTCCTTGATCCTTATACGACAGTATGTAAAATGCATAAAAACTAAGGATGTGGTATGTAAAATTAGTAAATATTATATCAACAAAACTTGCATGCTGTACATTTAACATTATATTGACTACAATGAAATTTACTTAAACTGAATAAATATGTTTTACCTAAGTAAAAAACTTACTGCTAAAAGTTTACTATTTTTATAACATAATAAAGAATTGGGAATTACATTATGCAGTGAAAATAAATTAGACATTGCAGCGTTGTTAATTGTTAAGCGGGACATTTTTTGCATTGAAAAAAAAAATAATAAAACATAACTTATGAACGATTTTTCTACTATAATAAACCCTAAAACATTACAGGACGCCGACATAGCATCCAAAAAAAAAATTATAAAACAATATGAACAGGTTTTTTTTTAATACAAAATGGGAATTAAAGGAACCATTACGCTTTGAAATTATTATATAGGGTTGTTTAAGACTAGTTTACAATTCACAATTATGACAATCTGATTTCTAAATTTTTTAAAAGTTTATATTTATGACAAATCCATGATTTTAAATGTCGCCTCAATAGAAAATCAATGCAATTTGAACATTCATCAAGTTCTCTTGTTTTCGTGTTTTAATATGATTTTCTTTCTTCAGAAACTTTCTTTAGAGATCAATGTAAAGTTAGAAATTGAATCAGGTCATGGTTTTAATATTTTATACTGTCATGTTCCATACTTCTGTGTCAAGGTAGTGGTACATTGTAGCAAATTATTTGTCAGAAGAGTTTTTATTTTAAACACTATGTTCAGTATTTGCCGTATACGTATACCTGGAAGGATCAGATTTCGCATGCAATGGTGTTTGTGCTAATTTTGATTAAAATGGATGTGGAAAACGCCTATCTAGAACATCGCCGAAAAAAGCCTGACCAGAAATCTCACTTGATGCTTGCACTAACGTATTCCAAACAGTGGGTTCATGAAACAGATTGACTAAAAGTTCAAACGACATCAAATATTTTTTTTATCAACCAACTGGTATTGTTATAATGAATAATTCCACAAGTAATAAATATTTAGAGCTAGATAGGTAAATCATACTTCATTAGAAGGGTAATTCAAAATTAAACACGTTTGTTACATGTCACAGACACTATATGATTTATTTTTAGCTTGAACTTTATAATTTGTATGTTGATAACATTCTCTTCATGTAACAAATCAGGAGGAAGAGCGAGGAAATCACGTGACCTATGATACATAAATATAAACTGTTACATTGTTTGTACTTCTTACACACCCTAACACCTGTTGTCCGCCATGAATCGTCAAATGTTTTTCGTTTTTTTGCTTGTTGCGGGGATTTTGCTGACTATCTCCGAAGTTGAAGGAAATTTCGGACATTTCGGAAGAACAAGAGTGAGAACACCGTTGAGAAGAAAGAGAGGTAGGTTTTTTGTAAAAAAAAAATTATCCAAGGTTTTTTTAATTGTTCCTATAAAATAAACCGGTTAAAATAAACAGCTAATATTTTTATATTTGATCATCAAGATATATAATAGCCTGTATTTGATGAAAGCACACATTGTTATAAAGCAATGTGCTGATACAGTACCCGCAACGTTATTTTATACAATCCTATCGTATCGTATTGTGTATCAATCCTATCGTTTCCTGCGTGTATACTGTTCTATCGTGCGTTAATGCTATTGTATCGTGCGTGTATGTTCTATCGTGCGTTAATCCTATCCTATTTAGCGTTAATCTTATCAGGTTTATCGTTCAATTTTTACAGTTTTTCCGTTTATCCTATCGTGTTAATCGTTTCGTGCCTTTTCATAAGCAAGTACATTAAATTTAAAGTTGCAAGTCGTTCATTGCGCCGTATAAAAAAAATTATCGAACAAGAATTGTAAAATTCTATCCAGCATTCTATCATGATACTAATTTCTTAATTTTTCAGATCAAAATTAACCAGTATTACATGTAAATCATATATGTAAGCATTGTTCTATCGTGCGATAATCATATCCTATCGTGCGTGAATCCAATCCTATCGTTTATCTTGTAAAAAATAACGTTGCGGGTACTGTATTTATATCTCATTTTTTATACTAGTCGAATATCTTGCAAAATTAAAAAAAATGATTATTGAAATAGTTTTTATATATTGCTTCAAATGTTTAAAAACATGCATTGAAATACAATTTTCGGTATGAAGAGTCTATCAATATAATCCCGTCAAAAGTTCGATTCATCTTAAAGCTGTCTTTCACAAAAGTCAGGTCATAAGTTAGATTTATTTTAAAGATGTTACGTTAATAAAAGAGCAGTATTCTCACAATTTTGTAAATATCTTTGGTGCGCATTTAATAGTAAAAGGCGCATGGCTGCTAAAGTACCATTCTAATATATTCTTTTATTCATATTTATTATTTATATTTATTATTTATAACCACCATAGTAAAAACCTAATCCATGAGTAAGAATGCTCGCGATATTTCATATTCGAAAAGTTTTAAAGCTTTCTCGAAAACTTTGATTTTGGGGAAAACGATTCATATTACCACATTAAGCCCTTTGACGAGGAGACCTTTATCATTTCTATGAAACAATTACATTTTTTTCCGTTACAGATATAAATGGCCTTCCTGGAAATGGACTTGGGATGGGTCCTCGTCCTCCACCCCCTAATTACTACGGCTGAGATTCGATATGATTCGGAAATAACATATTTTGACTGAAAGAAAACGGATTGCTTCCTATAACTTTTGTTTCATTTCAATATAGCTGTTGTGTAAAATTGTGAATTTATGCTTATTTTTGTACCACACTTATAACTTTTTTTATTCGCATAAATTGTTTAGAACAATATTCAGCTTTCCTGCATGATAAAAAGGTCAACATTCTGTAATATCATGCAAACCATTAAAATTACCAACATATAGTTGCAAACTTCAAAGTATTTGATCGAAAAGTAAATATGAATTGGTTTTTTTGGTCGACATTTATCAAATAAAAAGAAAAAATAATTCTTCCAGAACTGCTTATTATTTTTACATTTGTTTATGTAATATATGAATTCATCACTAACCTTTTTATGGTTTCTTAAAAACTTAAATCATGGAGAGAATTAATTTGGTATATTATACACGTTTTAAATGATGTTCAAATCAAATCTTATTTTGAACATTGTTTTTACTAATTGAAAGAGGTATGTATCTCAGAAAACATATTAATACAAACGAAATACCGTGAAATGAATGATATTCCTAATGACACAATATTTGAAGATTCCATAGTAAGCACGTTTTCACAAGTTTTAATTTTCAGCTAATTATAAACATGATCTTTTTTTTAAAATATTTATAAGGAGCATTAACAACATTACACCAAATAGAATCTGTAAAAAAAATCCCTAAAATTGCAATTCACAAATAGTAGCCTCCAAAAACGATTTTTCAGTAATCAAGATAATTAAGGCTCCAGGTTTCCTGTGGTATTTTAAATGCACAGAAAGAAATCTACTCAAACATCTTCACATGAGTGTGAGAGAATAAAAGGTATACTAACATTATTTTTGACAGATTGTGAGATATTCAGTCACCCCATTTTGTGCATAAACAAAGCTAAGTGTATTGCAAGTAACATGTGAAATTTTGTTTTGTTTGTTAATTTTTTTCCCTGTAGTCCTTGGTGAAATGCAATACCATCTTTTTAATACAAATCAACGTTAAATGTTAACCAGCGAAAAGTTTTAAATGCATTTAAAAGGTTATTGTGATTAGAGGCTTACTTTGTTTTTTCCGATGTTCTTTAAGATTTGTAAGTGTATCTTAGTAAAGTATAACTTTCTCGTGCGGTTTAAACGGATTTTTGTGTTTTACGAAGAAATCATTGAAAGAGTTTTTTTTTTTTTAAAAAGGACCACCACAGTTGTTTATTTTTAAAATTAAAAAAAAACTCCCATCGAAAAAAACCCACGCTGATGTACAATAGCATGCACTGCTTGGAGACAGAAGACATGCGATCCCTTCTGACTTGAATGTAGCATATTCTGACTGAGAGTATTCTTTTCCACACATTTAGTTAAAATGGTTCCCTTATTGTAATTAGAAATATTATTATGGTGTTTTTTTTTGTTACAAATATTGCGTGACACAATATGAAACATCCATTTTGAAATTACATAATAACATGAAAAACACTTAAGAGGCCGTCCAAGCAAACACCAGGCTGATATATAATGATGCGTCGCACATCGATTTTCACGATTTTTTTTGTTTTCCCTCTAAAATAATTTCCTTGTATTCCTTTTTGACCCACAATAATGATGATTTGTTTAAAAAAATAATTTAAGTGATTCTTCGGACGGGAAGATATATATTTCATTCGCTTATATAAATCATTGAAACCATAAACCAAACTGTGGGCTTTAAAATCCAATACATTGTTATTGGTGAGGATTTGTATTTTTTATCAATGAAAATAATATTTTGACTCTTTATTGATAAAATAAAATCAGTGGGAAAAGCTTGCGGTTAAAAATTGTAGACACGTATACTTTGTTAATCTCTGATAATTTCAGTTACCTCCCTTGCCAAATGAATATTTGGAGGTCTAAAAACTTAAGAAAAAAAATAAAAGCAATAAATTTTCAACTATAAATAATTTATATAAATTCAGTTATATTGTTTATGATAGACGTTTTTTTTTTTTACTCTGAAATATGTTTTTAAAAAATATTCAGTGCGGGTATATTTCAAAACCAGTGTAAACAAAGATGGCCGCCGCTAACGTCTGTGCACAGCATGTTGCCAGAGGAGATTGTTTTTCGGTGTTTTGGTGAAATTGTCTCTCAAATACCATTGGAAGTTAAATCAGGTCGACAATAATAGTAACCACCCTGAACCTTTTATTGAAACTGATATGAATTACTGTCACCAGACGAATTTCAACAATTCAGCCAACAAACTACTGTATATGTACACTGATGTACACATCCACTCAAAGAAGAAAAGCAAGAGGTGTTCACCTGATGACGACAGATGACATGTTATTTCTTTACAAAGGGGTAGTTCCAGCGGTGTCAGATAAATAACTTGCATAGTAGAGAGAGAGAGAGAGAGAGAGAGAGAGAGAGAGAGAGAGAGAGAGAGAGAGAGAGAGAGAGAGAGAGAGAGCATAATTACAGTCACTTATATTATTTGATATCAAATATCTACTTGCACATTTAATTTGCTGTCATAAACTGGCGCGCTTGATTTTACCAAAAGGTGTACACAGTGTACACTTTTGTAAATCAAGTGCAGTGGTGTAACATTTAGGTGTACATCGGGTGTACACTTTTCTACACCGAGTCAGGGGCATGTGTTGTTGGGTGTAGCACTGAAACCAATATGGCGGACGAATGTTATGATGGAAACTTGAAAAATGATTTTAAGTCATATAACGGATTAGAAGTCGCATATAAGTTGTCTTTTGTATGAAAGCCAATAAATTTGAAATGTGCATTTATTTTAATGCATTTATATCACCAAAAAAACCCCTAGAATTGTCGCGGAACAGCAAATTCTTTGTTAAAACTGCCCCCTTTCCCGCCATATTCATTCTTTACTTCCTAACCCCATGTACACTACACCATTTAAGTGCACTTGATACAATACAAAATGTTTACACCGGTGTACACTGGTGTACACCAAGTTAAGCTTAATCAAGCGCGCAAATTCCTTGTAAAAAGAAAGTACAACAATAATCATAGAGTTTTTCATGTGGTTAATATTGGGAAAATATCTTGCAAAAAAAAAATTAGGTAGGAATTTGTAGAGAAGTGGAGTATTTTTTTCCGTTGATAGGTCAATTAAGTACAGGTTCACGTAAGAATCAGGCAATATCGAATTTTTGCGATAAGAGCTTAAACAACAAATCAAACGAAATTGTACCCTATAAACAACTGGAATTTATAAATATGTGTGTACGGAATTATTTTGAAATATTCCGTCTCGTTCTCGAATACGGACCCCATATATTGACAAGGCGCGCCAGTTTGACGCTATGCAAGTCTTAATAAAACTGCAGAAATTATTATACAATTACAAAAAACAGCAAGTCTTATGTGAAAATTTGATTATAACTAGTTACTTAACTCAATCAGCACTATAATTTGCAATTTTAAAAAGTTTTGAAAATTTTGAGTTTCGAGTTTAAATTGCCGTTAAAATTAGCAAATTCGAGTACAATTTGGTTGTCTTTCTTGGTTGATTCACAATATCGTCGCTAGATGGCGCCTCGTTGCTACGTACACTAGTGAGCGAAAATGGGAGTTCGAGAAGACACGGTTTTGGGACACTACGCAAACAGTTTCTCCAGTCTGTATAAAGTCTATCCAGAATAAACAGCTACAGTGACCCTTTGCAACTGTGGCAGAGACATAACAAGACATCTGCAAGGTTAAAAACTTAGTGATGGCCGACAAACAATCTGTCAACCAGCAGCCGGACAGCGAAGGAAGTCATAACGTTACCCTAAAGAATCACATTATTTAGGTATATTATTGCATATCCACGCTATACATGTTAAATAAAATAAGTTTTTCAAACAGTGAAATAATTTAACTAACAACTGCAGTGAAGTTATCGTTTTATTGGCATATTTCACTACATGTATCGGTTGATCATACTGGTTTTCCCCGAATCTATTTTAAAAGCATAGCTGAAGCGATTTAATTATGCAAGTATCCGGACAATCATATATAAGTTGCATACTTTTATTTACAATTCTAATTATAAAAAGTGCATTGTTATAACTTATATACAAAATTATCATATATTGATGTGAGTAAATCAATTAATGTACTGCAGTAGCCTTTCACTGCCCTTTTAATCGTCGACGTTTTTAGATACATCACAGGGATAAGATGCCCCTGTGGATACATTGAAAAATAATGTATCTCGATCTACATGTACATTAGAAACATGTTAACGTTACAATCAACAATTGAAACAGAACACAAGTCAATCTTGAATGAAAAGTTCCACAGTATAGTTTTTTACAGCTTCCTTTAATTGTGGTATAGGTGGGTTTTTTCCCTCACTATAGGTTCGTATATATCCATTATCTATGGTAAAACAAATATACTTTTTGGGTTAATTTAGGGTGGTATGAAACACCTGTCAATATTGATGTGGATAAAAGTATATATTATAATCAAAACACTTTTTGAAATTTCTATTTTACAATATTTGACAAATAATATAATTTTATAAAATAATTGCAAAGGTAAAAAAAATAATTAGCACCTGCGGGATTCAAACTCATGACATACAGATTCATTGTTCTATAAAAAGATGTAACCTATTGTGCGAGGCTGTAAGTTATCAAATACAGAGCAGAAAAAGAATATTGTTTATTTCGATAGGAGGAATGTCACATTATTGAGGTGTCCATACCACCTTTTATGTCAACAATGTAAGTTTGGTAAGTGTATATCTTGTGTATGCAGTTTGGTCGTAACTGCAGTTCTTAACTTGCATACTCTATAAAATTTGTCTTTGGATTAATGTGTTTCAATTCAGGTGATACATCTAGTACAATGTTTATTAGGATACTGATACGTGTACTGGTTGATATCATATCAGTATTAGAGGACAATACCAAAAGTGCACCTCTTAAAATTGACATTTTTAACTGTACATGTATATTACATAAATAATGAGCTGTCTTTTTCAAAACTAAGTTGTTAAGCTTGCTTTCTGATTAGAATTATTTTTATTGCAGTTGGTTGATAATGGAGACACAAGTCAATGTACTAATAACGACCACGGATACAATCTCGAGAGAGGGTCCACATGTAGACAAGTGACTTGTGGTAATTTCCTACCCTTCCCTAATAATTAATCATTGGTCAATATATCTTCCTAGCTGTTGCTTATTTTAAGATAAATGAATTAGATGGTTGTTTAAGTGCTCCTAAAG
The DNA here is from genome assembly GCA_020458035.1 of Magallana ariakensis. Classification (NCBI taxonomy): domain Eukaryota; kingdom Metazoa; phylum Mollusca; class Bivalvia; order Ostreida; family Ostreidae; genus Magallana; species Magallana ariakensis. Next base: position 68,549,025 of record CM035811.1, read on the forward strand.
TCATTCCCACCCCCTCATTATATAATTGGCCGTACTTCAGTAGAGATCCCCACCCCTGAACTATACGTACATGTACATGAATATTCTTACAGCTCATGATAAGATGTGGTGATTACTTTGTTTTGCAAATGCCCGAGGGTCATCCCCTAACCAATAATTTTATAATTCATTGGTCAAATAGCTTTAAAACAGTTAACACCCCACCCAACACCATTATTAAGGTATTCCGTTTCCAACGGAAGACCTTATTGTTTTCGTTCGGTTTCTTTTTCCCTATTATAATTAGGGTCTTCCGTCCCTTCTATTATTCTTCGGGTTCTTTTTCCCTATTATTATTATTTTTTAAGGTCTTCCGTTTCCAACGGAAGACCTTATAGTGATTGTTAGGTTTTTTCTTTCTTATTAAGGTCTTCCGTTTCCAACGGAAGACCTTATAGTGATTGTAATGTTTTATTAAGGTCTTCCGTTTCCAACGGAAGACCTTATAGTGATTGTAGTGTTTTTTGTTTGTTTGTTTCTTTCTTTCTTATTATTTTTTTTTTCTCCTTTTTTGTCGGCAGAATTTCTCAGAGATGGCTGGATAGATTTTCCTGAAATTTTCAGAGATGATAGAGAATGATAATATCTCGAGGCATGTTTTTCATTTTTTCAAAAATCATTTCCGGTCGTCCGTTTCCTGTCCCGCGTCAAAAAATCTTGTTCCCTCGAGATCTCAGAATCGGCTAACAATTGAACGTCCAGACTTTGTGGGATAATAGACCTATATTTGTAGATGTGTTTAAACTATTTTGTTTTGTTCGTCGTAACTTCCGGTCGTCACCGGAAGTACTTAAAAATTATTATATTTATGTATTTAACTTATTTTACATAGAATGAATCTGATAGTATAAATCCTTACATGTGTCATCTAAGCGATGATACATAAACAAGAACATTCTACTTCCGGTGAGATATCTCAATTATCTTAAGTAACTTTTTTATAACAAATTTTGTTCCCACGAGATCTCAAAAACTATAAGTGATGAAGACACGAAACTTTCATGGATGATAAACATTTGATTGAAGATGTGTTTAACTGGTTTTATTTTGTCGACCGTCACTTCCGGTCCACACCGGAAGAGTTCAAACAAATCAAGCTATTTATCAGTTTAACTGTTTTCCTTCGATATTATTAGTTAGCTCGATGAACAATAATGTACCATGGGCAAGTACACAACAAATAATAAATTAATTTTTCATTGAGCACTTCCGTTTGTCCGTTTCCTGTCCCGAGACAAAAAAACTGATTTCGACGAGATTTCAAAAACGGTAACGACTTGAACAACCAAACTTTGTGGGATGATAGACCTATGTATGAACATGTATTTACTATATTTTGTTTTATCCGGCGTAACTTCCGGTCGTCACAGGAAGTACACCAAAATTTGATTATTTAATAATATTTGGGTTATTTAGCATGGAAGTTACATTTTAGCAACAGAAATACAAAAGTTCATCTACACATGGATAAATAAACGAAAAAATTCTACTTCCGGTGAGACATCTCAAATATCTCAGGTAGTTTTCTTTATAAAAATTTTGTACCCGGAGATCTCAGAAACTGTAAGAGACCAAGATACAAAACTTATATAGATGAAAGACATTTGATTGAACATGTGTTTAACGGGTTTCATTTGGTCGTCCGTCACTTCCGGTTCTCACTCGAAGCGTTCAAGCAAAATGAAGTTTTTTTTTTAAAGTTTAGATTTTTTTAAACAATTTACTCAGTGTGATGAACAGTAACGTACCGTAGGTAAATGTACTAAAAATATCTACTTTTAATTTCCTTAATCACTTCCGTTTGTCCGTTTCCGGTCCTGAAACAGAAACATTTTCTCAGCGAGATCTCATAAGTAACAAAAACTTGAACATCAAAACTTTAAGGAAAGACAGAACAATGTATGAGGATATGTCTTCTATGTTCTGTCTGATCCGGCGTAACTTCCGGTCGTCACAGAAAGTACTCACAAATTGACTTTTTGTCTTTTTGTTTTACATAGAAATGATAAGTGGGAAATTCCATTATCCAGTATCTGTTATATCCATTTTCGTTTTACAAGACAAATGAATTTTTTAAAGATTAATACATAAGGTACGGAAGACCTTTTTGTTGCTATAGCAACAAGAGTCTAGTTAAGGTCTTCCGTTTCCAACGGAAGACCTTATAGTGATTGTAGTGTTTTTTGTTTGTTTCTTTCTTTCTTTCTTTCTTATTATTTTTTTTTTCTCCTTTTTTGTCGGCAGAATTTCTCAGAGATGGCTGGATAGATTTTCCTGAAATTTTTAGAGATGATAGAAAATGATAATGTCTCGAGGCATTTCTTTCATTTTTTCAAAAATCATTTCCGGTCGTCCGTTTCCTGTCCCGCGTCAAAAAACCTTGTTCCCTCGAGATCTCAGAATCGGCTAAAACTTGAACGTCTAGACTTTGTGGGATAATAGACCTACATTTGTAGATGTGTTTAAACTATTTTGTTTTGTTCGTCGTAACTTCCGGTCGTCACCGGAAGTACTTAAAAATTATTATATTTATGTATTTAACTTATTTTACATAGAATGAATCTGATAGTATAAATCGCTACTTGTGTCATCAATGCGATGTTAATTAAACAAGAATATTCTACTTCCGGTGAGATATCTCAATTATCTCAGGTAACTTTTTTTGAACGAATTTTGTTCCCACGAGATCTCTAAAACTATAAGTGATAAAGATACGAAACTGTTATGCATGATAGACATTTAAATGAAGATGTGTTTAACTGGTTTTATTTTGTCAACCGTCATTTCCGGTCCTAACCGGAAGGGTTCAAACAAATCAAGTTGTTTATAAGTTTAACTGTTTTTCTTTGACAGTTTCAGTTAATTTGATGAACAATAATGTGCGACAGGAAAATATTTTAAAAAAAATAACTGACTTTTTTTTCATTGACCACTTCCGTTTGTCCGTTTCCTGTCCCGAAACAAAACACCTTGTTTTAATTAGATCACAAAAACGAACAGGACTTGAACAACCAAACTTTGTTGAATGATAGACCTATGTATGTACATGTTTTACAACTATTTTGTTTTATCCGGCGTAACTTCCGGTCGTCACAGGAAGTACTCCAAAATTTGATTTTTTAAAACTTTCTTATTGTTAGCATAGAAATAACTTCTCATTAATAGATACAATTGGTCATTTACACATGGTTAAATAAATATAAAAATTCAACTTCCGGTGAGATATCTCAATTATCTCAGGTAGCTTTCTTTTATACAAATTTTGTACCCGTGAGATTTCAGAAACTGTAAGAGATCAAGATACAAAACTAACATCGATTGAAGATGTGTTTAAAGGGTTTCATTTTCTCTTCCGTCACTTCCGGTTCTCTCCGGAAGCGTACAAGCAAATGAAGTTTTTAATAACTTTATAATTTTTTCTTTGATTATTTTATTCACTCAATAAACTGTTATGTATTGTAAGTAAATGAACTGAAAATAATTAATTTAAATTTTTTTAATCACTTCTGTTTGTCCGTTTGCGGTCCCGAGACAAAAAATCTTTTCTCAACGAGATCTCATTACTGACAAAAACATGAACATCCAAACTTTAAGAAAAGACAGACAATGTATGAAGATATGTTTACCATGTTCTGTTTGTTCCAGCGTAGCTTCCGGTCGTCAGAGCAAGTACTCAAAAATGACTATTTATCTTTTTTGTTTTGTTTTACATAGAAATAATTACTGGAAAATTCCATCATAGTATCTTTTATATCCTTTTTCTTTTTATTAATGAAATGCATTTCTTTTACAGATTAATACATGAGGAACGGAAGACCTTTTTGTTGCTATAGCAACAAGAGTCTAGTTATTATTATTATTATTATTATTATTATTATTTTTTTTTTTTTTTCCCACTTTTTGGCCACAAGATTTCTCACAGATGCCTTGACAGATTTTCTCGAAATTATCAGGAATGATAGAAAATGATAATACCTCGAGGCGTTTTTTTCATTTTTTCAAAATTCACTTCCTGTCGTCCGTTTTCTGTCCCGTGACAAAAAGCTTGTCACATCGAGATCTCAGAAACGAAAAAGACTTAAGCATTCAGACTTCGTAGGATGATAGACCTATAGCTGTAGATGTGTTTAAACTATTTTGTTTTGTTCGTCGTAACTTCCGGTCGTCACCGGAAGTGCTTCAAAAATATTTTTTTTACGTATTGAATCTAATTTACATAGAATGAATATTTAAGTATAAATCTTTATTTATGTCATCTAAACGATGTTCAATCAACAGAAAAATTCCACTTCCGGTGAGATATCTCAAATATCTCAGGTAGCTTTCTAAAAATAAATTTTGTACCTGCGAGATCTCAAAAAGTATCAGTGATCAAAACACGAAACTTTCATGGATGATAGACATTTGACTGAAGATGTGTTTAACTGCTTTTATTTTGTCGGCCTTCACTTCCGGTCCACACCGGAAGAGTTCAAACAAATCAAGTTGTTTATAAGTTTAACTGTTTTTCTTTGATAGTTTTTGATAAGTTGATAAGCAATAAAGTCCTGCTGTCAAATGCATAAGAACTACTAATTTTCAATTTTCACTGCGTACTTCCGTTTGTCCGTTTCCTGTCCCAAAACAAAAAACTTGAGTCCTCGAGATCTCAAATATGGTAATGACGTGAACAATCAAACTTTGCAGGATGATAGACCTATATCTGTAGATGTGTTAACACTATTTTGTTTTGTTAGGCGTAACTTCCGGTCGTCACCGGAAGCACTTCAAATATTAATTTTTTTACGCATTTAATTTTTTTTTTTACATAGAATTGAAATATAAGTATAAATCCCTACATATGTCATATATCTGATTTTAAAAAAAGAAAATAATTCTGCTTCCGGTGAGATATCTCAAATATCTCTGGTAGCTTTTATAAAAAACAAATTTTGTACCCACGAGATCTCAGAAACTGTAAGTGATCAAGACAGGAAACTTACATGGATGATAGACATTTGATAGAAGTTGGGATTAATCTCTTTTATTTTTTCGACCGTCACTTCCGGTCCACACCGGAAGAGTTCAAACAAATCAAGTTGTTTATAAGTTAAACTGTTTTTCTTTGATAGTTTTAGTTAAATTGATAAGCAATAAAGAAGTTTTGTCCAATGTTAAAAAAGTAGTAACTTTTCTTTTCATTGAGCACTTCCGTTTGTCCGTTTCCTGTCCCGAGACAAAAAGTAATGACTACATGAGATCTCAAAAATGGTAACCACTTGAACTAAACTTTGCGGGATGATAGACCCAAGTATATAGATGTGTTGAAACTAGTTTGTTTTGTTCGGCGTAACTTCCGGTCGTCACCGGAAGCACTTCAAATTTTTTTTACCTTTTTTTTTAATTGTTTTACATAGAATTAATATAATTGTATTAATTCTTACATAAGTCATCTATGCGATTTTTAACAAAAACATTCTACTTCCGGTGAGATATCTCAAATATCGCAAGCTTTTTTAAATCAAATTTTGTACCCGCCAGATCCCAGAAACAAAAGACACGAAACTTTCATGAATGATAGTCAATTGATAGAAGATGTGTTTACGTTTTTCATTTTATCAACCGTCACTTCCGGTCCTCACTGATAGGGTTCAAACAAATCACGTTGTTTATAAGTTTAACATTTTTCTTGAACAGTTTTAGTTAGCATGATAAACAATAATGTTTGATAGGCAAATGCTCGAGAAATACTAACTTTAGTTTCATTGATCACTTCCTGTCGTCCGTTTCCTGTCCCGAGACAAAAAACGTTGTATCCATGATGTCTCAAATACGGTAAAGACTAGAACAGCCAAACTTTGTGGGATGATATACGTATGTATGTAGATATGTAAAACGTGTTTTGCTTGAATCAACGTAACTTTCGGTTGTCAGAAAATACTTTTAAAAAGGGTTTTTTTTCTTCATTTTCTATGTTTAACATATTGTAAGTTCTGAGAGTTTTCTTAAAAGTAAATATTATATGGAATATATTTTCTACTTAGCAGAAGCATTGATTTTTAACAGATTAATACACGTTTATAAGAACGGAAGACCTTTTTGTTGCTATAGCAACAAGAGTCTAGTTATTAAGGTCTTCCGTTTTCCAACGGAAGACCTTATTGTTTTCGTTCGGTTTCTTTTTCCCTATTATTATTATTTTTTTTTTCTTACAAAATTTGTGCACGCGATTTCTCGGAAATGGCTCGGCCGATTTTCATGAAACTTTCAGATCTTATAGATAGTGATCTGAACTTAATATATATTTTTTTATTTTGATGACGTCATTTCCGTTTTTGAGATAATGACGTTTTAACGATTTTCAGGGGGTCGTCTTGTCACTCGAACTCCTCCTAAACGATAAAAGATATCGAGTTCAAATTTTCAGGAATTGTAGACGAATGATTGTAGTTTTGCATAAAGTGAATCATTTATGTCTGGCACAAAAGGCGCCGAAGCTCGCCTGGACCTGAATATTGAGATATAAAAAATGTTGTGATTTTTCTTGGTTTTCTTTTTGTATCTCTTCTCTCGAAAATATTTTGTTAAGACATGTTGAGCAATAAAAATTTTGTTTTACAGGATCTTTTGTTTGACATCAAGAAAAAGGGGCTGGCCCCTCAAATTAGGGACCTAGAACCCTTGAAAGTTTTCACTTTATAACTCAAAAGCGGTAAAGATTTCGATATGGCTGTCGCTGCAAAAGTTGTTCATTATGATCTTATTAATGTTGTAAAAATAATATTTCGTTCGGGTATTGGGTAATATGAGTGTAAAAAGCTAGACTTGTTATCATGTATTTGTGTTTATTTGGCAAATAAACTGGGTATTTGTATAACTAACATAAAGGGTACCAGTTTACATACGGAAAGTGTTTAAACATTTTAATTCTTTTCTAGTGAAACACATTATGGATAAAAGAATTGCTTCTATGCAATGCATTTGAGTCGCATTTTAAAACTAACTGGATTCGGAGCTATGTATGTGAACAATTACGTATCCGATCCCTTGCCCGCGGCCGAGAAAATAGGTCGCAGCTGGACTAGCGAGCGGTCTACCGTTATCTAATACACAAGATTTGCGCTTTCCTGTAATGCACAAATTAGTTTATTTATTTAGCTACAAAACAACAATTCCGATTTTAACGATTTTAATAGTGAACAAAAAAAGATTTTACCTTTTTTTACTACTATAGACTTTGTACCAGCTTACATGCGGAAAGAGTTTAAACAGTTTAATTCTTTTCTAGTGAAACACATTATGGATAAAAGAACTGCTTCTATGCAATGCATTTGAGTCGCATTTAAAACTAACTGGATTCGGAGCTATGTATGTGAACAATTACGTATCCGATCCCTTGCCCGCGGCCGAGAAAATAGGTCGCAGCTTGATTAGCGAGCGGTCTACCGTTATCCAATACACAAGATTTTCGCTTTCCTGTAATGCACAAATTAGTTTATTTATTTAGCTGCAAACACAAAAATTCCGATTTTAACGATTTTAATAGTAAATAAAAAAAGATTTTACCTTTACCTACTACCAAAGACAGTGTGCCAGCTTACACGAGGAAAGTATTTAAACAGTTTAATTCTTTTCTAGTGAAACACATTATGGATAAAAGAACTGCTTCTATGCAATGCATTTGAGTCGCAGTTAAAATCTAGCTGGTTTCCGAGCTGTGTGTGAAAACAATTATATAGTATCCGATCACTTGCCCGCGGCCGAGGAAATAGGTCGCGACTGGACTAGCGAGCGGTCTACCGATATCTAATACACAAGATTTGCGCAATGCTGTAATGCACACATGGGTTTATTTATGTAGCAATAGTAAATGAGAAAAGATTTTATTTGCGAAGGAATGCGGTTTTGGTCTCGTAATAAAATATATATATATAGTATGACTGTAATTGAAAAAAGCTGTTCTTGGTGATCTTGTCTTTGTCATAAAATAGTTTTATTGTTAAAAAATAAAATTCAGTTATAAAACTGCAAACATTTTCAACTTACCACGTTGAGTGTACATTTACATAACACGGACCGAGGAGATGTCGCGCTAGTGGACAACCGATTCGCTGTAGTATAGGACACATGCTTCTCGTGTTTATACGTTATCAAACATTTGAATGCTCATTGATTCTTTGTAAAATTATTTTCATTTTCAATTATATTGGTTAACGATGCATCAAACCATTGATTTAAATCATAGTGCGTAAAAAAAAATAAAAAATTGCCATCAATAAATATAATACATGTACAACGTTTAATAGTCGTACGAGTTGAAATGTAAACACATTTACCTGTGTCTATTTCTGACATTTTGCTGGTGAGAATTTAATGCACTACACTAACCAATTCAACAAAATATAGGCGATATTAACAACATGATTTTATACCAACACACACATCTTAAGTATCTCTAATTATATAATCTGTGATAATTCTGTTTATGAGTTATGAGAGAGAGAGAGAGAGAGAGAGAGAGAGAGAGAGAGAGAGAATTAAGCGAGTGTATTAAGTAAAAGTTGAATAATATATGAAAAGCGTTCGAGATAAGGCAGTTAAAGTGTTACAATGTTATATGCTTGCGGTAGGTGCCGGCACTATAAAACAAACCATTTTTAAACAAGTTATTTTATTTACATTCAGGCCGTAAAAGAATAAGGGTCACACCTTCTCAATGGTGGTCTGATTCATTAAAAAGCATACTTATTGCTGAAATTTTTCTCTCATTAATTAAATTCTGTTTTTTGTTACTGATTATGAAAGAATATTTAATAAAACGTCTGTATTATGTATTTGTTGTCTGATTAGGACTGTTTTTCCCCAAAGGAAGCGCTCGGCGCAATAGCGTAAAGAACGTTCTGTATAGTACAACACCTACAAAAAAAGAAATTGAGCATTTTGACAGAATAATAAGCAACTCTGTACGTGTAGCCATACAACAGGGATAACAAACGTACTCCCGCAGTTTCCTGAATCACGGCCTGAAAAAAAATGGGGTGACCTTTAATCTAACTATCTTATTTTGGCAAAAAATGCGTATTTATTTATAGCAAGACTTAACGGTATAAACTGAAAGGAGTTGCTAGTTTGGATCTATATTCACAGTTGTTTAAACCAATAACAACGACAGAAAAACCGATCGATAAGTAGCCGGACTACGGGAGTTAACTCTCACTAATTTATAAGCATCCGGTTTTTTCATCGCGGCCGGTTTATAGAATAGACAATATCCGGATTGCACAACATTTTTTAAACTAGTCTCGTTCAACCAGACGCTCGGCTGTCTCCGTAAATCTCCGACGAGCAGAGAGTCTGGTAAAGCGTCACGTTGATAACCGCTACCGATAGGGGGCGCTGATTTAGTTTCATTTTGAATCGTTGTCATATGTGTGCCGGTTAAGGATATGTGTGATATACAGTACTTTATTTTATTGCCGTGAAAATTATGGAACTTACGTCGATTTAGTCTTATTCTTCTTATTCGCTTTCCACAGACTCATTAAACATGGCTGAACTTAGTTCGACGAAGCGGTTATAAAATAGGTTAATTATTGGTTTTACCCTATCCCGTAAGGTAACACTGCAAATAAATCCTTTCCATTTAAAACCGTTTTTAAACTGTCCAGTCGTAGATCTTTCAGTTTAAACGGCAAATTCATTCCATCATAAATATTTGCTTCTGTCATTGTTTACATGTTATAAGAAGTGTGTTTCTTTCAACCAATCAAATTCAATACCAGTATTTTGGTAAGCCTCGTTTTGACGTTACAAACATTAACTTGACGCTTTACCAGACTCTCTGCTCGTCGGAGATTTACGGAGACAGCCGAGCGTCTGGTTGAACGAGACTTTTTTTAAACAAAAATGATATGAAAATATCTAGGGGCTGAATAATGTCGCCGGATTGGACAGCATGCGGGAATACACAACATCCGGATTCAACAAGTTTCAACATGTACATTATATTTTCATTGAAATATGGCTTAATTGACCGGGAAACCTACTTCAACGTATATTTTTACACACATACTTAGCATAACTATCGTTAAAAGCGTAAAATTATTTTATTGAAAATCGGACCAAGCAGCTTTAACATTTAGATTTACATGTGTAAGACACTTTATTTGCCATGTGCATGATACTGTGCATGAAATATTTCAATACCTGTTTATTTCTCCAAATGATCTCCAATTCCATTCACTTCCTTGTTGTTGATTACTTTTGTTTACAAGTTTATCTAAAGAAATCAATTCATGTGAAATATCGTAAATTAATTACACGATTACGGTTGTCTTCACATGACGTAAAGATTGAACCAGGGAGGTATGTTATTTAACACGTGATTGTCGAAAATGTGACTTTTGTAACTTAAATGATATTGAAGATGAATTTCATTTTTTTACATTTTTGTCCATCACTTTGTAGTTTAAGAGAAAAGTATATTAAAAAATACTACTCCCGAAAACCAAGTGTGTATAAAGTTATACAGTTACTGTCTTCTCAAATACTAAAGAACATTGTAATTTAGGGAAATATCTATATTATGCCAACAAGCATCGAACTATGAATGTGAATAATCAAAATTGATAATGTACACTTTGTATATTGCTATCCTATTATATTTGAAATGTATGTTTACACGTATAACCTATAAAATATTTGTCTCATGGAATAAAGAACTTGAACTTGAACACAACTCTTATCATTCAAAATCACGTGAGGTAAACAACATTTCAAATTTTAAGTCGAACTAAACTGTATCTATTGATTTTATCATGTATCACATGTATTAGCTTCTTAGGGGTTTAACGTCCAAAATTTTGATCTACCATATATCATTTGATATTTGACCTTAAATTGATATCAAGAAGAGGGGTTTTGCCTCTCAAATTAAGGGAGGGACCAGAGGGCTCTAAAGTCTTTTATCTATAGCTCTTTACTTAGATATATTTTATGAAAGGTCATGAAAGAGATATGTTACCTTACAGTTATGTATCCAAACAATGTAATGATTTTATCATGCGTTACGTAATTAGATGTTTTCAGAGGTCAAATGTCCAACATTTTAATCACCCAAATTTCAGAAATGAAATATCTTTGAAAATGCAGTATAGAATAAAAGATACTCAAAATGATGTACTAAACAATATTCAACTTTCAAAATGTCGTTAAACGGCCCCTATAAGGAGATAAGGGATCAGCCCATAAAACTATTTTGCCCATATATCTCAGGAACGGTAATGAATTTCTAAACACTTGTTGAACAAAATGTGTTTAAAATTAAACGACCTTTAATTTGATATCAAAAGGACTGACCCCTCAAATTAGAGATCAAGATGGACCTAAAGTCTTATATATATATATAGTTATTTACTGAGAGATGTTTTGTAATAGGTTATAAAAGCAAAATTAGATATAATACGTTTATATATCCTAACAATATAATGATTTTCTCATGCTTTACTTAATAATTAGGGGTTTTAGGGCCCAGATGTAAAAACGATTAATTTAAAAAGTATTTAAAAAAGCAACGTAAGAGAACTTATAAAAAGCATTACAGGTAGGCATTAGTACTCAACTCCTTTTTCCAGATCATGTTTTGTTGTCGAAAATTAAAGTCGATGACGTCATATCACCTTCTAAAAATCGGACGGAAGACCTCCTCGCTGCTCGCAACGAGATCGTGTCTAGTTAAGGTCTTCCGTTTCCAACGGAAGACCTTATAGTGATTGTAGTGTTTTTTGTTTGTTTGTTTCTTTCTTTCTTATTATTTTTTTTTTCTCCTTTTTTGTCGGCAGAATTTCTCAGAGATGGCTGGATAGATTTTCCTGAAATTTTCAGAGATGATAGAGAATGATAATATCTCGAGGCATGTTTTTCATTTTTTCAAAAATCATTTCCGGTCGTCCGTTTCCTGTCCCGCGTCAAAAAACCTTGTTCCCTCGAGATCTCAGAATCGGCTAACAATTGAACGTCCAGACTTTGTGGGATAATAGACCTATATTTGTAGATGTGTTTAAACTATTTTGTTTTGTTCGTCGTAACTTCCGGTCGTCACCGGAAGTACTTAAAAATTATTATATTTATGTATTTAACTTATTTTACATAGAATGAATCTGATAGTATAAATCCTTACATGTGTCATCTAAGCGATGATACATAAACAAGAACATTCTACTTCCGGTGAGATATCTCAATTATCTTAAGTAACTTTTTTATAACAAATTTTGTTCCCACGAGATCTCAAAAACTATAAGTGATGAAGACACGAAACTTTCATGGATGATAAACATTTGATTGAAGATGTGTTTAACTGGTTTTATTTTGTCGACCGTCACTTCCGGTCCACACCGGAAGAGTTCAAACAAATCAAGCTATTTATCAGTTTAACTGTTTTCCTTCGATAGTATTAGTTAGCTCGATGAACAATAATGTACCATGGGCAAGTACACAACAAATAATAAATTAATTTTTCATTGAGCACTTCCGTTTGTCCGTTTCCTGTCCCGAGACAAAAAAACTTATTTCGACGAGATTTCAAAAACGGTAACAACTTGAACAACCAAACTTTGTGGGATGATAGACCTATGTATGAACATGTATTTACTATATTTTGTTTTATCCGGCGTAACTTCCGGTCGTCACAGGAAGTACACCAAAATTTGATTATTTAATAATATTTGGGTTATTTAGCATGGAAGTTACATTTTAGCAACAGAAATACAAAAGTTCATCTACACGTGGATAAATAAACGAAAACATTCTACTTCCGGTGAGACATCTCAAATATCTCAGGTAGTTTTCTTTATAAAAATTTTGTACCCGGAGATCTCAGAAACTGTAAGAGACCAAGATACAAAACTTATATAGATGAAAGACATTTGATTGAACATGTGTTTAACGGGTTTCATTTGGTCGTCCGTCACTTCCGGTTCTCACTCGAAGCGTTCAAGCAAAATGAAGTTTTTTTTTTAAAGTTTAGATTTTTTTAAACAATTTACTCAGTGTGATGAACAGTAACGTACCGTAGGTAAATGTACTAAAAATATCTACTTTTAATTTCCTTAATCACTTCCGTTTGTCCGTTTCCGGTCCTGAAACAGAAACATTTTCTCAGCGAGATCTCATAAGTAACAAAAACTTGAACATCAAAACTTTAAGGAAAGACAGAACAATGTATGAGGATATGTCTTCTATGTTCTGTCTGATCCGGCGTAACTTCCGGTCGTCACAGAAAGTACTCACAAATTGACTTTTTGTCTTTTTGTTTTGTTTTACATAGAAATGATAAGTGGGAAATTCCATTATCCAGTATCTGTTATAACCATTTTCGTTTTACAAGACAAATGAATTTTTTTAAGATTAATACATAAGGTACGGAAGACCTTTTTGTTGCTATAGCAACAAGAGTCTAGTTATTATTATTATTATTTTCCCCTTTTTTGTCGGCAGAATTTCTCAGAGATGAGTGGATAGATTTTCCTGAAATTTTCAGGAATGATAGAGAATGAGAATATCTCGAGGCGTTTTTTTCATTTTTTCAAAATTCATTTCCGGTCGTCCGTTTCCTGTCCCGCGACAAAGAAGCTTGTCACCTCGAGATCTCAAAAACGACAAGGAATTTTACATTCAAACTTTATGGGATGATAGACCTATATGTGTAGATATGTTTAAACTATTTTGTTTTGTTCGTCGTAACTTCCGGTCGTCACCGGAAGCAATTCAAAAATTGATTTTTTTCAAGTATTTAATTTAATTTACATAGAATGAATATATAAGTATAAATCTTTATATATGTCATCTAAGCGATCTTCAATTACAAAAACAATTCCACTTCCGGTGAGATATCTCAAATATCTCAGGTAGGTTTTTAAGAAAAAAATTTGTACCCGCGAGATCTCAAAAAGTATTAGTGATCAAGAAACGAGACTTTCATGGATGATAGTCATTTAAATGAAGATGTGTTTAACTGCTTTCATTTTGTCGGCCGTCACTTCCGGTCCACACCGGAGGAGTTCAAACAAATCAAGCTGTTTAAAATTTTATCTGTTTTTCTTTTCCAATTTTAGAGAATGTGATAGGCAATAACACCCAGTTGTCAAATGCATAAGAACTACTAACTTTAAATTTTCACTGAGTACTTCCGTTTGTCCGTTTCCTGTCCCAAAACAAAAAACTTGACTCCTCGAGATCTTAAATATGGTAATGACTTAAACAATGAAACTTTGCAGGATGATAGACCTATATATGTAAATGTGTTTACACTATTTTGTTTTGTTCGGCGTTACTTCCGGTCGTCACCGGAAGCACTTCAAAAATTACTTTTTCTACCTTTTGTAGTTTTTTTTTACATAGAATAATTATTTTAGTATGGATCTTTTCATAAGTCATTTATGCGATGTTAAATAAACAAAAAAAGATCTATTTCCGGTGAGATATCTCAAATATCTGACGTAGCTTTTTTATACTAAATTGTGTACCCGCCGTTAATCAGAAACTGTTGGTGATAAAGACACAAAACTTACATAGGTGATAGACATTAAATAGAAGATGTGTTTAACGTGTTACATTTTGTCAGCCGTCACTTCCGGTCCTCACCGAAAGGGGTTAAAACAAATGACATTGTTGATAACTTTTACTGGTTTTTTTGTTTCATTGTTTCAGTAAGCTTGATAAACAGTAGTGTAAGAGAGGAAAATGTTTAAGATATATTAACATATTTTTCATTAAGCTATTCTGTTCGTCCGTTTCCTGTCCCGAGACAATAAACCTTTTCTCAACGAGATCTCATAACTGATAAAAGCTTAAGCATCCAAACTTTGAGGGAAAATTGAACAATGTATGAAGATATGTTTACCATGTTCCGGTTGATCCGGCGTAACTTCCGGTCGTCAGAGCAAATTTCAAAAATGACTTTTTCTCGTTTTGTTTTGTTTCACATAGAAAAAGTTACTGAAAGATTCCATCACAGTATCGATTACATCCTTTTTCTTTTTATAAGAGAAATGCATTTTTTTTTTACAGATTTATACATGAGAAACGGAAGACCTTTTTGTTGCTATAGCAACAAGAGTCTAGTTTTCTTCCTATTTTTGTGCACGCTATTTCTCGGAAACGGCTCGGCCGATCTCCATCAAATTTTCAGATATGATATATATTGGTCTGAACCTGATAACAAATTTTTTGCATTGATGACGTCACATCCGTTTTTGAGATATTGAGATTTTTCCAATTTTTATATGGGTATTTTGTCTTCGGTCGTTCTCCTAAACTATAAAAGATATTGAGCTCAAATTTCTACGATTGGTAGAGGAAAGATTGAAGTTTTGCATGGTTGTTGTTTTATATGTCTAGCTCTGAATGCGCCAGAGCTCGGTAGGGCTCGAAAGTTGAGATAACAAAAGCGTCGTGAATTTTCGTGCTTTTCTTTGTTTATCTCTTTTCTGGAAAATATTTTGTTAAAACATGTAATGCAAAAAAAGTTTAGATTTTTAAGATTTTTCGTTTGATATCAAGAAAAAGGGGCTGGCCCCTAAATTTAGGGTTCTAGAGGGCTCTAAAGTATTTCATCTATAGCCCTTAACTGAGAGATATTTTGTAATAGGTTATATAAGCAAATATGTTTATCTTACAGTTATGTTGCCTTACAATATAATGATTTTCTAATGTGTTACGTAATTAGGGGTTTTTTGGGGTCAAAAGTCCAAAACATTGATCACCTATATCTCAAAAAGAAAAAATATTTTGATAAGCAATATGAAGAAAAGATGCTGAAAATGATCTACTAAACAGTATGCAACCATCAAAATTTCGTTTAACGGCCCCTATAAGGAGATAAGGGATCGGCCCCTAAAACCTTCTTTCTCTGATATCTTAAGAACGGTAACGAATTTCTAAACACTTGTTGAACAAAATGTGTTTAGAATTAAATGACCTTTCATTTGATATCAAGAAAAAGGGGCTGCCCCCTGAAATTAGGGAACTAGAGGGCTCTAATTTTTTTTATCTGCAGCCCTTTACTGATAGATATTTTGTGAAAGGTTATAGAAGCAATATATCTCACAGTTATTTATCCAAGCAATGTAATGATTTTATCATGTGTTACATAATTAGGGGTTCTTAGGGGCCAAAAGTCATTCTAGAAGAGAAAATGTCTGTATTAATGATTTTAATCGATTCCACCAATCAAAACACTAATGTATGTCCCCATTAAGGATCTAGAGGGCTGGCCCCTAAAATATTCAATCATTTGTATCTCAAAAATTAACAACAATTTTAGATAGGTGTAAGAAGAAAATATGTAAGTATTCATAAGACCTTTTGTTTAAAATCAAGGAAAAGGGGCTGGCCCCTTAAATTAGGGGCCAATAGACTCGTAAACTATATTACAAATAACTTAAAAACGATAAAGATTTTGTAATGCATTATAGAAGCAAAGTTGTTGATCGTAACAATATCTAACAGAAAAAATCATTGCTACACCCATTTATTATGTAATTAGGGATTTTTAGGGGCCAAAGTACTTAAACTTTGACGCAATATTTCAAGAGAAGGAAACATATTTTGGTAGGCATTGTAGAAGAGAAAATGCTTGCATTGATGATTCTAATCGATTCCACTAATCAAAACACCAATGTATGTTCCCATTAAGGATCTAGAGGGCTGGCCCCTAAAATATTCAATCATTTGTATCTCAAATATTAACAACAATTTCAGATAGGTGTAAGAACAAAAAATGTAAGTATTCATAAAGCCATTCGTATGAAATCAAGCAAAAGGGACTGGCCCCTTCAATTAGGGGCCAATAGACTCGTAAACTGTATTACAAATAACTTAAAAACGATAAAGATTTTGTAATGCATTATAGAAGCAAAGTTGTTGATCGTAACAATATCTATCAGAAAAAATAATTGCTACGCCCATTTATGACATAATTAGGGATTTTTAGGGGCCAAAGTACTTAAACTTTGACGCAATATATGTGAATATTCGTGAGACCTTTCGAATGAGTTCAATAAACAGGCGCTTACTCCTTAAATAAGGGGCCAAGACACTCGTAAACTCTATTACAGATAACTTAAAAATGATCAAGATTTTGTAATGCATTAAAGAAGCAAAGTTGTTGATCGTAACAATATCAGTTTGTAAAACTCATTGCCACACCCATTGATGACATAATTAGGGATTTTAAGGCACTAAAATCTTAAATCTTTAATGTGCTGCATTTGAAAAAGCAAAACACTTTGTTAAGCATTGTACAGGACATTGACAATCGTATACATTACCTGAAAGGAAAGGGGTTGATTGGGAATTCTGAAATGTCATTAATATTTAAATCGTATCGTTTAACATATTGAACGGAAGACCTACTCGTTACTCGTAACGAGATCGTATCTAGTTAAGGTCTTCCGTTTCAAACGGAAGACCTTATTGTTATTCTTCGGTTTCTTTTTCCCTATTATTATTATTATGGTCTTCCGTTTCCAACGGAAGACCTTATTGTTATTCTTCGGTTTCTTTTTCCCTATTATTAAGGTCTTCCGTTTCCAACGAAAGACCTTATTGATTTCGTTCGGTTTCTTTTTCCCTATTCTTTTGTTTTCTTACATATTTTGTGTACGCGATTTCTCAAAAACTACTCTGCCGATTTATATGAAACTTTCAGATCTGATAGATATTTCTCTGAACCTTATTGCAATTTTTTTTGTAATGGTGACATCACTTCCGGTTTTGAGATATTTACAATTTAACGATTATTAGAGGGTCGGCATGTCCACGAAAGTTATAATAAACTAATAAAGATATTGAGTTCAACATTTCAGGAATGATAGACAAAAGAATGTAGATAAGTAATAGGGCATTTAACATTTTCTAGCGCAAAAAGCGCCGAAGCTCAGTAGGGCTCCAAAAATGAGTTTAAAAAAGCGTTGTGATTTTGCATGGTTTTCTTAGTTTATCTCTTTTCTCGGAAATATTTTGTTAAGACATGTAGAACAAAAATGATGAATATTCAAAAGATCTTTTATTTGACATCAAGAAAAAGGGGCTGGCCCCTCAAATCAGGGGCCTAGAACCCTTGAAAGTTTTCACTTTATAGCTCAAAAGCGGTTAAGATTTCGATATGGCTGTCGCTGCAAAAGTTGTTCATTATGATCTTATTAAAGTCGTAACAATAATATTTTGTTCGGGTATTGCGTAATATGAATGTAAAAAGCTAGACTTGTTACCATGTGTTTGTGTTTTATTTGGCAAATAAATGGGGTATTTGTGCGTATAAGTGACATAAAGTGTACCAGTTTACATACGGAACGTGTTTAAACATTTTAATTCTTTTCTAGTGAAACACATTATGGATAAAAGAACTACTTCTATGCAATGCATTTGAGTCGCATTTAAAATCTAGCTGGATTCCGAGCTGTGTATGTGAACAATTACGTATCCGATCCCTTGCCCGCGGCCGAGGAAATAAGTCGCGGCTGGATTAGCGAGCGGTCTGCCGTTATCTAATACACAAGGTTTGCGTCTTGCTGTAATGCACACATGTTTTTTTTATGTAGCTGCAAACACAAAGAATTCCGATTTTAACGATATTAATAGTAAATTTTAAAAAAAGTATACCTTTACCTACTACCATAGACAGTGTACCAGCTTACATACGGAAAGTGTTTAAACAGTTTAATTCTTTTCTAGTGAAACACATTATGGATAGAGGAACTGCTTCTATGCAATGCATTTGAGTCGCATTTAAATCTAGCTGGATTCCGAGCTGTGTATGTGAACAATTACGTATCCGATCCCTTGCCCGCGGCCGAGGAAATAGGTCGCGGCTTGACTAGCGAGCGGTCTGCCGTTATCTAATACACTAGATTTGCGTCTTGCTGTAATGCACACATGGGTTTTAATGTAGCTGCAAACACAAAGAAATCCGATTTTAACGATGTTAAAGAGTAATGAAAAAAGATTATACCTTTACTTACGAAGTAGTGCATTTTTAGTCTCGTAATCTATAAAAAAATAGATGTTTTTTGTGATCTTGTATATGTCATAAAATAGTTTTATTGTTGGAAAATAAAATTCAGTTATGAAACTGCAAACATTTTAAACCCACCACGTTGAGTGTACATTTACATAACACATCATTCGCACAGGGCCTAGGAGATGCCGCGCTAGTGGACAACCGATTCGCTGTAGTCTAGGACACAGGCTTCTCGTGTTTCTACGTACGTTATCACACATTTGAATGTTCATTGATTCTTTGTCAAATTGTTTTCATTTTAATTATATTGGTTAAAGATGCATCAAACCATTGATTTAAATTATAGTAAACTATAAAAAAATATGTCATCAATGAAAATAATCCAACGTTTTACAGTCGTACGAGTTGAAATGTAAATACATTGAATTTCACCTGTGTCTATTTCTGACATTTTGCTGCTGAGAATTTAATGCGTTTCACTACCCATTTCAACAAAACAAAATATAGGCGATATTCACAAGATAATTACTCCAACACACACATCTTAAGTATCTGTAATCTGTGATAATTCATTTGGCTAACAAAATATTAGAATTTTTTTATGAATTATGAGAGAGAGAGAGAGAGAGAGAGAGAGAGAGAGAGAGAGAGAGAGAGAGAGATTAAGCAGGGTGTAGTAAGTAAAGTGAGTTGAAATATATATAAAAAGCGTTCGAGATAAGGCAGATTAAGTTATACAATGTTACATGCTTGCGGTAGGTGCGGGCAGGATAAAACTAACCATTGCCCGCTAACACGGAAGGAATGGAAGGAATCAGTGATTATTTCTTAATATACCTATGAATTTTTAAACAAGTTGAAGTTTTATTTACATTCAGGCCGTAAAAGAATAATGGTCACACTATTGGTTTAACCTCTTCTGAATTGTAGTCCGATTCATTAAAAAGCATACCAATTATTTTTTGTTATTGATTATGAAAGAGTATGTGAGTTTTAAAAAAGTTTATTTACATTCGGTGAGTAAAAGGTTTGATTGGATTCGGACAGTTGAAGATCGAGTAGAGGACACATGGTTAAAAATACTACTTAGTAGATTAGGGAAAGTTTCAAATCGAATGGACTTTGCATATGCAGGCAAACTCGATTAGTTAATATATAAAATATATATATTTTAATAAAACGTCTGTATGCTGTATTACGTATTTGCTGTCTGATCAGGACTGTTCTTCCCCAAAAGAATCGCTCGGCGATCGCGTAAAGAACGTTCTGTATAGTACAACACCTGATTGGAGTACATGCTTATATATATATTTTTTAAAGTTAACGTTTAACTAAGCGAAATTGTAGTGGTCATGGAGTCAATAAGCAAATCAAATTTGCCAATTAGGCAATAGCAGTTATCCAGTGCCTATGATTGATAATTTTACAAGGTGAATTAAATACATGTAAATATGAATTTTAAAGCAGTCTCTGCCCCCTTGTTAAGAGCTTCCATTTCCTGCATTCTTTTCTTTCAATAACGGTTTTTGTGCACGCATTTTCTCGGAAATGGCTCAAAATTTGTTAAACGGCCCCGATAAGAAGAGGAATAGATGACCCCTAAAATTTCTTTCCCAAATATATCAAGAACGGTCTCAAATTTCAAACACTGGTTGAATAACATATAACCTATTTTGTGCAAATATATGTGCATGAAATGACAATTTTCCTGTAACTTAACAAAAATTACACTTTGTGAAATCTAAAAATGTCTGAATTTATTATTAAAATTAATAATTTTAGACGGCCCATTCAGTAAGTTTTTCTAGCCGAGTACTAGTCTTTCGTTCAACAGCGCATCGATTTTGAATATTGTAGCGTGGTTTACAACAAGAGGGTGAAACGACCAGGAATTTTGACAGATTTGGCTACAAAGAGTTAAAAAGAGATGGATACAAAACACAAGTGCGATTATATCTTTTAGGAGATAAAAAATAATAAATATACGTTTGCCATACATACAACATTTTATCATAAGAATATTTTAACATGTAGATCCGCCGAATATTTCCATTTCCCTTCATATTGTTTGGTGTCTGATTTGAAATAACGTTTCGATGTATACCAAGTGGAGAAATTTCTTTAAGCTGCATGTTCCGATATTTCGGCCATTAGAGTATCAAATAATTCTCCATGCAAACCAAATAAATGATCTTACAAAGTTTTAGACGTATTTACACGGAATTGATCTCCTTACAACGTTAGAAATATTTAAAGTAAATAAAACTAAATTTTGGGGCATTCAACCCCCCCCCCCCAAAAAAAAAAAGAAATACATCATGAGAATACTTAGAAAAGTAACCGTTTGGTTTCGTCCTCTGAATGATTGGGTTTATTCAACCTGCATGTTTTGCTTCGATTATAAACAACGTAAACTTCAAAACTATTAATGAACAAATGTACACTGCTTTATTTTTGTTTTGTTAAATAGTCATGCTGTATATTTTATTTGTTTAAATAGATCATATATAAAAAGGACAGATGTCAAAGTCGTAATACAATCATACTCGCTTCGACGTAAGGGGCCAGTTTGACAAGAAGCGAAATAACGCGAAACCCTTTTATGCCGTTTATTTTGTAAATAAATTTTGTACATTGTACAGTAAAACTTGTCTTATCCGGCGGAGGGTGGTTCTAAATAAAATTGGCCGTATTAGCCAACATCCGGTTTAGAAGATATTGTTGCAAATTAATTTTAGTATTTAATGCAGTAGGTCTTGATCGTGTATTCTTGCAAAATTTTCAATTCTTCTGAAATATATTAGATTTCATCGATCGTAATTACGGTACCAATTTTCATTTTCATTTTTTTTTGGAAAACAATAAATCCATAACGGAATACATACGATTGAAATACTTTTTCAATAGTCAACAGATGGCTGAATACGTAATGGCGAGAACTGTTTTGATGCAGGGAACAATAGATAAATATTGATATAAATGAGAATTTTATTTTAAAAAATGGAGTATTTTGACAGAATAATATGCAACTCTGTAAGTGTAGCCATACAACGGGGATAACAAACGATATCGGCAGTCCTTCTCCCGCAGTATCCTGAATCACGGCCTGAAAAAAAATGGGGTGAACTATAATCTAATTATCTAATTTTGTCAAAAAAAATGCGTATTTATTTATAACAAGACTTAACGGTATGAACTGAAATGAGTTGCTAGTTTGGTTCTATATTCAAGTTGTTGCAACGACAAGAAAATTGGTCGATAAATGAGCATTAATTATCTCGCAGAAGGCCGATCGATTGATAAGTGGCCGGACTACGGGAAATAACTCTTACTAATTATAAGCAGTCGGTTGTTTTCATCGAGGCCGGTTTACAGAATAGACAAGATCCGGATTGCACAACATTTTTTAAACAAAAATGATAGGAAATTGTCAAGGGGCTGAATAATTTCGCCGGTTTGGACAGCATGACGGAATGAACAACATCCGGTTTCAACAAGTTTCAACATGTACATTATTGTTTTATTGAAATATGGCTTAATTGACCAGGAAAACTACTGCAACGTATATTAATACACACATACTTAGCATAAACATTGTTTAGAAGCGTACAAAAATTTTATTGAAAATCGGACCAAGCAGCTTTAACATTAAGATTTACATGTGTAAGACACTTTATTTGTCATGTGCATGATCCTGTGCATGAATTATTTTCACTACCTGTTTATTTCTCGAAAATGATCTCCAATTCCATTCCCAACTGTTGTCATTCAAAATCACGTAAGATAAATAAAATTTAAAATTTTGAGTCGATTTCATCTGTTATGTATCCAAGGAATCTAATGATTTAATCATGTGTTACTTAATTAGATGTTTTTAAGGGTCAAAAGTCCAAAATTTTGATCACCCATAATATCATTTAATATTTGACCTTTCATTTGATATCAAGAAAAGGGTGCTTGCCCCTCAAATTAAGGGAGGGCTCTAAAGTCTTTTATCTATAGCCTTTTACTGAGAGATATTTTGTGAAAGGTCATAAAAGCAGATATGTTATCTTACAGTTATGTATCCAAGCAATGTGATAATTTTATTATGCGTTACGTAATTAGATGTTTCTCGAGGTCAAAAGTCCACCATTTTAATCACCCATATATCAGAATGGATAATCTTTTGAAATGCAGTATAGAAGAAAAGATGCTCAAAATGATGTACTAAACAATATGCAGCCTTCAAAATTTTCTTTAAACGGCCCCTATAAGGAGATAAGGTATCGACCACTAAAACGTTCTTTCCATATATCTCAGGAATGGTAATGACTTTCTAAATACTTGTTGAACAAAATGTGTTTAAAATTAAACGACCGTTCATTTGATATCAAGAAAAAGGGGCCGGCCCCTCAAATTAGGGGACCAGAAGGCTCTAAAGACTTTTATATATAGCCCTTTACTGAGAGATATTTTGTGAAATGTCATAAAAGCAGAAATGTTACCTCCAAGCCATGTAATGGTTTTATCATGTGCTACGTAATTAGGTGTGTTTAGAGGTCAAATGTCCGAAAAATTTAATCACCCATATATCAGAACGTAAAAATCTTTTGAAATATAATATTTCCAAACACTAGTTGAACAAAATATGATTAAAATTAAAATACCTTCTATTTGATATAAAGAAAAAGGGACTGACCCCTCAAATTAGGGATCAAGATGGGTCTAAAGTCTTTTATCAATATACAAGTCATTTACTGAGAGATGTTTTGTAATAGGTTATAAAAGCAAAATTAGGTATAATACGTTTACATATCCTAACAATATAATATTTTTTTTCATGCGTTACCTAATTAGGGTTTTTAGGGGCCAGAGGTAAAACAATTTAATCTTTTCTATCTCAATTGGAAGAAATGCAAGTATTTAAGAAATCAACGTAAGAGAATTCATAAAAAGCATTACAGGAAAGCATTAGTACTCCACTCCTTTTTACAGATCAGGTTTTCTTGTCGAAAATCAAAAACGATGATGTCATATCACCTTCTTAAAATCGGACGGAAGACCTCCTCGTTGCTCGCAACGAGATCGTGTCTAGTTATTATTATTATTATTTTTTTTCTTTTTTTTTCTTACAAATTTTGTGCACGCGATTTCTCAGAAACGGCTCGACCGATTTTCATGAAACTTTTAGATCTGATAGATGGTGATCTGAACCTTATAGGTTTTTTAATTTAATTGATGACGTCACTTTCGTTTTTAAGAAATTGACGTTTTAGCGATTTTCAGAGGGGTGCCTTGTCCCTCTAAGTTCTCCTAAACTATAAAAGATATTGAGTTCAAACTTTCAGGGATAGTAGACGAAAGATTGTAGATTTGTAATTTTGTTTTCATTTTGATCTAGCTTGAAAGGCGCCGAAGCTCGCCTGGACCCGAAAATTGAGATTAAAAAAACGTCGTAATTTTTTCTGGTTTTCATTGTTTATCTCTTTTCTGAAAAATATTTTGTTAAAACATGTAATGTAAAAAAGTTTTCATATACAAGACCTTTCATTTGATATAAAAAAAAGGGGCTGGCCCCTTAAATTAGGGAACCAAAGGGCTCTAAAGTTTTTTATCTGTATTTCTTTACTGAGAGATATTTTGTGAAAGGTTATATAAGCAATAGGTTTATCTCACAGTTATGTATCCAAGCAATATAATGATTTTATCATGTGTTACGTACTTAAGGGTTTTTAGGGGTCAAAAGTCTAAAATTTCGATCACCCATATCTCAGAAAGCAAATATATTTTGAAATGCAGTATAAAAGAAAAGTTGTTCAAAATGATCTTCTTAACAATATGCAACCTTCAAAATTTCGTTAAACGGCCCCTAAAAGGAGATAAGGTGTCGGTCCCTAAAACCTTCTTTCTCATATATCTCCAGAATGGTAACAAATTTGTAAACACTTGTCGAACAAAATGTGTTTAAAATTAAGTGACCTTTTATTTAATATCAAGAAAAAGGGGCTGGCCCCTTAAATTAGGGGACCAGAGGACTCTAAAATCTTATATCTATAGCCCTTTACTGAGGGATATTTTGTGAAAGGTTATAGAAGCTGAATAAGGTATAATACCTTTATATATCCTAACAATATAATGATTTTCTATCTTAATTGGAAGAAATGCAAGTATTTAAAAAAGCAATATAAGAGAACTTATAAAATGCGATACAAAAAAGCATTAGTTCTTCACTCTTTTTTCCATATCATGTTTTTTTGTCGAAAATCAAAGTCGATGATGTCATGTTTCCTTCTAAAAATCGGACGGAAGACCCCCTCGTTGTTCGCAACGAGATCGTGTCTAGTTATATTTGTTGTTGGTATGTGCAGATGTATTACGTAATGGCTTGGCAAGTATCCCCTGTTGTTTTTCCCTATTCCCTACTCTTCATTATATCATAATGGTCATAATGGCTGAGATCCTATTGCAGAAGATCAAATCCTCTTTAATTAATCTTTGATTACATTGGTTTATTAGTGTTTAGGGTTCCAAAATTAGCCCTACCTTAAGTCTAATTAACATATTTCTCTCAAAATTAATCTTGGGTTTAATTAAAAATCTCTAATTGCATTTTTAAAAAATGCTTTTGTCATTTATACATGTAGTAAGAAACAGTAAATACAAATGTATAAGTTTACTTTTAAGAGGGGTTTTCTTGCTGGCCATTATAATAGAAAATAAATAATCTTTCCCTACCTACTGATTCTCTCTTTTTCAGATTGGAATTAGAATCAATCTTTTATCTAGGCTTGACTGACATGACTTGTGTCATTATACATTTTGTTTTACAGTACATATGAAAAGTAACAATATTTCTAGTCTTTAAATCATTCTATTTCAGGATTCAGAAGTTTGACAATCACAGACCCTAGCTGTCACAAACATCAAACTGGATTGATGAGGCAGAAGATACCTTACAGAAAGTTTCTACAAGCGAAAAGCTGAAGAATGTGTCGACTCTGTGCTTAATCTGCTAAATTAAAACAATTGATTAATTATGCTTGGACCTAAAACTCCAACAGATAAAGAGCTTACAAACCCAGCTTTCAAACTACATGTATATGAAGAAATAACTAACATAGAACTTTGCTCTCAAATTACTTAAATTTTATTTTTAGTGTCAAAAAAACTATGCTTTGTATTACTAACCAAATTTATGTAGAAGATGAGTGTCCCTTTGTTATTGATTGTCCATTATTTATAAAGAAGAAAGACATATTATATTTCAATACCTTAACAAAAACTATATGTTATTAACAAAGAAAGACAAATTTATTTGGTTAATGTCCAAGGAATACAGAACAATAATTAATGATTCAGTTAAGTGAAGTTAGGCGCTTTGAAAAATAAAAATAGAGAATGCTATGAGATTTAGGTGAATAATGAAATACTTATCATGATATATCATGAATTCATCTTCACATTTGTATTGATATAATTACCATGATGGTAGCTACATTATTTTGACTACAGAGATATATATTACATGTATGTACAGTATATAGAAATAATATCATAATTTAATAGCATAAATGTCATACATGCCAACTTTTGAAAATCTCCATGGGGATTTTACGCGCGACGACATTTTCCTAGAAGGAAATTTCGCGGCGTTTTGTCGTTTAAATGGTCTGCATAAACTATTGAGCTCTTAAAAATTCATCAATCTGTTTCTTTATCAGTTTATCATTTATCATAATGTGTTTATCAATCAATCTCCTCTTTCAAATGAAATCAAGAAGAGAATAAAGTACATAACTTTATTTTCATATATTAATACATGTATCAATCTTTGAAATCTCAGCAAACAATAAATAGTATGGTATAGCAGCACAAAAAGTAATAAGTTCTGCAATGAAGTTGGCAAACAGGACTTCTGCTCTCTTGACATCTACAAAATAAAATAAAATTATTTTAAATATAAAAGAGCATTTAAGGGTAAAGTTGCTGTATAAAGTGGTAGGGAAAAATTGAAGTATTTATAATTGTTTCATGACTAAGAAATTGTATAAATATTATATATTAAATAATTTAATTAAAAAATAAAATATAAAAAGTAAACTAATTAATGCTCAAAAATTTAAGAAAAGAAAATTTATAGTTACCTTCATCTTGATCCAATTTTGATTTCACTAAGAAGTTGGTAGCAGCAGGTGTTGATTTCTCGGATTTGATGCTGGCTTGATGGATGGCTGCATGTTTTCGTGTGCTTTGTAACATCATTCATTCCACCATGATCCACCCTAAAATCCCTCAAAAAAAATAATTATTATTGTTACTCACAAAGTTTAACATATCTATTCTTCTTGTAGATAATGTATATACTGGACCTTTGCCAGTTATTGTAATTGTGATATTTGTGTATTTGTATTTCCTTTCGCTGTCAATCTGTCCTATAGTGTCTTGTGTATACAATAGAACGTACAAACGAAATTCGAGCTTTCGATTTTAATTGTACGACCTCCTACCATACAGTCAATAAATATATATTAAATTGTAATATATATTAGTTAAACAAACCTATATGCATGGTTGTCACCCATTTCGGATCCTGATAACCATCCCGAAAATCGGGAATCTGCCTCCCACTTGCTGAGTTATCGGGACAAAAGTTTCGCTTTCTTCTTTGGTGGTGTAACCCCCGTACTTGTCGAAGCTGGTGTATATTGTGGCATTTTGCTACTCATCCCGATACTTCCCGATCAATTACTATCAAAACATGCTCCTCATTAGGTTTGCAAACACCCCGACACAGGTAGCGTAAAGGTAATTACACCAATTCACACATCCCGATATATCCACACACGCTATACACATGATACAGGTAAACAGCAATGGCGGTCATAATCCCGCTTTTTGATTGGTTAGCATAGACAAGCAGCGCGGGATTTAGGATGGAAATCGGGACTTATTGTCGTAAAACGGGTTAGATTTTTTGAGAATCGGGATTTCGGGGTATTTTGACAATCCCGATCGGGATATCGGGATTTGTATTTTTGACGACGTCAAATCGGGAGAATCTCGCGAAAATCGGGATAGTTGGCCTGTATGAAATGTGTATACACATGGTTTACCCAACTGCTGCACATTCATATAAATGTGTGTGTAATCTTTCATTTAGGATTTTCTTTTTGAAAAATTATAAACTTGTATGCCTTCCCAGGGCCCAAATTGGGGAAAAAATGAATAAATGTTATCTATTGGTTGATGGTTGATATATAGTATGTGTGGTACATTTTGACATGTGTTGTTGTTTTTATCAAACTAGTATATTTGAATAAATATCTGTATATACGTGTATACATGTACATGAATAAAGGGAATGAAAAATACTTATTTGGTTTTGTTAAATTCTGGAATATAAAGCATGTACGTGTTTAAACTAGTGGTATATCCAACGTACATTACATATACAATCAAACAGGGTTACAGTAATTATGCTTACAATAAATTCACTCTTACTGAGGTACCCCCAACCCCCATATAGTCTACAAACATATTCTAAATTTAATATATATCAGATATTATGATATGAATAACAATTTTAAGTGAGACATTTTGCTATGGGCCTGTTTTACTGAGTAAGATATACATATTTATTTTTGATTGGCAATTAAGGCTGGGGTAAGGGTCCATATGAAAGTACTTTTATGCAACTTAATTATGCTCTGAATATGATAAATTCATTTTAACTGTTTAATATGGTTTACATCGTGGTTAACAAGTCTGCAGACATCTTTGTTAAAAAAGAAAGAATTGTGTTATTTTTAAAAGTCAAAATTCCTCTACAAGTTGACCTCATTTCAAATTACGTAAAAATAATATGAATTCTTCAAAAGTACATGTAGGTTCAGGTATTATTGACCACCGAGACAAAAAATATTGTATATAAGTTTATAATAGTTGTATACATCATGTACATATTACTCACTATAAACATATGGTAGGACTGTTGTTCCTTTTGTAAGTCTTGCTAACATAGGCTACTTCCATTGCTTTTTGATAGACATACTTTTATGTTGTTTTAGATGGCAGAGGAACTAACTAGATTTGCATATCATTATAATGATGACATTCATTTAATCAATGTTTTCCTAAGGAGTGGTTGAATTTCCAGAAGATATCACTTGGAATATCGTTTTCACAATTTACTCATCTGTACATGCACCTTCAATGAATAAAGGATGCAAATAAGACTTAAATAAGATGCTTTGAAGTTTGCCAGAATGACCAGAGAGAGAGAGAGAGAGAGAGAGAGAGAGAGAGAGAGAGAGAGAGACAGAGAGAATA
Organism: Magallana ariakensis; assembly: GCA_020458035.1. Lineage (NCBI taxonomy): Eukaryota > Metazoa > Mollusca > Bivalvia > Ostreida > Ostreidae > Magallana > Magallana ariakensis. The sequence continues at coordinate 68,578,372 of CM035811.1, forward strand.
AACTTGACTTCATGCATCATGCACTGTAAACATGTTTTATTTAGCATTTTAATGTTCAATAACTTTGTTATCTTGGATGAGTTTATTCTCTGTTTATTTATTCCAAATTGCTACTGCACATTTTCTAACATAATTAATTTAACTTTGTTTGTCATACTATAAAAGTAGTTTATACTAGCCTAGTTAATTTGTATGTAAAGAGATCTCAAAATCTTTGGTAAATATAATTTAATATATTAATTAGTACAACAGAATCTACTGTTATTAATATATACTGTTAATATGCAAATACTGATATCGCCTGGCAATAATACAAAATAACACTGTCCAAGTATTTTGTGTAAACATAGCATTGATAAATGAAATGGGTTTTTTAAATTTTACTTCTTGTGCACTGCTTATTTATTCAAACAAGTTCAACATGCTTGACAGATATCTGGGTATTTAAAAGATACATGTTTAAATAGAGAAAAATACATTATAAAAAAAGCACACTGATTTTCATGTGACCATAGATTGGATTTGGGAATAGAGTTTAAAAAGGGTTGTTTCAAAGCAGACTGTTCCATGTACATTTTAACTGCTCATCATACATGGATAAAAAAATTTGATTAGTATGGGGGATCCAAAAACGGGGGGGGGGGTTGTTTTGAAGATGTCTGACTTTTCCGCTAGATTCATTGTGGCTATATATAGGGATTAAGTGTGTGACTTAGTCAGACTAATATTGTATAAATACCAGTCTGTTTATGTTAATTTTTACCCAAAAGTTAAACACCTGTCTTGAATTTCAAAAAGCTACCTGATTGAAAATAGAGGTCACATTTCTTAGTTCTTACATTGTATGCTAATTCCAAACAGTTGTATGCATTCATTTTGAAACTTTGGATTAAACAAGTTACTAATGGCACTGAAAAAGAGGAAATAATGAATTCAAACAACTATTGAGAAGAAATGATTTGATATATTTATCCCTATTTGTACATTATGGAATTGATATAAATTGCTGTGCGCGATGCTGCAGTGAGTTTTCCCACTGTTTACCTGTCCTTGAATTTCCTAGCGGCAGCGTTTGGAATCAAGGGCAGGCTATCCAGTCTAAGATACGGCAGATCTACGAACGTGGTGTAGATTTACTACCATAGGTAATCTTGTTTCACACGGAAATTGAAATAAATAAAAGTATGTTTTATTATTATTAGGGAAACACTGTTAATGTGTTACACTCGTATACTAATGATGAACCCGTGAAATTTGTTCAAAGACTGCTTAAAGCAGAAAGAAGTTAATTTATTTTTAAACTTTGAAATTTCTTCGATTTTTGTAACCATGATGAGTTATGATTCATTGTATTACAAATGCATCACTACGTATTTTATAAGGAAATATACTGAGTATACAATCACATGGTGATGTTAAAATTGCAAATAAAAATATAGTTGCATATGTGCCAACTTAGTTACACAAACCATTTTTATATACTGATAATATTTGATATACGACTATTGGTACAGAAAATTAAATTAATGATATCTATATTAAAGAAAATGTCAGCTCGACGCCTTTGTGGCCGTTCCGGCCGTTGATATGTATAGGGAAGATTCTAAATTGTAAAAATCGTGACCCTCGGACCAAAACTGGGGCCCCAGGCGGGGTTCAAAGTTTAACATAGAAATACATAGGGAAAATGTATAAAAATCTTCTTCTCAAGAACCATTGCACCAGAAATGCCAATATTTACAAAAAAGCTTGTATATATAATGAAGATTCTAAATTGTAAAAATTGTGAGCCCCGGACAAAAAGTGGGGCCCTAGGCGGGGTTCAAATTTTAACGTATATAGGAAAATGTTTAAAAATCTTCTTCTCAAGACCTATAATGCAACAGTTTGGAATATTACTATGCATACATCCTTAAATAATGTAGATTCTAATTTGTAAAAATCGTGACTCCCGGACTAATACTGGGGCACCAAGAGGGGTTCAAAATTTAACATTTTAAAAAATATATAGAAAATTTTTAAAATGTTCTTCTTGAGAACTACAATGTTACAGTTTGTGGAATTCCTATACATGCATCCCTGGCTTATGTAGATTCTTAATTGGTAAAATCGTGACCCCCGGACTAATACTGGGGCCCCAAGAGGGGTCAAAGTTTAATATAGAAATATATAGGTAACATGTTAAAAAATCTTCTTCTTGAGAACTACAATGCTACAAGTTGTCAGATTACTATGCATGCAACCTTGGATAATGTAGATTCGATAGTTTTAAATTAGTGACCCCTGAACTAATACTGGGGACCCAAGATGGGTTCAAAATTTAATGTAGAAGTATATATGGAAAATGTTTAAAAACCTTTTTCACGAGAACTACAATGCTTCAATTTGTCAGATTACTACGTAAGCATCCTTAAATAGTGTAGAAGCTGTGACCCTCAATCTAATACTGGGGCCCCAAGAGGGGTTCAAAGTTTAACATAGAAATATAGAGGGAAAATGTTTAAAAATCTTTTTCTAGAGAACTACAATGCTTCAACTTGTGAGATTACTATGCAAGCATCCTTGAATAATGTAGATGCTAAATTAATAAAGCTGTGACCACTGGACTAATACTGGGGCCACAAGAGGGGTTCAAAGTTTAACATAGAAATATATATGGGAAATGTTTTCAAAAAGTTTTTCTCGAGAACTATTATGTTACAGTTTGTGAGATTACTATGCAAGGATCCTCAAATAGTGTAAATTCTAAATTGTTAAAGCCAACCATAAACCTCGGACCAATACTGGGGCCCCAGAAGGGGGGTTCAAAGTTAGAAATAGCATATGCTACGAAATAGAATGTTACAAGAAACTGTTGTTCAGGTGAGCGATGTGGCCCATGGGCCTCTTGTTTTGTTTTGGGGGGTTTTGTGCGGGGTTTCTGTTTGTTTTCTTTTTATTTGGTTTTTTAGGGGTTTTTTTTGTTTGTATTTTTTTTGGAAGGGTGTTAGTATTCTTGTTTTACTTTTACTGCTTTTATCATTATTAATTGTCATATACTATTTCTAAGCGTGTGACAAACGCCAGTTTATTTTTTTTACTTAAAGACTTCAAACTGCGTAGGATGTTATGTAATATTTATTATGTATAGTATTTGAGCTGTTCATATTAAATGCAGACAATTAAATAATTTGAGCACTTAATTATCATCGAGAGCACTTAATATTCTCAACAGAAACTCGCGGAGTTTTATTTAATATTGATTAGATTAGCCCGAGCATAAGTAGTATTAAAAAAGCATCGTAAATTCAAAATGACCTTTAAGTTCAAACGTTTCTTAAATATATTTAGAAGATTTTCCCCGACAAATATATTCGTAAATATTTTAAAATGATCAATGACCGTTGGCATTTATTAACAATCTGCACATGTTAACAAACTTTTAACTTCGATGACAGTTCTGATGCATCGTCCCTGGTGAGATCTGCTTCTGACTGTCAAGTAACATTTACATATTCTAAAAGTATTAAAAATCAATATATAGTAAATGTAACATACCTTTAAGTTTATAAAATTCGGGATATGTAGTTGCTTTTTAAATGACGCTTCATTGCAATACCTTTGTTTGATAGGGTGTACCGGGGCTTAAATGTTTAGTAAATACAATGAAAAATCATGTTTTTTGTATTACGAAGGTAATAAGTAATAAATGTCGGTGTTGTGTCCATTTTTGACTAATGAAATATGTCTAGAATGCCTACAGTCTCTCCAAAAACGACATTAAACAAGTTATTGGCCTCCCTTTAAAATGATTTTAAGTTAAATATCGAGTACCGATCGGAACCAAACTCCAACTTAACCCTGGGTTTACTTACGGGGTCTACTTGGAGTTTACTTTGGGTTTGATAGAGCAGACCCAGAGTTAACCCTGAGTAAATCAAGAGCAAACGCAGGGTAGACCCGAGTGGACATAGAGGGTGAACAGATCAGAAGTAGACCCCTGAAAGCAGACGCAACATGTGTATTTAGGATATACAAGGGGTGGGGATTGCGGGTAGTAAGATGGTATGATAAAAGACGGGTCTGCTTCACACTTCAGTCGTAAAGTTGACCCCAAAAGCAAACCCGAGTATACCAAAAAAAACCCGAGTAGACCCAAAGTAAACCCCGAGAGGACGCAGTTGTTTAAAAAGCAGAACCCGAGTAAGCCCCGAAAGTATACCCGGGGTTAAGTTGGGGTCTGCTCTAGTTGGGTCTGGTCAGAACTGTAGGTATCGGGATTATTTTACCCATGATTTAACATAGAATGTCAAAAAAAAATGTTTCATTTTCTGCAGCATTTCTTTAAAGTAGTAAAATACGGGGAAAAGGTTTTACAAATCAAATATGACTTCATAATGGTTCTATCACCAAAAAGAGACTCTGGAATCATTTACTAGATCTTGACCTTAAAATGCACTGCAAAGCTATAGACAACATTTACAAATTTTATTGTAAAACAAGTTTTATTCGTGATGACTTCATTTTGAGATTAACAGTGGTAAACTGGTTTACGTAAACACATTTTTGCGAACTGGCCTTTGTTATTCATATAAGTGATTATGTGCATTTGGAATTCAAAAACATCTACCAATGAGAAAAAAAACCCATATTGTTTCTTAAAAAACTTTGATAGTAGTTTTTTTTTTCACTTAAAAAAAACTGGGTCAATGACCTTAAATTTAAATGTTTGCCATTTTGAATGAATAAATAACGATAAACTTTACATTAGAATGAATTGGGTGGGGGAAAGATGGCTAATAACAACATGCGACAACTATTTAAAGCTTATTGGTCTAATTGTGTAGCTATTTTATATCTAAATAAGGTTGTACAAAGCAATTATCTTTGAATGTTAGAGACTTTTAGTTATTTACACAGGCAAAATCGGTATCTTCTTAAAAATTAATAAATATTTGATGTAAGAAAAGAAATAATTTATGTATTGTGACTCACAAAAAAAAAATTACCAAATGTCATGAGTCATGGGTCATGAGCGTGATAAAAGAAGGAAACCTTTTCGTGTCGTCCCATAGTATCAACCAACCTCTGCATGTTTAAAGATGAAAATTGCTATAAAATACATTATTGCTTTTCAGAGAAAGATTTCAAATTGGAATATTGAGCCCGATTTGGTCATAATTTGAACCAAAAAACATTAATCTTTGTATTACACGCTAACAATTGTTTTTACTGTTTGGGATGATGATTATTAAATGGACCTAGGCACAAAAAAACCCCTTTTTTTATTTTTCCCTATCGTTGATAATAAGAATGGTCAATGTGGGTATTTTTTTATGATTTGTCTAAATTTAAGGTCAAATATTGCCTCATAAGCAGAATACAAAGTTCGAAATTCTTTGGTTTGTTAACAAACACCTTGTCTTTTTGATTGATTGTTTACAAATGGTTATTATAGTGTAAGGTATATTCAAAAGATGCTTGCTTTCTTCTGTTCATAATATAATATTTGAATACATCGAATCAGTTAAGCTTCTTTACCTTAATCATTGTGTGAAAGAAATGGTTATTCTTTACTTTACATTTCTTGTAATCAAATAGAAGTCTCGAGCTTTGTTTTCATAACAATGAATTTTTACCACTACATGTCTACTTTCTTATTACCTGACTTTTAACATTAAACATATGGCCAGTCATTTAAAATGCACAACATTTTTATACATAAAGAATAAATACTAAAATTTGAACGAAAATTGTGTTTAGGTATTTTAACATATCTTACGTATTTTGAAAATTATGATATCATTTTAAACGCGTATTGTGAATAATATATCTATTTATTAAACCTTACAATCCATTCACAGAGGATGGTTATGCGGCAGGTCTGGTTAAGATTGGATAAAGGGAGAACTAAAATTTAAAAAAAATATTATCATTGACTATTGATTTTGGGGGTTGTATTTGCAATCAACCAACTTCACGTCATCTTGTGACCAATTAACGACAATGAATATCTAAAGAAAATCAGAGATTTAAGTGCTACAGTAAGCTTTTGAGACATTTCAAAGATCATGTTGAAGTAGATAGGGGTTTCCTGTTATCGAGTAATTTTCTTTGGCTTAAAACATCTACGACACAACGGTCCAATTATAAGGAGCTATAAGGAAATCAGTAGTATTTGTATTTCCTCTTTCTAACGTCACGTCATGATGGCTTAGAAAATTCTTTTTCCTATTTTCATAGTTGCAATATTGTTTACTTTTCACCAAGTGGTCGTGAAGTTTTGGTTATCCCGGTAGGATGCATATCGTCTTTCTGCTGAATTAATACCCAACAATCTCGAACGTATCCTGTATTTAATATATATTAGCCTTCAACTCAACATTTAGGTATATCGACGACGTATTATCAATTAACAATTGTTATTTCCATACTTAGGTCGACTCGATATATCCCATTGAACTTGAAATAAAAGATACCACAGCGTCAGCGTCATCTGTTTCATATTTGGATATTTTACTGGAAATAGACATTGATGGTAACCTAACAACAAAACTTTATGATAAACTCGATGACTTCAATTTTTCTATAGTCAACTTACTTATGAAGCAATATAGTACCTTCATCAGCTACATATGGTGTTTTTGTCTCTCAGTTAATTCAATACGCAAGGGCATACTCTTCGTATGGACAGTTCCTAAGGTGAGGCAATCAAGGTCAGAAAAAGAAAGCATTTTAGTGTAGGATAAGTCAATATCCTCACTTTTTTGGAATACCTTTTCGTTTTAGCTTTAAAATTACCTCCATAAAATGATATGAAACAGTAACAAATTAAAACATTAAGTTTTTGTAATGTCTCCTACTAGTATTGTTATGATGTGGACATATGATTTATAAAAACAAGTGTTTAAACTCAATTTGTGTCTAGCAAAAGAATGAATATGAAATTAGTTAAATCATTTTTTAAGTCAGTTTACCTTAGAGATAACTCGATCCAATTTCCTACAAGAAAAAAATAAAATCTTTATCTTTGATAAAATAAGTCACGTGTAAATAACCACTATTAATCTCATTTTTAGACGGTGGCTATAAATAGCCACTGTCTATTGCTATCGTCCTGGCCGGAAGGGTATTTCTCACGGGGACCCTAGCGGATTAGGAACGATAACTCTGTTAGGTATGCAGAGTTACTGGCGATGTTTTACAGATTTTCGATTTCAGTTTGAGAACTAATTTACATCTTATTAGATATTTTAAGCACTATAGCTGCTAATTATTATGTACATACATTTAAATAATTTATGAAATTGTGTCTTATTTTTAATGAGCCGTTTCCCTGTCTGCTTACGCGGTATTGATAACTTATGCACCAACTGCCAGATGTGAAGTTTAACTCAGTATCAGGACTCCAAAAATTATATCACTGCGATAATTGACCAAGAGTTCTCACAATAATCATGTCTTTTTTATGGTGTAAACAATTGTCAGAAACACACTATTTAAACGGGTTTGCCATTTTATTTTTCAGCAATTATGCTTCATCGATAAGTTCATGATCAATCATTTTCAACGCATCAATTTAAGTTGAGGCAGTATTTATTTTGTTGTAGCTTATTCCAAAGAATTCACAACATATACTGACAATGAATATTACATAAATTACATTTTATTGAACATCAACCGATCGATGGCACACTTTCTTCTACAAGTGTGCATGTGTTTCAAACATGCAAAAAACTTGAAATTTACTATACAAACATGTTCAATTTTGGACTGATCTGTGATCAACCTTATTTTATAACCCTCTCAGTCTGTAGAATCATTAATTTTGTTACATGCACCTCAATATTCATCAGACAATAATTACTACTGATGTTGACGCTCTACAATGACTTTCTCTCAAACACGCTCATCGACCTCGGATTGTAAAACTCACGTGCAAATCGAGTCGCCATTTCACACACAGTTTTATATGTATATAAACACACCACACTTCGTCATTTTACGGACCTGGTGACGATGTTTCAAAAATTTTCAGTACAGATTTGTTGTAAGGAATCGAAGATATGTGCTGTAAAACGTCTTATGGATTTCACGGCGTGTAAACCCGTGAATCTCCATTTTGCAGCAAGCGCTAGCTTTTTGCGAGGAAAAACAATCGGTTCAACTCATGCGATATTCCATATACATATATGGCATACAGGGTTCTCCTTAAGAGATTTCTCGCCCCCTACTTGTAGCAAATTCGCCGCCTACTATAATTGTAACTGAAACAAAGTTTTTAACACTTAAGATTCTCTTTCATAAAGCATTAAGTACATAAACGATATTCCACAGAATGGTGACAGATTCCTTCTGTTGTAGTGTTACTTAATTAAGTACATCGATCCCGATCCTGTGCTGCATATCGAAGAGATCCGAAAGCATAAGACGAGTCTTTTCGCGGGTTTTTTGCTCTCTCTTGACTTATCATACGCTTTCGGAACATCACTCAAAGCTTTTGATAAGTTTGGCGATCGAGTATCTTGTACATTTCGACACGATGTGAGAATTATGCGGCACACAGATTTAGTCTGACGAAAGGAATAAGTCATTTGATCATTTTTCAATCTAGATCTCGTCTAAAAACGTTGGAGAAATTGGAAAACTTGTTTAACACATACACTGTAGCTTGAACCGAGGACCTCCTATAAATACAAGATGACGAGTGTCGTCTTTTACTTTTTTTGTCAATGTACATTGAATACACTTTTAAGTGATTGTTAATATTGCAAAGAACAGACAAACACATAAGATCACCAGTTGTAATCCATTTTGTCTCCGGAAACAAATAATTAAGAATTAATATAACTTCACTATCCGACAACCGAACTCATCTTGTCCATGTTGCCGAAACATTTGATAAAAGATCAATTAAATCAAAAACGAATAAAGGCTTTGGAAGACTGAAGCAAGATTTCATTGAACTTTTTGGTTCCTAATTGTGTATGGTTGAAACAGATCTTCACCTGAGGAGTAACAGAAACATGCAAAGGAAAAGAAAGAACATGTTCCAACATTCTATTTGTCCTAAAAAAACCGTTAATGCATGCAATCTCGATAAAATGAGTTAGTGAATGGTCACTTCTTAAACACTTCGTTCTTTTTTTACTCATCTGTATGCTACATTTTTGAGTCTGGAATGCAGGAAATTGCTTCAAATGGCTTCTTATTTTCAACAGTTTTCCGGGGGGCATGCCCCCGGACCCCCCTAGAGGCTGGCGCCTTCGGCGCTCACATATGGTGCCTCCTACTTTACTCTAATTCCCCTGCTACTTGTGATATTAAGGAGAACCCTGATATGGTACATTGTGAAAGGTATTGTTAAATATATTTGTTCACTAAACAGTTTCTGACGAATTTTTTCACAGTAAAATGAATAACGTAATACGATGAGCGAGGTACGATCTGTGACTTTTCTCCATATGCGCCCGTCTTTGCTTTTTTTTTAACTGTTACATGTACGTAAACATCGCCCTGTTTGTTCTCAAATAAACTCTGTAATTTTTAACTCGCGAGAACAACTTTATTATGAGCTTTCTTCAGCATTTGTTTCCGTGTGTTAGCATCATGTTCTCAACATGCTTTTTTAAATGGGTGGGTCTATATAAATGCGTCAATCGGAATCTTGTTGCGAATCGCAATTGAAATACACACCGGTTAGATAGTGTCATCACTCAACGCAATGCTAGAATGTGCTTCATAGATGACTGTAGTATTCTACTGAGCTACTAAACTGTAGCTTTTCGGAAATATTGCCGAGATTTGCGAACCCTAGATCTATTGTCTAGTACATGCAACGAATAAAATGAAAATATACACAGATGTACGGCTCAGAAAAACGTGCGTTCAACTTGAATTTTGTTTGTTTTGTGTTTTAAAACTGATTTATCCTGTTAAAACATTAGATTTCATTTTACCACTACTGTTTTATTCGTGACCTGGAGAAATTAAAAAGATCCCTGAAAACATTATTTATTTCTTTGCTCATTTTGCTTAAATCTGGTGCGGAATAGTTTACCAATATTGCCATTAATTTTATGGGATGGAGAAATGGTCAAGCATCACACGGCTTTGGAAATAAACATGTATAATTATAAACAGTTTTATTCAGGGTCCATATCTTTTGAGTCCTTTTTTGATAAAGAAGACATACCTTTGTACACAAATGATCTAGAGGTCATAGGTCAAACTTTATAATGAAAAGTCCTTTGCTTGTACGCTCTTATTATAATATGGACATGTCCCAACATGTCCAAGTAACAGTATTATTTTACTGCAAAAAATCAATGCAAATTTGAAGACCTTGTAAAAATTATACATATTAGTGCAAAACTCCTGACATAACACAGAGTTTTTTAAAATGAAAATATAAAAACGATTCTTCAAAATCTCGCATATTAAATGCAGGATTAAACAAATATGTGATTTCCAAACAAAGGAACTGAGTATGACCTTATGTAAAGCAAATGTTTTGGTGAATAATTATTAAATATTTGTTGTACATGTATTTATACTAGAAAAGTTAAATGTAGCAAGTAAATTATGCGTTTTAAAGTGTACTGAGAAGCAATAAAATAATTATACATGTGACTATCCCGAATTCATTTAAATGATTTGAATTAATCTACAGCTAAATACAATAGAACAAATGTACTTTAAAACGTTGGTTAATGAAACTGCCGCGATTGAATATTGTATGATTTTTCTTTTCAAATTTTCATTCACTTTAGTTGTGAGCTAATGGAAATAAACCACACGAAGTCGAAGATAAAATATTGATTGACTTTGCGGTTTCATGATGACGTGCATTCCAAAAGCATTTTCCAGTTTTATCAAACATGTTCTTGTAAACTCATTCCGTTTTCTATACACCTACATGTATTAACTGGCTATGAAGACAAATTAAAGTAAGTGTGTTGGCCCACGAGACTGCAACTTTTTCCCTGTGAAGAAATTGAAGGAAAATGCTGTCGAGAGGGAAAATAAACATACTACATGTATGCCCAAATAGTTTGTAAAAACCTGACAAGTATTTTATCATACCAAAGCCTTATTTGTTCTCGTTACTTTGAAAAATCTACAATACCTTTATAGCACAATAGTCCAATCCTCACTTTTCAAAAGTTGTTCCCCTTTGCGGGGTCAACCCAAAGGTCTAAAGAAAAAAACCCACAAATGTCCCTTCTTTATACAATCAAATATTTGGGTGTATTGTGATAAAATCGCTTTGAATTTTATTTATTCATTCACTATGTGGTGGCAACCCACATATTGAATGAGGCATTCTGGGGCAAACAAAATACATACCAAAAACGGATTTTAATGTCAAACGATATAAATACAAATATATATATGCAAACTTCTATACTACAAAGGCTACTGAAATAAATCTACGGGTTTTCCCCCAAAGACGACGGCCAAGAGACGTAGCTTTTGTAACGTGTAAATTGAGATTACACAACTACGATTTCCACATAGTTATCCATGTAGGAAACTCACGACCAGTTGTGCATGTAAGCGTTAAGTATTAGTACATGTATGCGATACTGGCCGCGGGTTTTCGACGACAATAATTATCATACATGTAATATGCCACATTCAAACGACGCCACCGTCTTACAGTACTTTCAGTACTTTGATTTAAATCGGTAGTGTCTACAACTGACAATCGCATATTTGTTTAATTAATAGATTGTAGTATATATTATCGAACAAACATACTTTAATCATGCATTGACTAATGTACTGATCTAGTTAATAATTAAATACTTGTCATTTGATATGTCGTTTTATTATTCAACTCAACTCAAAAGTCAGTAAAACGCTTGTTTCTTTAAACAAAACAATAATTATCGCTTTATTACTTTCAATAGAGATAATTTGTTATTCTTGTTAAAAAAAGGCACGTATCAATCTAGTCCAGCAATAAGTACTAACAATACGTTAATTTATCATATGTAGTGCTTTCGCAAATCTGGGTTTTGGTTACATGACACAAGGCGTTTATCGTATACGCTAACCGCTTACGAAAAAACCTATTCATGTGTGTTTTTTCACAAATACCATTATTTATGAAAGTGTTTTCTCGCTTCAAAAAAGGTCTTCTTTTTTTATTTTGCACAATAAAAGAAGAAGTTGTATGCTTTTTATTTCATGTACATGTGATTCGCATAAATATTGGTTAGGGGCGGACGTTACCCTATCTGATAAATTTTTTTAGAATTTGGCTTATATATATGCATTTGATGTTGCGTTCACTGATGTAGGTGTAAAAGACGTTTTGTATATTATCATGCCCATATTACTCAAAAGACTGAGTTGTATTCTTGCTTTATCAGATACTAAATGAGATCAAATTATTTCATATTCAATTTGATATAAACGAGGAACTTTCCGCTTTCAACCAAATAAATAGTCTAGATTAATTTGTTCGTATATTTAATATAATCTTGCAATGTATATTTACATTCAGTGTATATTTCTACGCTAACGTTCGGTATTCGGTATTCGTTTTGTCTGCACAGTGAGTGAGCCACGGACGGACGACACACAAATCAAAGTACTGAAGTACTGACGGGAGTTGATTTTATCGATTATTATTTATTTTAGAATCAACGATATGTTTTTAGAATGACAAGTAATTTCTAATCTCTATTTAAATTACGTACATTTTTAAAATATGAATTCTCGGACTTTTCCGACAAGAATTTAGAGAAAACCCCATATTAATCATGTTGTGTAATATTTAAAGATATAATTAATTCCATCAAACTATAAATCAGTAATCGAAATATTTATAAAAATTGTACACATGTCTGGATTCAAGCAATATTGAACTATAGTATCGTTCAACCAGACGCTCGGCTGTCTCCGTTAATCTCCGACTACCAAGAGAGACTCTCTGTCGGAGATTTACGGAGACAGCCGAGCGTCTGGTTGAACGCTCTGGCGTAGGAATACATACGACTCCAAACAATATCTAATTTGTTCGTACTATTTAAAATCTGACTATTTTCAAGGTATTTATAAATACGTTTTCTTGAAAAACAATGGTTCAGCATACATTACACCGAATTTATCTATTATTTCAAGAACTAACTCTTGTCAGCGGTGATGATTTGTGCTTAGGTCCAAACACTGTTTCACTTTCGGTTGGCCAGAGTAACTGCATAGGAGAGTTGATTAAAATCAACTCCCAAAAACGTTTAATGCTTAATTATTTCAGATGATGATAGAGAATGCAGTATTTTCGACATTGGACCCATTCGAAGGCCAAAGCCTGGACCAAGACCCGGGAACTAAAAGTGGTTTTTATCGTAGATGTACAAAATATTAACTTAAACTTGATGCGTGGATATACAATGGAGTATTCTAACTGGGTTCAATGATGTCTTTATTTTTTGTTTTAAATTCTAAGCTTACTGTTCACGAGTGATATTATTTGGATTTTGTTTTGATAAAAAGAGAAAAAAAAACCTGTTCTTACTTGAATTTGTTAATGCACTTTTTTAACTATTTTGAATAAAGAAGGCGGTTCTACAATATGATAAAGGAGTTATGGATTAGTTGTGAGCTTTCCAGACGTTTAATAATGTGCACGTGAACAGAGGCAAGGCATATCCAAGAACATATCAAACGTATATAAATGAATGTATAATTAAGTTTAATAATGTGGCTGTCTGCACCGAGTCATAAAAAGATCACTGATCTCGGTAGATCATGTATCATTTGTAGGGACTTGATTGCATTGACTTACTAGGTTTGGATTGTTGACGAGCGACGTCCATGTGTATTAATTACTAAACGGTGCAGGAAACACAACTCTCTATTAGTCAACAGACTATCTGACCCCACTGTTTCAAACGTAAGATGATATTAAAATATTTGTGCGCAATTTTTGAGTAAAAGTCAATTAATTTAAATGTTCAGTTATTATTTTTTTTCGGAGATTTTTGTAATAGATAATAATATTAAAATATTAATTGTTTATTATTCATATTGTAATATGCAGTTAATTGAACAAAAATAGTCAATAGAAAACCATGCTTCTGCCTCCTCTAGATAATTTTATACAGATTGAGGTATCCCAGGATAAGAAAGAACCTTTCCAATAAAAACACATAAGCAAGAACAACGCCAGGTGACGGAATGTTAAGAAACTTAAAACTGTGACCGTATTGTATTTGGTGTGTACGATATTTGGCGAAAATTAGTTTTGAACAAGTTGGCGTGGATTTGATTTAGCGTATTCCTGAATGTGACTATTCTTATACATATATGCATGACATTTAGCGATGCAATAAATTTAACGGAAGCGATTTTCCGCAACAACAAAAAACGCTATTTAGAATACAAAACCAAATGCAGCACGTTAACAGTATCCTGGTGATAATAACACCATACGTAATTAACTGAATGTCAGAGCTGCAATATATATTCGACGTTATAGTATTTCAATAACAGCAACATAAACAACTACAAGTGGAACCATTCTAATGACTTATATTTTGGCATGCACATTCTTAACAGAAAACGCAATTCCAAGTCAAAATCATAATTTTAAAACAAAATCAACGAATATCATTTAAATCAATGCAATTAATAAAAAGCTCAATCAGAGTTCATTCGTATAGAAAGTGTCTTATATGCTGTTTGTAAATATTGTCTAGTTAAACAGTTTTACTTTTTTTTTTTTTGTATTCATTCCACAATGTAATCTTACACTAGGTTCCATGACGTCGTCATCCTCTAAGTCAACAGGATCAGTTATGGACTAACAAAGTATTTGTCTTTGTACACAATCATCGTGGGATGGGGGGGGGGGTGAAGGATATCATATACAAAAACAAAATTAATACCAAGATTATCATTGTGCCAATAATATGATTTATTCATGTCAATCAGATCCAACGGCATTTGTAGTGAATAAATAATATTATGATGTTGACTAAATTGCTCTGAACATGCACTATTCCTTTTTTTCCTCATTGATTTGCGATATGACGGAATAAAACAATTGAAAGGGGGAGAATCTTTATCTAGGCATTGATTTGTACCTTACCGAGTATGGATTGTCGTAGGTGTATGTTGATATGATACCTTGGTTCTATAGTCCGTTTCCCAAAAGATTCGACGTAGCGCGCGCCCCCTGTCGTCTTAATGTTACGCTACATGTACCTTGCAAGTCTAGAAACAAATCCCGAAAGAAGGAAGTACAAATGTCCACTTGCATCGAACGGATTATGAATTAGAAATTTACCGACACCAGATAAATCTTACAAATGACGATTTTCAAATTGTTAAAAAAAAGGTTTTTATAGACTCAATTACATAGTAACACATAACATATTCCCATTTGCAATTAACGAATACCGCATTTAGCAAACATAAATACATAATAACATTGATAAAATATTGAACCATTTAGCTTTCCATAATCATATTATAATCAATATTTCGTTACAAATAGAAGATTTAACAATAATATAAAAGAAAGGTTGACGTGAAAGCAAAAGAAAAAGAGACTTAGGTCATATAAACTTGCCGCAATCACACCTAAGCAAACGATTACATGACGTTGTGTTTTTGTTTGGGAGCTCAGGAACTTTAAAAGAGCACATGTGTCCTATCAATCAGCATGCAATCGTCTTTTATCTCATACGTGTGGTATATATTACATGTACCCGTGCGATAAACCTTTGCTTTATCAAACGGTTGATGCTTTATCAAGTACTCCCGGTCCGAACTGTTTTTTACACAGCCCCTCGATTCAACGCTTCAGTGACCTTTTTTGAGGATTTTTCTGTATATTTCACATCACTTTTTCTACTACCAAAAAATGATATAAAATGGATTTTGTCGAAGATTTACATAACAAATATACAGATAAACACATACATGTGTAATGAATAAAACAGCAAATCACGTTAGCTATTAAAGAGTTCATCTGACGACGTCGACGCAATTAAAACAACGTATTGGCTGTGTTCTATACAAGAACTTACCGATATGTTTTAACCAGGACTTTTATTTCAAGACCAGTAAGCATCCTTATTCAATATTTTCAAGTTCGAATCATTAGACTATGTGTGTTTTATAAAAAATCAAAACCTAACGAGCATTCGCAACTTTAAGCATGGCAACAATCTTGACTCGTCAAGTCTTTAGTATTTTCATCTAATTAAAAAAACACGCTCTAGGAAAAAATATTGAGAAATGACGAATTATTTTAAGGTATATTTACATTAAAACAACTATATTATATTTATCTCCCATATGACGCACTAATTTGTATTACGCGAGATCACAGTAACCGCATAACACAACGTTGCATCATCGATTAATCTAAAAACAATTCAATTCGTGTCATTTAAGGGGCGGTCTCAAAAGCTTCACAATATAACTCAAATCGCACGAGATAAATAGAACATCTATAATTGTGTGATTTTATATTTATTCATCCAGCTCGTTGAAATGGTTATTTTTGCTCGGCAAGCCTCGCGAATATATACATCATTTCAACTTGTTGGATAAAGCAAATATGAAATCACACAATAAAGATATCCTCTAAATATTTTTGTGATTTTTTTTCTGTTTGTTAGAAGCCTGTTAGCATATGTGTAATTGAATCACAACGAATATCAACGGACGCAATGGATGCAGATAGACGGGTCAAATACGTGACAGGATCCAAATGATGTCGGTACAAAACGCATAGCATTTGTTGCCGTAAGTTAAGCGAGTCCAGTATCGCCATGTATGGAATTTCCTAACCAGGTAACATTCCGTACCTGGTAATTACATGACTTTTTAACTAATAAACTCAAATCCAGAGGTAAGATTGACAGACTTGGAATTTAAAAGCAGTACAAGGCGCAGGGGGAAAGAAGGGGGGGGGGGTAATGCATAAGATTAAATTATTTGGTACAAACATTGGTACAAAAGTGTTCTATACGGTTTTCTATTAAGACACATAGATAGGAAATGGTGATATTTCTTCTATCTATTTTTAAAGGCACCTTCATAAGTAATTAGACGTGGCTTAACATATTTTTTTTTGTGTAATGGACAGTGGCCTTGGAATAGAGATTGCTGTAGGATAGACCCTTGGAGGAGGAGAACTTGCTATTTGTAGAGACAGGATAAGGAAGATGCCGATCCAGCAGTTTGAGTATATCTTTGGTATTGGATTGCATAACAATAAAGCGGGAAAGTGGCACGGGTTTGATTGAACTTTTGGTTCTGTAGAGCAGAGTTTACTCTTTTGAATTTATTTAAGCAATGAATCATTATTTTTTGAAAGATATAGTATCATAACTGCAACGGTGTGTGCATACAAATTGAATAACGCGCGCTAGCGCGTTATGAAAATTTGTTTGCACACACCACTGCAGTTATGAGACTATATCTTTCAAAAAATAATGATTTAATGCTTATATTTACATTTTTTTAAACTTCTTGCCTTGTCTGCAAATGTGATTTATACGTCAAAATTTCTGTTTTATCCTAAGGGTAAGTTCAAATTAATGGAAGAGCCACTGCAACAGCCACAAGCGTGAACTTTGATTCTCGCTTGTGACGTTGCATTTTACAGCGTTCAACGTTTGTGACGTCATAATAAAACTCGTCATTTTAACCTTTGAGTACCCTGTGTGTGTTACGGTCTTATAACTGCAGTATCTTTCCACACACTTTACATGCAAAAAATATGTGGAATGTAAATATGATATTTTATCCGACAAACATTCTGCTGTCTTTGTATCAGTTAAAATGATACTTTCAAAGTGCATGTGCTTATATTTTATGAATTTCACATATTCCCGAGGATGACTAACTGCTGGTTTAGAACTGAATTCTATTTTTGAATATCGACTTTCGTTAATCCTAAAACAAACCAGTCTTAACGACAAAATAAATTATGCTCGGTAGCGGGGTAAAGTTATTCGTCTGCACAGCCAGGTGTATTATTGGATCGACTATACAAGAAATGAACTCAATGTCTACCAAAGTTATACGAGTATAACATGGGTTGTGGCAGTTTCCGCTTTATAATCCGCGAGGCGGATTATAAAAAAGCGTAAATTGCTCCAACACAGGTTATACTCGTATAACTTGGGTAGACATTGAGTTGAAGCGGATTATAAAGAGTAAACTGCCCCAACCCAGGTTATACTCGTATAACTTGGGTAGACATTGAGTTTATTCATAATAATTTAATTGTTCTGTAATTTACTTGACAAATTGAGTGCGTTTTACGTTTTAAAATAGTAATAATCTGTTAAAAATTCAAACGTAACTTCTAGAGTATAAGTACATTTTTTGTCGTTGGTGCATTGTGACGTGTCTTGTGACGTGCAAACCAGGTTATACAAATTTAACTTAATTTTTCTATCTAATCAGAAGCTGCGTTACAACCAAATAAAATTAAATTACATCCCAAATAACGATATTAAATGTTATATATTAATTTGATTGCTTCCTAGAATTAATAAAACGATAATGAATCGTCATTATTAATTCAAGGCTAAATCGCTCTGTTGGGGATGTTAATGTAGAGATTGAGAATTTCCGGTTTTCAATTATAATGAGGGGAAGAATCCCGTTTGTAACATCATAGAGTTGTCTTTCCTACACTGAGTATTGGTGTTTCATCAAATTTTGATTTGGTCGTTCTCTCTTCTAATACATTATTACATCAATAACAATTGTCCATGTTTATAACGATAAAGGTGTGATATAATAACCTTGACATGAAATGTTAAGTTTTATCCAACATACGATTTAATCCTTTCATCTTTAGTGGTCGAACGACATTTGATAAATTTTATAGGTGATATTACAAGCACGATGATTGACATGAATGAGAAAATAAAAGATTAAGAAGGTAAAATGCAAATTCGCGATCTGATCCATGAACTTAACGTTATTTTATAAATTTTGTAGGTGATATTACAAGCACGATGATTGACATGAATGAGAAAATAAAAGATTAAGAAGGTAAAATGCAAATTCGCGATCTGATCCATGAACTTATTGTTATTTTATCCTTTCAGTTTGTGACTTTATTACATAAGCAAATCGCTTACACGGGCATCAATAGCAAAAACTTATCAAATTCACATTATGCTGCCTAATACAAAACATTTGGACAACTTTGAAGAGTACTGTACATCTTCTTTAAAAGGATTTTCAAAGTTTCCTCACATAAACATCAAGCCCCTTTTAGTGTTCCAATTGTGGCTTAACCCCAACCCTAGGGAATATCATATGAACAAATTTGAATCTACAATATCTCAAAATGATTTCATACGTCAAGTTTTAGCTTTTCTGACCAACACATTTTTAGGATTTTTAAAAAAAATGACAACAGATTTTCTGTAATCTATGATTCTAAACTCTCTTAAAGAAGGTGTGCTTTTCATTTTTAAATTAACAAACTGGAATTCCCTTTCAAACAATTATGTTTTGTGCCAAGTTGGGTCAATATTGGCTAAGTTGTTCTGGAGAAGAAGTAGAAACTATCAAAAGTTTACAGAGGAACAGAGACTGTCCAGGGACAGAATTAAGACAGACCAACCCCTTGTCTGAATCACTTAAATGAGCTTCAATGTTTGATCCAAATTATCATACAACTCTTAAATCATAGAAGTATTACTAAACACTGTATCCATAGAATTTTAAGGTTTCCTGAATGTTGTTGGTTGTTACATTGTTAAAATCTTTTCCAAAGAGTCTCTGCAAATCTGCATGCGCAAAATTCAGGTTCTCTGCAAATATAATTGACGTATTACTAAATGATTTCATTCTTGTTTGATCTTATAAATATAAGTAATACAGCTTTTGCAATCTTTATATTATTAATGGCTTTCTTATGAATTTAATAATTCAAAACTCCTACACAAATTCTTGTCAAAACTAAATTTTTGTACTTAATTATGAACCTGCTCTTATTGGTGGAAATTAAAACACTCTGGAGAAATATGGAAGGATCTTTTCTTCTCTTGTTTGGATTTTCATCTAAAGAACTTGAAAGAAAACAAGGATATGTAATAAACAGTTTTCAAACTTTGAATTGGCTCGAAAAATCTCAGTATACTTAGTACTTTGATTTATCCTCACCTTTTATACAGCGAACAGGCATGTCATCAAGTTCTCACCTCCATCCGAATAGTACCAACTCCATCACCCCTGCAAATGTTATTGTCATTTAAATTTAGAACACGTGGTTTTATTTGACCCTTTCAGTTTCGCAGTAAAAAGAGTGCGTCGTATTTATAGTCTATTTCCTAGGATCTAGGTACTTGAAATCAAATATAAAATTTAGACGTTTATTGGTTTTAAACTTCATTTTCATTAATTGGTGGATGAAATGAGTTAAAGAAAAAAATGTGTTAATAAAAAATATAGATTTTTTTTTTCTGCTGTTGCAACAATTAACATGCTTAGTAGCGATCCCCTCTAAGGATTAATTTTCAACCCGCGCCTGACCTAGTGATAGCATCAACAGTGAAACATACTATACTATTTTATGCAGAATGTTCCTTGAAAATGGTTCGATATACGAAGTTTTAATACCAAAAAACACCATTCTTTTTTTTTAAAGCATGATATTGCACACTAAAAGCATCAAACATGGCTATGATTTTATTTAGCAACCCAATGTTTATATTTTCAACCACGTGTAGAGTGGTTAAACACGAACGATAACTCTGTTCTGAATATCATCGTTTAGTTTAAATAACCACTATAGTCTGTCCCAAGATATTTATGCAGCACATTTGGACGATTTTAAATACAAATACACATACCTATGAAAGAAGTGCAATTGAAATAGATGAAAAATAAAATATCCAAGATAATTTCATTCACACAGTATAATTGTTCGCTCGGAAAAATTCACAGGAACGAAAACTGATTTCTTCCGGAGATCTATAATTGGAACTGTTGACATCTATTCTCCATTCGGAAGTCACTCGGAATACCTCGCACAATTTTTCAACGTTATCATCCGGGTCTGTTGCAATTCAAAATCCCCATAGACATCACATTTGTTTACCCATGTATTGAAACCTGACAAGCTAGAGGGGGCGTTTCAAAGGAGAACTGTTGGAAATTTTTCATACTTTTGAATTTACATCGTTTGAAACCTGAGGTATTTACAAATATATGGTAATTAAGCAAAATGTGAATCGAGGATATCTTGGGACAGAGTATAGATGATGAAATAAGACATATATCTTAATAGATTGCCATGTTTTAACATATGTCAAAGTAGGATATGATATAAAAACGGCCAGTACTTTTGAGAATATTTTCCGAACACTTATACTTCCGCTCGAAATATCACAGGAACTGAACAAATCTCGAAGAAGTCTCGTGAACTTTCAATCGAGAACTTCTGGATTTATTTCATACTTAGCAACGATATTTTATTACATAAGCCTATAACATTACGCTAAAATTACGCAAGGGCTACAGGGTGTGTTTTATCATCATCACGCTACACTTTATCTTCATTATGCAGTTAGTTGTAAGAAATTCTTATATACATTCTGCAAAAATTTAGAATGATGTTTTTTTATCGAAACGGGAAGCAGTGATATTCCGATAATACATAAACATTTCATGTTTCTTACCTCTGTTAATCCTTTTGTACTCAAATCTCATTCCTGGTGACGTCACATATTACGAATATTTTCGGTACTAAGAACCGTCGGGATGGTGTTTGATTTTATATTAGTGCAATATACCAAAAAACAATAACTTTGATCAGTTTTATAATTGAGATATGATTAAATAACTATTATTAATAAATTTAAAGCGCTACAGGTAGATGTGCATTATTTTTTAAGCGCTTGCAAACATTTATACTCGTTTCCAAAATCTCGTTCGAGTTATCTCCCGCGATAACTCAATATTGGACATGATGTGCAGACAGACTGAAATTTCTTTAGCTACAAACTTATGTACATATTAAACCGACGCTTTCTGATCAGTGATGCAAGTCAGCAGACATTTTACATCAACATCATCAAGATGTGTCCGATCTATCGTACGATTATTTATTCAGCGATTGGAAACTTCTTGATCCTGGATAGGAGAGTAGCGGATCGTATACAGGCAGGTACCCTATGATGTTTCAGGTGTATGCATATTCTGTGTTTACATGTTACTTATTAATTAACGTTGTCAGGTATATGTTTAAACACTGAACAAATCTTTTTTTTTTATAATTAAACTTTGATGCAGGAATATACATGTAACCATAAGGAGAAAAATCGGGTTGACAGACGGTCTGTCAATTTTCTCCGTAAAGCTACGGATCATTTTGAAGGGGCATGGTCACGATTTTGGTCAAATTCTATTTTTCTGATTTTATTATTTACAGTGCTTTAGGAATGCATTTCTAATGATCAAATGAAATTTGAGAGTCAGTCGTTAAGTTATAAGCAAGATACAAGGCCTACAATTCTTTGTCATGTAAACAAGGCTCGTGCCCTGTTTTTGTTTACAAAGGTTCAATACACCAGTAAAAAATATTTTCCAAGCTGTTTTGTCTCTCGTCTTATTCATTTGAAGTATAAATAGACAGTTCCTAATGTTAAACACATTCATTTTAGGCCCAAAACTGGGATTTTCACTTTAGCATTCAGAATGTAAACAAAAGCTTTGTTTACATAGCAAAGAATTGTAAGCTCTGTAACTCGCTTATAACTCTACGAATGACACTCAAATTTTGGTTGCGTATTAAAATTGCCGTACTGAAACATTGTAAACATTAAAATCGGAAAAATAATTTTTGACCAAAATCGTGACCATGCCCCTTTAAAACATGCGGTTGCAATCTGATTTCATTGGCGGATCTAGAAAAAAAAATCGGGGGGGGGGGGGGTGTCCGACGGTTAATTGAGTAACAAGGTTGGGGGGGGTGAGCTATTTTTTTTTTAGAAATTTTATAATGTACATTTAAAGAAATCTTAATTTTTAGGGCAACCTTGACCCCTTCCCTCTCTAAAGATCTGCACATGGATTTCATTTCTAATATCATGTTGGCCTACATGAATAATTTTTGTGCATATTATCAATGGATATATCACGGTGAATTCATTTATAGGAGTATACTTATGCAGTTTGACAATGTTCGTTATATTTTGGGTTTTTTTTCTTACAGGTGTGTTTTAAGATTTGAAACAATATTGCAAAAACAGAAGAATTGATGAATGCTTGTCCAGTATAGGTTGTATATATGATGGCTATAACAGTATCATATATCACTTGGGAAATCATACACAACAAACTATCATTATGATAATTACATGCAAGTATTTATTCGGTGAAATATGTCTTGCGTTTTGAATATTTTTAAAGTTTGTTATTATATAAAATCAAACACGGATGAACATAGATTTGATAAAAGAGGTTGGACTTACCTTTTGATCTCATTTGCTTTTTATTGATAGAAGATACTGTAAGTTTTAAATGCTCAAATATTTTACCGGACGGAAGAGACGTAGTAGGACTTTATCAAATAAAATAAGACGACCGGAATTTGCCGTAAGACGTAGTGTTATATCACAGTTGTTGAACTCTCAAATATTAAGCAATGGTATAGAAATATACAATTAAGAATTGAATTATTTTTTTTTAAGACTGCAACGATTTGTGCATACAAATTGAGTAACGCGCGTTAGCGTGTTGTGAAAATTTGTCTTTGCACACACCCTTACAGTTATTAGCCTATATAAAATAATAATTTAATGCTTATATCTACTTTTTTTAACTTCTCTGTCTTGTCTGCAGATGTAATTAATATCTTAAAATTCTTGTTTTATCCCGAAGGTAAGTTTAATTTTATGAAACAACCACTCGAACTGCCACAAGCGTAGAATTTGATTTTCGCTTGTATAATGAAGTGGTGCCGTTATAATAAAACTCAAAATTAACCTTTTAGTGATCTGTCTGTGCTATGGTGTTTCATATATAGTAGCTTTTTATACAATTTCGTGCACTTATATGTAGAATGTAAGTATAAATATGATATTGTAACAATTTCAGTGAAATATATGTATCTTATAATTGATACACATTGGTTGTCAAGCACTGTTTAATTAGCAAAGCAAATTCATTTTTAACATATAAGAAAATGTATAGGTTATGTCGCAATTTGACGCCTGAACTAATTTGCTTAATTTGCTTACTATAACATTTAAGTTTTGTAAACGAAGTGTAACGGTTGTATTTATTAATTTTATTTGTACTTTATGATAAATCATTTATATGAAGAGCAAAATATGTTTCGTTTTAGCGTTAAACTAAACTTTTTTTTAATCGACCGGCATTTGTACCTATGTAGCAGTTGAGGAACTCTCACGTCAGCATTAAGGGGAGACTGTACGTTAATCACGTAACTTTTATTGATCACATTACAGTTATTTTATAATTTATAGTTATAGGTAATAAACATTGTGGAAGTCAAATTGTTTGAATCTTTTTTAGTGTGTTTTCTTTTAGTAGGCTGACATATTCTGATCAGTTGTATTATGTAAAATATCCTAATTAAAAGTACATAAATTGGCGGAAATTAAACGTTTTTAGTTTTAGAAATGTAGATGTAAAAAATCATAAGTGGTTGATATAATCATAGATATATTCTAATTAACTGTTATATTATCAATCTACCATTAAGATATGCCATCTTGATACAAATGTTTGAAAGGTTCATCTCTGTTTTGTTTTCGATTCATTTGCGTTGTTCGACATCATTAAATTATTGCCAACCAACACAACAGACGTTTCAATGACATTTTAGGGACATGCGCATTCACGTCACTAAATCAATTTAAAATGATGTTCATAATTCTAAAACACAATGGACGAATTCCATTTTTTCTCAAAAAAATCTTTTTAAAACTCAATCGGTAAAAAAATGTTAATAATTTAATTTCATTTGTAACACGCATTTTGATTGGCTAAACACACAGACATAATAATTTATTTGTATAATCTGGTTAACTATGTAGCAACGCCCCCTTGACAACCCCCAGCCGGAACTACTTTTTTGGTCTGTGTATGTACATATTACACATGCCAATACATGTTTGTACATTATTTACAACTTGGACATCAAAGCAAATCAAATTCTCAAAAAATTAAAATCATTATTGATGTATTTGTTAAGCCTGGTTTCTTGTTCTATCTATTATATAATTAGCTTAAAAATGAGGTATTTTTTTGAGTGAGTGATCTGGCCACAGAACGTCTGCTTTGTTTACAAACACAGCATGGCAGCAGCAAATTTTAATGTTAATTACGATTTTAATCAACATCTTGAACAAAAAACTAGCGATGATCATGAGGATGAACATGTAGACTGGGAGGCTTTGGAGTTCCTCCTTGTTAATGATTTTTCACTTGAAGAAGTAAGGTAGGCCAGGTTCATTTATCTACAACATCTGAGGATGCCATCCAAGACTTGGAGGATGCATTTTCTGTTGAAAGAAAAGAAAACTTTGCACCACCGATAATTCATAACCCATCAGGCGAAAGTAAAAGATTAAAAAACAACAGAGGAAAAACTCATTGATCTTCAAAAATAAAAGGCAGCCACTCTCTACCGAATAAAAAAACCCATAAAATGGGATATAACATTATTTCAAGGTAGGAAAAGATTTAATTAAAAAAATTATTTATTAGTTCATAGGGGTAATTAAATTTGATTTATCAATACACCATGTTTTTAACCCAGGTTGGGAAATGCACCCGAATCTCTTATGACGTGATCACAAGCGCTTTCTTTAAGCTAACCAGGTATTGCAGGTGTATTGACAATCTCCTCTAAATCCCTACTCTCTTTATTTTTCTAGATTGGACAGGTTGGGACTAATCGCCCGAAAGGGATATAATAGCCCGTTCGGGATATAATAGCCCAAATAAAATATGAATATGGTGCTTTGTTTTTGTTCAATTAATTATTAAAAGTAAAGTTGCTTTTACATTATAATGATAACAAAAAATAAACCTTACAAATACTTAAACCTATTGACGTCACTTGAAACTTCTCGTTTTCTTCTGTTCTATTAGCTAACAAACTTTTCATAATTTGCTCATATATTTTGATGACAGAAAAATAAACCATACAAATACTTAAATCACTCGACGCCACTTAAAACTACTCGTAATTCTGAACAAAGCCAATCAACCGATTTGGAGTTCTATTACACAAACTTAATTTAGACCGATCTTTTTGACACATTACAAAAGTGTGTCAACGATGTATATGCACATTCAATTTATGCAATGATTTATTCAAACGATTTGTTTTCTTCCATAATACTTAATTAAATGCATTTAAATGTACAATAAATTTTATACGTACAAAATATTTTTGCTAATGATTGTTAAATGGTTAAATATCCCAAAATATTGGGATCCTTCTGTACTTAAAATATATAATGCATGTATTATCTTTTTTTTCTTCACAAGTTCATTATACTAAACTATTAATTCATAGATATAGCAGATTGTAGTAAACATTCAGTTAACCACAAATATAAAATGTGTGAAAGCTCATTCTAATGATTTCACAGTGATTAATATAACAAGTCAGCGAGGGAGGAACGACATTTATATTCAACAACGTTTTATTATTTACCATTAAAAGAAAATGACTATATGTATGCCTACATGTACATAAAGTAATATCCGTGCATTGAATCGAACCAATCATTTATTTATTGATTAAAATGTTTGATCTTAAAAGGGATATCCACAATTAAAACAAGTGAAGCTGTGTTTTCCGACAGTATATTTTTGTACTTATTTAATTAATACAGGAAATAATAATTTACACGACTCCTATTCACGTTCCGAAATATCTATATCCAAGTGCGCACATAAAAATTACAAAGTCCTCTCTTATTTCAATGACTGATTGGTTTTCCATCCAACCCTTTTCTGTGATTTTATAATGAAAGGACTGTGAATGTTGACTATAAAGCTATAGTGTATGTATGTAATTTTCATTAAAACACTGCATTAAACATGAAAACTCAGCCAATCTACATTTTATTGTCCTTGCTTGGAATGTTACTGACTCTTCAACAAGTGGAGGGAGTTTTGGGCGATGAAGCAATTCAACCTAATAATAAGTCAACAGTGCCATTGTATTTCTACTTCTTCGTGTAACATATCTTATTTCGTTAATTCGTCTTTTAATAATGTATATCGTCTCTCAATATGAAATACCAATTTCGCATAAGTAGATAAAAAAAGAAAAATACGATATTTTTTCCACCACAGTAATGAAAGATATAGTAATTAATGCAACCGCTTTGTTTTTGGTTTGGAAAAGTGTTAAAGAGAATATCTGCATTTCTTCGCGCATGTTTTGTATTTATAATTCAATAAAGCTACAGTTTGTATTGAATTCAATATAACTAACATCTTTCTTCTAATAATGCAATAACATCGTTTTTTAATGGTGTACAGGTTACAATGTACCTGCAAAGTAATTGCAAGTCGTACATGTAGCCTCTAGTTCATTAAGCATTGTTATAGCAAATTTGTTTTAAATGATTTGTCGAATGAATTGATTAAAATAACTAAAGAATGTCCAATTTCTTTTATGTTATATTTATTCAGATGTTCATGTGAATAATAAAGGAAGAATTTCCATAGCACGTGTGAATGGTATGATCGGCGTTGAAAGATTGATCCACCGTAAACGACTACCAAGACCCCGGATTACGGCCTAAAGCTGTGGACTGACGTTAAAGTACTGATGGCTTACATATATACTTTTGAATTGCCCATTTAACATTACTTGTTAAATACTGGACACATTTTCGAAATATAATGTATAAACGCAAAGCTCTGACCTATAATGTTACCATCTAACCTCATGAGATCGGTGTCCATTGTACAACTGTATAATAAGATGCTACAGAAAAAAATCGTTTCCTGTGAAACCTTAAGGCACATAAATATCCTACACATGTGATATAAGGAAGTGGACATAGCTGTTACAAACAAGCAAAATACTACTTATCTAACACAGACCTAATTTTTAAAAACATTTTCTATTATGCATAACCATGTCACATTTTTAGAGCTGTACTCCAATCAAAATCTTCATCGCAAGAAACTTTAAGGATTATTAAACAACTATTTTACGAACACTTTTTCAATTAGTTGAGGTAAAAATGATGACCAAAAGAGCATAGCGGAGAAATATGCAAGCGATAAGGCCACATTATACTATAATGTGTTTGAACTGTTACAGAATACTAATTATTTTCTTGAGCTTACAAATATTTTTAAGTTTTTAAAAAAAAATATTTGTAAGCTCAAGATTTTGTTTAAGGAGAGGATATTTTTATCTTTGTTCGAAATTTTAGATTTTTCGAAATGTCTTGGCTAATAAATTTAAATATAAATATACACTGTATATTTTTTTGTATGTTATTGCTAATTTTTGCTTTTTGAAACTCGAGTCCAACTTAGGAGTGTTCATGACTTTATCCTGACACTTTACACACATAACGTTGGTGTAGAGTTTAGATGGAATTTGGCAATGCCCTACAATTTTGACACTTTTACATTTAGATATATAATGTCAGCGAGTTTTAAGTGAAAATGCTGCACACGCAACACACAGAACGTAAGCGTAGAGTGACGGTCTTTATCGACAAGTGTAACATATGATCGATGGTTGGCAGATATGATATACAAAAGTAATATATCATAGTAAGATTATCATGGTGCCGTCAAAATGTTTTGTTCACAATAATACGATCCGACTGTACTTCTAATAAGATATAGCGTGTGTATGATCTAGTTGTTTTACGAGTCCATTATGCTAGTCTCTTATATTAATTCATGAAGGTAACATATTGTGGGAATACTTCAGTCAAAAAAAAACATGAAATGTTTGAAAGTAGATTCTAACTCTTGCACATTGATAACCAATAAATTGGTGAAGGAAAAAAATAATTCAAAAGCAGACAACGTTTTATTATTTGTCATTTAAAGAAAATGGGTACATGTAAACCTACATGTAGACAAATGAATATACGATAATTGATTTTTTGGGGTTTTAATTTTTTTTTTACAAAGTAAGGAGAAATCATTTTTAATTAATATTTTAATCATCCAGATATCCTCATCACCTTTTTTAGATATACATGTAATATCTATGTAATTGTTTTGTTTTGTTCTGGACATGTGTTCTATACAATGTATGCATATCTACTTTGCCTTGAGTATTGGTTTTGACCCGTTACAATATTCGTATCCGTGATCTAATATATGCTATAAATGGTATTTAATTCTGTTACTTCTATAATGTATAACTTTCTTTTTTATGCATTGACATCGTTCCTAAATAGTGTACATGCGAAACAATTACTGTAATACATATAGACTCTAGTTCATTGAAACAATTACTGTAATACATATAGACTCTAGTTCATTGAAACAATTACTGTAATACATATAGACTCTAGTTCATTGAAACAATTACTGTAATACATATAGACTCTAGTTCATTGAACATCGACATCTTGATTACAAGTCTAACTAACGTATTTCTAAAATGTTTTATTTTTGTTAACTCAAATGTTCCTGTTGTTGCTAAGATAAAGAAGCCCGTGATACGAGTGAATGGTGCAGTCGGATTTGATGGAATAATCAGCCGAGCACTACGACCGAGACCCTGGCGCAGGCCCTGAAAAAGGTAGAGTGACTTTTTCGTTACACATATACCGGGAACATTTTTGAAATAATATGTATAACCACAAAGATCTGAATAACATTATTACCACATAACCTCGTGGGATCCATGACCTTGAACAACTTTATAAACAAGATTCTTCAGACATTAAAATCCGTTTCTTGTGAAACCCTGATGCTGACACAAATTATACACATGTGATATTATGAAGTGGGACGTATCGGTTGCAAACTTACCAATATATTTACAGTTTAACTTATATTTTAGTTTTCTAATATGTTCTATCTTGCGTAACTATGTCATATTTTATAAATGTTTACTTTAATTAAAGTTTGCATAGCAAGAAACTGTGTCGCATATTATGAAAATAGTTTACTATTGTGCGTTCTTTTAATACTGTTATGAATTATGTGACTCTATTGAAAATATTTTTATCATAGTGCATATATTAAATACGTCTAGACGGATCAGTCGTTGCATTAACATAAAGATAAGTTTACCCCTTTAGATATAAAGTGTGTTCTTCCAACATCAAATTGAAAGAAGTAAAAGAGCTCTTAATTCTCATTAGAAATGAACGTATATTTTTTTTCAAATGTATCCTAATCATATCAATTTCAGTTTGATATAAATATGAATAGTAACGACATTTCATGAGAGATTAACACTGAATTGGACATTATAAACGGATCCGGGAAGACAAATATTATTGCAATGTATACTCTAATTAAGAATACAATTTTGAAAACATTTCAAATGTTATACGCACGTAGAAGGTTAATATTTCTTGTGGATAGAGAAAGACTAGACTAGTGTTTTCTTCTTGTTGGCAAGTTCAGTGGCGTAGTGAAAGAAATGCAAACACGTGTTAACAAAATTTTAATCTCATTTTTTAATACATTGATATTTTTTATAGCAAATCCAGACAACTATTTTTGCGGATTATTTTTCCTGAAACATCTTGAACTTGCATTCATATTAGTACATGTACACATAACCAAAGGAGTCATGGGTTCAAAATATAAACAAGCTTGAAGGAATTCCCAAAATGGAAGAAGTAAAGCAAAGTAATTATTGTTATGATTCCGGATAGATATATAATAAATACAACAACCTTTGGAAGGCAAGATACCGAGTAAACCTACAGACGATGAGGTGATTCCGACTAAGTTTAGGATCTAGTGAATGGTAGATATCCTAAACAGTAGGGCTAGGTACAGAAAAAAAAACTTGGTTACTACAATTAATAGTTTTATGTATTTGAATGATCACTAACAAGATTTTTACGAAAAAAACATTTGGCAATGTAAATTGAGATTCAGTTTGGGAAATTATATCCGCAGTAGGCTATCATAACTCATTTTGACGATTGGTTTCAACAAAACTTGATCCATAGTAACATAGTGTGCAAATTGTTGTAATCGAGTCGTCCGATTAAGAGCGTTTTAATCAATATCAAAATTTTAAAAAAAGTAAAACTATCTGTTCAGAACTCAGCTTGGTAAAATGGCAATGTAAATTGTCACAATACTTTGGAATCCCAAACTACTAAAACATGCGGTCAAGACTCGGTGGAAAATACTTTTTTTTTCATTTGAACAACTTGTCTCTATCTCTAGCTGACCATAGCTGCACCGATATTGCTAAAAGCAAAGACGCGATATGTTAAAATAACAGTGAATAGATTGAGGCCTAAACTGATTCAGCCACACATTTTTAAGGTCTTCCGTTTCCAACGGAAGACCTTGTACTGATTCTGATGGTAATTCTTCATTATTGTTATTCTTCTTCTAGACGTTTTTAAAACCTCAATAACTTATTTGTTTGTCATCCGATTTCAGGGTATATTGTAAATTGAATTAGGTTGCTAGAGCACAAAAAAAAAAATTGAAATCGCAACTTCCGGTTTTGAGTTATTCCCCTTTTTCTAAAATTTTAGGGGCATTAGTTTCCAGACAAAGGCTCCGAAATGGTCCGTAGCAAATACTTTATAGTTAAAAATCTTTATTATTGACACTTTGAATATTGTCCTCTGATTTTTGTATTTTAGTTTTTTCCAATTATTCCAATCGATTTAATCAATCGAAATCTATGTTTTAAAAATAGCAAAATTTTTCTCATGTTTTAGCTTCGTAACTTTTTATTTTGAAATATTTCCTAAATACGTATAGAACAAAAGTTGTGCATAATGTTAAGGGCTTTCATTTGACACCAATGAAAAAGGGCTGGCCTCTTAAATTAAGGGCCAGTAGCCCTTAAAAGATTTTGCTTAATAACTCAAAAATAGTTAGGATTTCGATATGGCTGTCGCTGGAATAGTTGTTTGTTGGGATCTCATAAAGGTCGTTACAATGTTATTTTGTTAGTGATTTGTGTAGTATGAGTGTAAAAAGCTTTACATGTCAACATGAACCTGTTTTTATTTGGCAAGTTAACGAAAGTCTTTGTGCGTAAAACTGGCATAAAGTTACCACAGAAAGTATGATGGTTTATACAGGGGGCTTTAATTCATGAGAAAAAAAATTAGAACACATGCTTTTTCTAAAGAAGTTAAAGTCATTGTTGTTTAGTTCTTATAGTGCACAAACCTTAAAGACGAGAATCGGAAAACAAAACATTCTTTTTCTTTTCTAGTAAAACACAAAATGCGTTTTGAAAAAAAAATTCTATGCATTACATTTTAGTTATCATACTTCATGCATTTAAAATCCACCTTGAATCAGAGCTGTGTGCGTATCATTACGTAAGCTATCCCTCGCCCGCGGCCGAAAAATCGGTCACCATGGTCGCGGCTGGACTACCTAGCGGTCAGCGGTTATCTAATACACAAGAGTTGCGTCTCTCATATATGAGTTAATTTAGCTGCAAACTGAAGAATTGTTAAGAAATCGTTCAGTTGATTAATAAAAGCAATACCATTCTCAATCTAATGCAATATCAGATATATAGATCAATTGTGGGTTTTAAGTAAAAAAAAAAAAAAGAATTTCTATTTGATAGATTTTAGTCATTAAATTACAAACTTTTCAAATCTTCCTAGGTTCTGAGCTGTGCGTGTGTATGCGTTAAACCTTTACGTAATCTATCCTTCGCCCGCGGCCGAGGAAATCAGCCACGGCTGCACTACCTAGCGGTAAACGGTTATCTAATACACAAGATTCGCACCCGCACACTTACATGAATATGAACATACGTACGTGTTTGAGTTTATATAGCCGTAAATACACTGTACACTGTTTTAATTTTATGTTATAAAAGTTTGTTGATTTTGTATTTATTTAAAGTAAATGTTTTCAATCAACAACAAAAAACAAAACAAAAAACAACACAAATATTAAAACCTTTAAATAATGATCATCCCTCGCACATGGTCGAGGAGATCCCGCGCAAGTGGACATCTTCTACATGTACCTTATTACGCGTGCATGTTTGGTATTTTGTACGAACGCAACTATTTTTATTATGTTTTCAACTATTATATTGGTTTAAAGGGATTTGGACACGATTTGAGCTCAATTTTTTCAAAATTTATTTTTTCATTTTTAATGCCTAGAATGGTCAATATGGATGTTTTTAATGCTCTGTCAAAATTTGAAAGTCAAATATCGAGTTACAAGCGAGTTACAGAGGTTAACATTCTTTGATTTGTAAACAAAGTTCGTGTCCTGTTATTGTTTACATATATCTTGAATTGGTAAAAGTTTCAATCTAATGTTGCATTGTTTTGTTGATAAACCTATTTATGAACACATTTTATAAGTTTATCTTGTTTCCACAAGTTATTTTGTCAAAGAAATCGTAATTTCTTTTCTTTACATTATTTGTAAACAAATATAAGACTCGAGCTGTGTTTACATAACAACGACTTCTTTCCTCTGTATCTCGCTTTTAACACGACTTCTAACAATCAAATTTTGGTAAATCATTCAAAATACACAACTAAACTATTTAATACATAAAAATCAAAAATAAAATTTTCATCTGAAATCGTGTCCAGGTCCCTTTAACGTGAACAGTTAAATTTATTTTACTTGTACAGTTGATTTAGCATTGATTTATACGACAGCGTACAAGGTAATTTAAAAATCAAATTAAAATATGATCAAAGTTCCATGTTACATGTTTGCGGTAGGTGCTGGCACGATAAAAGAATGCCCTGAATTGAGGCATTCGGTGATTATTTTAAAGAATATTTACATGAGTTTTGAAACAAATATTGTTTAGATTATATCGGTCACATATTAATAACTTCAATCTGTAGTGTTTCTACGTGGTCGTTCGTTTCATTGTGAAAACGAACTTATTTCTGTGTTGCCCTCCCACCGACCCGCTGCCAAGTGCTCTTTTTTTTAAAATTCCAGATCTGTCGAAAATCATTTGATAGTGACTTCTCATGTGTAACATTTTCTCCTGAACGTGTTTCTCTTTCCCTCCCGTTTTTTTTATTCGGTCAGTCTTTGTACATTTCAACTTTCTTATTGCGTAAATTCAATCGCCACGTGCTACCAAAAATTTTGAGTCGCTTCAGCGCACACAGCTCAGAACATATATAGCCCCAGGTTATTTATGGCTGCAGACCATCAACTGTTATGCAATTAATCAACAGTTCGAAGGGTGTTTTCTTCAAAGTGGTCAATTATCAAACAATTAGACTTTCATTTTCACATTAAAGTTGCGAGATCGTAATCTGAGAACGTGGCTATAATAAATTAACCTGTTGAACACGCTAAACTTCTATGTTATATAGTTATGAACTGAATAATATATATTATGATTTAAAGTTTTAAGTCAAATGTAATTTGTTCTTGGGATTAGATGTTATGAAATACGACTACATTATGCTATGCAGGCGGTCGCCATAGAAATCGTCAAAGTATTGCAAGTGTGGACAGATTAGTTCACTTGACTTACAGACTATAATATAGCGACATATCTGCCTCCAAAAAATATATGCGTTTCTCAAAGTTACACTTAAGTGAGATGGACATGTGTTTTTGGGGATTTTCTTTATTGCTAATTATATGAAAATTGATTAAAAAAAAAGTTTTATTGAAGTTGTGTGGTATATATGAGGTTGTCATGCAACTTAATTTACTTACAATGTGTTAGCTACAGCCAGTGGAATACTAATTTTAGGTCAACAATGAATACTCAATCTATTAAAATCCAAGATAAATAGAGAAGGCAAATATTGCTTGTGACATGTACGTAATTTTTTGATATATCTTAATGATCAAATAGAGAAAAGCATTAAAAAAAACACACACACACACACAAAACAAACATGGAACTTGCATCAAATTTACTTCATGTACATGTTACCCCAAAAATCCGACCGAATATGCCCCTTTGTCACATTTAATTAAATTAACTGAAAATAAAAAACGTAACACCATAATTTTTTGCTTATTTTTATTGAAGTTTCTCCCGTTTTTTTTTTTTTAATACATACGTGAACTTTCTCCGAGAGAATTACTTTTGATCCGATAAAGGAGAAAAAAACAGACATAAAAAGAGGGATTTATCATATTATTGCATCGTCGAGAGAAGTAATATTCATTTCTGTAAATTATGTTATTGTGATCGGCTTCGGCCGATCACAGTTGTGTCCATATGAGGCATCCGGCAAATTTAACTTTTTGCGCACGCATTGCGCCTTGCACTACTTTATTTACTATGCAGTAACAGCTTCATGTAAATCTTTATTTACATGTAAATTACTAAAAAAAACAAAAACCAGTATTCTAATGTGTTTGCCTTGATAGTAAAACATCTACACACTTACATGATGATAAAAATCCTGTTTTTCTTTACATGCGTAAGAATATTAACCGGAAGTACATTTCGCCTACTAAGAGTAAAGTTTAATAATGCCTTACTATTTCGGAAATCACAAAACGGTGGGATGAATCCTATTTATCATGTTTATTGCATGTACCGTTATGCTTACGCATTACATTTAGAGAGCTGGCCAATGATATATTACACGCCGATCATTCCTTTAAAAGGAATACTTGTTTAATTTTACGTTACATAGCGGTGTCTGTATATCAGGTGTAAAATTTAGACGCTCACTTATGCATAAATTCTCCTGATGATCTTTGATAGTTACCGTCTTCCTTGGAAGACGGTATAAAGAGTTGAAATAATTTACAGTCTCCGGGTTGTGCACTTCCTCTCCTTTGTGATTGGTAGAAAATACATGATATGAAAATTTACATTTATTTCATTGGTTGAAAAACTGTTCGGCGCAAGGGAGATAATTTTCTGATGATATTTTTTACGTACGACTTAACAATTTTCGTAGATTTTAAATCTTAAAAAGCGAGAAAACGAAAAAAGCAATAAAATTACCTATCAATGAAATTCAGGCTTCAATTTTTCAGTACAACTAGTTGAAAGCAATGTTCTATAATATCTATGGAAATTTTTTGTTATTTTGGGTTTAGATTTTATGCAAGTACAAAAATGTGAAAATTTGATACGGTATGTCTAATATCAGTAAAAACGATACGGTATCGGGTAAAACTAGAACCATTTTAACAGGAGCTTGGGTAGTTGCGGCAAACAGCATTGTCACATAGGTTTGTCTATTTCATTGCTGGTTATACAACCATGGCTCTTTGAAATCAACTAGATTTGTCTGGCTTTGGAGCTAAGACTACGCAACCGGTGTATATTTCGCTTGAAACCAGCGTCATTTTTAACTTGTTTTGACGCAAGAATAGATAGTTACGTCATACTGAAAGTCCAAGGTCTTGTTAAAATGGTTCTAATATCAGTAAATTAAGTGCTGAATGCTGTGGTATTAAGTTTGATTTTATTAAAATAATACGACCCGTCCTAAGATCTCTTTTTTCCTTACCATAGTCGATCTCAACTCACAAGCACGTGGTACGCATTTCTCAATTTTAGGCACGCACGCTTAAGGTACATAAAAAAAGTTTCACAAGCCATTGCATGTAGAGGAAGGCGACCTTATATATAAAAAAAAGAATTGAACTTTCTTTGATAACTTAATGCTGTTTAAAGTTTGCTCTAAAGACTGTAAGCTTTTTTAAAAAGCTAAACTTGTTGATTATTATTTTGAATGTTCAAGTCTACTCGTATTATTAAATAATATCAGCCCTGAAGAAATTTTCAGAGATGCCATCAATTTTGACTATTTACCAAATTTTGACAGCACGCAACAATTTCAAACTTGCACATTATCTTTAAAAAATTAGAAAGATTTAATTACAGAAGTTACATGTTTTTAAGGCGGGTTTGTTTTAAAAAAAATACATTTCCTTTTATGAATCATGAGTACATGTATATAACAATCCTTGCTACCCTTAACAATTTAACTCGCCATTAAACTTATCATTGTTTAAACCCCTGTCACAGTTGAGCTGCGTCCTCACGGCGATCCCGCTGTGTCATTGAATAATGTAAAACGCCATGGTAAACGAACTAGAGTCTGCTACAGCGCCGTAACAACGCAACGGCATCTTCGTTCACTGCGGTGGGATATCCTAGAACATTTTAGAACGACATGCGACGGCGCGCACTTTGACCATGCACAAAGTACGCGCCGTGTCTCTGCGTTCTGATAAACACGCCGTAGAAGTAGAGTAAGGTCGCCGTGACAGCGCCGTAAAGTCTCCAACAGCGCATGTGCATGCAGTCAGCGCGCAGAGCATGCCGTGGACGCGCGGTAAAAACTCTTAGCACGTCTTGAGCGCTCGGCGGATACCCAGCGAGAGCGCAGTCAACTATTAGTATATTTTTTCTTAATTTTCGTTGCGATCCTACGGCGAATCCATGAAATTTACAACGCCGTGAACACGCCCTGGGAACGCAACTTGGTGTGACAGGGCCTTACAGAGTTTTTAAAACAATTACACAAACTGTTTGACAAATAGTTTTCCTAAAACATTTTCTTCCTGTCTTTATACAGGTTTTCAATCACAACTCGTTTTTATAACAAAAGCAGAAGTGAAATTTCAGTCATTAGTCATTATAATCATTTGACACCAAATCATATTTCGAAATTTTCAACTCGCAGCAACAATGGAAGACCTACTCGTGGCTTTGCCACGAGCTCTGCTCTAGTTATATTTCTTATTACATATCAAATGTAGACGATTTCACAACGAAAGTCCTGAAACAATAAAAGCTAAAAAGTTATAGTGTTCGTATATTCATTGCATTATAGGACTGACGTTGAACATTAAAACTCAGCTAGTTTACTTCCTTTTTTTCCTGCATGGAATGTTACAGACTCGTCAACAAGTAGAAGGAGTGTTTTAGGATGGACCAGTACAGTCAATGTATAAGCGAGTTGTTCATTTCAACATTATCTTTTTCTAAATATACATAAGAAGATTAAAATGGAGAAATACTGTAAGATATAGGACCACTATATATATCATTGTCAATAAAATGCTACAGCAAGATTCAAGTTCCCAAGTGCAATTGTATTTCCCGAGGCGATTCCGAGGCAAAAAGACTTATTGCTTATTACAAAGCTAAATTTCGCTAACTATAGTTAATAATCTCATTGACATTGTGTGACGTGTAATATTCAATTTATTTTGATTATGAAATGAATACATATAAATCCGAATGGTCATGTACTTTTATTTCAATCAAAGGCCGGAACAGCCACAAAGGCGTCGAGCTGACATTTTCTTTTATATAGAATATGATATCAAAAATTTGAATTTCTGTACTAATAGTCGTATATCAAATAGTTTAAGAATAGAAAAGTAAATGAATTATGTTTTGTGTTGCTATAAAAACAAAAATCAGTTTCCTTATAAAATAGGTAGTGATGCGTTTATAATACAATAAATCATCATGGTTACAAAAGTCGAAGGCATTTTTAAGTTCAAAAAGAAATAGTTTTCTTTCTGTTTTAAACAGTCTTTGAACAATTTTCACAGGTTCATAACTTGAATATATCAACAGTTAAAAAGAATAATCTTACCGTGACAAGGCTACGCTCAGGTCACAGTAAGAATTCGTCCCATATTTGCAATGTAGCAGCCCCGAAGCGGATCTGCTTCGCGTCGATTTTAAGTCTGTTAGAAATAATCTGCATTTTTATACATCACAAACCTTTTTGAACATGCATATGTAGTTAAATCCACAAAATATCCATTTAAGTAGTCGAACTAAGGGATTTTGTTAATATACACGTTTGAATTGCCTGCATTTTGTCGGAAATCGTACTCGGAATGTCTCGGATTTTATCGTAAACATGGCGACCGTAAACAGCGAATTTTCAAATGTGATGTTACATGTGGCAGTGATTTCGTTACAAAAACAGTTTATGAGGAAAATGGGATTATAAAAGACCAACATTGTAGGTATTTGAGACCAATCATATAAAAATTTAGGCGAGCTATAGCGCGATATATTTTTTTATTTGCCACGAAGCGAGTATATGGGACGAATTTTATCGTTAAATCGGGTCCGTAGGACATCTTTCATTTTAACGATAGAACATTCTATCTAATCAACAGTGTGTCCAAATTATAATAATAAAACATACTTTTATTTATTTCAATTCCTGTTTGGAACAAGATTACCTATGGTATGGCTGTTTACAAACAAATCCACAACACGTGTTATCTAAAATGCTCGACAACACCAACTGCATTATCGTGTTTATTAATTGCAACAAAATCACTAGATACGTTTATCGCATACATTTATTTTGGAGACCGTGCCCGATAACAAAATAAATTTACTCATCAAATTTTATTTCTATCGGGCACGGTCTCCAATTAAAATATAAACGATAAACTTAAATAATATTAAGTGAATTTGTACACCTTATTGTATTAATCCGCCCTTTCTTATTTAAGCAAGTTTATATATACTTATGCAATGAGTTGTCAATAACCAGGGAGGCAAATTTGGGTTTTATGTACACAATTTAGTCCAATAAATAGAATAAAAATCTTGTAATATGTTTAATACTTTAAGGAACTTATTTCTTATGCGCATTTAAAAGGCGGTGCAGAGCATGAATTTGTGGACGATTGCCAATCCAGACGATCGCTAGAAGGCTGCCGAGCATTGGCTCGACTCCTTAGAAAATTATATTGTACGAAAACGTTTCATGATAGCTTATTATTTAAATTTTTGTTTGAATATTAATCCATTTTTAAGTACTTAGAATACCTAGACTGGGATTTTTGAATGCACAATATAAACGAGTTTTCGGTTTGATATCGAGTTTGGACCGTATACAATGTATAAGGAAATACTGCTTCCACTTCTAATGGCATCATGTACGCGAATCATTTTAAAGAGTAAACAGTTGCTTTACTCCCCTACATTAAAAGCAGTTCTTAAGACTTCCTAAGCTTCCTTATTTCAAATGAAGGAAATCGTTGTGTGTTGTGTAGAGCTCCTTTGCTTGGCGACATAAGTACTACTTATTATTATCGGAAAAGAAAAACAAATGCAAAATGTTAATAAAATTTTGCATCAAGGACAATAAAGTTTTAGACAGAACAATATTGAATTTTTTGATACAACATAATCTATAATTTACTTTTTAGATTATATTTGATTTGAAAAAAAAAATCAATTGCCTGATATGTACAAACGGTCAAATGTTGTTTAGATTTCTGTACACCTAGTATCATATCGCTTGATCGAGTATCGCAAAATCTATATTAGGCATAGCAGTGGGAATTACAAAATGAAATGAAGATAAATTAGACATTGCAGCGTTGTTAATTGTTAAGCGGGATATTTTTTGCATCGAAAAAAATAAAACATAACTTATGAATGATTTTTCTACTATAATAAACGCTCAAACATAACAGGAGCATCCCCCCAAAAAATAATAATAAAAACAATATGAACAGGATTTTTTTAAACAAAAAAAGGGGGAATTAAAGCAACCATTACGCTTTGAAATTATTATATAGGGTTGTTTGCGGGGATTTTGCTGACTATCTCCGAAGTTGAAGGAAATTTCGGACATGTCGGAAGAGTAAGAGTGAAAACACCGTTGAGAAGAAAGAGAGGTAGTTTTTCCCCCTTTCCTATAAAAATAAACCGGTTAAAATGAACAGTTAATATTTTCGTTTTTGATCCTGAACATTACTATTAGCCAGTAATTGACAAAAGCTCATATTGTGAGAAAGCAATGTCCTGTTGTTACCCAAGGTTCTTTCCCGTTCCTATAAAATAAACCGGTTAAAATAAACAGCTAATATGTTCATCTTTGATCCTCAAAATATATAATAGCCTGTATTTGACGAAAGCACACATTGTTATAAAGCAATGTGCTGATACAGTACCCGTAACGTTATTTTTTACAATCCTATCGTACCGTATCGTGTATCAATCCTATCGTTTCGTGCGTGTATACTGTTCTATCGTGCGTTAATGCTATTGTATCGTGCGTGTATATTGTTCTATGGTGCGTTCATCCTATCCTATCGTGCGTTAATCCTATCAGGTTTATCGTTCAATTTTAAAAGTTTTTTCATTTATCCTATCGTGTTAATCGTTTCATAAGCAAGTTAATTAATTTTAACGTTGCAAGTCGTTCAGTGCGCCGTATATAAAAAAAATTATCGAACAAGAATTGTAAAATTCTATCCAGCATTCTATCATGATACTAATTTCTTAATTTTTCAGATCAAAATTAACCAGTATTACATGTAAATCATATATGTAAGCATTGTTCTATCGTGCGGTAATCCTATCCTACCGTGCGTGAATCCAATCCTACCGTTTATCTTGTAAAAAATAACGTTGCGGGTACTGTATTTATATCTC
Source organism: Magallana ariakensis (assembly GCA_020458035.1). Classification (NCBI taxonomy): domain Eukaryota; kingdom Metazoa; phylum Mollusca; class Bivalvia; order Ostreida; family Ostreidae; genus Magallana; species Magallana ariakensis. Next base: position 68,619,911 of record CM035811.1, read on the forward strand.
ATTTTTTATACTTGTTGAATATCTTTTAAATGCTTGTAAATTAAAAAAAATGATTATTGAAATAGTTTTTATATATTGCTTCAAATGTTTAAAAACATGCATTGAAATACAATTTTCGGTATGAAGAGTCTATCAATATAATCCCGTCAAAAGTTAGATTCATCTTAAAGCTGTCTTTCACAATAGTCAGTTCATAAGTTAGATTTATCTTAAAGATGTCACGTTATAAAAGAGCAGTATTCTCACAATTTTGTAAAAATCTTTGGTGGGTATTTAATAGTAATAGGCGCATGGCTGCTAAAGTACCATCGAAAAGTTTTAAAGCTTTCTCTAGAACTTTGATTTTGGGGGGAAAGATTCATATTACCACATAAAGCCCTTTGACGAGGATACCTTTATCATTTCTATGAAACAATTACAAGGTTTTTTTCCGTTACAGAAATAAATGGCCTCCCTGGAAATGGACTTGGAATGGGTCCACGTTTTCCACCCCCTGATTACAACGGCTGAGATTCGAAATCATTCGGAAATAACATATTTTGACCGAAAGAGAACAGATTGCTTCCTATAACTTTTGTTTCATTTCAATGTAGCTGTTGTGTAAAATTGTGAGTTTATGCTTGATTTTGTTCCACACTTATAACTTTGTTTATTCGCATAAATTGTTTACAACAATATTCAGCTTTCCTGCATGATAAAAAGGTCAACATTCTGTAATGTCATGCAAAACACTTAAACTTACCTACATATAGTTGCATACTTCAAACTATTTGATCGAAAAATAAATATGAAATGTTTTTTTGTCGACATTTATCAAATAAAAAGAAAATATGATTATTCAAGAACTCCTTATTATTTTTGCATTTGTTTATGTAATATATGCGTTCATTACTAACCTTTTTATGGTTTCTTAAAAAAAATGTTTTTACTAATTGACAGAGGTATGTATCTCAGAAAACATATTGTTACAAAAGAAATACCGTGAAATAAATGATATTCCTAGTGACACAATATTTGTAGATTCCATAGTAAGCACCTTTTCCCAAGTTTCAATTTTCAGCGAATTATAAACATGTTCTGTTTAAAAATATTTATAACGTGCATTAACAAAATTACACCAAATAGAATCTGTATAAAAATCCCTAAAATTGCATTTCACAAATAGTAGCCTCCAAAAACGATATTTCAGTAGTCAAGATAATTAATGCTCCAGGTTTCTTGTGGTTTTTTAAATGCACAGAAAGAAATCTACTCAAACATCTTCACATGAGTGTGAGAGAATAAAAGGTATACTAACGTTATTTTTGACAGATTGTGAGATGTTCAGACACCCTTTTTTGTGCATAAACAAAGCTAAGTGTATTGCAAGTAACCTGTTGTGAAATTTTGTTTTGTTTGTTTATTTTTTTCCCTGTAGTCCTTGGTGAAATGCATATCTTTTTAATACAAATCAAAGTTAAATGTTAACCAGCGAAAAGTTTTAAATGCATTTAAAAGGTTATTGTGATTAGAGGCTTACTTGGTTTGTTCCGATGTTCTTTAAGATTTGTATGTGTATCTTAGTAAAGTGTAACTTTCTCGTGCGGTTTAAACGGATTTTTGTGTTTTACGAAGAAATCATTGAAAGAGTTTTTAAAAAAGCACCACCACAGTTGTTTATTTTTAAAATAAAAAAAACCAACCATAAAAAAACATCCTGATGTACAGTAGTATGTACTGCTTGGAGACAGAAGACATGCGATCCCTTTTGACTTGAATGTAGCATATTCTGACTGAGAGTATTCTTTTCCACACATTTAATTAAAATGGCATCCTTATTGTAATTAGAAATATTATTATGGTGTTTTTTTCTTACAAATATTGCGTGACACAATATGAAACTGCCATCTTGAAATTACATAATAACATGAAAAACACTTAAATCCAGCGACGAGACCTGAAGTGCATGACCACTTCTAGCTCTTGTCCATGAAGGCCGTTTACAAAATGCAATTTCCGTATCGTTATCATTTCACTTCTGTCGTTTATATCACGCTGTTCTGTCACGTAAGGACGCCCTGGTCTGGTCTTGTACAGAATGTTTAACCTCTGACATACATTGAAAACAACTATGGATGATTGTCAGTGTATATATATGTGTTTATGGTAAAAGACTGAAATATAAACAAATGATACAATGAAACACTTTGAATTTCATACACAAAAAAAATAAATAAATACTGTTATTCAGTGATACTTGAGATTTTCACATAAAACTGATTATGACTACTGAAAAAAGCATAAACATGTCGAAATCATCCTTTTACAGAATAATGAACAAGTTTTAAATTATTACTTACTGTGTGGTAGGCTAAACTTGAGAACAAAAACGGTGAGCGATGTTCAACCGCAAAAACAAATGGTGGGCTTCGTATGACAATTTTACCACAAAACACAAGCGTTCTAACATGAACAATCTATTAATAGGAAAGATAACTCTAACAATGGACAAAACACACGCAGAAGAAACCTCCTGAATATTTTTGCACAAACACCACATTTATCAATGTATTGTCTCTGTCAATTTCTAAAAAAAAAACGAAAATAAAAACGCGTTAAAAGTAATGAAAAAGGTGTGGCTCACATACTACATCATTTATTTTTATATTGATACATAAATGAAATGTATTGTTTATTGCTTTTTTCGCAAAATCTACTTATCTGTTTTAAACTGCGCACACGTGTTAGAAGTTAAGAGATTTTCTAAATTTCTCTTACATTTTAATGAATAATACACCAACCTTGCGAATATTCTAATTCAACGACATATCTTATTTCTACTCTAGTTTTTTTTGAGAACCAATTAACCGACTAGCAATTCTACTCCACGTACTTAAAGTAGCCCGAGACTTTGAAGAATGGAAAAAAAAATGTGTCAAGAATGTGCATGTAATTCCAGTGTAACCGAACCTTTTGTGTAAACAAGTTGTTTTCATCCGTATTACTTTAATTTGTGACATAGATATGAACCCTTAAAATTCTGAGCATTTATTTTCACCCAGAGTTATTTTTGGAAACATCAATTCTGTTATTCAAAACCGGTTATATTTTTGGGGGGAAAGAAAGAAAGAAATAGAAAAGGACAGAGATGAAAAGTTCACAATAGTCAATGTACCCGTCACTGCGCAAGATATTTTTTTGCTACCATAATTTAAAGGTGTCTATTCAAAATTTGAAGTGCTCAAAACTTCTCCCGGGCAGAACGGATTCCGTCGGTCTTTACAGGACTTTACCGGACATTACCGGAGTTTACCGGGCATTAAAAGTATTGGTCAAACAAAAAAAAAAGACGAACGGATTTCGCCATTTGTAATATGAAATTTACAGTAAGCTGAAAATGTGGTGTTGAGCTTTAGATCTTCAAGCAACAGTATACACATGAACTACTGTAGATTCCAAAATAAACGCAAGGAATTAATTTCCGCGTAAAATCGGGAGATCCAACCCTCGCGGATTTTGAAATCTCGCTTCTATTTTTCAGACAGTTTTGAACTATAAGAAATTATAAAAAAAAAAGTTGGCCATCGCGATTATATATTCTCGCATTTGAAACTAAACAGCGGAATCGCGGAATTAAGTACTCGCGTAAAATAAGGAATTTACAGTATACATAATAATATAGATGGTGAAGAAACAAAATATTGCAGAGTTTAAAAATATGGTATTTCTAAGAAACACATTGTAACAATTTCATTGAAGAAAGTTATTATCATTTTAATTATTTTATTCTGAAGCGCTTTTTGATATGGTAACCGATTTATTTATATCGTTTAACAAAAAATAATTATGCAATGTATCGTATGCTGGTCTTGTTAATCATGAAAATCATGTAAAAGAAGGGTACAATGCCTCTTGAGATCATAAGACTTGATTTGTATATTTTAACTTATTATTAAATGAAAGAACATATTTTATTCTAATTTAGCTAGCCTTCTTTGGCAAACACTCCTATGACTTTTAAGCATTAACGTTTTTCTTGACTTTTTAGAAAGGTGGATATATTTAGTGCAATAACTATATAGTTTGCTACGTATCCTCTATAAAATAAAGTTTGGTAATTTTTAAAGCATGTTAATTAGTGTTTAAACCTATACTTTTTTTTCAACGACCGTTTATATTGCTTAATTTCTTTTTTTCTGTAATCATAAATACTGGATTAATTTTGGACGGAGTCCTCTTACTATATATATTCTATTAAAGACAAGCAAAAGAAATGGAGTACGTGATGAACATTTATCATTGAGGAATAACAGTCATGCTTATTGATGGTCTTTAAAGGGGCATGGTCACAACTTTGGTCAAAAACTATTTATCCGTTTTTATTGTTTACAATGCTCTAGTAAGGTATTTCTAATAGTTAACCAAAATTTGAGCGTAAATCGTTGTGGTTTAGGCGAGATACAGAGCTTAAAATTCTCTGTTATATAAGCAAAGCTTACGCCATGTTTTTCTTTACATTTTGAATGCTGAAGTGAAATATCCGGTTATAGACCTAACATGAATGTTATAACTATTTATGCTTTAAAGAATAGTGTATATGCTACACATAAAACATCAGCGCAAGGTGATGACCTCTATCGAGAAAATAAAATTGAAGGTTGCCTTTAATGGCATACAAAAGCAAATTTAAAAAGATAGAAATCAGCTTAAAAAAAGAACTTTTACTGGTATATTGAAGCAATGTAACATTGTGCACAATAAAATAAAAAAATAAAATTTGACCAAAATCGTACCCATGCCCCTTGAACTACATTCTACACCTGGTGGAGGGGATTTGAAAAATGGGCTAACCCAGTCTTTAAAAAAAAACCGGAAATTATAAGTAATTATCTGAGTTTCAATTTGTGTTATTCATAATTTAAAACAATTTCTGTATATGAAGTAAGGGCTATAGATTTTCAATTATTTTTGTTAAAGTTGAAACATATCTTTTTGAGTTTCCATTCATTTTTTTTTCTAGCCGCGTTTAACATTTCATTTTTAGCTTCACCGTCAACTAAACGCATCCAAAAACAGATATCATTGTTTTGAATGCCCTTGGAGTTGTTTTCTTAATTGGTTTTTTTTTTTGGGGTTGGTTCTTTATTAATTCAGAATGTTTCCCCATGTGCCTCCTTTGCCATAATCCTTATGTTTATATTAAACTTAATTAAAATACATTTCACTAGAAACTTCATGTTTATATAATTTATTTTACAGATGATCAAAGAGGAGACGGTATCTTCGACAGAGGTTCTATTCGAAAGCCAGGTCTCAGGATCATAAGGCCATTTCAGACTTAAATCAAAACTTCAGTCAGTCATAAAATGCTTGTTTGTCATTATATGACAATTTAGATTTGTAATTATGAACTTTTTATCAAGACGCATTAATATTTAATTATTAATAGCATTTTAATAATGTCAGTGTTTTCAGACAATGATACAATGTACATTGTTCGACTTTTGTTTAAGGTTGAATCATTCTCTGGAACATGGGAATGCCGACTGTTTCAGATTGCACTTGTACAACAAATTAAGGTCATATTGCCGCGCCGATATGAAATGAACCTTTATGTCTAGAATAAGCTACAGGTCTGTAGATCCCGGTCTGAAAAAATTCGGATGGACGACCTGGGAGCTAAAGTTCCTCCCATAGTAAAAACCTGCGATATACGGCGCACAAAAAACGGCGCTAGTTTTGGACTGATTAACCTTATTTCCACACAAATTCTGTGAAAACAATTATGACCATTAAATTTTTCAGGAAATTTACTACTGATATTGTCACTTTACTTGCCTCTGATATTCTTTTAAACTCCATCACTAGCCCTTTTTAAAGTGAAGTGGAGCAGTTTGTTTAGGAAAATGGCGACTCTCGATATCGACCCAAATTAATATACTTCATTTTTCGAAGTCGGTTAGCATGTTTAAGAGAAACTCTGAGGCAAGTAAAGTGACAATATCAGTAGATATCCTGAAAAATTTAATGGTAGTAATTGTTTTCACAGAATTTGTGTGGAAATAAGGTTAATCAGTCCAAAACTAGCGCCGTTTTTTGTGTGCCGTAAATCGCAGGTTTTTACTATGGGAGGCACTGTAGCTCCCAGGTCGTCCATCCGAATTTTTTCAGACCAGGACCAACAAACCTGCAGCTAGTCTAGAATCAATAAATAACAAATTGATGTGTAGAATTATATGACTCATAATCATGTATGTGATCATTTGAATCTTGCTGTTTCAGGCAAGAAAAAGGAGGAGACCCTTAAAATCGCGATTGGTTTACTTACTTTGATTTATTATAACTGCATATTTAATATTTTGAAAAGAATGTCTTGGTATACAATATGATAGAAGCGCTATGCTTATCTAGGAATGTATTCGATGTGCACATGAAATGAGGTAAAGTATACCGATTCAAGAAAGATAAATTGCATACTGTTAAAAATCTTGCCAAAAAGCTTGATATCGTTGTCGAGTTTTATTTCTTTATTTCTAGTTTAATTCTATAGAAGTTTGTGCAATCTGATTGTTTTGATTGAAAAGCACTCGTCACTTACTATCTTGACATGTATACCCAGTTAGCAGTTGAGGAGCAATTGCACATAATATGGCAAATACATACTGTTAAGCCTTTATGTCAGAATAAAGGTAGCTTGTGGGATTACTGCCTGTTATGTTTCAGAAAATGAATCTCTGTCATTCAATTCAATATTAACTAAAATGTCTAGAACTGTTACTAAATGGCAGAATTATGACTTTAAGACAGAAATCAGTTACGTTTTAATTAATAATAAATTGGATCATAACTGAAAATTCTATAAAAATTGGTTAGAGTACATACGTTGAACAGATATTGTAGGATCATTATGTTCAAGAAAAAAGGTGTAATTATGTCCAGTGATGGGTCTGTCTGCATCAGGTTAAAGGTTGATCGCTGTACTCAGGGCGTCGGTGCATTTGTATCGACTTGATTGGAAATAAAATTGGCATATCATAAAAATATAATAAAATGAAATAAAAGTAATTAACTGAAAATGTCTTTTTAACTCCTTAATATATGCAAATGTTTGGATACAGACTATTCCACAGGTAGATGCCGTTATCTTTCATTATGCATATATGGGATACATGCTATTCCACAGGTAGATGCCGTTATCTCTCATTACAGTACCGACCAGACCCAACCTAACCCTTTACTTTCGGGGTCTGTTTGGGTGTGGTCCGGGTCTTTATTTCGAAAGTTTGCGTTTGTTCGGGCTATAGGTTTACTTGGGGTTAACAATGAGTTTACTCGGGGTCTGCATTTGGGTTTCACTTAACGCATCGAACTGTGATACAGACCAGCCTTTTATTTTACCGCCTGTTAGTCCAGTCCTTTGTTTATTCCAAATACAGATGCAAAGACATTTGATCAGGGTTTTTTTCAGTACAAATTGGACAGAAAAGACATGCGTTTACTATAATTATGAAATGGAAGATGTAAATTAAATTACTCAAACTCCATCTTACAAGAAAGATTGCCGCTAGCGATTGAAATTTTCAGTTATACATTCTGTAAAGTCGGATATCCACACGCGTTTATAATGTATTCCAAACGCTTGTTAGTAATGACTTTTGCAAAACTCATCTTCAGGAAACAATTTTATTTACAATTCTCCGTTTGTTGTTAAAAAACAATCACAGGAAACGTGTTTATGTCGTATATAGTCATTATCGAATCAAACTTGTTTGTATATAGTATAGTATAGCGGTTAACTAGTTTTGTTAACCTATGGCGAATGTATTACGGTATACCATAACACTTCCATCTCGATACGATCCGGCCTCCATACCGTTTACTTCACCTCTCAAATGCACTGACACAGTGAACTTAAGATGCGATGAGGTACACTTACATGCTCTTACATGGTCCGTACAGGCCGTATAGGTTGTTCCGCAGTTTAAAAATAGATAAATATAAATAAATAATGGACCGCCGGTGTACCTAGTCTTGTGACAGTGGTACTATTTTTTTTAAATGTCAAAACTCAAAATTAAAATCATAAGAAATCATATTAAAAACAGATGATGAGAATATAAATTTGTTTTACTATGAAATAGATGGTTTATTAAATTTCCAAAAACTTGTATACAATCTTGTATAGTTAAATGAAATAAAATTTATGATTATAATTTTATAATTATAGGATTTTATAATTATAGAATTTTATAATTATATGATATTATAATTATATATATTTTAATACTTATATGAAATAGATTATGATTAATTTTAATAATTGTAATAAAGTTAATGAAATAAGACTTAAGATTTTATAATTATATGATTTTATAATGATATAAGATATGATTATATGTTTTAATATAAATGACCACATATGATATTATAATTATATAATATTATAATTATATATGAGATAAGTAATGAATAATATTAGTTGTAACAAAGTTAAGAAAAATGCTAAATATTTGATATGTGTTTATGTATGTATATGTTCAAAATAAAATGATAAAGATAAGGACCAAGGGAGAGCTGCCAAAGATGAATTTCGTAAAAGAGTGCTACAATATTAAAGTTATATTACCAAATATGAATTTTGAGGTCGTCACCATTTTTCTGTAGCTAGTAACAGCCGTAGCACGACATGGTTTCTTGATCCTTATACGACAGTATGTAAAATGCATAAAAACTAAGGATGTGGTATGTAAAATTAGTAAATATTATATCAACAAAACTTGCATGCTGTACATTTAACATTATATTGACTACAATGAAATTTACTTAAACTGAATAAATATGTTTTACCTAAGTAAAAAACTTACTGCTAAAAGTTTACTATTTTAATTACATAATAAAGAATTGGGAATTACATTATGCAGTGAAAATAAATTAGACATTGCAGCGTTAATTGTTAAGCGGGACATTTTTTGCATTGAAAAAAAAAAAAAAAACATAACTTATGAACGATTGTTCTACTATAATAAACCCTAAAACATTACAGGACGCCGACAGAGCATCCAAAAAAAAAAAAATAATAAAACAATATGAACAGGTTTTTTTTTTTATACAAAATGGGAATTAAAGGTTTGAAATTATTATATAGGGTTGTTTAAGACTTGTTTACAATTCACAATTATGACAATCTGATTTCTAAATTTTTTAAAAGTTTATATTTAAGACAAATCCATGATTTTAAATGTCGCCTCAATAGAAAATCAATGCAATTTGAATATTCATCAAGTTCTCTTGTTTTCGTGTTTTAATATGATTTTCTTTCTTCAGAAACTTTCTTTAGAGATCAATGTAAAGTTATAAATTGAATTAGGTCATGGTTTCAATAGTTTAATACTGTCATGTTCCATACTTCTGTGTCAAGGTAGTGGTACATTGTAGCAAATTATTTGTCAGAAGAGTTTTTATTTTTAACATCCTGACTTACTATTATGTTCAGTATTTGCCGTATACGTATACTTGGAAGGATCAGATTTCGCATGCAATGGTGTTTGTGCTAATTTTGATTAAAATGGATGTGGAAAACGCCTATCTAGAACCTCGCCGAAAAAAGCCTGACCAGAAATCTCACTTGATGCTTGCACTAACGTATTCCAAACAGTGGGTTCATGAAACAGATTGACTAAAAGTTCATACGACATCAAATATTTTTTTATCAACCAACTGGTATTGTTATAATGAATAATTCCACAAGTAATAAATATTTAGAGCTAGATAGGTAAATCATACTTCATTAGAAGGGTAATTCAAAATTAAACACGTTTGTTACATGTCACAGACACTATATGATTTATTTTTAGCTTGAACTTTATAATTTGTATGTTGATAACATTCTCTTCATGTAACAAATCAGGAGGAAGAGCGAGGAAATCAAGTGACCTATGATACATGTATATAAACTGTTACATTGTTTGTACTTCTTACACACCCTAACACCTGTTGTCCGCCATGAATCGTCAAATGTTTTTCGTTTTTTTGCTTGTTGCGGGGATTTTGCTGACTATCTCCGAAGTTGAAGGAAATTTCGTACGTTTCGTAAGAGTGAGAACACCGTTGAGAAGAAAGAGAGGTAGGTTTTTTGTAAAAAAAAAAATTATCCAAGGTTTTTTAATTGTTCCTATAAAATAAACCGGTTAAAATGAACAGCTAATATTTTTATATTTGATCATCAATATATATAATAGCCTGTATTTGATGAAAGCACACATTGTTATGAAGCAATGTGCTGATATAGTACCCGCAACGTTATTTTTTACAATCCTATCGTATCGTATCGTGTATCAATCCTATCGTTTCGTGCGTGTATACTGTTCTATCGTGCGTTAATGCTATTGTATCGTGCGTGTATAATGTTCTATCGTGCGTTAATCCTATCCTATTTAGCGTTAATCTTATCAGGTTTATCGTTCAATTTTTACAGTTTTTCCATTTATCCTATCGTGTTAATCGTTTCGTGCCTTTTCATAAGCAAGTAAATTAAATTTAAAGTTGCAAGTCGTTCAGTGCGCCGTATATAAAAAAAATTATCGAACAAGAATTGTAAAATTCTATCCAGCATTCTATCATGATACTTATTTCTTAATTTTTCAGATCAAAATTAACCAGTATTACATGTAAATCATATATGTAAGCATTGTTCTATCGTGCGGTAATCCTATCCTACAGTGCGTGAATCCAATCCTACCGTTTATCTTGTAAAAAATAACGTTGCGGGTACTGTATTTATATCTCATTTTTTATACTTGTTGAATATCTTTTAAATGCTTGTAAATAAAAAAAAATGATTATTGAAATAGTTTTTATATATTGCTTCAAATGTTTAAAAACATGCATTGAAATACAATTTTCGGTATGAAGAGTCTATCAATATAATCCCGTCAAAAGTTAGATTTATCTTAAAGCTGTCTTTCACAAAAGTCAGGTCATAAGTTAGATTTATCTTAAAGATGTCACGTTATAAAAGAGCAGTATTCTCACAATTTTGTAAAAATCTTTGGTGCGTATTTAATAGTAAAAGGCGCATGGCTGCTAAAGTACCATCGAAAAGTTTTAAAGCTTTCTCTAGAACTTTGATTTTGGGGGAAAAGATTCATATTACCACATAAAGCCATTTGACGAGGATACCTTTATCATTTCTATGAAACAATTACAAGGTTTTTTTCCGTTACAGAAATAAATGGCCTCCCTGGAAATGGACTTGGAATGGGTCCACGTTTTCCACCCCCTGATTACAACGGCTGAGATTCGAAATCATTCGGAAATAACATATTTTGACCGAAAGAAAACAGATTGCTTCCTATAACTTTTGTTTCATTTCAATGTAGCTGTTGTGTAAAATTGTGAGTTTATGCTTGATTTTGTTCCACACTTATAACTTTGTTTATTCGCATAAATTGTTTACAACAATATTCAGCTTTCCTGCATGATAAAAAGGTCAACATTCTGTAATGTCATGCAAAACACTTAAACTTACCTACATATAGTTGCATACTTCAAACTATTTGATCGAAAAATAAATATGAAATGTTTTTTGTCGACATTTATCAAATAAAAAGAAAATATGATTATTCAAGAACTCCTTATTATTTTTGCATTTGTTTATGTAATATATGCGTTCATTACTAACCTTTTTATGGTTTCTTAAAAACAATGTTTTTACTAATTGACAGAGGTATGTATCTCAGAAAACATATTGTTACAAAAGAAATACCGTGAAATAAATGATATTCCTAGTGACACAATATTTGTAGATTCCATAGTAAGCACCTTTTCCCAAGTTTCAATTTTCAGCGAATTATAAACATGATCTGTTTAAAAATATTTATAACGTGCATTAACAAAATTACACCAAATAGAATCTGTATAAAAATCCCTAAAATTGCATTTCACAAATAGTAGCCTCCAAAAACGATATTTCAGTAGTCAAGATAATTAATGCTCCAGGTTTCTTGTGGTTTTTTAAATGCACAGAAAGAAATCTACTCAAACATCTTCACATGAGTGTGAGAGAATAAAAGGTATACTAACGTTATTTTTGACAGATTGTGAGATGTTCAGACACCCTATTTTGTGCATAAACAAAGCTAAGTGTATTGCAAGTAACCTGTTGTGAACTTTTGTTTTGTTTGTTTATTTTTTTCCCTGTAGTCCTTGGTGAAATGCATATCTTTTTAATACAAATCAAAGTTAAATGTTAACCAGCGAAAAGTTTTAAATGCATTTAAAAGGTTATTTTGATTAGAGGCTTACTTGGTTTGTTCCGATGTTCTTTAAGATTTGTATGTGTATCTTAGTAAAGTGTAACTTTCTCGTGCGGTTTAAACGGATTTTTGTGTTTTACGAAGAAATCGTTTTTAAAAAAGCACCACCACAGTTGTTTATTTTTAAAATAAAAAAAACCAACCATAAAAAAAAACATCCTGATGTACAGTAGTATGTACTGCTTGGAGACAGAAGACATGCGATCCCTTTTGACTTGAATGTAGCATATTCTGACTGAGAGTATTCTTTTCCACACATTTAATTAAAATGGCATCCTTATTGTAATTAGAAATATTATTATGGTGTTTTTTTCTTACAAATATTGCGTGACACAATATGAAACTTCCATCTTGAAATTACATAATAACATGAAAAACACTTAAATCCAGCGACGAGACCTGAAGTGCATGACCACTTCTAGCTCTTGTCCATGAAGGCCGTTTACAAAATGCAATTTCCGTATCGTTATCATTTCACTTCTGTCGTTTATATCACGCTGTTCTGTCACGTAAGGACGCCCTGGTCTGGTCTTGTACATAATGTTTAACCTCTGACATACATTGAAAACAACTCCCTGGATGATTGTCAGTGTATATATATGTGTTTATGGTAAAAGACTGAAATATAAACAAATGATACAATGAAACACTTTGAATTTCATACACAAAAAAAAAATAAATACTGTTATTCAGTGATACTTGAGATTTTCACATAAAACTGATTATGACTACTGAAAAAAGCATAAACATGTCGAAATCATCCTTTTACAGAATAATGAACAAGTTCTAAATTATTACTTACTGTGTGGTAGGCTAAACTTGAGAACAAAAACGGTGAGCGATGTTCAACCGCAAAAACAAATGGTGGGCTTCGTATGACAATTTTACCACAAAACACAAGCGTTCTAACATGAAAAATCTATTAATAGGAAAGATAACTCTAACAATGGACAGAACACACGCAGAAGAAGCACAGGATGAATGACCATCTTTAAGTTCTCCTTAAAGATAACTTAAAGGTGCTTAAAGGTAGCTTAAAGACGATCTTTAAGCCGCCTTTAAGCTATATGTGTTGCTTAAAGGTGGCTTAAAGAAAGCGTAAAGATGGCTTAAAGGCAGCTTAAAGACTATCTTTAAGCCACCTTTAAGCTACCTTTAAGGACAACTTATAGGTCCTTAATGTCCAAACTTCTTTAAGCCACCTTTAAGCTACCTTTAAGCCACCTTTAAGCCACCTTTAAGCCATTAAAATCTTTTAATTCAATATTGTGCTTAATTTACCAACAAAATGTATTAACTTTATGATAGAAAAGGTAGTAAAAACGGTTTTTGTTCTAGAAAATAAAATGAAAAAAAAATTCAAAACGCCCAAGACGAGGATTGAACCCTGGACCCTTCTTTTACCAGCAACACCTCACTCCCTCTGCGCCACGGCAACTTATATATTTTTGGAGGTTTTTTTATCCTATAAATTAGTGGCTATTTAATCAAATAGAGTGTGTATTTTTTACTTGAAAAGATTTTGACTTCCATTCAGTTTGTAACAATCAGTTATATCTAATTTATGAATTAAATGCATGCATGTATTTAGAATGAAATACGAAACTTGGTCTTCAGTGAAAAAAATATATTATACCTAAATGGAAACTGTTAGGATAATACTAGTACTTAGTTAATAAATTTAAACCAAGTAGATATAGGCTATGTTCATCTAATTCATAGCTAAATGAAATTAAATGCAATGAAGAAGATGAAACTATTTCTTTTATTAAATGCATTGAAACTATTAGCTAGGGTATTAGTTCTACGCAATTTCCCGGTTTTCATGATCACGGCGCCGTTCCAGCATGTATAATTTTAATAATATTGATTATTATACATTTACAACAGATCTAGAATAACAAATGAAATGATATATGTTTAAATGTTTAATTGTATACATGAATTTTAAACTATCAATTCTATAACAAACAATATTACCAATTACCGGTGAGGTATTTACTGCATGTAGCAATTGCAAATGTTGTATGCATATACTTGTACATACAATTGTATGATGTACCAGGCCGGGTATGTGACATATTTACCCTTATACATATATTTAAATAAAATTAACCCCCATTAAACACCGGTACAGTAATTAATTAGCCTCTAGATTTTACTCTTACATACATGTATCTTTAATTTGTAGACGTAACATTTTTAAAACCCACAGCTAGGAAATAATACTTTGAAAATGAATTACAAATGTAAATAAACTTTCATTCACTAGACTTATCGTATACACGTACATACTAAGATTTCAACGCCTTTAGAAACATTGACGTGCACCTGGGCACACGACACACCTGTTGTGTATATCTTGTATATTCTGTGTTAGTTCCAGGGGTTTTCTTAACTTGGACAAACAATAGACTCTAATTAGATATACACAAACGAACAAAACTATGTCTAGACAAACAAAGCGGTAATATCCCGCCCGATATAACCAAGGCAGTTGAGAGTCTTTTCACAGAGACATAAATAACAGAGATTGGCAACTCCGCCATTAGCGTGATTTGTTGTTGAAAAATGGTACGGGACCAACCTTACTTTAACATGTATCTAGCATATCTAGAATTAGACCTAGAAATAATTAAAATTGAAGAAAAAAATACATATTTTAAACCGATTAAATTAAATCATGCATTATTGGTTCATTTTTTTTATTTTGTTTAAGAGAGAGAGAGAGAGAGAGAGAGAGAGAGAGAGAGGAGAGAGAGAGAGAGATTTCACCGATTAATTTATAAAAGGAAACAAACACTTTAATATAATTTCATGCGCAGATTTAGATACAGAGACTGCGCTCACCCCTACAATAATTTTGAAACAAAAACAAAAAATCATAAAGAATTTTATAACGGCAATCTGTGTCCATTGGAGCGGTGTTGATGATAGCGATCTGTGTTTAATGGAGCGACAATTAAAACCGCCTGGAACACCCCCCCCCCTTCCTTGGAAATTATATCATCACTCGGATCACCCCCTCCCATCCCTATAAAAGAGCTTTTGCATTTAATGTATGTTTTCAAGATGAATCTGTTCAGCTTGATCAAACTTGACTTAAAGAGAACTTAAAGATGGTGTAAAGACAAATTAAAGGGAGCGTAAATGCCACTTAAAGATGCTTAAAGGTGGCTTAAAGATGGCTTAAAGGTGACTTAAAGAAGTTTGGACATTAAGGACCTATAAGCTCAGCTTAAAGGTGACTTAAAGGTGGCTTAAAGATTGTATATCCTTTAAGCCACCTTTACGCCACCTTTAAGTCACCTTTAAGGACTTGCTTAAAGATTGTTTTTCGCCCTGTGAAGCCTCCTGAATATTTTTGCACAAACACCACATTTATCAATGTATTTTCTCTGTCAATTTCTAAAAAAAAAAAAAGAAAAAAAAAAACGCGTTAAAAGTAATGAAAAAGGTGTGGCTCACAGACTACATCATTTATTTTTATATTGATACATAAATGAAATGTATTGTTAATTGCTTTTTTCGCAAAATCTACTTATCTGTTTTAAACTGCGCACACGAGTTAGAAGTTAAGAGATTTTCTAAATTTCTATTACATTTTAATGAATAATACACCAACCTTGCGAATATTCTAATTCAACAACATATCTTATTTCTACTTTAGTTTTTTTGAGAACCAATTAACCGACTAGCAATTCTACTCCACGTACTTAAATTAGCCCGAGACTTTGAAGAATGGAAAAAAAAATGTGTCAAGAATGTGCATGTAATTCCAGTGTAACCGAACCTTTTGTGTCAACAAGTTTTCATCCGTATTACTTTAATTTGTGACATAGATATGAACCCTTAAAATTCTGAGCATTTAATTTCACTCAGAGTTATTTTTGGAAACATCAATTCTGTTATTCAAAACCGGTTATATTTTTGGGGGGAAAGAAAGAAAGAAATAGAAAAGGACAGAGATGAAAAGTTCACAATAGTCAATGTACCCGTCACTGCGCAAGATATTTTTTGCTACCATAATTTAAAGGTGTCTATTCAAAATTTGAAGTGCTCAAAACTTCTCCCGGGCAGAACGGATTCCGTCGGTCTTTACAGGACTTTACCGGACATTACCGGAGTTTAACGGGCATTGAAAGTATTGGTCAAAAAAAAAAAAAAAAAAAGACGAACGGATTTTGCCATTTGTAATATGAAATTTACAGTAAGCTGAAAATGTGGTGTTGAGCTTTAGATCTTCAAGCAACAGTATACACATGAACTACTGTAGATTCCAAAATAAACGCAAGGAATTAATTTCCGCGTAAAATCGGGAGATCCAACCCTCGCGGATTTTGAAATCTCGCTTCTATTTTTCAGACAGTTTTGAACTATAAGAAATTATAAAAAAAAAAGTTGGCCATCGCGATTATATATTCTCGCATTTGAAACTAAACAGCGGAATCGCGGAATTAAGTACTCTCGTAAAATAAGGAATTTACAGTATACATAATAATATAGATGGTGAAGAAACAAAATATTGCAGAGTTTAAAAATATGGTATTTCTAAGAAACACATTGTAACAATTTCATTGAAGAAAGTTATTATCATTTTAATTATTTTATTCTGAAGCGCTTTTTGATATGGTAACCGATTTATTTATATCGTTTAACAAAAAATAATTATGCAATGTATCGTATGCTGGTCTTGTTAATCATGAAAATCATGTAAAAGAAGGGTACAATGCCTCTTGAGATCATAAGACTTGATTTGTATATTTTAACTTATTATTAAATGAAAGAACATATTTTATTCTAATTTAGCTAGCCTTCTTTGGCAAACACTCCTATGACTTTTAAGCATTAACGTTTTTCTTGACTTTTTAGAAAGGTGGATATATTTAGTGCAATAACTATATAGTTTGCTACGTATCCTCTATAAAATAAAGTTTGGTAATTTTTAAAGCATGTTAATTAGTGTTTAAACCTATACTTTTTTTTCAACGACCGTTTATATTGCTAAATTTCTTTTTTTCTGTAATCATAAATACTGGATTAATTTTGGACGGAGTCCTCTTACTATATATATTCTATTAAAGACAAGCAAAAGAAATGGAGTACGTGATGAACATTTATCATTGAGGAATAACAGTCATGCTTATTGATGGTCTTTAAAGGGGCATGGTCACAACTTTGGTCAAAAACTATTTATCCGTTTTTATTGTTTACAATGCTCTAGTAAGGTATTTCTAATAGTTAACCAAAATTTGAGCGTAAATCGTTGTGGTTTAGGCGAGATACAGAGCTTAAAATTCTCTGTTATATAAGCAAAGCTTACGCCATGTTTTTCTTTACATTTTGAATGCTGAAGTGAAATATCCGGTTATAGACCTAACATGAATGTTATAACTATTTATGCTTTAAAGAATAGTGTATATGCTACACATAAAACATCAGCGCAAGGTGATGACCTCTTTCGAGAAAATAAAATTGAAGGTTGCCTTTAATGGCATACAAAAGCAAATTTAAAAAGATAGAAATCAGCTTAAAAAAAGAACTTTTACTGGTATATTGAAGCAATGTAACATTGTGCACAATAAAATAAAAAATTAAAATTTGACCAAAATCGTACCCATGCCCCCTTGAACTACATTCTACACCTGGTGGAGGGGATTTGAAAAATGGGCTAACCCAGTCTTTAAAAAAAACCCGGAAATTATAAGTAATTATCTGAGTTTCAATTTGTGTTATTCATAATTTAAAACAATTTCTGTATATGAAATAAGGGCTATAGATTTTCAATTATTTTTGTTAAAGTTGAAACATATCTTTTTGAGTTTCCATTCATTTTTTTTTCTAGCCGCGTTTAACATTTCATTTTTAGCTTCACCGTCAACTAAACGCATCCAAAAACAGATATCATTGTTTTGAAAGCCCTTGGAGTTGTTTTCTTAATTGGTTTTTTTTTTTTTTTTTGGTTGGTTCTTTATTAATTCAGAATGTTTCCCCATGTGCCTCCTTTGCCATAATCCTTATGTTTATATTAAACTTAATTAAAATACATTTCACTAGAAACTTCATGTTTATATAATTTATTTTACAGATGATCAAAGAGGAGACGGTATCTTCGACAGAGGTTCTATTCGAAAGCCAGGTCTCAGGATCATAAGGCCATTTCAGACTTAAATCAAAACTTCAGTCAGTCATAAAATGCTTGTTTGTCATTATATGACGATTTAGATTTGTAATTATGAACTTTTTATCAAGACGCATTAATATTTAATTATTAATAGCATTTTAATAATGTCAGTGTTTTCAGACAATGATACAATGTACATTGTTCGACTTTTGTTTAAGGTTGAATCATTCTCTGGAACATGGGAATGCCGACTGTTTCAGATTGCACTTGTACAACAAATTAAGGTCATATTGCCGCGCCGATATGAAATGAACCTTTATGTCTAGAATAAGCTACAGGTCTGTAGATCCCGGTCTGAAAAAATTCGGATGGACGACCTGGGAGCTAAAGTTCCTCCCATAGTAAAAACCTGCGATTTACGGCGCACAAAAAACGGCGCTAGTTTTGGACTGATTAACCTTATTTCCACACAAATTCTGTGAAAACAATTATGACCATTAAATTTTTCAGGAAATTTACTACTGATATTGTCACTTTACTTGCCTCTGATATTCTTTTAAACTCCATCACCAGCCCTTTTTAAAGTGAAGTGGAGCAGTTTGTTTAGGAAAATGGCGACTCTCGATATCGACCCAAATTAATATACTTCATTTTTCGAAGTCGGTTAGCATGTTTAAGAGAAACTCTGAGGCAAGTAAAGTGACAATATCAGTAGATATCCTGAAAAATTTAATGGTAGTAATTGTTTTCACAGAATTTGTGTGGAAATAAGGTTAATCAGTCCAAAACTAGCGCCGTTTTTTGTGTGCCGTAAATCGCAGGTTTTTACTATGGGAGGCACTGTAGCTCCCAGGTCGTCCATCCGATTTTTTTCAGACCGGGACCAACAAACCTGCAGCTAGTCTAGAATCAATAAATAACAAATTGATGTGTAGAATTATATGACTCATAATCATGTATGTGATCATTTGAATCTTGCTGTTTCAGGCAAGAAAAAGGAGGAGACCCTTAAAATCGCGATTGCTTTACTTACTTTGATTTATTATAACTGCATGTTTAATATTTTGAAAAGAATGTCTTGGTATACAATATGATAGAAGCGCTATGCTTATCTAGGAATGTATTCGATGTGCACATGAAATGAGGTAAAGTATACCGATTCAAGAAAGATAAATTGCATACTGTTAAAAATCTTGCCAAACAGCTTGATATCGTTGTCGAGTTTTATTTCTTTATTTCTAGTTTAATTCTATAGAAGTTTGTGCAATCTGATTGTTTTGATTGAAAAGCACTCGTGACTTACTATCTTGACATGTATACCCAGTTAGCAGTTGAGGAGCAATTGCACATAATATGGCAAATACATACTGTTAAGCCTTTATGTCAGAATAAAGGTAGCTTGTGGGATTACTGCCTGTTATGTTTCAGAAAATGAATCTCTGTCATTCAATTCAATATTAACTAAAATGTCTAGAACTGTTACTGAATGGCAGAATTATGACTTTAAGACAGAAATCAGTTACGTTTTAATTAATAATAAATTGGATCATAACTGAAAATTCTACAAAAATTGGTTAGAGTACATACGTTGAACAGATATTGTAGGATCATTATGTTCAAGAAAAAATGTGTAATTATGTCCAGTGATGGGTCTGTCTGCATCAGGTTAAAGGTTGATCGCTGTACTCAGGGCGTCGGTGCATTTGTATCGACTTGATTGGAAATAAAATTGGCATATCATAGAAATATAATAAAATGAAATAAAAGTAATTAACTGAAAATGTCTTTTTAACTCCTTAATCTATGCAAATGTTTGGATACAGACTATTCCACAGGTAGATGCCGTTATCTTCCGTTATGCATATATGGGATACATGCTATTCCACAGGTAGATGCCGTTATCTCTCATTACAGTACCGACCAGACCCAACCTAACCCTTTACTTTCGGGGTCTGTTTGGGTGTGGTCCGGGTCTTTATTTCGAAAGTTTGCGTTTGTTCGGGCTATAGGTTTACTTGGGGTTAACAATGAGTTTACTCGGGGTCTGCATTTGGGTTTCACTTAACGCATCGAACTGTGATACAGACCAGCCTTTTATTTTACCGCCTGTTAGTCCAGTCCTTTGTTTATTCCAAATACAGATGCAAAGTCATTTGATCAGGGTTTTTTTTCAGTACAAATTGGACAGAAAAGACATGCGTTTACTATAATTATGAAATGGAAGATGTAAATTAAATTACTCAAACTCCATCTTACAAGAAAGATTGCCGCTAGCGATTGAAATTTTCAGTTATACATTCTGTAAAGTCGCATATCCACACGCGTTTATAATGTATTCCAAACGCTTGTTAGTAATGACTTTTGCAAAACTCATCTTCAGGAAACAATTTTATTTACAATTCTCCGTTTGTTGTTAAAAAACAATCACAGGAAACGTGTTTATGTCGTATATAGTCATTATCGAATCAAACTTGTTTGTATATAGTATAGTATAGCGGTTAACTAGTTTTGTTAACCTACGGCGAATGTATTACGGTATACCATAACACTTCCATCTCGATACGATCCGGCCTCCATACCGTTTACTTCACCTCTCAAATGCACTGACACAGTGAACTTAAGATGCGATGAGGTACACTTACATGCTCTTACATGGTCCGTACAGGCCGTATAGGTTGTTCTGCAGTTTAAAAATAGATAAATATAAATAAATAATGGACCGCCGGTGTACCTAGTCTTGTGACAGTGGTACTATTTTTTTTAAATGTCAAAACTCAAAATTAAAATCATAAGACATCATATTAAAAACAGATGATGAGAATATAAATTTGTTTTACTATGAAATAGATGGTTTATTAAATTTCCAAAAACTTGTATAAAATCTTGTATAGTTAAATGAAATAAAATTTATGATTATAATTTTATAATTATAGGATTTTATAATTATAGAATTTTATAATTATATGATATTATAATTATATATATTTTAATACTTATATGAAATAGATTATGATTAATTTTAATAATTGTAATAAAGTTAATGAAATAAGACTTAAGATTTTATAATTATATGATTTTATAATGATATAAGATATGATTATATGTTTTAATATAAATGACCACATATGATATTATAATTATATAATATTATAATTATATATGAGATAAGTAATGATTAATATTAGTTGTAACAAAGTTAAGAAAAATGCTAAATATTTGATATGTGTTTATGTATGTATATGTTCAAAATAAAATCATAAAGATAAGGACCAAGGGAGAGCTGCCAAAGATGAATTTCGTAAAAGAGTGCTACAATATTAAAGTTATATTACCAAATATGAATTTTGAGGTCGTCACCATTTTTCTGTAGCTAGTAACAGCCGTAGCACGACATGGTTCCTTGATCCTTATACGACAGTATGTAAAATGCATAAAAACTAAGGATGTGGTATGTAAAATTAGTAAATATTATATCAACAAAACTTGCATGCTGTACATTTAACATTATATTGACTACAATGAAATTTACTTAAACTGAATAAATATGTTTTACCTAAGTAAAAAACTTACTGCTAAAAGTTTACTATTTTAATTACATAATAAAGAATTGGGAATTACATTATGCGGTGAAAATAAATTAGACATTGCAGCGTTGTTAATTGTTAAGCGGGACATTTTTTGCATTGAAAAAAAAAATAAAACATAACTTATGAACGATTTTTCTACTATAATAAACCCTAAAACATTACAGGACGCCGACAGAGCATCCAAAAAAAAAAAAATAATAATAATAAAACAATATGAACAGGTTTTTTTTTTTTTTTATAAAAAATGGGAATTAAAGGTTTGAAATTATTATATAGGGTTGTTTAAGACTTGTTTACAATTCACAATTATGACAATCTGATTTCTAAATTTTTTAAAAGTTAATATTTAAGACAAATCCATGATTTTAAATGTCGCCTCAATAGAAAATCAATGCAATTTGAATATTCATCAAGTTCTCTTGTTTTCGTGTTTTAATATGATTTTCTTTCTTCAGAAACTTTCTTTAGAGATCAATGTAAAGTTATAAATTGAATTAGGTCATGGTTTCAATAGTTTAATACTGTCATGTTCCATACGTGTGTGTCAAGGTAGT
Organism: Magallana ariakensis; assembly: GCA_020458035.1. NCBI lineage: Eukaryota > Metazoa > Mollusca > Bivalvia > Ostreida > Ostreidae > Magallana > Magallana ariakensis. Next base: position 68,642,469 of record CM035811.1, read on the forward strand.
GGTACATTGTAGCAAATTATTTGTCAGAAGAGTTTTTATTTTAAACATCCTGACTTACTATTATGTTCAGTATTTGCCGTATACTTGGAAGGATCAGATTTCGCATGCAATGGTGTTTGTGCTAATTTTGATTAAAATGGATGTGGAAAACGCCTATCTAGAACCTCGCCGAAAAAAGCCTGACCAGAAATCTCACTTGATGCTTGCACTAACGTATTCCAAACAGTGGGTTCATGAAACAGATTGACTAAAAGTTCATACGACATCAAATATTTTTTTATCAACCAACTGGTATTGTTATAATGAATAATTCCACAAGTAATAAATATTTAGAGCTAGATAGGTAAATCATACTTCATTAGAAGGGTAATTCAAAATTAAACACGTTTGTTACATGTCACAGACACTATATGATTTATTTTTAGCTTGAACTTTATAATTTGTATGTTGATAACATTCTCTTCATGTAACAAATCAGGAGGAAGAGCGAGGAAATCAAGTGACCTATGATACATGTATATAAACTGTTACATTGTTTGTACTTCTTACACACCCTAACACCTGTTGTCCGCCATGAATCGTCAAATGTTTTTCGTTTTTTTGCTTGTTGCGGGGATTTTGCTGACTATCTCCGAAGTTGAAGGAAATTTCGTACGTTTCGGAAGAGTGAGAACACCGTTGAGAAGAAAGAGAGGTAGGTTTTTTGTAAAAAAAAAAATTATCCAAGGTTTTTTAATTGTTCCTATAAAATAAACCGGTTAAAATGAACAGCTAATATTTTTATATTTGATCATCAAGATATATAATAGCCTGTATTTGATGAAAGCACACATTGTTATGAAGCAATGTGCTGATATAGTACCCGCAACGTTATTTTTTACAATCCTATCGTATCGTATCGTATCGTGTATCAATCCTATCGTTTCGTGCGTGTATACTGTTCTATCGTGCGTTAATGCTATTGTATCGTGCGTGTATAATGTTCTATCGTGCGTTATTCCTATCCTATTTAGCGTTAATCTTATCAGGTTTATCGTTCAATTTTTACAGTTTTTTCGTTTATCCTATCGTGTTAATCGTTTCGTGCCTTTTCATAAGCAAGTAAATTAAATTTAAAGTTGCAAGTCGTTCAGTGCGCCGTATATAAAAAAAAATTATCGAACAAGAATTGTAAAATTCTATCCAGCATTCTATCATGATACTTATTTCTTAATTTTTCAGATCAAAATTAACCAGTATTACATGTAAATCATATATGTAAGCATTGTTCTATCGTGCGATAATCATATCATATCATGCGTGAATCCAATCCTATCGTATATCTTGTAAAAAATAACGTTGCGGGTACTGTATTTATATCTCATTTTTTATACTAGTCGAATATCTTGCAAAATTTAAAAAAAAATGATTATTGAAATAGTTTTTATATTTTGCTTCAAATGTTTAAAAACATGCATTGAAATACAATTTTAGGTATGAAGAGTCTATCAATATAATCCCGTCAAAAGTTAGATTCATCTTAAAGCTGTCTTTCACAAAAGTCAGGTCATAAGTTAGATATATCTTAAAGATGTTACGTTATAAAAGAGCAGTATTCTCACAATTTTGTAAAAATCTTTGGTGCGCATTTAATAGTAAAAGGCGCATGGCTGCTAAAATACCGTTCTAACATATTCTTTTATTCATATATACATGTATTTATAACCACCATAGTGAAAACCAAATACATGAGTAAGAATGCTCGCGATATTTCATATTCGAAAAGTTTTAAAGCTTTCTCTGAAACTTTGATTTTGGGGGAAACGATTTATATTAACACATAAAGCCCTTTGACGAGGAGACCTTTATCATTTCTATGAAACAATTACAAGTTTTTTTCCGTTACAGATATAAATGGCCTCCCTGGAAATGGACTTGGAATGGGTCCACGTAAAGATCCTGATTACCACGGCTGAGATTCGAAATGATTCGGAAATAACATATTTTGACTGAAAGAAAACGGATTGCTTCCTATAACTTTTGTTTCATTTCAATATAGCTGTTGTGTAAAATTGTGAATTTATGCTTAATTCTGCAATGTCATGCAAAACACTTAAACTTACCTACATATAGTTGCATACTTCAAACTATTTGATCGAAAAATAAAAATGAAATGGTTTTTTTCGTCGACATTTATCAAATAAAAAGAAAATATGATTTCTCCAGAACTGCTTATTATTTTTGCATTTGTTTATGTAATATATGAATTCAGTACTAACCTTTTAATGGTTTTTAAAAACTTAAATCATGGAGAGAATTAAATTGGTATATTATACACGTTTTAGATGATTTTCAAATCCAATCTTAATTTGAACATTGTTTTTACTAATTGACAGAGGTATGTATCTCTGAAAACATATTGTTACAAAAGAAATACCGTGAAATAAATGATATTCCTAGTGACACAATATTTGAAGATTCCATAGTAAGCACGTTTTCACAAGTTTCACTTTTCAGCAAATTATCAACATGATCGTTTTTAAAATATTTATAAGGTGCATTAACAACATTACACCAACTAGAATCTTAAAAAAAAATCCCTAAAATTGCAATTCACAAATAGTAGCCTCCAAAAACGATTTTTCAGTAATCAAGATAATTAATGCTCCGGGTTTCCTCTGGTAATTTAAATGCACAGAAAGAAATCTACTTAAACATCTTCACATGAGTGTGAGAGAATAAAAGGTATACTAACGTTATTTTTGACAGATTGTGAGATGTTCAGTCACCCTATTTTGTGCATAAACAAAGCTATATGTATTGCAAGTAACCTGTTGTGAAATTTTGTTTTGTTTGTTAATTTTTTTCCCTGTAGTTCTTGGTGAAATGCAATACCATCTTTTTAATACAAGTCAACGTTTAATGTTAACCAGCGAAAAGATTTAAATGCATTTAAAAGGTTATTTTGATTAGAGGCTTGGTTTGTTCCGATGTTCTTTAAGATTTGTAAGTGTATCTTTAGTTAGTAAAGTATAACTTTCTCGTGCGGTTTAAACGGATTTTTGTGTTTTACGAAGAAATCATTGAAAGAGTTGTTTTTAAAAAACACCACGCTGATGTACAGTAGTATGCACTGCTTGGAGACAGAAGACATGCGCTCCCTTTTGACTTGAATGTAGCATATTCTGACTGAGAGTATTCTTTTCCACACATTTAATTAAAATGGCTCCCTTATTGTAATTAGATATATTATTATGGTGTTTTTTTCTTACAAATATTGCGTGACACAATATGAAACTTCCATCTTGAAATTACATAATAACATGAAAAACACTTAAATCCAGCGACAAGACCTGAAGTTCATGACCACTTCTAGCTCTTATCCATGAAGGCCGTTTACAAAATGCAATTTCCGTATCGTTATCATTTCACTTCTGTCGTTTATATCACGCCGTTCTGTCACGTAAGGACGCCCTGGTCCGGTCTTGTACAAAATGTTTAACCTCTGACATACATTAAAAACAACTCCCTTGATGATTGTCAATGTATATTAATGTGTGTGTGGTAAAAGTCTGAAATATAAACAAAGGGTACAATGAAACACTTTGAATTTCATACAAAATAAATTTAAATACTGTTATTAAGTGATTCTTGAGATTAATACAAGTACACAGAAAACTGATTATGACTACTGAAAAAAGGTATACACATTTCGAAATCATTATTTTACAGAATAATAAACAAGTTTTAAATCATTTCCACGTGTGTATAGAAAGCGTTCAAATGTTAAAGAAAAGAACGGGGACATTTTGCGTTGCAGCCGGTTGTACGTCCACACTTAAGAAAGCGATTGCAAGGCGTCACGTGACCGATTCATGTTGAGAATTGTTTACTGTAACCATTTCCGGAAAACGTCGTGCGCATGATCTAGTTAAGAAAGTAATGGCAGACGTCAACAAAAATCAATCGAAAAGTTTAACTTCTGAAAAGCCAAGAGTGAAAGGGAAATTTGTTAAAAAAGGTACAGCAAGCAGATCAAACCGTTTAAAAAAATTTAATAAAGTTAATTATGACCTGAGTAAAACCAGAGGAACAGAGCACTCGTATTCACGTGAAGCAGACGATTACTATAATACACAAACAGCTGATCATGATGTTTATTACGATGCGGACATTGCGTTCGTGGAGACAGTGGCAGAAGACAATGATATTTCATGGAGGGACGGCAGGAGGATAGTTGAATTGAAGCATATGGCTGACCAGATGTTTTGCATTAAGTGTTCTCACCCCCTTCATCTGTCTCATATCGTAGACGAAAAGATCAGTGGCCTAGGAAGCTTCTTACATATCCAGTGCCCCAGTCCCCAGTGTCTTTATATTAACACCGTAACCACCGGCAAAAGAAACGAGAAGGGTGTATTTGACATAAATAATAAAGCCACTATAGATAAGTTTGATAAACTACAATCATAACTATATGTAAAACCATGCAACGTACAAAGTCAGACTCTGCTAAATTTATAAAAGAAAATCCGATATATTGAAATGTTTACAATACATATTACAATTTCAGCTAAATATTTATCACCCAGTCATAAACAATGAATGTAAAAAAGATGAAAAAACAAACAATTCAAACTCTGTTAGCCATGCTTTGTATCACTGTGTAATGACACCCCCTCCTTCTCATGACAGACACATACAATCTGGAGCAATACATGTAAATGACAAAAACTGCAGAACCTTTTTCGTTGGCATTCAAGCAAGATTCATTTGGTCTGTGAAATTGAAACATTATGGAAATTATTTTTTTTACATAAAACACAGCAAAGATTCATATATAACTATTAATAATTATTGGTATATATAACATTTATATTTCACAGAATGAATGTGTGCAATCCATTTGACTTGTTTGAAAGATACATACATTACTCTTGGGGATCTTGCATCTTATTAGTTGGCACATATGTGCTGGCAAGGGGGTCAGACCATTGATATTAATATTTGTTATTTCATCTAAAATTTCCTTAATAAACTAAGGTTACTTTTAGGACCATTTTTCATTAATATATATTTGTTCTCATAAATATCAGTAATAAAATAGTTCACTAGCTCTTCTTTTTTTAGCCATGATTCACTCTGGAATGGGGCCAACCCACTTGGAGAATTTTTTAGCTGCATGCAACATCCCACCACCAAACCAATCAACAATCATAAGGCGAGAAAAAGAAATATCCAAATCCCTATTAAGTCAGGTAAAAAAAATGATTTAGATTGTATTTTTGGGGTTTTTTTATTGAGAAATCTTAGAAATATATAAATACTAGCAGTCACAGTAGTTTCTTAAATATCTGCTGAATACCAAATTTTGTGGATTTCATTGTTAAGTTTATCCATGAAATTAAATGTGATTTTCACTTTATCAACAAAAAATTGTAGCTGCAGGTCTGTACTCCCGGTCTGAAAAAAATCAAATGGATGACCTTGGAGGTCGTCCATACAAATTTGTCAGACCGGGAGCTACATACCTGCAGCTATGAAAATTGATACCCTTGAATATTAATGAAACCACAATTGCTGTGAATCTAATAGATAATTATATGATAATGACTTTGGTTGGTTTCCCCTTGAGAGCTAACTTTTTTTGTCTAATCATATAGTCCTAGGTCTATTCATTTGAGTTTTATAATCTTTATTCTGCCAAAATTAATAATATATTTTGACTTTAAGTGTTGTATGGAAAATCTAAATTAATTGTTTGACAAACATACAAATTTGTTAACTCAAAAAATACTTTTTAATAAATATATGCATTCTAGCAGGTAAAAAAAAGTTTTTTTACAGGACATAATTAAACCATATTCATGTTTTAAGGCAAAACAGTCGTGTGATAGAGCGAGAGATAAAGAGAAAAACAGTACAGAGAGCACCAGCATGGAAGCAAGCTTTGACGCAGCATGGCAGACACGTGGATCTGGATGCCAGTATAACAGTAATACAGGTAATATGGTATTCAACTTAATGAACCGAAATGTTATTATGTTATTATGTGTTTTGTATTTATGTGCATATTATCTTTTTTCTTTTATTTTATAACCAATGGTATAGAGCTCTCTCTCTCTCTCTCTCTCTCTCTCTCTCTCTCTCTCTCTCTCTCTCTCTCCAAATTACATTGTATATATGAAATCAAGTATATAGTTGTTAATGAATTTTGGTTTAGTTTTTAAATTATCTTTTTATCATTTTACAGGCCATAGTAGCATGATTGGACCAAATACAGATAAAGTGATAGACTTTGATCGAACCCGGTTATGCAGCATTTGTACTCATCATTTTTCGAGAAGAGAGACATTTCCACTTCATGTCTGTAACAGTAATTGGGAAGGTTAGTTAAGGCTAAATATTTAATTTATTTATTTTATTTTTTAATTTGAATAATTGCATGTTCATATCATATAGGATATACATATGTGTTTTAATTCTATATTTTTAAATCTAATTAATATTATACAAATAATAGTATGTATGATTTACGATTTTGCACATGTATATAGGAATACAAAGTCTTTCATGAAATGGTATACAATATAGATTTTAAACTGTACGGTCATAATAACTTTTTCTACAATTGCATGATTTTTAGGTATAAAATTTACTTGAGATATTCGATTTAATTTAATTGCCTCTAAACAAGGTAGCTTCGGTATATACCTGAACTAAGGATTTAATTTCTTTTTAATTTGCGTTCAGTGAGTAACACAGGGCTGTTTTTTTTTTACAATAGGTTCAAGTAAGGCAAATGAGTCGGACATGGCAGCAAGTATGTTGAGAAGGCTAAAGGACGATGGGTTTGAGATCAGTGCCATTCATGCAGACAATGACTCCACTACTGCAGCACGACTGAAAGCAGAATTCCAAAGTTTAGAAAAAAAATGTGATAAAAATCATTTGAAGAAAAACATAACCGAACAATTAAACAATCTCTCAAAATCCCATAAGCAACTGAAGCAAAAAGGAGTTATTTGTTACATTACAAAATGTTATATGCACCCTCTGTCCATCAAAAGGCAATCGGAAGAGGAAGTTTGAAGGAAATTAGACATGGTTGTACTCCACATATTTGGTGACCACAATTTGTGTTCAACTACCTGGTGTGCCTACCACAGAAATCCGAAAAGTTACAGGTTGGTTGTAGATTTAGTAAGCTCTTTGATTTTATAGTGTAGATTTTGAGCATACATCTTTATTAAACAATAAAAGAACCTGTGAGAAATTAATGTATGATATACCTCAAATCTAAGTGCCTAATCTTTATAAAACACACACAATCAATGCATATAAGTGTATATAGCTTGATTAATATGAGAAACTCAAAGCAGATGAATGGAAATCATAGGCATATTCTAAAGAATGGGTGCTCGCGAGCACTCACTTTCATAAAGGTGTGTTCAACAGAATGAGTTCTCGTGAGCACCCATTCTGTTGTACAAGCCTCATATCTTTTTCCTTTATACATGTATGATTGCTTATGACTGTACAGACAATTTTAGTCTCTAGGAGCTTATGAAATACAAGTACCTGTTATCTTTGCATGCCAAGATCTATAGTTGATGCTTAAAAGGACTATCTCAAATCTTAATTTGTGAGAATATGAGTTTTTATTTTGATTTAATTTCAGTGATCATTTGCCTCAAGAGTATCAGCTGCTGTTCTACACAAGAATGAAGGATATACATATATCAGTCAAGTATGAATAAAATGATTTTTTTAATATTGTAAATGTATTTAGTTAAAAGATACCACTATTTAGTGTAGAGCTCTGTGATACTGTGTATATTAGAATCAGAACTCAAGTTCGTCAAAAAGCATCATGACTTTTTTCTACTGTATGACAACATACACATTCTCTGGCTATTGGCATTGGAGTACAATTTCCAAAACTACACCTAAAGATGTTAGATGTAAACATTAATTAAATTTCTTCCCAAATTCTGAGATGTCACTCTCAAAGGGTTCAAAGCGGAATGGTGTAATTTCAGCATCCCCCCCCCCCCCCGGTGTTTTGGCATTCAAACGACTCCTCGTCGAAACTAGATGAGCTACAGGATAGCTCTAACAAGTGATCGTCGTCTGAACTCAGAGGTTTATCTTCTTCAACACGATTTCCATCTAATGTATTTGCTTCACGTGGAGATAGTAAACACACTTGTGACGTCACTGATAAAGAATGCATTAAACCGGAAGTTACAGTTCATTGCATTATCGATCGCTTGGACAGGTGAAAACGAATATGTTTGGGTTGAGTTATCTTGAGAATGACTGCACTTGTTAATGTCGGGTTTCCGGCAGTATTTTGAAGACATTGAACTTATTTTATATTTTCGTTTAAGAAATTCTCAGTAGGCTATCTTTAAAGCATTAACGTCTTTCTTGATTTTTTAGAAAGGTTGGAATATTTATTGCAATAATTATACACGTTGTATCGTATGCAACGATGTTTACTCAATAAACTTGTTCTTTAGTTTGCTACGTATCCTAAATGAAATAAAATAAAGTTTGGTAATTTTTTAAGCACGTTAAATAGTGTTTAAACCTATACTTTTTTTCAACGACCGTTTATATTGCTGAGTTTCTTTTTTGTGTGAACATAAACACTGGACGTATTTTGGACGGAGTCCCCTTACTATATATATTCTATTAAAGACAAGCAAGAGAAATCCGGTGGGTCGGAGTAAGTGATGAACATTTATCATAGAGGAATAACAGTCATGTTTTTTGATGGTCTTTAAAGAGGCATGGTCACAATTTTGGTCAAAAACTATTAGTCCGTTTTTATTGTTTACAATGCTCTAGTAAGGTATTTCTAATAGTCAACCAAAATTTGAGCGTAAATCGTCGGTGGTTTAGGCGAGATACAGAGCTTATAATTCTCTTTTATATAAACAAACCTTACGCCATGTTTTTGTTTACATTTTGAATGCTGAAATGAAATATCCGGTAATAGACCTAATATGAATGCTATAACGCTCAGAACCGTTTATGTATGCTTTAAAGAATATTGTACATGCTACACATAAATCGTCAGCGCAAGGTAATGACCTCTATCGGCAAAATAAAATCGAAGGTTGACATTAACGACATACAAAAGCAAATTTAAGAAGATAGAAATCAGCTTAAAAAAGAACTTTTACTGGTATTGTGAAACAATGTAACATTGTACACAATGAAATAGAAAATTAAAATTTGACCAAAATTGTACCCATTCTCCCTTGAACTACATCCTACACCTGGTGGAGGGGATTTGAAAAATAGGCTAGCCCACTCTTAAAGCAAAACATGAAATTATAAGTAATTATTTGAGTTTCAAATTGTGTAATTCATAATTTGAAATAATTTCGATATTTGAAATAAGGGATATAGATTTTCAAGTATTTTTGCTAAAGTTGAAACATATCATTTTCAGTTTCCATTCATTTTTTTTCTAGCCGCGTTAAACATTTCATTTTTATCTTCACCATCAACTAAACACATTCAAAAACAAATATCATTGTTTTGAATGCCCTTGGAGTTCTTTTTTTTTTTGGTTATTCATTTTAATTTAGAATGTTTCCCCATGTGCCTCATTTGCCAAAGTCCTTATGTTTATATTAAACTTAATTAAAAACATTTCACTAGAAACTTCGTGTTTATATAATTTTTTTTACAGATGATGATTTAAGAGGAGGCGGTATTTTCGATAGGGGTTCTATTTGAATTTGTAATTATGAACTTTTTATCAAGACACTTTAAATAGCATTTTAATTGTGTCAGTGTTTTCAGTCAAAAGAGAATGATACAATGTAAAATGTTTGACTTTTGTTTAAGATTGGATCATGACTCTGGAACATGGGAATGCAGACTGTTTCAGATTGCACTTGTACAATAACTCAAGATCATATTGCCGCGCCGATATGAAATGAACTTTTATGTCTAAAATCAATAAAGAATAAATTGATGTGTTGAATTGTATGACCCATAATCATGTATGTGATCATTTGAATATTGCTGTTTCAAGCAAGAAAAAGGAGGAGACCCTTAAAATCGCAATTGGTTTACTTACTTTGATTTATTATAATTGCATGTTTACTATTTTGAAGAGAATATCTTGGTATACAATATGATAGAAGCGGTATGCATTATCTAGTAATGTGTTCGATGAGCACATGAAATGAGGTAAAGTATACCGTTTCAAGAAAGATAAATCGCATATTGTTACGAATCTTGCCAAAAAGCTTGATATCGTTGTCGAGTTTTATTTCTTTATTTCTATTTTTATTCTATAGAAGTTTGTGCAATCTGATTGTTTTGATTGAAAAGCACTCGCGACTTTTACTATCTTGACATGGATACCCAAGTAGCAGTTGAGGAGCAATTGCAAATAATATGACGACATACTGTTATGTTTCACAAAATGAATCTCTGTCATTTAATTAAATACTAGACTTTGACCCGTGCGTGCACGAGTTGACATTGCATATGATATCGGAATAATCTAATATTATTCTAAAAGAATAATCTGTGTCTCGGGACAGGCCTTCACCACAGTTAAAATGCCTGCCATATACCCGAAATGTAGCAAAAAAACTGCAGAATCGCTCCGATTTTGAGAAAATTAATGAAGCTTTATTGAAAATAACAGTCAAATTATTCATAACAAACCATTTTGAGGCTGTAAATACATTTCATCTCAAAATTTAATTCATATTAATGAAGAATTCAACACTTTTTCACCAACGTTTTTTAACTCGTTTTAAATTTACACACCATGTAGACATTCGGAACTCTCGGGATTTTTCATATCAAATGCACTGAGTTAGAGCTTTCTCCCGTATTTTCTTTAATGAACAGAATATATACATGTAGCAAACTTTCAATGAAAATTTACACGTATTTGTATTATTGTTTCTGAGTTTATCCATGCAAATGTGATATTGTGGAAGCTAAACTAAAGAGCCTCCCGTGATTTAGCGTGAATGTTATGCGCATGCGCAAGATTGTAAAATCCAAAAAATCCAGATGATTTCCGGATTTTTGAAAGGAATTTTCGTTGATTATTAATTAGCGAAGCTTGATTGAGAAAAAATAAAAACAAATTGGTAATCTTAAAGTACCAATGATGTTTAAAAAATATAACACAAAAGACAGTAGTCTTCCGATTTCTCGGTATTAAAGCCCAAAAATTCGAGTCTGTTATTTTAATATAGTAGTATAGATTAGCTAAAATGTCTAGAACTGTAATTGAAAGGCAGAGTTATGACTTTAAGACACAAATCAGCTACGTTTTATTTACTTATAAGTTGGATCATAACTAAAAATTCTACAAAAAATTGGTTAGAGTACATACGTTGTACATATACAGATATTATATGATCATTGTTTATGTTCAAGAAAAATATGGATAATTATGTCCAGTGATAGGTCTGTCTGCATCAGGTTATAAGCTGATCGCTGTACTCAGGGCGTCAGTTCATTTGTATCGACTTGATTGGAAATAAAAATGGCATATCATAAATATATAATAAAAGGAAATAAAAGTAATTAACTGAAACTGTCTTTTTGCTTCCTTTATCTATGCATATTTGGGATACAGGCTATTCCACAGGTAGCTGCCGTTATCTCTCATTATGCATATTTAGGATGCATGCTATTCCAAAGGTAGATGTCGTTATATCTCATTACAGTACCGACCAGACCCAACCTAACTCCAGAGCAGACCAAGCTAACCCCTTACTTTCTAGGTCTGGTTAGGGTGTAGTCTGGGTCTTTGTTTTGAAAGTTTGCGTCTGTTCTGGCTTTACTTTAGGTTTACTTGGGGTTGACAATGAGTTTACTCGGGGCCTGCTTTTGGGTTTCACTTAACGCATTGAACTGTGAAACTGACCAGCCTTTTATTTTACCGCCTGTAAGCCCAGTCCTTTGTGTATTCTATATACACATGCACATACATTTGATCTTTTTTTTCCAGTACAGATTGGACAGAAAGGACATGCGTGTACTTTAATTATGAAATGGAAGATGTAAATTAAATTACTCAAACTCCACCTTACAAGAAAGATTGCCGCTAGCGATTGAAATTTTCAGTTATAATTTCTGTAAAGTCGTATATCTACACGTGTTTATCATGTATTCCAATCGCTTATTAGTAATTACTTTTGAGAAACTCATCTTAAGCAAAACGTTTTATTGTCCAATTCCCCGTTTGTTGTTTAACAAACTATCACAGGAAACGTGTTTATGTCGTATATAGTCAATATCGAATCTAACATTTCAATACGTCAGTGAATTTTCTGTGAAAATGTTGTGCATGGTACACATAAGATGTAAACGTAAAGTTACGACCTCTATCGCCGAAATAAAATTAATGGTTGCCAGTATTGACATACAAAGCAAATGTAATTCAAAATTATCATGGTGCCTTCAAAATGATTTATTCACATCAATAAGACCCGACTGTACTTCTTAAAATATATAGCGTTACTTTAGATGTTTTTTTATTGTTCATACTTAGCTTTTTTACTTACTCATAGATATAGCAGATATTAGTAATCTATCAGTTTTTATAAAAGCTGATTCTAACCCTTTCAAAGTGATACAAATGTAGTTATTCTGTAAGATAAATATGAGATTATTTGCACACAACGTTTCATTATTTGTCTTAAAAATAGTGCATGCGTTCGTACATTTACATAGATGACTATCCCTGTATTGAATCGAACCAATCATTCGTTTGCTTTTAAAAGGGATAGGCAATTTTATAAAAGAAGTGATGTTATGTTTTTGATAAAACAGTATATGTTTTATTCTGATTCAATTAATACAGGAAATCATAATTTGCACGACTCCCATACACCTTCCGAGATATCTTTATCCGAGTTCATTCATTAAAATTACAAAGCGTTCTATTATTTCAACAGCTTATTAACTTTTCGTCTAACCCTTTTCTTAGATTTCCGAATGAAAATCCCGTCACTGAAGCCTATAAAACAACAGATCCTGGTCTCTCCTTTCATTATACTACTATCGTTTACGATGAAACCTCAAACAGTGTTTGTTCTTGTGTCATTGATTGGGATGTTACTGACTCTTCAACAGGTGGAGGGAGATTTGGGCCATATAGCAATTCAGTCTGTTGGTAATGTTGCGTTTAATTCTTTGTCTATTTTTTTTATTTTCCAACTAAACTGTAGTCATTAATGCTGCCTTTTAAACTATGAATTGTCACTTTCAATCAATGAGTCCATTTCGCACATGTATATTAAGATGCTTTTTTACGCAGTAACAAAAGATATCATTATGAAGTAGAAGATTTTTTACAATGTTGCGAAATAATCTGTAAACTCGAGATATGTTGTTTTAGAATATCTTATGACATGTAAAAACATTTTTGTGAAAAATAAAATGCGTTAAGAAAGAGATAAGTCTATTATCCTGAACCATATTACTAGTATTCTCTTGTTTCTGAGATACCATGATGCTTTAATCTGTTCATGTACATTTTACGATATATTAACAAAGCAATTGAAAGTCATAGATGTAGCGGATTTCATTTTGTATTATTTCAGATGGTCCTAGAGCTCAAATAAAAAATCCCGAGAGGAGAAGTAATGGTATGATTGGGGTTGATGGACCGTTTCGTCGGACGCGACGACCAAGACCATAGTGAAGACCCTGGAAGCTGTATAGTGACTTTTAATGTCAATGTTTAATCTACGAAAGTTCAAATTGACCATCATAGATTACCTTGTGTATACTGGGCACAGTTTCGATAGATACTTACATGTATAACCACAAAGCTTTGATCTACAATGTTACCAGAAAACCTCCTTAGATCGATGACCATTGATCATGAACAACTCTATTTACAAGATGTCTCCGACAATATAATCCGGGTTTTTTTGTGAAATCTTGATACAGACAAAACTCCTACACGTCTGATATAATGAAATGGGACATTGCGGCGGCAAACTAACCTATATATTTCCAATTTTACCTTTTTTTCTTATATGTTCTTTTATGCATAACAATGTCATATTTTATTAAATTATATTCCAATCCAAAATTTAATGGCAATAAAATGTGTCGAATTTTTTAGATATAGTTTAGGTCTCCAACTTTTTGAGGCTATTAAACATGCTTTTGTTTAATCTACTGCAGACACATGCATCTGACGTTAAGTTTGTATATATTGTCCCATAATAACAAAAAATTCGTATGTACAGTGTAGCTTGTAACACAACATTTGATTGGCTAATGAACCGGGTGTAAATTTTCGTACACCCGACTTGAGCCAGGGGTAAAGAACGTGACGTCACAATGCATAAAATGCGTAGAAAATGTTGTATGATATTCGTAAATGATTATTCTTGAAAGTGTAATTCAACCTTGATTGGAAATGGAAAACGTATTTGTTTGCTTTATGTACGAAATTAGAACGTTATTCAGGTCCAATCAAGGGTGTACGGGGATTTACCCCGGATTGTATTCCATACATCTTTCGGCCTGCGGCCTCAGGGTATATGGAATGCAACCCGGGGTAAACCCCCGCACACACTTGATTGAACCTGGATAACTAATAATACCTTTTACCTAATCATACACAAAGCACATAATGCCGTCATCTTGGGTTTTTATTAAAACTCTCAAATCAGCTGGAAGTTTTGCTTGAAACTAATCGGTAAAATTATTTTGTGATCTTCTCCGTCTTCTGATCGGTCTTTCGACATTTAAGCTTACTAGTGAATCAATCAAAACTGCATTCTTTTTACTGTAATAAAAGCACCCTTTTATCTGCATATACTGCCTTAGATATGCGATAAATGTCTAATAGAGGACAGAAGTTGTCAACTCTAAGTTTATGAAATTTCTATGTACTGTATATACAGGTCAATATTTCATAAAATATGCAGTACGCATTGACAAAACTTATCATGTCATATTTAGGATTTTTTGTGATTTTCTTTCCAAATCGCTCCAAGAAGATGAAATTCAATATCACATGTGTTTTCTACTATGAAGTATATTACATGTATGTGAGTATGTACATTCACCTAAAACTTAAGAAAGGAAGCAAATAAAGATTAACATTGCTTATCTATTTACTGGGTTCTTAATTTAAGAATGTTTAACATATATGTTTCAAAGCATTTAAAGTGTTCACATAGAAAATAAAGCAGTCCTGTATCCGATTTAAAAATAAACTAGAGTTGTCTTTATGCTGACAAGATTAAAAGATCTGAGGAAACAAATCTGTAGGAGATATAATCTTAAACATAGTCCATTTATTTATATTTTTCCCCTTTTTTGTGTTTGCTTTGGAGAGAATGTTGTGTGAAAGGATGGAAAGAGTATGAATTTAAAGTGAAAATGTCAGCAAAATTGTAAACATGTATTATCTTGATTATGAAATCATATATGATTGTAAAAATGGAAAGAAAAAAAAACAAATCACAAACAGGAAGCAGAACATGAAAGTATTATAGTTTTTGAGATGTGAATGTAGAGTTTCTGTTTCTTTTTATAACCAAGGTATCATTTTATAAACTTTAAGGCATATCTCATGGTTAAAATTGTCGACCATTGAGCATCCATTGTTGCTACTGAATAACATTTTTATATTTTTATTTAAAAATTCTAGAGAAAGTTTCAACACTAATATCAACAGTGTTATTATGAGATCGCTCAAGATTTTTTATTTTGATTTTTGTTAAAAAGCTAGCAACTCACAATGTTTGTTTTTGGGGCAGTATACGACTACGCGTTCGATTTTTATTCTATAAATTCTGTGTCAAAAATGTATATCATCCCTTTATAATTCTCCAAAGTAATGTATACTAAAATTAAGTTTAACAGAATTTTTGTATGCTGATTATCCCTTTCCTCGACAGCACTATTATGGAAATAAATTTTATTCCTACCATAATGCACATATATTTAGAAGTTTGCAATCAGAGAGATCGGTTATCAAATCGATTTCTAATATTTTGCTTTCTGGTGTTTAAAAAATACATGGACACGTTGTTATAAACCTTACTATACAAATTACCTTACTTTATAAAAAAAAAATAGAAAAATTTGTAAACTTCTCGAAAATACTGATTTTGACATGTGCGACATTATGACGTTCAAATAGCGAAATCAGCGTCAATACATGATTTTTTAGACCTGATTAAAGTATTAACCTCGGACTTAGTCCTCGGTCGGTATACTCTCATCAGGTTTATAAAACTATGTATTCACTTCATCAAAGGCTATAATTATATTTCAACTGTCTTTTTGTCTAAAGAGGCACATTCTGACTGGCAACAATAAATTGGCATATTTTACATGTATTCTAACAGAATGGAATAATAGAGGTACATGTGCTAGGTTCAAGTTTGATTAAGATTTAATTCACACAATAAAAAGGAAAACGAATCCCTATTTTTTGTTATAAATAATATTGTCTTTGTTAGTTATTTAAAAGTAAAACACAGTATAGAACGATCTCATTCTACAAATAATCCCAGGTTTATTATGCAAATCAGGGAAAGACTTTAAAAACATCATTACTTGAAGTCATGCCTTTTCAAACTTTTATTATCATAGAAAAACAAATGTAGGTTTTTTCTACGAGGTTCATCAAATTGACAATTTTCAGGTAGCTTTATTTGGCCACCTCATTTAACAGATGCGACGATAGATATATAGTTTATTTTTAAATTTTGTTAATTCATAAGGGCATTATAGAACCATCAAATGGAATACAAATCATATTTTGTACGAATGATTTATTCTTCTGTTTTATTATAGTAAGTTACATACAATTAACAAGTAAAGCAATTCAAAGGATCTTAATTAATGATGTTTTGTTGTTTTTTCGGCATATATCTGTTAAAACAAAGCTTAAAATTGTAAAATGTTTTAGTCTAAAAAAAACTTGGTAAAGAAATTGAAATAGAGAGAATGATGAAGAGGAAAAACACTTATGTCAATTGTTACAACATAATCTAAACTTAATTTCGATGCATTAGTTGTGTTTTCTCACATCCTAGCCAAGAAACAAAATACATTCTTAAAGCTTATAAATCTTAATAAGAAAATACTTTATAAACTGTCTTTAAACATATCAATTTAATTTTAACTTTAAATAATTGCTTAAAATAAACTGAAATCACACCGATAGGGGTTGAGATAGGAGAAGAAATGGTGTGGGAATAGGATTAAATAAGGTCAATGCACACTAAATCAAATAAACAAGACTTTTGTTTTACTCATTGTATTTTAGAAGGATGAAATTTAACACGTAGAAAGTTCTTGTTTATCAATTACGAAAGGCGTACATATGGTTTTCCTGTTGAAAAGTTATACAGTTTCGACGTAAAATATCAAGTAGCAGATCCTAAAGTTCTTGTGATTAATGAATAAAAATATAACAGTCGCTGTTACTTTTCATTTTAATCTTGACTGACTACAATGATGCCTGTTAGGTTTTGTTTTTGTCTGCTTACTTTTGGGATTCTATTGACCGTGTGTAAAATTGAAGGAAATTTGGATGGTAGCCCTAGCCAAGGTAAGAGTTAAACCCCCGGAGTGTAACATTCACTTTTTTAGTAGTTCTTATTTTTCTTTTAATTAACGATAATTCCTTGTATCAATAATAAAAATAGTAAAAGTTATTAAAAAAAATTTCGTTTTCCGTAATCGCAATTTCTCTGAAAATACATATTTGCCAACTACAATCCAATTTTTAATAAAACTTAATAAGAATACAGAGGTGTGTTTATCTGGTTTGTGATTTGAGCTACGCTTGATTTAAATCAATGATATACTCCAAAACGCAACTTTATATATCAATCGCAACTTCTCTGGCCTTTCCGGCAAGCTCGGAAAAACACCTCGAATGTATTAACATCACCGGATGTTAGAATTGTATACAAAATGGAGTCGCTTTCCACTAAAATAAGTATCTGGTATACAGCCTTGCTTGTCGCTTCTGTGGTATATTTTAGGTTATATCACAGACTATAATGAGGTCTAACTCACATTTAAACAGATCGCAAAATGTATTGAATTTATATAAAGTTTTATAAAAAGCTGGGTTGTCATGGACGCCTAGGTAATACATTCGAGGTGTTTTTCCGAGCTTGCCGGAGAGGCCCGAGAAGTTGCTATTGCTTAATATATATTAGGGATTGTCTATGAATTATTATATTGATATAAGGGGCCCGAAAAGTTGCATTTCTTATTTTCTTCATACCTCTCTCTTCGATTTACAAGTATGCAAGCAGTCTTCGACGAATACAGCAAAATACTTTCTATTTTATTTACTGTCTATCTACGGGAACGTACAATCATCATTTGCAAATTTCTATAACTCGACAGATTGCAAACTAAACAAGTAGCAAAGCTAACATATAGTGAAACACAAATGCGAAAAAGTCACGATAACTTTTCATGTATACAGTGAGGACGAAAACATGCATTTGGTTTGTACTTTTATCGTTAATATAACAGAACAATTGAGATTGCAAACCAGTGTTTTCTTTTTCATTTATGTTTTAATTAGATATAGGGTCAATCCTAAACACGAGGGAGGATGTGGAATCAAGAATAGGTGGTATCTTTCCAGTAGGTCCACTCATTCCCCGTTTACCCAGACGAAGGCCTGGACGAAATATTATAGCCAGAAGACCTGGGAGAGTTGGGAAAACTTTGATAGAAAACGCCATTCTTCAATAATCATTTTGGATATTGTCCTCATCTTGAAACTAATTTGGACATATTCGGCGATATACTCTAGAATATGTCCATTTTTTTAATATTGGGAATTATAGTCACTTGTTTGTGAATAACCATGTATACTTACAAGTTATTTGACAATTCATGTTTTAAATTTTAAAGTTTTTATTTCATTTTATTTTGATTTTATAGTTATCAATAAAAAATGTTGAAAAGAAGAACGAGAATATTTCACGAAAATATTTGTTTTTAATATAAAAAATAGAATAATATTATTTATTTATATATGTCCCCCTACGCAAATTGAGCAACCACGAATTCTAATTAATCTACAGATACTTTACAAATATACCCGTCACAATTGTGTATATATGTTGAATAAAAGTGTTATTAGTTTTTATTTATTTTTGTGAGTGTTGGCGCTTCATAGAGTGTTACGGTCAGCTAGTCATTGAGTGTTAGAACGGTTTTCGTGCATGATTTAGATCTGGCCAGGTCGTTGAAGAGAGAAGGTGTGTCCTTCAGTAGTGTTTGAAAAATGTCTTAGGACCTGTGTGGCCTATGTCTACATGTATGTCTGTGTGAAAAAATGACTATAACAAACCGTCAACCATCTCAAATATACTTAAAACAAAATATATACAAATTCAAAGCAGAGCAACACGGACCTCCGAAACGATAGAGGTAGGATCAGGTGCCAGGGAGCAGTGAGCATCCTCTGCTGACCGGTCACACCCGCCGTGTGGTCTTTGTCGTAATCGAAAACAAAACCCAGAAAAGTCCGTAGACAATTAGGTGGTTAATTATGGTATAACAATAAGAATGAAAATGCAGTCAGAATGCTACCCGGTGGAAGATTGTATTTGCTGACAAGGTCGTTGTACCGACCATATAATTTACGAAAAAATGACTTCAAACGAGACTGTTGATAGTCCTGTTTTATCAACTTGTTTGTCAGTAGCTTGCCTCTCCTTGGAAAGTGTTCATACGAAGAACACGCCCTTGCGTATCGAATTAACTGAGAGACAAAAACACCATATGCAGGAGATGGAGGTATATTGCTACATAAGTAAGGAAAGTTGACTAGTCATCGCGTTTATCATAAAGTTTTGTTGTTAGGTTACCATCAATGTCCATTTTCAGCAAAATATCTAAATATGAAACAGATGACGCAGACTCTGTGGTATCTTTTATGTCAAGTTCACTCGGATACTGTGGTTTCGTCAATATTCGTTGAATACTAATTTTCTTAGATTTCGTCGTTAAGTGTATTCATGAAATTAAATGTTCATTGAAGTGCAATTTCTATTAACATTTTGTATTGATAGAGTCATTGGCCACGAATTAATGTATCCTTGAAACTGTGGTTTTCACTTTATCCACGAAAATTGATACCCTTGAATATTAATGAAACCACAGTATATCGAGTCGACGTAAGTATGGAAATAACAATTGTTAACTGATATTACGTCGTCGATATACCTGAATGTTGAGTTGAAGAAGAAATCCTGTGTAGAGTGTTTGAAAAAAAATACTGTGGGGTAAAGATACGATAAACTGTGTTGAAAAAGAGAAGTATTTTCATTGTGTTTTATGATATTTTTGTTTGTTTGCATAAGAATATAAAGTATGGTAGCCCAACGGTTGAATATAATGTATTATTTAAACAATGTAGTGTTTAATTTTCACTGAGGACCCGACAATGAATTTTAGGTGACTAGCTGAGTGGGTGCGCTTGACGATTATATGGCTGTATTATCCGGGGTGCAGAACAACTACAGACGACCCATAGTCGACGCGGGAAAAGTGACGCACGTAGACGCGCAGGCACATGGTGACGCCAGTGATACCGGTATAGTTCAATAATATCCGTGGTGAAAGGTTTGATTTACTTGACAGTATGTCAACGTTTGTGTACCAGATTATGCGTAATACATGAACGTGTGATGTATCCTTATCACCAGTGATCTACATAAATTGTCGTTTCCACTATACTTTTACCTGCTGCGGGTGAATTTGTTTATTTCATTCAAAATACAACTTACCAAAAACATTGTCTGGACTAGGTGTTAATAAGGGTCATCAGCCAAAGTCGAATTATTTATTCTGTTTATATATATGTTGGGGATATTTAGGGGGTTAGTTTATTTGTTGTTAATATTGCAGTAGCTGTAATTTTTTTCTTTACACTGTAAATAGAGTTATTTTCACGGTTCTGCCTCTTTATTTATTCTAAGTTAAGTTTATAAACAAGGGAATTTCCAGGCTTTTTAACACAAATTGTGACAATACCAAAGCGACAACCCTACCTTAAAAGCATAGTCTAATTTATATCGAAAGGAAAGTGGTGCTGATGATGACCAAGTGGTGTTTTCCTGTTGAAAAGTACAGCTCGTTGTGATTAATACGGGGATTCTTATTCTCGCGTGAATTTGGATTATATCGTCAATGTTTTTTGTGTTCTATCTCCATTCTAACGCTAGCCTTCAGCCATGATAACTTGGCGGTTCAGTGTTGTACTTTTGTTCTCTGTGGGGATGTTACTGACTCATTATTGTGTGGATGGAAATTTGGGGAGAGTATTAACACAGTCTGGAGGTAAAAAAGTAGTTTTAAAACTAGAAAGAGGCGTGCCTTGTATTCTTTGTTTTTATTGTGAACAATCTGTTATAATTTAGAACTGTACTTGATATGACTGTGTGTAAGATAACAGGTATGTTGTTTTACATGTAACTAATATTGCTATGTAAATAAATTAGTATAAGTCAAAGTATTAAAAAAACGTCTATAAACAACACTGTAATTAAATATTTGATATTTTCGTAACTCTAAATTCATCCATTTTTTTATCAATTAAAATGGCAATACGATTTGTTGCAGAAAAATGTATCTTAATCTGCTTCTTCGCGATCTTACTCTCCACTAATGACAGTTTCAGTCGTAAATATAAGACAACACACTGTGTAAAAGAAATTTTGAGATTTATTTCAATGATTGATTACATTTTGCAGGGGATATAAGGATAGTGATATATCCTGAAAGGAGACGAGACGGCATTATCAACATTGGGCCGATTCGTCGTATACCCAGACCGAGACCTCGTGGTGGTGGCAGAAAGTGACAACAAAGGACGAATACTTCATCTAATGTCGTGGCAATATGCAGCGATGAAGTGACGATGTTACGGACCAATACACATAATATTGTATCATTTTTTAAAATTATTTTTCTTTTAAATTCAATGTTTGAAGAATGTATTTCTACTAAATAAAAAAGTTTATACTTTGTTTATGTAACTTTTTTTATATTGTTTTCATGTGTTAAGGCATTCTGTCTTCAACAAGGCCTTATGTTTTCTCTAAAAATATTTTTATCGAGGAATTTTCAAATATAATTCGACCAATTTAAACACATTCTGAACAACATTTATGTCACAACATTTTGGATTGTTGACATATTAAAGTGTTTGGCACTTTGGAGCTTATTTTCAGCGTAATATAATTCATCGATTCAAGATAAACTCATCTTTAAATGCATTAACACCTAATTTTATAAAATACATTGCTAGTTTTTTAAGAACATAAAATTTCACATTTAAATGCGGAGAGAATTTTGACAAGAAAAACTAATTAGATCTTTCAATATAAGAAAGCAAAAAGAGTTCATTATAAGGATTTATGGACTATGGATATCGGTCTGGATAGCTCAGGAGTCGCAGGAGTCCCGGGTTCGATTCCCGGTCCAGCCGTATGTTTTCAATGTATGTATATGGTCATTCCTCCTTTCCTATTGCATTTGGTGCCGTGACCTGTCCCTGGAACTGACAGGTTAACGCCTGCTAAGGAAAAAACCTGGGGTGATCTTCGAGGGCGAAGGTCGTTTAAGGAGGGAGGAATGTAGTAGTTGGTGCTATATGGACCGTGGTTATCGGTCTGGAAGTCACGAAAAGATGACTTCAATCGAGACTGTTGATAGTGCTATTTTATCAATTTGCTTGTCAAAAGCTTGCCTCGCCTTTAAAACTGATCATATTTACCTTAACTAAAATAATATCCCATAGGAAAATGATAATTTTAAGTAGAAGAAATAATTTTCTTACAAGAAATATTGAAAATCCTATAAAATTTTCAAAAAATCCCACAGGAATTTTATTTCCTATAGGATATATTTTTCCTGCAGGAATTTGATTCAAACATCTTGTTATCCTATATGAAATTAAGATTTTTCTATCGGATTTTAAAATCCTATGGAAGTTTTATTCAAATCCTTTTGGAATATAAATTCCTATAGGAAGTTCTTTTATTCCGGTAGGAGATTCCAAATATCCTGTAGAAAAATTGTTTTTCCTATGGCAAAAATTGTTTTTCTTGTAGAAGTTTATCTCTTAAAGGTAAATATCTCACATGACAGGTGGGATACAGTAATAACAAAGATGGTCACAAACTCTTTAAACAATGGTCTATCATATGGCATATTTGAATTTTTCGATACATGCAGCTTAGACGGGTGCAATAATGCAACATTGGCACTGGCATAATTATCCGGCACAGTGTTCATCACGTTTAAAAAAATGTTCAATATTTCATTATAAGAGAATAAAAACGTTTTTAAGTGTACTACTCTGAACAATGTGAATATTTCTTACTTTTTGTTTGTTGATGAATTCTTCATATGTTTTATAATAATTAAATATCTTATTTTAAACTTTAAAACTGTTACAAAATCAAAAAATGTCTTACAAATGATATTATTTTCTCATTGTAGATAAGAAAATATTTCTTTTTTCAAGGAATATATATTTAATTGCATAAAGTAAACAAAATCTGAACTCATGGGAGCCCTTCTGCTCTTATTTATAGTGTGAATTATTAATGTTTTATTAATTGTATCAAATAAATCATAATGTAAACGATGCGTTATATTATGTGTCCTAATAAATGCATGTGTAAGATGTGTAGAATGATCAAAGCTGCACTTTCTCCGTTACTAAAACACAATGATGTGGAAAGACCTGCAACTGTTCGAGAAGAACTAGTCTACTAGTTTTGTTTATTGATATACCTTTATTTTACCCATTTCTACAATTCCTACAAGTCCTTTTTTAACAATGATAGAAATTATTTCGAATCATGTACAGCACAGCAACAAAACAACTAGAGCCCACTTTAAATTTTTATTGGGGACGAAAAAAAGTTTCTGTTGTAGAGTATTGAATAAGATTCACAGATTTCAAAAACTGTTATAAATAAAGCTGTCTTGTTTATGAAACGTTTATATAAAAATGAATCAAGTCATGGTTCATTATTAAGGTGAACATTAATTCATGCATTTCAAATACAAATCGCCTATACTCCTTAAACATCACGCACACCTATAGAACTCTCACAAGTTTAACCTCCATTATTTAAAAAAAAATCATGCTCATTGTTCTAAATTGCTAGTATGAATGTTACACGTTTCTGTTCATTAAATAAGGTTGCAGTAGTACATCTTCCTGTTTCAAAGATGTGACGTAACAAGTTAAGTACTAGTTGAATGAAAACACTTGTGATAGGTGACTTATACATATGAAATTTAAGGTTTCGATGCATTCTTATGCAAGCTGTTGACAATGACATTTCAGAATAAAAATCTGAGATGTCAACTCACCAACCTTATTATTTTAGGCCTCAACGTATTAAAGATAACAATATCGTTAAATGGACTATAGATAATCATAAAAGAAATAAGTGAAAGAAGGATACCGTGCTCCTGATATAGGGATATGAAGACATGACGAGGCTTACATGTTAAAAAACTAACGTTGTATTCCTGAAAAAGAAGATTTCTAGACATTTTTCTATATCCATCTATGTTTTAACTTAACCCCACTCCTAAGTCTCCAGTTTTAGTGTGGAATATACAGCTGTATACGCTATCTGATGATGTTTGCATAGTAACTTTACAAGTTGTAGCTAGTTCATTCTTGGTAAGAAGATTTTAAAACATTTTCTATATATATTTTTATGCTAAACTTTGAACCCCTCCTAGGGGCCCTGGTTCTTTGCGTGGTGGTCACGGTTTTAATGAGGGGCCTATGAATTTGCCTGAGGAACATCAATTGAAAAAATTATCATTCACACTATTTTAGGATGCTTCCATAGAAATATCACAGATTGTAACTTGTATATTTATATTTTGAGCTTTGGTCTCCCCTGGGGTCCCAGAATTAGCCTGGTGATCACCATTTAAAAAATTTGTTATTTACAATATTTTAAGGATGCTGCTTGCATTGTAATCAAACAGCGCGCAGCATTGAATTTCTGAAGAAAAAAATATTGTTATATCTTTATATTTCTATTTTGAAATTTGAACCCCTGCTAGGACCCAAGTATTAGTCTGGGGGTCACGGTATGTACACTATTTGAGGATGCTGCGCGTCGATTGAGGATGATTTTTTCGGGGATGTCAATTTCAACTGCTGCCATCCTAAACAGGCAATATTTATATAAATAGTGCCTGTTTGGAAGGGTACCAGTTGAAATTGACACCCCGAGAAAACCATTGTCAACCGACGCGAAGCGGAGGTTGACAATGGTTTTCGAGGGATGTCAATTTCAACTGGTACCCTCCCAAACAGGCACTATTTATTTTATTATACTGAATATCTTAATTTTATAGCAAATTTTACTGCTTTTATATAGAAAAGACGTGAGTTCTACGGCGAACCGTACGCGCATAATTTACGCGCATGTAACATTTTGTTCTATCGGCCCGTTGCCAAGTGTGTTGCTAACGCTGAGATTATGAGAACGGATTGTCAACTTCGTCTAAACCTATCAGATTTCAGTATTTAACATGAAAGTATAATAATATAATGGCGACTTGTCAGATATTTCTTTAACTTCTAAGATCTTTATGTTGACTTATCAGAAATTAATCACAGTGACTATAAAAACTGAATGTGTTGTTGTCAATGTGTGTTCGTGCCACTAAGTATCAATTACTTGTCATCATATTTGACAAGTCGAAATAAAGATCTAACAAGTTTACATAATTATCTGACAATTGACATTAAGATCTGACAGGTTAACATAATTATCTGACAAGTCAACATAAAGATCTTACAAGTTTACATAATTATGTGACAAGATGGCATGAAGTTCTAACAGGTTAACATAATTATCTGATAAATAGAAATTACATTCTGACAAGTTAACATAATTATCAGACAAAATAATCTCCAAAATAGCCATTGGTTGGAAGAAAATTGTTATTCATATTATGAGTCTACTTGTCAGAAAATGATGTTGACATGAAAGATTGTATTTCGACTTAACAGATAATTATGTTTATTTGTCATATAATGATGTTGATTTAAATGATGATAAAGTCGACTTGTCAGAAATTAATATGCCAACTGAATGCCTAGCACAGATTGGGCGTGGGAAAGTCTAAGTGTTAATTTTTTTAACACCTGAAAAAAATTATTATTCATATTATAAGTCTACTTGTCAGAAAATGATGTTGACTTGTCAGATGGTATTTCGCCTTGTCAGATAATTATGTTTACTTGTCAAATAATGATGTTGGTTTAAATGATGATTAAGGAAGGAGTCTTTTCACGTTTTTGGTTGTTTTTAGCCGCGAATGGGTCTCCATACATATTGAAGTCGTAAAATAACAATTATTTTAACTCTATTATTTGAGAAGTCATTATATGATATTCACTCCAAGTAACAATAATCTACTTGTTTTTAAGTAAAATCGTATTTAACTATCGAGATTCAGTAAACTTTTACGACATTGCGTAACTAAATTGTCGGGCGTCAAACGTATACAAAGTATGGAACGATTTAGGAAAAAGGGTCGTTTTGCGTCAAGATTACAAATTAAACGAAGTGAAATCCTTCGACAATCTCAGATAATACGCTGGGATGGTAAACAGCACGACGAGTCGGTAAATTTCACAAGTGCGCATTGTTTTCAGACGGATAATGATCAAGATGACGAATTTACTGAAATACCACCGGACGACATCCTCTCAGAGCCCAAGGTAGTTTATAGTGAAAATGTAAGTTCCATTTAGTGATATAAATAGACATATTCAGAGTTATATGTAAAAGTTAATTTTAAACAAATAGCAGGTTCTATATTGATAAAACTCTATAACGTCTGCTGCAGTTTGTCAACTTTGTGTACTGTGACGTGAACGGGGTTTGGCAGACGATTCTGCAGTCGTAATGACAAATACCTGTTGTTTCTTTTAAAGTGAAAAAAAAAACAATTTGAAAGAAAATAAACAAACTAAATTTAAGAAAAGTATGAATTGATGGCTTTGCTTTCGAATCAGATTGTCTAAACAGTCCCTGCATAAGTGTCACTAATGATGCCGGAGAAAAACTACGGCAGCCCGTTCGCTGTAAAAATTATGCGAATTTATTTCTCTCTAACAGGGTGCATACTTTTAAAACAATATATTTGTTTTTCTATCATTTCTATTATTTATATCATTTTTCAAATCATTTATCCCGTTTTTTTTTCTGATGGTACAAAAACGTATTTTATTAAATTATTTTATCAATATTCATAATAATTAAATAACTGCAGGTACCTCTTTAATAAGACAAAAGGAATCTTTTGAAATCAAATTAATCCAGTGTATCATTATTCCTTATACATTGTATATTTGATTTGTACCTCTCTCTCTCTCCTCTCTCTCTCTCTCTATTAATGATTTTAATGGAATTATTTGGGATAAGTGATGGAGTGCCCAAGACTTAAAACTGATTGGAGATGTGGGCGAATGATAGTGAAACTGGGAGTTCTAGCAGATGCTTTGTCCCCGTTCAAGAAATGTGGTATGCCACTGCAACTGTCACATTGTACAGGCATCAAAACACATGGTTTCTCAGCAATGCTGAAGATACCCTGTACAAATACAGTATGCAGATATTTGAATACCGTACCAACAGGGAAAATACATGAAGATCATGTTTGGGATGTAAACAGAAAGTTGGCTGCTGGTGATTTAAAAATAAATATTTAATATGTGTAATGAGGGTTTTTTTTAAATTTCTCTCAGAAACAAAAAGTCAACTTCAATTACAATCAGTGCGGATGGCGCGTGGCAAAAGAGAGGAAGCGGTCGTGTCTATGACAGTTTAACTGGTAAATGTGAAATATATTTCTACTTTAATTGATAATGTTTCCTAAAATTCTTCAAAGCTGCATCTTTTTTCATCATCATGTAAGAAATCATGCAAGGAACAAATTTTGCAGAAAATGTGAAAATGCTACCGAAAGAAATCAGCTTCCCCTCCACATAACTGCAAAAGGAATTGGACAGGTATTTTCGATTCATTATATAGTGCTTTTTTCTTAAGTATTTTAATAGCTCAGATGCAGATGTAGATTTTTTTTTACCAGGGAAGGGGGGATCAAAGTTTTCACACTGATATTATAACAGACAACTCATTTTCCTTATAAATTGTTATATTGTATTGTTCTCATCTTTGCAAATTCAAGGGGATGTCTGTACCCACCTCCCCGCACACCTTTTAACCCACCCCCTTCTAAATCCGAATATGAGCTCCATATGCTTTAATGCTTCATTCTATCATTTGTAATGCAAAATATGCCTTGCAACAGTTTTGGCCTGATAACAATATATGAACTAATTATACATGTAGATTTGGATTGTCAAATTATGACTCTTTGAAGCTTCATTTTGGTTTAATTACTTTATCAATGCATGTAGTTGTCTGGGCTCTGTGGACAAAAAATATTAGCCTGCATGGCTTAAGACTACATGTAGATCTCCTGCTGGAAATATGATATTCTAACTGTACTTGAGGAGCAACACTGAATTTTCAAGTTGTTTGTTTTTGTGTGTGTGCATATAGGAAGTTCCAAATCAATGGAGCCAGACATGGTAGTAGATCTCATTGGTCAAGTAGTACAGAAAGGATTGCAAATAGAAGGGTTTATTGCAGATGATAATACAACTGTGGTGTCTCGAGTTCATGGCATATGTTCTAATATCCAGAAGATGTCAGACAAAAACCACATCAAAAAAAACATATCAAACTCTCTTTATAATCTTCAAAAAGTGCACAAAAATATGTCTTCCAAAGTAATCAAATACACCCAGAAATGTTTTAATTACATTATCTCCAGAATCAAGGGAATCGAGATGGAATTGAAAAGGGCCTTTCAGCAATATCTCTGCATCCATTTAGCAACCACATTGAATGCAGTGAAGTATGGTATCATCACAAGAGATATCCTACTACATCAAAATATTCCTCTCTTCCTTATGGTAAGCCCTTGAAAGGTGAAGCCCTCCAGGAAGATTTTGAAACTATCTTCAATAAACTGAAGAAGCAAACCAGTAAGTTGGCAAACCTTGGAAGCACACAAGCGAATGAAAATTTTAACAAATCAGTAGCTTCCAAGGTCCCAAAGTCTAGACTCTTTAGCCGGTCCATTTGGGTAGAGAGTAGCTGCCAGTGTTGCCCAGAAGAACATGGGAGAAAGCTTCTTGATGCAGGTATTTATATCTGTGATTATAATTTGGTATTTATGAATAATAAATAAAAAAGTAAACTTCATATATACACGTATATTGATAATAGATAGTCAAGTTAATATACTTTATCTATAACAAAATTTCTATTTTGAAGTTCTATGAAGATAAAGTTTGATGTTTTTTAATAGGTCAATAAACGTCTAGGTCTCTCTCCTGGTACATACACAAGGAGACTTGCTGCTCAGAAAGAGTTAGCCGCTCGGAGGAAGAGAGCACTAGCTGTCACTTCTAAAGCATGGACGAGGAGATTACATCTTCGAGCCAAAAAATCTGTTATTTTCAAACATGTACCCTTCATGCCGAAAAGTTACCCCTTTTGATTTAAGCTCCAAGGGCTAGGTCAAACGTATAACACAAGACACAACAACTATTATGACTTTAGTCATATAACATGTAATTGACCTCTATCTCTCTTTTTCATTCTTCATCAGTGTCTTTCAAAAATAATAAGTCAATCTCGAATCATGCATGTGCATATTTTATTTGAAGAAATCAAACAACAGCATCGAGGGAGACGAGGTAACCAGTGAATTATTGTCCCCAGATAGCACTTGACAACGAAGAAACCCTTGGCACAGCGGTAGAAATTCCTCCACCTATTACAAGACCAACACCTGATCCAGCAGAATTCTCAAAGGAGAATAACCCTTTCATATATTTTGACCTATAATCAACAGGACAAGGTATGTATATGTATGAAATACATGTATTTATCAGAAACGTAATATTAACAGAAATTTTTAAATAAATTATTACTCATCCACTCACTCTCTCTCTCTTTCTCTCATCCCTCTCTCTCTCTCTCTCTCTCTCTCTCTCTCTCTCTCTCTCTCTCTCTCTCTCTCTCTCTGTGCAAATGATATATGTTTAGAATGGTTTGCATTGAGCAGTATAAACAAATTTCACTTTTCCATTCATTTTACTTCACAGCAAGAAACTCTCAAATTACTGAGATAGCAGCGGTTTGTGGCAATGAGAAGTTTTCACAGTATGTGATGCCAAAAGTTCCCATGACATCAAAGGCAGCAGAAGTTACAGGAACAAATGGAAAGATGTACTGCAGCTGTTGATGCTTTGCTATTTTTTTTTACGATGTTTCAATCAAAAGTTGTGTTAATAGGTCTTAATATTAAGTCAATTGATTGTCATTTACTTTTGAATGCCTTAGAATCTTGCTCCAAAACTGATGCTTTTTACACTGTATTGCAGGATTTGTTGACACTAGGCATTTGTTCAAAATTTTTAGTCCAAACTTGAAATCATATTCTCAGAACAGTCTTTTTCAACAATATATTTTTTCAAATTATACTGCTAATGCTGCACTTGAAGATGTTTCGGCTCTTAGAACACTTGTTGAAACTGTTGACATTGATGTGGCTAGTGCCCAGCTTTTATCTTCTGCATTTACATTTTCAAATGCAATAGCAAACATTTGTATTGTTTTCAGATGCATCAAAACTTGCCCTCTTTTGGACATCTAGTTGAAGAGAGGGTTATCAGTAAAAACATGGCTAACTAAATTGCATCCCCAATTTTAAATTTGTACAGCTTGACTACTCCAGAAACCTAAGTGAAGGAGTTCTTAATCTTTTCTCTGAACCAATAGTGAGTAACATAGTACGAGTGACAAAATCACTGAAAGTGATTGCTTCATTAAACAAAAACTTTGCTTCAAATGTTGAAAGTTAAGTGAAGATGCATACTGGTAATCAAATATAGTTATGTGCATTATATATGTGTAACCATAGACATTGAGTTACTGTGGTCTTATATGTAAGTTGATGTAATCAATATGCAATTGCACAAATTGACTTTGAATGATTCAAATTTGTTTTTCAATATTTCAGATTGTAGAAATTGTGATTAAATTGTACCTTTGTACTTTAGAGTTTAATGATTTTTTTACGTACGGTACTAATTATTTACATGCTTATCTCAAATTTCAGTTAAAATTGTCAAATGTAAGAAGAACACTAAGTTTTATTCTTTATTAATGTTATAAAATAGGCTTTATGACTTTAAATATGTATGATAGTATCACTGAGCCAGAGAAAGTTTACACCTTCTAATTTTTGTATTAATTTTTAATTTCATGTTCATAAATCTAGTAAATACATATGCATAATCAGCAAAATTCAGAAAAAAGTTACAGATAATTTGATGTAACACTAGTCTTTTAATGTCTGAATATGAAATGCTTTCAACTAATGGTACAATGATTGTAATTCGTTTTAGATGTTGTTGGATTGAAGTAAATTCGGACGGAATATGTAATTGTATATTTCTTTTCCACGTGCTATTGCACTTTTCTCAAATAACTATTATAATCATTACTTTATGTGTTGTAGACATGTCAACAGGTTGACATTTCATAAGGTTTATAGTAATATAGTAAATGTTGTTGATAACATTTATGTATTTTGGTAAAAAGTGTTCGATTTTCTTTATTAAAAAAGGAGGAAATTCGGATTGAAGATCATTAGTATTTACAAGGACCAGGAGGAATAGAACATGACTTATATGACTGTGCGTGACTATAACTGAAAAAAAAACCTCCAACAAAGGTTTCCATTCAAGGGATGTTCAAAACATCAATGTTTTGCAAAAGCGTGGTCAATTTTCTGTATAAAAAAGGAAATTCGGATTAAAAATACTCTGTTATCAAATGGTCAGTTTTATTTTCCTTTTGCTATAGCATTTGTCTCATATAACTCTTTAGAAATATTACGAAAAAAAAAGAAATGCTTGTTATAGCATGATAAAAATAAAAGATGTTGACATTGACATTTTGCGAAATTAGCTGGATTTTCTGTATAAAGATAGAGGAAATTCGGGTTAAAGATCCTCCTTATTAAAGGTTAATTTTCTTTTCTTTTTTTATTTGGCATAACACTAGGTTCATATGACTAGGCAAATGTGAAACTGAGAAAAGAAATTTTCAATTCAGGTTGACAATTAGAGAGATGTTGAAAATCTTGATGTTTTGCAAAGGTCAATTTTTTGTGTAAAGATTGAGGAAATTAGGGTTAAAATATTCCTTTTATTGCTTTTGTCTCATATTATTCTACGGAACTATAACTAAGAAAAGAAAATCTTGTTATAGTATGACAATAATAAAAGATGTTCAAAACATAATTATATTGCGAAATTGAGTTGTATTTTTTGGTAAAACGGATTAAAATATTTTTGAAAATTTGTAATACAATTACTCTCCCCCCCCCCCCGCCACACACACACACACACACACACACACACACACTTTTTAAAAATATTTTGACCTTATATTTTTAGATCGCTAGTAAGTTTGGAAATTTTTTGCCTTAGGATTTTTCTGGTGTATCGAAGTCTAAGTAAAATGGTTATTGATCGAAAATTATCTTTTATTTTAAGATGCTGAGTTTGAGTGACCTTGGCACCCATATAAGGTGGTGGATTTTTTTTAAATTTTCAATTTTCAAAGAGAGTCTACGAAAATGCATATGTACGAATTTTCATTGAATTCTTAATATTTGAAGTATGACAAGACTCCTTCCTTAAGTCGACTTGTCAGAAATTAATATGCCAACTGAAAGTCACAGATTGGGCGTGGGGAAGTTTAAGTGTTGATTTTTTTTAAACACCTGACTACAAAAGAAAGTAAAAGCTTTCTTAGAATAAAAGTTAATTAAGACACAAACTTTGATTTATTCCAATTAACTAGGTAGAGATATGAAGATTTTAGGAAAAGCTGGCTTGTATAAAAACCACCCCGTAACACTGCAGTTTAAAGTGGCATTTTCACGATTTCGGTCAAAAAAATATTTTTCCGATTTTAATGTTTACAATACTTCAGTAAAGCTTTTCTTAATATTAGGCAACCAAAATTTGAGTGTCATTCGTTCAGTTATAAGCGAGTTATAGAGCTTGCAATGCTTTGCTATGTTATCAAACATTTTGAATGTTGTAGTGAAAATTCTAATTTTAGACCTAAAATGAATGTGTTAAACGTTAGGAACTGTTTATTTATGCTTAAACTGAATAAGAAGATAGATAAATAAGATTGAGAAAGATTTTTACTGGTATATTTAACCTATGTAAACAAAAACAGGACACGAGCCTTGTTAACATGACAAAGAATTTTGAGCCCTGTATCTTGCGTATAACTCAACGACTGACTCTCTAATTTCATTTGATCATTAGAAATGCATTCCTAAAGCAATTTAAATAATAAAAACAGAAAAATAGAATTTGACCAAAATCGTGACCATGCCGTTTTAAATATTCTATTACAGTTGTCTTACAGTTTGTGATCACCAAACATTAGTACATGTATATGTAATGGCACTTACTCGTCCATTTGCACATGAAGCATCAACACTAAATTCCTTGTGATTATCAATCCTGCTTTGATTTTTTACTGTTTGTTCGCTTAGTTTTATGTTTTGTTTGGGTTTTTTTTT
The DNA here is from genome assembly GCA_020458035.1 of Magallana ariakensis. Lineage (NCBI taxonomy): Eukaryota > Metazoa > Mollusca > Bivalvia > Ostreida > Ostreidae > Magallana > Magallana ariakensis. Next base: position 68,676,216 of record CM035811.1, read on the forward strand.
AATGACTTCGATAGTCAGCTATAAATAATCACCCTGTAATTCGATTTTGTGCGGAGATTTTTTTAATGTTATCCAGTTGTTGTTTTTTTAATAAGTGGTGATATGTAATTAAGTAAATTTAGATGGAAAAGAGATATTTGTTTGGAAATCAGTTAGAAGACTCTACCTCTAAAAGTATCTACCAGCCAGCTGCTGAATGTCGAACCTACGTATAATCCCGTGATTTGTATGGCACATATTAAAGCGAAATAATGTTTTCTTCAACAGCGTTCTTTTCCATTTAAAATCAATTTAGTTTAAGAGAAATATGCTTTTTACAAAATATTATAGTTATGAATATCGATGTGTATACTAGTATGCAAAAAAAATATGTAGCCTTTATATACGTCAATCCAATTGTGTGTCGCTCTAATCAACCATTATGGACAAAATCTTACTTCCACTTCATTAACATTTGGCTGTATAGGCGCAACTGTTGCTTTGATATTTCACAAAACATCATCAACAGCTGCAGACATAACGTGCACATACTTAACATGCACATACTAAGGGATATTGACTCTATGTGTTTCAGCCTTATGATGTGAAATACTGTGCGTCAGTAGTTTTCACAAACTTTCCAAGGCTGATCATATAACATACGTAAGTTACTTTGTTAAAAATTATGAATGCATATATAAATTTTGTGTAAATGAGAAACTTTATAAGAGATTGCAAAATAAACAAAATCAAATAGATATTATAATTTATTATTATTATTATTATTATTATTGTTATGAACATTTTTCAAAAACTGTCATCCACTGAAAATGAAAAAATGAAACCTGCTCAAAATCACGTCTTTCTCATTTAATAATGAAATAAAAGTATTCGCGATAAATACATGGAGTGATCATATTACTTCAAACAATTATTTTTTTATATATCAAACAACACAACTCTGGATATTTACAAATGTATCGAGTTTTTAAACACGTGGAATTGATTTTTTATATAAGTAAATTTTTACAATTATATATGGTTTTTTTGACAGACTTCTTTAAAGCTACTCATTCTTGCAGTCGGAGACGATGTCGACCAGAACGGTTCTTCGTTTAATCTCTCTGTCCGTCTTCCTCTTCCTGTGCTATCTGTCATGTTGTGTTGAAAAAACTGAAGGTAAAATTAGAAACAAAATATCCGTTTAAAAAATTCGAACTAAGTATACGGCATTTTTTATTTAACTGTAAAATACCTAACATTGATTTTTTATTTTAGGTTCATACGTAAGTATGTTAGGAATTATCACTTTTTTCCCATAAAAAGTCTAAATGTTTGGGGGGTTTTTTTGGGGGGGGGGGATTTTTTTAAAATTGTACGTGTTAAAAATTCTTACATGTATAAGATACTACTAGAGTAAGCGAACTAATTGTTCACTTGATTATCCATCACAACTGTATCCTGCAACATCATTAGTCTAAAGCTCATTTGATGTGGGTGTACAGACGTCAGAGACGCGTACACGCTGGAATACGTTCGAGACGCGTTGGCAGATGTATCAGACGCACGGTTAACAATCCCCACGTGACCCAGCGTCCGTGGCGGACCAGACGTAAGGTTTATAAGCGAGTGACGGTTAAGGTCGCTAGACAACAAAGGAAAAACAGACAGACCTCATCGTCCTCATCAAGACGTGTGGTGTACTCCAGACGATATGGTCACAGGTGAGAGAGAGAGAGAGAGAGAGAGAGAGAGAGAGAGAGAGAGAGAGAGAGAGAGAGAGAGAGAGAGAGAGAGAGACGGGATGAGAATTTATAGAAGAAAAAAAGAGAGAGAGAGATTAAGTAGGGGTAGAGGAACTGAGGAAAAGAATAAAAATGAAGAAAGCAATATGAATTTTGGCTAATATAAATTTAGAGCAATACAACAGAAGGAGAGCGAAAAGGACTGAATACTGTGGTGATATGTTATTATTATCCGTAGAAATCAATATTTCAGAATTAAGAGAAAATCAAAGTTTTAAGGATATGTAAATTCGTGGCTAATATCTCATCAATGCTATATGCCATTAAATCTTGCGTTTCAATGAACAGTTTATTCCCTGGATTAACATAAAAAACAAAATCTACGATAACCGAAATTTAATACATACTAGTATTGATGAAACCTTAGTACATATCATGTTACCAAGTCTACTGTAAATGCTGATTCCTGTAGAGTGTACTATAGCCGTGCTGTCCAGCCGTTCCCGGGGAGTGCCTTGACCCACAGAACCGTCAACACTGGACTTATACTACCCCCTATATACCTGCCCCCTATCCTCCCCGATGGGTGCGGAGGGCGGTGCGGACGGAACGCTGTCTGTCTTGGGGGACATACTTGCGTGTGTCTTCCTACCTTCAGGGGAAACCCCTTGACCGTCTGTCATCCAGGTGTGTAACAGTTGTTTATCTTTATTACTAGTACTACCACAGTTCATATTCAAAATCTTAAACGAAGGAAAAAAAAACCTCGAAAAAAAATCATATCCGTAAACTTCGAAGAGTTTTTACGACAGTCTAGGTCAATCTAGCGACTGTACTGATTCAATCATGGTTATTTTTTAGATTAAATGTGGTATTGCATTTTTATTTTTTAACGATGTTTATTGATTTTAATAACTGTTGATTGTTTATATCTTGATTACTAAAGGAGGAGGACCGTGTGGAAACAGATGTGGGATCCGAGCTCGCTGTCTCACCGGAACAGGACAATGTGTCTGCAATCCGGGATATTACGGAAACCCATTGGTAGCCTGTTTCCCAGGTACTAACGTTAACCCGGAATTGCTGCAATTTAAATCTTTTAAAACATAGCTTTGTAAAGGTAGATTTGAAATAAATTTAAAAAAAAAACATGGGAAAAAAAACATTTTGGAAGTCGGTAAGCAAAAGTGCCGAATTCATGTGGTGTTGCATTATGGGTTTTTTAAAGTTTGTATTTTATTTTTCTCATTAAAAGTTTGTCTTGCTTCACCCCCAGGGTACCGGTGCCGGCGAGGCTGTGGTGTCAATGCTGTTTGTGACAGAAGGCAAGGTCTGTGTAAATGTCGGCCAGGTTACATCGGTAACCCTCACTACCAGTGTGTGTCCCGTAAGTTAGCGTCTCCTTCACTCAATACATGTACATGTATATCTTTCCTCTCCTTTCTCTCTTTTTATCTCTATAGTACTTCCTGATGTATCTTAAAACGTCCTATATTCTCATTCTTTCTCTCTCTCTCTCTCTCTCTCTCTCTCTCTCTCTCTCTCTCTCTCTCTCTCTAAATTCATAATGTGTCTCTATGTCTCTCTATCTTTCTTTCTCTATATTTCACTCGTACTCCCCCTTTCAATCTCTCTCTCTCTCTCTCTCTCTCTCTCTCTCTCTCTCTCTCTCTCTCTCTCTCTCTCTCTCTCTCTCTTTGCAACGATATGAATTGTTTATGAATTTTATATAAAAAAGGGCAATAGTTGCTTTATATCTCAGAACCTGGAATTGTAAAGTGAACGGCGTTTGTTCGTTCCTACGACTCGCATCTTCAAACTATTTTGATTAAACATTAATTAACCATTATCAATGTATATATTATCATAACAGTCTGTATGGTCTGAAGGCATATTAGGTGTAATGGTCAATTCGTATCATAAGAAGAACAACGTCAAGCAAATAATTTGCAATTATTGTTTCTTCATGCAGTTGCTGGTTGTCGGGGTGGATGTGGCCCAAATGCTGTATGTAACAGGAAACTTCACGCATGCGTATGTGTCAAAGGGACCGGACCCAATCCAGTGATAGGATGTAAACCACGTGGGTAGTTTTTAATTCTTATAAAATAAGTTTTTAGCTACACAAGGTAACATTTCATTTTCGAACATATTCCTTATAAGCGTAAAATGCTGTTATTACAATTATAAAACTATATTTTTCATATCTACTATTTTGGGTTTTTTTTTCTGTTAAGTCAATCAACCGACCTAAATTAAGCTACGCTGTGTTTAATTATGACGTCATGTGGCATACGAATACACATTGTAATATTAGAAATAAATTACAGAAGTGATATCCATTGCTTATTGTCTTTAACATGTGATAAAAAATTAAACAAACACATTTTTCATCAATATTTGGATCCACCCATAGGAAATGGCTGTAAAAGACATTGCGGGAAAAATGCCTATTGCGACAAGAGGACATTTAAATGTCAATGCTATCGGGGTTTCCATGGCAATCCACACAGTGCTTGCAATTCTCGTAGGTCTAAACGAAATATGTAAAAGTGAGAAAGGAATTTCATTTTGTTTCAAGATTGCTAAAAAGAGTAGATTCTGTTTATATTAACTTTGATAATTAATGGGACAACTTTCTAAAAAAAAATTTGCTTAGTTTGTTATGTTAGTGTGACCAATCATATTTATTTATTTATTTATTTATTTATTTATTTATTTATTTATTTATTTATTTATTTATTTATTTTATTTAAGTGCCATGCGAAGGGCGATGCGGCAGGAATGGTTTATGTAAGAACGGCGCATGCGTCTGTACCACCGGATATGCTGGTGATCCGTACACAAGATGTTCCTATGTACAGTGATACATGTATTATTTGGATTTAAGTATTTAACCCGAATGAAATTAAAATACATTTTCCACAGAATTAAAAGTTATGCATAAAAGTGTGCTTGTCATTTACACATTACATTTTATTTAAGTACTTTCATACAAACATAAACCATATAAATGTATGCATCATGAGATTCCTCAGAGGAATAACTGATACATTAAAACATCAGTAAATGAAATTAAAAAAAAAAAAATGAAATATGCGCAATTTGTTAGAACACTGTTTTACTTACTCTAGGAGGAGCATCGTGATGCAAATTGATCAATTTTTAATTTGAAATAGAATATTATAATTTGATTTGGACAAAATTAAATGCAGAAAGGGGGGTGGGGCTATTCACGTATAAAAATATTCTAAGAAAATTTTAAGAATCAATGTTTGAACCTAGACTGGCCAATATGTGTACTCACTGGCCCAAAGCATAATAATTTGTCGAACTTTGGTACAAGCAATAAATAAAACTTTTTTTTTCATGTTTTCTCCCTACGATTTTAAGCATGCGTACTTTCAGCAAACAAAGCAAGCATTGTTGTTAAGATTTTTTTAACCCAAACATTCAAGTCAATAGGATTTGTTTTTATTTTATCTTTAAACACCTTGTCTTATAAAAGATACCAAGAAGGTATCTCATCGGAAAATATGTATATTTAATTGTTGATGGTTTTTACAGTAAATGTTCGTGTTCGCTACTTCTCAGGAAAACAGACATCCTTGAATGTCAGCTTGAAAGCATTTTCCATCCCTTTTTACGGTATATCCTTTTGCTGAGCAATGTACTGTAATGTCTATTAGTAAACAGTTATACAGCTCATAGACGTACATACAAGACAATTGATATAAGCATATGAATATAAACAGGTTTGTTGAAGAGAAAGCAAGATGACACAAGAAGTTTTCTGATAACCAATGCATTCTTAATAAATATACCTCAATTGTACAATTCTTCTACATTTTGTTATGGGAATAGTTAAATCAATTTAAAGACAGGGGGAATAATATATTGTAATTCACAGGGACTACTTCCCTTCTCTGGTTGTCATCTTGTATTTCAGTTACGATTTGTCTTTATCTTTATATGAAAATGTTATTGATTTGGACAAACTAAGGAGTGGTTCTGTCATCTGTATTAAAATTGTTTACATTGTAATTTATCTGTATTTGCTGTACACTAGGTACCACAAACATGTCTTTTTTTCCAACCACCAATTAAAACTGTTTTCATTCAGAGTATTTCTTAGTTAAGTCATGATTGTTCTTTATAAAATAGTTGTTACGATTCTTACACAATTACATTGGTCGGGGATTGATTTTAGTCGTTTTTAAAACGAAAAAAAATACAGGATTTTTTTAATACACCGCTATCCCTGCAATGTCCTTGTATGTAAACTTTACATTTTTTCTCTTTATTCTTGATTTCTTTTGTCAAACGAATTATACATGTACATGCTGAATGAATTACATTTAATCTCCTTTCTGTAATATTGGTTACTCAATTTGCATATAAACGTTCAAAGGTATAACAACCCAAGTGCCTTGGAAACATCGATTAATATGATATGCTAATCTAAGACATTGCAATAACTACTTGAATGTTTTAATTCATGAATGAATTGATTAAATAAACTCTATTAACAGGCTCGGGGGTCAACAAATTAACCATCAGATCTGCCTTGAAGGGACTTGGAGACGATTGAGCTCAAAGTTTTCAATTTTTTTTTTATTTTTAATGTCTAGAATGGTCAATATGAATGTTTTCAAAGCTTTTTCAAAATTTGAACGTCAAATATCGAGTTGCATGTACAAGAGAGTTACAGAAGTTAGAATTTTTAGTTTTGTAAACAAAGCTCGAGTCCTGTTATTGTTTACATATGTATTGTATTGGTATAACTTGCAATCTTATGTTGCTTTTTGTTGTTGATAAAATTATTGATGCACACATTGAATCAGTTTATCTTGTTTGTCACAAGCTATTTAGTCAAAGAAACAGTAATTCCTTCCTTTATATTATTTGTAAACAAAATAAAGACTCGAGCTTTGTTTACATTACACCGGCTTCTTTCCTCTGTATCTCGCATGTAACTTGATTTCTAACATTTCAATATTGGTGGATTATTCAAAAAACACAAGTAAACCAATTTATACATATAAATTAAAAATAAAATTTTTCATCTTAAATCGTGTCTAGGTCCCTTTAAACATTGACATATTATATTTTTTGCTGTAAGATAACATTAAGTATAGAAAAACAATCCAAATGTTGAAGCTTTAAAATTCGATCATTCTCCTATACATTGTATTTTTATATATAGCTCTTCTTCTTAAGCAGATAAAATTAGTATAACAATGGCCACAGCCATCGAGCCCTCTTACGTCTTTATGCATATAAATGCTACTTAATACCACCACTGTCTTTCCTCATTTAATAACTGCAAGTAAACAAAGACGTTTTAAAGCCGATTTTCTTTATTGACATTTTATTTTTACATATTCAGCAATGGACTTGTTTAATTAGTCCTCCAGGCTGCTACGATTGCTGCTTCCTCCGTCCAGATCTTCTGTGGCCCTCCTGTACCTCTTCCTATATTTCCTCTTCTTATTCCCGCTGCTGTTGGATCCGCTCCCTTTGCCCTTCCTGCCACTGCTGCTGCCGCTAGATCCGCCTCCGCGTCCTCCATGGTGGTGGTGAATTACAACAACACGTGATGGCTGGATGTGTCTATAGATAATCGAATTGTCCTGCAAAATAGGTTAGGTATGGCATACAGGAGGGAACAGTCCAGCGTATCAGTGTATTAGAGAGAGATATGTAAGTGCATACTTTTATTAATATTACATGTAGACTCATAAGTTGACAATCATGCCATGACAGTAATGCTTTTTGATTGCATCATTTTATTTTTGGCAAGATACATGTTAAAGAAGTCAACCTTCCACCTTGCAAAAGAATAACTACTCCCACATGGTTCAAACAAGAATTTAGAGATGTTAATAGTTTTAGAGTTATTAATGAAACACTGAATTCTGTTGTTCAGTTGAACAATGTATGAATGATTTGGTATGGAAATAGAACATATATACAATGCTTTATTCTATACACGCAACACTAACATCCAAATAAACCTCCAACCGACCATTCTATTTATATTGATTCAAGTAGTCCAACTATAGCCAATTTCTGTTGCTTGCTGCTTTCTCTCTCCCAGCTTTCCATATAACGGCGAAATGATTGGCTAAGCCTTAAAACAGGCGAGATATAAATTGTGCACGATTTCTAATTGTAAAATATCAAAATGGCATTGTGAATGATAATGAAACGAAACATAGTGTAAAGAAAAGATACTCACAGGCCTAGGTCCATAGTCTGAATAAAAAAACAATAGAGAGTAAACATATCATGTTGGATGTAGAATCAAACGTTTCACGTGTAAAATATTTGGGATAAAGTTATAAAAAAAAAATTAAAGACAAGAGGTATTATTTTTACAAATGAAATTAGCTAGAGGAAAAATTGCACAATTATCTGAAACAAACTAATTTGTAGTTATGTTGAAGATTTGATTTTTAATGCTGTCATGCACCTCACACACAGCCATTATAGACGCCTTTTATTAAATAAGAAGAAGCATTTTGAAATTTTAGCAAATCAGATTGCATAGAAACGGATTTTACTTTAACGACTCTGAATTTAGAAACATAAGCCCATACGACCAAATCCTTTGAAATTTTCTTGAATAAATCAGATTCATATATATTGTTCTCTTATTATAATGACCCTTTATTTGAAAAAAAACCATAATCCTAAATCCTATTATTAAACAAATTATTACAAATATTTAAACTCACTTCCGGCCTGAACCAGAACCAACGACAAACAAAGAATGGCGGCGATGATCCTTAGATGCATAGCTTCGTTCAGAATACGTCTATTGGTACACTTCGGCCAGCCGCTGTATTTTATAGCATATGAAAAATTAATCCCTCTCGGCTAACAGCCAACAAACATGCAGATTTTTCGATAATATTGTGTTATGTTAATATTAACATTCACTAAGCCAAAAAGAACATCATCTTTTAACACCTATTTAACCGGTCATGAGTATGTCCATGGTTTAAAATGCAATCTTGTAAAGCTCGAAAAGGCTTTAAGCATCGATTTCTTCAATAACATATTTTCTTCTGATTATACTTAATAGCTCTCGGTTTTTTATTCGCATCTGTTGATTTGTTCATTGTTGTGTCGGTCATTTGTTATGCAAGCAGATTTTAGAATAACAAATGTCAATGAGTAGAATTTTTAAAGTTCAGGAATCTATTAATAAACTAAAAGATATAAATTTTTATATTTGATGTGAACATTTTAGATTTGTTCCGAATGCCTGTATGTGAAATCACTTTGCACTTTTTTTTATCTTTATATCCCTCCCTATGGAAACATTTTGAACTATCATTTACACTAGTGAAAAGTACAACTGCAGTAAACTTATAAAGCTAATTGCAGATGAAATTAGATAATCAACCCCATTCGACTTAATAATAAGCACAAACGAATAGCGACATAACATACATTCCTATATAAATATTTGTACACAGTCGCATGAATGAATGAATTGACGGAAATAATATTGAACTTATTCACCCACGAATAAACATATCTGTATTTTAACTTTATATATCATATTATAAATGGTATGTCCCTTGAAAAATATATTCAATTTTTTTTAATCAAACATCTATATTTGATGAAGAGGCAGTGTCTCGTACATTTGTTTAATATCATTATCCCTTTTTTCTCAAAAGAAATACTCCAGAAAAAAATGTATTTCGTCAAAGTTTAAATTATAAAGATCAGAATAATAAAGGTATCGTAACAAAAAAATTACAAGAAAAGGGATAAAATAACGCGAATCAAAGAAAAAATTTTATTTAATATTAAGATTTGTACGTCTTAAAATTGTTTACTTTCCTGTGTTATGTCTGAAATTGAAGATACTATTCTGATAGCGGTCAGGGAGTCACATAAACAATCAACCCCTAGCTGAAGCCCATACAGCTTAACATAAAAAGTCACTTTTAAACTTAATTTAAACAAAAAAAAATATAGATCATGCAACCAGCGGCAAAACACGTTTCATGGGTGAATTGCCCAACCCTGGACCTGGTTTTCTACGTTGACACGGAACGCAGGTCTGTCACCAGCGAGATACATAGCTTGATATCCCTGGTCAATAGTACCTAGCCCTAACTTTACCCTAAATGTCCAGCTGACTTTGCATCCTGTAATTGGTTCAAATTTCGGTTCTAAGAACTTTAGACACAGCTGTTTGTAGATATGTCAAACCGTTTGCATTTTCCACACTCGACTTAAATTTTCATTTTTCAGTTTTAACAACTGTTGTTCTCGTATAAGCGCTACATTCCAATGCAAGTACATTTAAGCTTAGACATATCTGTATCATTTTTCAGACACTCTCGAATTTCACATAATTATAGATTTGGCATTGGTCTGGGCTTCTATCATAGTTTAATTACTCCAGGAGGTTTGCATTAGTTCATGTTGATTATGAGTCCGTGTTCTTAAGATTGAGACGACTGGTCAGCATCTTGTGCTGATGTCTCTTTGTTCGAACTATCTTGCGAATTTATAGCAGTGACGATCTCAGAGCAAACCTGCTCGTTCCCACATTGATCCCATTCAGCGCGTAAACATCTGCGTCGCGGTCTACGCGACAACGCATCCGCATTGCCATGCGAAACTCCTTTGCGGTGTTCGATACGAAATTCATAAGTAAGTTGTGCATTATTCCGCTGAGAACGAAAAGGAGTCTTGCTAGCATAAGCAATGACTCTCGTTCCTCGCCATCTTGCGAGCAGACGATGTCGATTCCAAAATTACTCGCTTCTGTGTTTAGCACAAATTGACCGAAACGTGTAGGATAAGACAAAATGGGTGCAGAAATTAAACCTTCTTTTAGTTTTTGGAATGCTTTTTGCATTCATCGGTCGATGAAAACGTTCTGTTTTTCTGAGTGTGTTGCGTAAATGGAAAGGCTATTGTAGAACGGTTTTGAATAAATTTTATATAGTATGACGCAAGACCCAGATATGATATCTTCAAGAACTAAATATTCTTTATTAATACATATTTCTTACCACAGACATCGATTAGCTTCAAATTCGATCACGTGACACAATTTAAAACTAATGCCCAAAACAAGTCGGTTTGTTTACATGTGCGATTTCCGGATGAGTTTAAATAACTTGTAATTGGATAGGTGTTGACTTTTGATGTGTGGAACCTCTCGTATGATGAAATTTCGAATAGCTCTTATTATTTCCCTTATCATAATCGAAAAGTAAAACATCTTTTTTGAGTCACCGTGCCTCTTTAAACTTACCCGACTGGTTAGGCATTTAAATACCTGTGCAGGTGTAGTCAGGGGGGCGTAGCAGGCACCTGATTATGCGTGCTGTCCTTTTTAGAGCATTCATGAATTCAGCTTAAAGTGCAAGCATTATTCCAACCAAGTTCTTCCCACTTCTGAGGAAAGAGAGTTTTATTTTTGTTTGCTATTCCTAATTTTCAGTGGCTGGTTTTCGTGGCAGATGTGGCTGTATGTAACATGAAACTTCACGCATGCGTGTGTGTCAAAGAAACAGGACCCAATCCAGTGTTAGGATGTTAACCACGAGCGTTTTTTAATTCTGATATTAGATATTTATGCTAACGTTTTTTCTATTCAGGGTCATTTTAATAAAATCTTTTTTTTTCTTTATCTGATTTATTTAAGAAAAACCCAAAGGATTTAGTTGTAGATTAAATAAACAAAAACATATACCGATTTATTTCATATCTGTAGTAACTGGATTTAACGATATCCGATCCTCAGCAATGTTCGATAACTCTAAATTATCCGGAATATTTTTATTCGTACCATAAACCCGCTTTTAAATTTTATTAGTCTTGAAGTGTTAATATTACACCATTCAACGAACTGCTTGGCCTAATGAATACGCGGAGACCTGCATGTATTATCTAGAGATATACAGGTGCGAGCCACCGATGTTCCGGTACAATCGGTTTTTTTTTCTATTTTGATCTCAACTTGTATACGTTATTTACTGCATTATATTTATCGTGGCAAAAATCTAATAACTTCGTAAAATGCATAGATACCGTCAATTTTTTTTTTATTTCATTTATAAAGTTAAAAGGATAAATAACATTTTTATGATGAAAAAAATTATTTGAGGCTGAGGATCGGAGAACCTTAATTCTAGACCTTTATAATTACTGTGTGTGACGTGCATAGCAGTATATCATTTATACAAAGACATAAATTACATTCCTTTATATTTTTTTTTCATACACAGTCGTACGAATACGGCGGCGTTGATGGGCCAGGTGAAAAAATAATAATTCTTATTTGTTCGGACGAATAAGTTATTTGTTCGGACGAATTAGCTATTTGTTCGGACGAATTATGATTTGTTCGGACGAATTACATTGTAGCTATTTGGTCGGACGAATAAGTTATTTGTTCGGACGATTTAGGATTTGTTCGGACAAATTAGCTATTTGTTCGGACGAATAAGTTATATTTATATAAAACAGCATTTTTGATGAGCAATTTATAAGACTATCTCATATGGCAATGATATAGATGATGAAGGGGGAGAGGGTCTGTGATCAAGCCACCCCTTTCCTAGAATGTCGTTTTTCCTTCAAATGATAACACCTCAATGTTATACATGTTACTGATATTTCAAGGGTGTTGGAACAGGGGCGGCAGAGGCGGCCGCCGCCCAAATAATTTTGACAAAAATGAAAAATGACGATAACAAACCGTCAACCATCTCAAAAACCCATAAAACGAAATACAAATTCAAAGCAGAGCAACACGGAGCTCCAAGATAGAGGTAGGATCAGGTGCCTAGGAGGAGTGAGCATCCTCTGCTGACCGGTCACACCCGCCGTGTCCTCTTTGTCGTAATCGGGAAAATAAAAACCGCAAAAGTCCGTAGACAATTAGGTAATTAATTATGGTATAACAATTAGTATGAAAAACGTCAGTCAGCATGCGACTCAGTGGAATATTGTATTTGCTGACAAGGTCGTCGTATCGACCATAGAACTTACGAAAAGATGACTTTAAACGAAACTGTTGATAGTCCTGTTTTATCAACTTGTTTGTCAGTAGCTTGCCTCGTCTTAGAAACTGTTCATACGAAGAGCATGCCCTTGCGTATCGAATTAACTGAGAAACAAAAACACCATATGCAGGTGATGAAGGTAAATTGCTACATAAGTAGGGAAAGTTCACTATAGAAAAATTGAAGTCATCACGTTTATCATAAAGTTTTGTTGTTAGGTTACCATCAATGTCCATTTCCAGTAAAATATCCAAATATGAAACAGATGACGCTGACTCTGTGTAATCTTTTATTTCAAGTTCACTGGGATATATCGAGTCGACGTAAGTATGGAAATAACAATTGTTAATTGATAATACGTCGTCGATATACCTAAATGTTGAGTTGAAGGCCACAGCGAGTGATTTATTTTATAAATTCTGAAAAAAAGACGACTGAATTGAAATTTAAAAATTTAAAAGGAGATCTTTAATAATTGGAGCAGCGATTATAACGGCGATTTATGTTCAATGGAGCGGCGAAGGGTAACTTTATTGTTTACATAGTCAAAAGTTGGGTAAATATACCTGTTTCTGACGTGATTTGACAATCAACAATGAATTAATTAGATAGGTTTGCCATTGAAGAATTATCGTTGTTCAGCTTTGATGATCAATTACAAGTTGTAAGTTAGAAACAACTGATATTATATTATGGGCTATAAAAATATATATGTCACCACCATCCATTTAAGTCTTTGAAGTGCAACAGAGACAAGTAAGTTATATCAAATTTACGCGGACATAATTGGTGCTTATATATATCCACATGTGCGGATCCAGAAAATTTTGTGGGCGGGGGGGGGGGGGGGGTTCTAAGGGATATCTATGTTTATCGAGTGGAGGGGGCCCTAAGCCTAAGAAATTTGAATTTTCCAAGCTCTAGATCCGCGCATGATGCACGTAAACTTCTTTAATATAAATGTGAGTTGCGTTATCTTGATACACATTCTATATCGTCAAAGGTAAGAAACAAAGATTAAGTGTAACTTTGCTTTGTTTATTTTATAAAGCCATCAAAAAAGAGACAATATAATTTATCAAATTCAAGAATAATTTGACACACTTTAGAATAACAACTTACATGTAAATATGCCCCCCCCCCCCAACTTATCGATAAAATTCGCCGCCCCAATATGAAATATCTTTCGATGCCTCTGTATTTATACAATATCTGACATATTTTGCTGCCAGAATATAAGCTCAAGTTTTACAATCGGTCAAAATTTTGCTTTGCATGTCAAGAAGGGGCTTAAATAGCATTATTTGTTATGGCATAGCGCGAAATTATTTTAAGTTACTAAAGAAAACCTGCGTTGCCTAAAATGGGCATCTAGACGGGGGCACTGGCGGTAAACATGTTATCTTTCAAACTCCTCACCCCCCTCCCCAACCGGAAAAACTTCGTGGATCTGCGCATGAGCTTGTAAACTGATTTAGACTTTTCACATCTGCGTAACCATGATAATGAAATCTCTCTCTCTCTCTCTCTCTCTCTCTCTCTCTCTCTCTCTCTCTCTCTCTCTCTCTCTGTTCTAATAATTAACTTATGCAGATGCAGAGCAAATATCTTATGCGTCCGAACAAATAACTACTTCGTCCGAACAAATAACATTTTTCCGAACAAATAGCAAATTCGTCCGAACAAATTCTAATTCGTCCGAACAAATCCTAATTCGTCCGAACAAATCCTAATTCGTCTGAACAAATAGCTCATTTGTCCGAACAAATCCTAATTCGTCCAAACAAATAGTTAATTCGTCCGAACAGATCCTAATTCGTCCGATCAAATAAACTATTTGTCCGAACAAATCCTAATTCGTCCGAACAAATAACTAATTCGTCCGAACAAATAGCTTATTCGTCCGAACAAATACTAATTCGTCCGAACATATAGCTAACTCGTCCGAACAAATAACTTATTCGTCCGAACAAATCCTAATTCGTCCGAACAAATCGTAATTCGCCTGAACAAATAACTTTTTCGTCCTAACAAATAAGAATTATTTATTTTTTCATCTGGCTCTTCCACGCCTTCGTATACGCATGCATGAATTAACGTGAATAATATTGATCACATTCAACACCGGAATAAACATATATGTGTTTAACTTTTGAGTTAGTAGTTATTTTATCTCTTGAAAAATACCTTCAATATTTTGAAAACAAATATATATTTTTGATAAAGATGGAGTGTTTCATGCATTCGTTTGATTTCTTTTTCCTCTTTTTTCGAAAAAAAAAATATTCCAGAAAAAATAAAAGTACATAGTTAATGTCCCAATTATAAGAACATATAAGGTAAAGCTATTCTGACAGAAAGATTACTGGAGAATAGATAAAATAACGCGATTCATAGAAAAAAAATAATTTAGTTTTTATATATTTACTGTTTTAAATTGTTTACATCTCTGTTTATGTTTGAACTTGAAAATACCATCCTGATGGCGGGAAGTGAGTCGGAAGAAAAAACATCTGAACCCCATAAAACTTAATTTTATTATTATTGTTATTTTATATCAAATTTGAAAGTACATGCAACAATTCAAAACAATTCAAAACAAATTACATATATAATGTCTACGTAAACAATAATTTGCATCAAAGATTATTATTTTCTTTTCTAGGTTATTTAAAAATGTTTGCAAGTACGTTAAAATTTAAAATGAAATCGTTAAGGATGGCGTTTACTCAGAATGAAAAAAAATCCACTGATGATAATGAAAACCCATCTAATGTATGTTATAGACCTTTGATTGTAGTGTTATTTTTCACTTTCAAAAAAGTAGGTCAATGACCTACTTTTTGAGTTAATGGCTATTGAATATATTTCAAAAAATCAAGAAAAATCCAATAAAATTTTACACTACGATTGAGAATTTCTTAATTGTGAAAATATTAAAAATAATTAAACACTTTTAAAAATGAAATACAGTTTATAAATAGTAGTGACAATAAATAGATTTAAAGCATTAAAATTTCAGCAACAATTTTTAAAAGTAATCCAGTCCGAATTTCCTCTATCAATTTTTAAATCCCTACCCATTTTTGATCAAATTTTACAAAAAATTGAATGATGATAACATAAAAACATTTATAGTATTAGACTACTTATATTGACCTTATTCTGTTGGCATAAATGAGGTCAATGATCAAAATTTTGAGCTATGATGTCTTTTATCATTTTTAAGCATTTTTCAATATTTTTGCAATTCGTGCCATACGATAATTTTAATGAATATGTAAAGTAAACCGAACAGAAAATATGCAAAATTATAAAGACTAAAATATAAAATCTTAACTTTTAATATTAGAGTACTGCCAAAAATGTTTGAGCGGAAAACAAAATCTGCAAAATTTAGTCCGAATTTCCTCTGTTTGGCTAAAAGTCATTTTTTGTTTGAGCCTAATTCCATATCATAGTAGATTACTTAATTTTCATTTCGATATCAGTGATGCCTTCAAAAATATTAAGGTATGGCTGGTGTGGGTTTAATACCGATGATTTTACGTATGGTTTCTATGACACGATTATTAATTGTTTACTGAATCCAACTGACAATTCGAATTCGGAATTTGTTTTTTTTTTCTGATATATATTTTAATTTCCTGGATTATGTGTACTGTTTTTACAATGATAACTTTTGTTACCATTTCAATATCGTTCCAGTCTTTTGCTGATTACTTAAAAAAATATCAAGCGGTGTCTCCCTGCCTAAGAATGACCGATAAAATATCAGATTTAAAAGGGAAAAAATTCAAAAGATTTCACATCTAGATCCAAACCAATTCCTCAATACATCCAAACACTTTGGAATGTCATGTCTTTAAATAATTTGAAATGTCATGTCTATAAATAATTTTTTACCGGAGAAATAAACCTTTCTCCATGTCATAGCTGGAAAATGTAAACTTGCGATATTAAAACTTACAGCGTTGTAAAAAATGTAAATGTGCGGCGGTCTTAAAACCTACAGCGTTGTGATGGTGTAATTGTTACCAAATGAGATGGAATAGAGCTGCGAAAATTCAACTCAAAATTTAAAGCATGGGAATCTAAAATGATGCATATGGACAAATCTACAGCTTATCTAATATTAATTCTATGTAAAAATCAAAGTTTCATATAGGTGTCTGGTCACGCATAGTCAAGTGTTTTCTTAATATAACATACATGGACATCTTATCTTAAAATGCAAAAAGACACTTTAAATTGCTAGCTATGGGAATTGTGGAATCACCATTGTTCGTATGGGACCAATGTTCGTGGCTTTCGGGAGTAATCCTTGACCACAAACTTACATCCCCCTCGAACGTATATACAATAGTACGTTTATTATTTATTTAAATTATCCTGATTACACTACCAACGAAATGACGTCTCCACGAATCAGGAAAAAATTGGTTACCCGTGAACATTGACCCCTACGAATAAAAATGATTCCACAGTAACCGTTGTCATTAAAAAGGAGACCAAAAAAAGAAGCTAATCTTATATACCTTGATCAATCATTGTTCTTGTATACAATTTTATTTTATAATAAATACTGTATATATATTAAGTACTATGTAAATGGCAACAAAAGCCTTCTGGTAGCAGTTCTACTTGATTGTTTTTAAAATCTAAACACCTTAATTATGTAATTCGAAAAAATATTTTGTTAATACACATAATATTAGATAAGAATAGTAAAAATGTCGTGATAAAAAATGAATAGGGAACGGGTGAAATTATCCGCGAATTATAGAGAGAAAAAAAATTGGGTTTTTATTTTCAACAAATTTTACCTTCCTTAAAACTGTTTATTTTCCGTGTGTCAGGTGAAAATTGACAACAAATTGACAGAAAAATACACCATAATAAAATCAAGGCACGTTTCACACGGTGTATTATCTAAACGGCTGTTATTGGTAAAAATAACACAGTCAATGTTTCTATTCGAAAATTATACGGCCTTTAGCTGAAAAAATGGCCGAAATAACAAGTATTTTTCTTCGCACATTGAACAAATTGCTCATTTATTCAAATTTGTTAGCTAAGTAGTGTAGTTGACAACCCTTACGGAATAAAACGCACATTTTGTCACTAAGATATTAGTCTATATTTCTACAAAATAAAGAATCTACTTAAACTTATCGAATAACTGTCTTTTATTTGGGCGCAGGTTCAAGCAAAACTAGTCTTTTGAACTTGATTGCGTGAAAAAATGACAATAACAAAGCGTCAACAATCTCAAAAATCCAGAAAACGAAATACAAATTCAAAGCAGAGCAACACGGACCTCCAAAACGATAGAGCTAGGATCAGGTGCCATGAATGATGCTCAAAGACGCTTCTAAGAAATTGAAGCGACAGGTTATTTGATATTAGAACTCTGTATCGTTTGCTGGTCAGAATTTCCCATTTTAATCGCATATTAAGGAACTATTACGATTTTACTTCAAAGAACTTATGTTACGGCTACTATAAGACAACAACACCGGTTTCTGTTGTAAAAGTGGAGTTCCTAATCTTAATGAAGTTACATACCCGTTCTGCATTGAATTAATCAATTATGGTCAGTGTTTCTATATTCTATTGAATATATGATCTATAAATTATGCATTAAGGAAGTTGGATCCTGCTATAATAAGTCTCTAAGTTTTTATTCTGAAGTATTTTTTAAAAATCTACATACATAGCTAAACCAAAATTCAAAACAAAATTTTGGGGTATATATGCTCCTGTCGGTGCTACAGTGTATTTAATATGACCTTTCTGCACTGAAAGTGCAAATTGCACATAAATCGTTTTTTCCTCAATAATTTTTAATCGGAATAAACCATGCCATCAACTACAAATGTATATTATTTAAGATTAATAAAATTAAAATAATCATAAAGAAAACGTTTGCAATTTCTTCACCTAATTGATAGTTTGACCTTTTTGCACTGATAATACGCTGTTTGTATCCATTAAAGATTCAACATGCAATAACATTATTTAAAAGTCTCAAACTTTTTCTCATCTTTTTCAAATTTTAATAGACTTGTCAAACATATCTTACAAATTCAGAAAATAAAACCAAAAGTATGGGTCTATGATGTAAATTTTGAGATATAGCATCAAATAAGCTAATTTTAGGCAAAAATTATAGTCCCTTCCTTAACTCTGTAAATATGTAATTTACCCTTAACTATTTTATTCAAAATAGTTTATTTGGCATTGTAAAATAGGAATTCACAAGTAGAATTAATATATGACTCAGAATTTCCAGACAAGAGGTGACCCAAAATGGCTACCCAAAATCAGAAGATCGCACCTCTTTAATAGATTTCTATGCTATTAAAACTTACATGTACCATATAAATTGCATGTATGTTTTACTGTCATTGGTCAATATTTTCATCCTTTAGTAAAATTTTCCTTTTAATGGAAATAAAATCGTTCGGCAAGAAGTTGGTTTATTATTATTATTATTATTAAATGTTATATTTACATTCAGTGTAACGGATTTCAATTTTCAGTTAAATTATCTTTGTTGCAAAACTAAAACTTCATTTTTTTCCATTTAAAGCTATTTAAGTTCGAATAAAATTACAAAAATGCATTTTAAAGTGCTGTTTAGTTACCAAGTGAATAAAACTATTCATTTGCCCGTGAAAAATGTTCATTAATTGAAAAATTCACAATATTATTTGTATGCGATTATTTCATTGTGTATAGCTGAAACTGCTGCAATATCTTACAATTTGTGTTCAAAATAGCATAAAATGGTCATTTTTAAATCTTTTGCTTCTGTTACCATAGCAACCCGTCCACATAGCAACCGTTTAATGTAGTCTTGCATCTTTATTCACGGAAGGGTATCAAAATACGAAGTATGAAGAAAATCGCCGACAATGCGTGGCCACTGAATTTTGATATTTACGGAGAATTGATGTTTAGAAACATTCAGAATCATGCGGGATTAAAAAAAAGGGATCTTAGTTTTTCAATGTGCTTATTAATCGATTATCCTTAAAAAAAGAATTTTGCCAGCTCTTGTTCTATTCAGTCTGTGAACCCATTTGAGTAAAAATTTACAGAGAATTGATGTTTAAAAACATTCAGAATCATGCGGGGTTAAAAAAAAAGGATCTTAGTTTTTCAATGTGTTTATTAATCGATTTTCCTTATAAAAAGAATTTTGCCAGCTCTTGTTCTTCTCAGTCTGTAAACCCATTTGAGTAAAAATAATTATTTTAATCGGGGGGGGGGGGGGTTCTCCCTCTTGTTCAATGGTCAATATACATCCAGTCAATTTATAATTTTAAAAAAATCCTCATGATAGGTAATTATCAAATAAAAAGGACATTGTGCAGAATTATCATTTTATTTACGAAGAGATACATAATATCCTAAGAAAGACTGATATTAGTGTCACATAATTAAGTTTTCTTATCCTTTAAAGGAACAAATAGATTGAAAAAAATTAATCCGCGTGTCATGTTGTAAATTTTGAATTTACTGGGTGGGTGTAAATACAAAATTTACAACATGATGTTATAAATTTTGTATTTTATACCAACCCAGTTAATTTCATAATTTACAACATGAAACGCGTATGTTCAGATTTTTACTTTTTTGCTACGCTTTGATTTTATCCTGTTATTAACCTTCCTTCAATTCTTTATAAACATTCTACTTTCTCATGACCAAATAGGCACTTACCGCCCCGCTGTAAATTTTCGCCATCGAAACTAAGTATATACATAAGACTTGTTCAGAGATTCAAGGGGGTATTTCATTTTAAAAAATCAGTCTTTACGTGACTTTCACCCATTTAGTCAAAACTTTCTTTAGCAGCCGCTGCATTGTTTTCAGTTTATAGCCGGTGCTAACAATCCAATATTTCAAATGGAAACCGTACCTTTTAAAAATTATGTGTATTCCATATATTTTTTTTTAACTATACTTTCATGTTCATTTTGTTTTCCTTCATGAATCAGAATAGACTTACATATGTTTTCACCAGTCAAAACCAACACAATCTGTTTTCTAAATGAAAATATTAGCATAAAAATTTGTTTGATGTGCATGTGATGCGTCACCCACGAAATAAATGTCTCTTTATTAGGTTACTTATTTGGCCATTTAGCAAATTACATGTTCCGTGCACATAGATTGTTTTAAAATTTACTTGATTTTGGGAAACATTTCGTTGATTTTGTGGCGTGACCCATGAAATCTTTATCAACTAGCAACCCTTCAATTTTCAAATAGAAACATCGAACGCCGTTGTTTACCTATAGCAGCTGTTTAGGTACACCCTGTTTCAATTCTTCAAAATGCAAAGTGCGTTGTATTATTTTGTGTGTTTTATGTTAAAGTTTATTCAACCAGGTGAAAATCACCTTTCTCGTATGAATCCTTTGCCATAGTAATCAGCCATATGTAGCAAAGACAGGTTTCATTTTGCAAATCTGATCTAACCGACACTTGCAATGCACTATTCAAATGTGTATAGCAACTTTAAATCGATTATATAGATAAAAATAATTACATGGTTACTGTTTTAAAATATAAGCTATATTTGGGCGAGGGTAAGAGAACGTGAGAGAGGGCGAGGCTTGCCGAGCCCTCTTCACGTTTTCAACCCGAGTTAGCAATGTATTTTGTTTATCCTGCAACATTTTGGATTAAGGGTGAACAGGACACGTATAACGTGGCTATCGTTGCGATGATGCTTTGATGTACTAACTCTATTATGACGTCATAATTGATTTGATTATATATTGTTATGATGTCATTTATTCATTATTACGTCATACAGGGTTTGATAGATCTTTTTTCCGTACTAAACGGCTCTAATGTAGTCTTTGTCAAAACATGAGCTGGTGGAAATTTAACATTTTTGATTTTATAAATGAATAAAAAATCAAAAGCGGTTAAAATAATAAGATATATATTTTGATAAAGATCTGTTCATGATAATTGATAAATCTAAATAATGCATTACTTTTCTGTAGGTTCCAAACCTAATTCGTTACAAAAGGTCAAAATTATAGAATAAGGGGTAGGAGTGATTTCAATATTGTAGTACCTCTCTTAAATGCCAAGTAAGTTGCCTTGAAAATGTTATGTTATAAAGCACATGCTAAGGTTGATAGATAATATTTTTTTAAATTTCATTGACAATCTCTAATGTGCCATCATATTTTGTTTAAATTTAAAATCAAAAACCTCGAAATTTGACGTGCTGATTTCAGCAATATATTGATAAAATATTGATGTACTAACTCTATTATGACGTCATAATTGATTTGATTATATATTGTTATGATGTCATTTATTTATTATTACGTCATACAGGGTTTGATATTAGATCTTTTTCCCGTACTAAACGGCTCTAATGTAGTCTTTGTCAAAACATGAGCTGGTGGAAATTTAACATTTTTAATTTTATAAATGAAAAAAAAAATCAAAAGCGGTTAATATAATAAGATATATATTCTGATAAAGATCTGTTCATGATAATTGATAAATCTAAATAATGCATTACTTTTCTGATGGTTCCAAACCTAATTCGTTACAAAAGGTCACAATTATAGAATAAGGGGTAGGAGTGATTTCAATATTGTAGTACCTCTCTTAAATGCCAAGTAAGTTGCCTTGAAAATGTTATGTTATAAAGCACATGCTAAGGTTGATAGATAATATTTTTTTAAATTTCATTGACAATCTCTAATGTGCCATCATATTTTGTTTAAATTTAAAATCAAAAACCTCGAAATTTGACGTGCTGATTTCAGCAATATATTGATAAAATTATGATATTGCTATGTAAAAAAGCCAATGTTGTAAATAATTTTGAATTTTTTTCTCGTTTTCAAAATTAATGAATATGATTTGCAAATAAATTCTATCAAAATAAAATATTTATTGCAGAAAATTGAAATTGTTAAAAAAAATTCATAATGCCAGAAGGGGGATAATTCCTATCAAATTATCTCCCTTGCAAGGTAAGAAAGTATTCATGAAAATGAAATATGTTGTAGTGGACATCTTTACGTAAATGTGTTAAAAAAGCAACAACAACAAATATTGACAAATAATTTTACAATGCAACCCCCTGTTCCACCTTTAGCAATTTTTAAAGTGCCTTCGAAAACATTTTTTGACTACCTGATTGATCGTTAATATTGTTACGCAAAACCTGCATCACCGCTATTTCGAAGCGAGAGATATTTATCTTTCCGCATAACAAACTACATGCCTTTTGTTTGTGAAATCGAACATAAAATTAAAGTTCAAAAATAAAAGTGATGAATGAATTTTTGTTTATAATTTTTAATATTCATAAGATAATATACATCGACAAATAATTATCACCAATTTGTAAAGAAAGGTATTGTAAACAAATGACGTAAGCTATAAAAGTTTACAACAGTGTCAAAACCGCATCAATACGAAATAGAGAAGGTTTTAATTCAGGGAGTTTATGATTGATTTTCAGTGTAAATAATTAAATTCTGGATGTGAAGAGTCACACAAAAAATCATGGAATTCATCTGGTTAAATGAAGAGGCTTCTGAAACTTGTAAATTGAAATTCATGCGAAGTATTTTGTACAATTTGTGGATTCATCTTAGGCATAAAGCTTGACATGGGATGATGAACGACTGAATTGTTGCTGCTCAGAATTTGTTAGTATTTTTTCTGCTGATCTTCCGTTATTGAGCTAGTATTCAAAACCGACTGCACATTTTTATGTCCGCTTATTTGCATAATGTCAGTTTGTGGAACATTTTCATTACGGAGTTTCTGAACAAGGTGTTTTCTTTCGCTGTGGTTTGTAAGTTTTTTGCCTGTTAAGTTAGCGTTTGTAGCCATCTTATAAACGAAACAAACCATAAATTGCTACGGGGGTCATCTAAAGAGACGGTTCTTGTTAATAGGTAGAAGCGGTCCTCATCTAACGAATAGCCTAGAGGTCTTATGGCTGCATATAGTTTGTAAAGATAACCCCCAGTCAAAAAAATTTTGTGTTTGATTTGACGAATGTCCACAATATTTCCCCCTGATCTTGTTTTTGTTTGTCTTTCGTTATATTCGAGAAATTATGTGCCGTCAACTGATTTTTTTTTAATTTGATGTTCAACAACTCAAAATGTAATGTTCTGTAACTCCTCTTAAACCAAACTGAATGCTATTATTCTACCAGAGAGTGTACAAAAGTGCTTTCATTGCCAAGGATTTTCTTTTCGTACAATATGTTTATTTCTTCGTCAGCTTTGCTAGACCTATTGCCTATACCATGTTTTTGCATTTTTTTTCTCTTTTTGCTTTTAGGGCATCGCGATTAAAACGGAAAGAATCATCTTGATTGTCCATTATTTTGTTTCCATATTTTTGTCTTCCTAATTTTCTGTCCAACTACTGATTAGCGCAAAGAGCTCGGTTCATACTCCTGACCATCAGTTTTTCTTACTGACAAAACAAGCATGGCTAACAGCTGATCTAATTTGTCGCAAGGAACGTCATGCCCGTCGCGGTGTTACTTTTTCATTATTTTTAGAAATTTTCTAACCAGGTTTACATCTCTAAGAGTCTTCTTAATTGTGATTGAGTTTTCTTAATTTGTAATGAAAGTTTCAACTTCAGCAAATTCTACATTAATAAACTGAGGGTCAGAGTTGACAGAGGGTTGTGTCTGCGCTGGAACAGATTCCTAAATTTCTGCAGACGAATTTTGTTCAAATCCATTCATGACTTCATATAAATTTTCATCGATAGAAATATCAAGAAGAGGAATTAATTCAGAAGGTACTTCAATAGAGGCCAAACCTTCACTATGCTTTTTTTTTCGCTCATAGTTCTATATAGGCCCGCCTCTACATCAAACTGGAGATCAAAGTCGGCGTCAGCGTCCGTTTTGTTGTCAGGTAAACAAAAATAGTCCGTCTTGATGAGGTCATAGATCAGCACGTGGCTATATTGGGGCATTGACCGAATATAGCTTTGGTTTATTAGGTTACCTTTATTCGGTCAATGCAAGGGATAGTTGCAGGATAATGCGTATTATTGGTCCTTAACTTCGGCAATGATATTTCCAATGCTGTCTTGGTCTTTCTCTAATTACATAAAACAAATCAAGCGACGTCACCTTGAATAAGAATTGCGGACGAAAGAAAGGAAACATTTTTAAAGGAAATAAAATATCACAAATAGAATTCATGCAAATTATTATTCGAAAACTTTGGAATTCACATGTTTATAATTGTCAAATAACAGTATCATCTATATGATTTGCTTATCATTCACCTAAGTTTTTTTTTTCACAAGATATCTCAGAGATGGCTAGATAGATTTTCTTGATTTTGTTTAGGAATAAAAGAGAATGATAATAAAACTTTTAGGGATGATAAACCTATGTAAGAAAGTATGTTAAACATGTTTTGTTTGAATCGACGAAACCTCCGGTCGTCACAAAATGTACTCAATTTTTATTTATATCGTCTTCCCACACTTCAGGTGGGAGACCTATTGTATTTCTTATGTTTTTAGGTCTTTCCACCTTTCAGGTGAAAGACTTTTTGTTTTTCTTCTGGTTTTTAGGTCTTTCCACCTTTCAGTTGAAATACCGTTTGTTTTTCTTCTGTTTTTTATTATCAGGTCTTTCCACCTTTCAGTAGAAAGACCTTTTTATTTCTTATGTTTTTTATTATTTTTTTCTTCTCCTTTTTTCCAGGGACAGCTATTTTATTTCAAGAGATATTGAAAAAAAAATTTCTCTTTATGTTATTGACCATAAAAAGTTATGGTACCAAATGACCCTTGTATAATAGCTCCCAGAACGTACAAAGTTATTGCCCTTGTGTACGAAATGCTTTTTATCGCTACTCCTCTGAAACTATCAGAGATAGAGATAGGAACTTTTACCAATCTCTCTTTTGCCAACACTTCAGAACTTTCTAAGTTTGGGATTTCACAATTTGCGGGAAGATGCACGCTTACTTTAAGGGTTTATTACAGATTTTGTTCTGTAAACTTAAAGGGTTCTTCAATCTATTCATACCGAAAAGATTAGATGTCCCCTTATCGTAGTTATTGCCCCTGAAACTATTTCAATTTCTATAAAATCACTTGCAACTTTGTAATTATTTATCGTAAAGACTTCGGACCACTTGGGATAGAAGTGTCTACCTTGGCCGAATAAAATGACATAAAGGTCAAAGTTCAAGGTCTTTTGCAAATCTGTTAATTATTGAGTTTTTAAAACTCTTTTGTTTAGGGTGGTAGAGAAGAACTTGTTCATGGATATAGTAGGTCTTCTTGAGACATTTTAGACTATAACCCTACAGCCCCTACCATGAAACAATTATAGAGTTATTGCCCCTATTGTACAAAATACTTGTTATCGCTACTTCTCATAAACTGTAAGAGGTAGAGACTTGAGACTTTCACTAATGTATTCAGTACTTTTAGTGTCTCCTTCAATCTATTCATACCGAAAGGGCCCGAGGCTCCTTTCTAGCAGTTATCGCCCCTGAAAGTTGCTTAATTTTGTTAAAAACACTTCTGGCTTTTAAACCTTACATCGGAGGGCCATCATACCACTTGAAATTCAAATGTTGACCTTTACAAGTCAATATGACATAAGGGTCAAAGGTCATGGTCAAACAAAAATAAATTGCATATATAAGTTTTTGACTTTTTTTTAAAGTAACGTATAAACATTTTTTTTGTTAATTATATTGAAACAAAACATAAAAAATAATGAGATAAAAAGACCTCTAACTGTTTGAGAACAATTAGTCTACTAGTTATTTATTTTCTTCTCTTTTTTTCCCATGGACAGCTTTTTTATTTCAATAGGTATTTAAACAATTTTTTTCTTTATGTTATTGCCCAAAAACTTATAGGGTTCTTCAATTATTCATATCGAAATTATCTGATGCACCATTCTAGTAGTTATTGCCCCTGAAAGTTTTAAAAATTCTTAAAAATTCACTTCCAACTTTTTTGTTATTTATCGTAAAGACTTCGGACCACTTGGGATTGAAGCGGCTACCTTGGCCGGAAAAATTGACATAAAGGTCAATGGTCAAGGTCATTTGAGAATCTGTTAATTAATGAATTTAGATCTCTTTTGCTTAAGGTGGTAGAGAAAAACCTGTTTATGGATGTACTAGGACTTCTTGAGACTTTTCAAAATATAACCCTTTAGCCCCTACATTGAAACGATAATAGAGTTATTCCCCTTTTGTACGAAATGCTTGTTATCGTTACTTCTCATAAATTGTTAGAGGTAGAGACTTGAAACGTTTACTAATATATATTTAGTACATTTAGAGGCTCCTTCAATCTATTCATACCGAAAGGGCCCGAGGCTCCTTCCAGCATTTATCGCCCCTGAAAATTTCTTAATTTTGTTAAAAACACTTACAACTTATAAACCTTACATCGGAGAAACATCAGACCACATCAAATTAAACTGTTGACCTTTACCAGTCTATTTGACATCAAGTTCAAGGGCCAAGGTCAACCTAAAAAAATTGCATATTTAATTTTTTTACTTTTTTTATAAAGTAACGCAGAGAAAATGTTTTATTAATTATATTGAAACAAAACATAAAAAAAATAAGTAGATGGAGAGAGCTCTTATTGTTCGAAAACAATAAGTCTACTTGTTTATTTTTTCTTCTCTTTTTATCCAGGGACAGCTTTTTTGTTTCTAGCGACATTGAAACTATTTTTCTTTATGTTATTTAGTATTAAAAGTTATGGTACCAAATGACCCTTTGCTTGAAAACTCCCAGAACTTACAAAGTTATTGCCCTTGCGTACGAAAAGCTTGTTATCGCTACTACTTTGAAACCATAAGAGATAGAGACTTGAGATAAAGATAGAGAGCTTTTATTACACAAGGGCAATAACTTTGTAAGTCCTTGTAGTAATTGCCCTGAAAATATTCAAAAATTTATAAAATTACTTCCAACTTTTTTTTTATTATTTATCATAGAGACTTCAGACCACTTAGGATGGGAGGGACTACCTTGGCCGAACAAAATGACATAAAGGTCAAAGGTCAAGGTCATTTCAAAATCTGTTAAATAATGAGTTTTAGATCACTTTTGTTTAAGGAGGTAGAGAGAAACTTTTTTATTGATGTAGTAGGACATCTTTTGACAAATTAAAATATAGCCCCTTGGCTCATTCCTTTGATTAATTACAGAGTTATTCCCCCTATTGTACGAAATGCTTGTTATCGCTACTCCTCTGAAACCATAAGAAATAGAGACTTGGAACTTTTACCATCGTCTTCAGTACAGATAGAGGATTCTTCAATCTATTCATACCGAAATGATCTGAGGCCCCCTTCTAGAAGTTATTGCCCCTGAAAGTATTGAAATTTTCAAAAGATCTCTTCCAACTTTTTTATTATTAATCATAGAGACTTCGGACCACTTGGAATGGGAGCGTCTACCTTGGTTGAACAAAATGACATAAAGGTCAAAGGTAAAGGTCGAACAAAAAATTGCAATCTTAATCTTTTGACATTTTTTTTATGAAATAATGCAGAGAAAATATTTCATTCATTTAATTAAAACAACAGTACATGTATTATAAACATAAAAAATAATGAGGTGGAAAGACCTCTAATTGTTCAAAAACAATTAGTCTACTAGTTTTTTTTTTATTTGCGTTGATTGACATGAAAGTAAATTCTGGGAGTTTTCTTCAAATATTATTATCTCTGAATATTATCAAATATATTAAAATAGTTCTAACAACACACAGTGTTTTGAACTGATTTATTAAGTTGACAGGTAATGTCCACATTGGTCAAAAAGGTTATAATAATAGGGTTGCCGATAACTTGGTATACCCCCTACATAAACAACTAATGCCCTCTATGCTGGGAAAAGGTGCACGCTTGGATGACTGCAATCATGCTTCGGACACAATTCAACACAAATTCAAAACATAATTGTATTACGTAATTTGATTTTCATTTACTCTAATGCCTTATTAGTCCACATAATATATCTATATATGTATCAATATCAATCACAACAGATTGAACACAACAGTTCAATGGTTGAATTGAATGTGACAATTACACCACATGGGAAACTTTGCGCACCAAAGGTGCCACCGCCACCTCGTTGGGGGGGGGGGTGACTTCAATTAACCACCACTGTTGACCTGTTTATAAGGACCCTTGAATTTAACTCACTGGAAAAACCACTTCCTCCTTGTTGTTGACAAAGTATTTCAATTACCCTTGAAGGTTATTTAGATGAATGTCGTTCCCCAGACCTGACAGATGTACCCCATTCCGGCTGTACAGTTGTTTAGGTTTTCCTAAAAACTGTGTATGCCTAAGAAGCCTCCCTCACAACCAAGAATGTCTTTGTCTGCTGCCCTGTTGACCCTGTTTCGGGTCTGTTCCATCGCTCTCTCGTTTTATTTTAGTAACGCCATGCTACCCAGGGCAGCATGAACGAACAAACTATTTGTGTTTGGGAAGGTAGAGGCAATTAACCGAGAGACGTAGAGGCGTCATCTGTTTCATATTTTACTGGAAATGGACATTGATGGTAACCTAACAACAAAACCTTATGATTAACGTGATGACTTTAATCTTTCTAAAGTCAATTTTTTTTACTTATGTATCAATATACTTTCATCACCTGCGTATGGTGGTTTTTTTTTCTCTCAGTTACATGAATTTCGATATGCAACGGCACGGTCTTCGTATGAACAGTTTCTAAGCCTAAAAGCGAGGCAAGGTACTGGCAAAAAAGTTGATAAAGCAGGACTATCAACAGTTTCGTTTAAAGTCATCTTTTCGTAAGCTCTATGGTCGATAAAACGACCTTGTCAGTAAATACAATTTTCCACTGGGTCGCATGCTGACTGAGGTTTTTCATACTAGTTGTTAGACCATAAATAATTCCCTCATTGTGTACGTACTTTTCCGTTTTTCACAATAACGACAATAAGCACACGGCAGATGTGACCGTCAGCATATGATGCACACCCATCCATGGCACCTGACCTTACCTCTATTTATTTTAAAGAGGTCCGTGTTCGATCTGCTCCTGTTTTGTAATTTTCCTTTGGACTTTAACATTTGAACACTGTTCGTAATCACTTCATGTCATAAGTTCTAAAAGAAATTAAAAAAACCTGTCTTGAACGAATAATATTGTGTGCATCAATACAAAAACAATAAAACAAAAAAGGGATATCCTATTTCCTTTATGAAAATTTCTGAAAGCAGAAATGTTCATAACCTTACCAATTGTCAATTATTGACTGTTAGTCATACACAATGCTAAACATTTAAAGTTGAACTCTTACAGCGCTATTCCATCTCATTTGTTAACAAATATATCTTCACCATGTTGGAGGTTTAAGACCGCATATTTATATTTCCAGTATCTTTGTCTGTGATAACACTGCGAATCAAATTTGTAACGTATGTTTGAATACCTTTTTTACAAATGAAGCAAATAGCGTACTATAGATGCGCAAGTGGAGTTTACATAATTTTAGGCTTTACTGGATTTGATCACGCCAAACCATAATGATCGGCTCATAACTCTAAACGATTGCTTTTTATTCTTTAGGTAAAGACAACATTGTATCAGAACTTTTTAACAGGAGCTTGGACTTTGGGTAGTTGTGTGAAATATTAATGTGACGTAGGTATGTCTATTTCATTGCTGGCCACGCAGCCGTGCCTCTTTGATATCGACACGATTTTGCTGACTTTTGAGCTAAGACTACGCAATCTGTGCATATTTCACTTGAAACAAGCGTCATTTTTACGCAAAAAAGAAAAGTTACATCCTATGGAAAGTCCAAGGTCCTGTAAAAATGATTCTTAATTAGATATTTAAGCATTGATATCAACATGTCCTTGATTATATTATTATAAATATTTGCATGGTCGATTTCAAATGGCCTTGGTTTATTTATTAGGGGTTTCCCCATAATTTTTGGGCCTTTTTTCATAAAAGTACATAATTAAGGACGCAATAAATCGAATGTTGCGCTTTATTCAAAAAGTAAATATTGCACCAAACTCTTTTAAAAACTCAGTAAACAAATTCCATATTAGTTTAGAACATGTCTGAATAAAGTATTTCAAAAATCATCTGTCAATTGGGACCTAAACAATATCCAGCACCTAACACAAAATTTAAACAATCTGACTTTTGACTCAAAGAATTGTCAATGGGCAAGAAATATTACCATACTTACGCTCCAATGCTAATACATTTGAAATTCATAACTGTGCCAATTGTGTTACAACGATAATAAGAATCGTAATAGACGCAACCCCGTAGCAGTAAACGCATAGATCTTTCATACGATTTTGAAACGATTCAACAAAGTATTCACAAGGATAACCTTTATGACCTCTTTTTTTACCATTTAAGGTGGAATGCTACACCAACGTTTTATTTTATGGACCGTTAGAGTATCATTTCTGAAACACGAGTCCGTTGTCTAAAGAAGGGTATGTGATCTTAATTATTTTTTACGATTGGTTTTTTTTTTTCTTGGTATTTTTGTTATGAGAAAGTGGTAAATTTATTTTGTTTGCATGCAACACATTGACGAGTTTAAACTAAAAATGTGTGTGAATAAATGCATGCTTTAACTATATATTTCATCATGTCCAGAATATATTGCCAATTATTCATATTTTTCAAACCCATGGATATATTTCTTTTAAGAGTCGTGTGTTATAGAGAAGAAATATCAGAAAAATAATTTTTAAAAAGGCATTGATCAAAGTTGGCGAATTTTTAGAAATATTGCTAGTTTTCTGACATTAATGGCATTTAATAGATATTAATAGCATTCATTTAATTATTCACACCAAATTTATTAATGTGCGTTATTTTCAACTTTAACACATTGTCAACTTTATAATAAAAAACACTAAAAAAAAAATACAAAAAATTGTCATTCCTGGTATAAAATAATAACGAGCATATATCTTTTTTTAAACAACGGTATCATGTTTCAGAAATTATTCTCTAACGATCCATAAAATAAAATTTCGGTTAAGCATTTCACTTAGATGGCAATAATGTGATCAGCACAAAATTGATTTTTAAGACTTTTTGTATTGAAAATCAAATTTCTTATATCAGCTTTAGTTCTTAACACAAAAGGTCATGAAATAAGAGATGCAGGGGTCACATTGCTCACGTGCACAACAATGACCAACACTATACAAATATGTAAAATTTTGATACCCCGTTGTGGTCCCATAGTACCCTTGGCGGTCAAGATTCGAACATAGAGATTTTTCCACGCAGTTTTAACTGGTTCTTGATAAAAAAGATTTTTAAAGATTCTCACGATGTACTATCGTGTAGCACTTTGATCCCCCCCCCCCCGCTATTGGCGGTCCCATCCTAACCCCGGGGGTCACGATATGACCAAACGGGTTTTTAAACAAAATGTATATAATTCTTTATTATATCCTAATTATCTTCCCTTGAAATAGGGTTGGGCCCTTTTTTTTACAAACTTTAGTTTACATGACCCAAGGGTGCTCTATGCCAAGTTTGGTTGAAATTGACCGAAAGGGGTTCTGTAGAAAAAAAATGAAGTGCTTAAAGTTTACAATGACGACAACAACGACGACTACTTTGACAGACAACGGACACAATTTTTGTTTTCTAAAAAAAAACTCATTTTAGCTTGACAACGGACACATTTTTAACTTTGAAAATAAACTCACTTAAAAAAACTCACTTAAGCTTGACAACGGACACAGTTTTATTTTGAACTTTCAGTTCAGTTGAGCTTAAATTTGTATAACACTAGAATTTTGTTTTCTTGTTTCGTTACTGGTATTTTATATAAGATTTTGGTATAACATATCAGTATTTTATATTAGGTCAATTCCAATGACGAAGTTTAGTAGACTATGAATTAGAAATAAAGTGCAATATGTAATTTTTCATGGTCAATTTCTCAGAGAACAAGAGGCCCATGGGCCACATCGCTAACCTGAGAAACAATAGGTATGATAAAATCAGCTTAATGGAGTCATAATACAAACTATCTGGACAATGTACTATAATGCATGTAGATGCTTTAACAAAACACCTTTTTTCTCCCTGGATAGTCTTATGTTTATAATCATTAGTCCCTTTTCTAACAGGATGATTTTATAGTCATATCACATGTTGAGTATTGCAGTTCTCAAAAAGATCCTAAACAATTGTTTATATATGGGATGGAAACCTACATCAAACTCTGAACCCCTTGTGAGGTCAAAGAATCGTCCATGGTCCAAAGTCTAAACAATTATAAAGAATCACCTGGCTGATTAGTTTCTTATAGGAAGAGTTTTAAAGATTTACTCTAAATATTCCTATTAAAAACCCCAATTGTCGCCCCACCCTAACTCCGGGGTCATGATGTTCACAACTTTAAATCTACACTACCTGCGGATGCTTCAACACAAGTTTCAGCTTTCCTGGTGATTAGTTTCTGAGAAGAAGATTTTTAAAGATTTACTCTATATATTTCTATGTAAAAATTTGAGCCCCCCATTTGTGGCCCAAGCCTACCCCCGGGGGTCATGATTTTCACAACTTTGAATTTACACTACCTCGAGATGCTTCCACATAAGTTTCACCTTACCTAGTTGATTGATTTCTAAAAAGATTTTTAAAGATTTACTCTATATATTCCGGTGTAAAAACTCGACCCCCTTTCCATTGTGGCCCACCCTACCCCCGGGGGTAATGCTTTTCACAACTTTGAATCTACACTACCTGAGGATGCTTCGACATAAGTTTCAGCTTTCCTGGACAAATGGTTCTTGAGAATAAGATTTTTGAAAATTTCACGAAAATTTTCAATAATTTCAAATTATCTTCCCTTTAACTTTGAATCCCCTTTGCCTAAGGATGCTTTGTGCCACGTTTAGTTGAAATTGGCCCAATGGTTTTGGAGAAGACGTCGAAAATGTGAAAAGTTTACAGACAGACGGACAGACAGACGGACAGACAGACGACAAAATGTGATCAGAAAAGCTCACTTAAGCTTTCAGCTCAGGTGAACTAAAAATGATTACAAAAGAAATTTCTTCTTGGTATTCTTTAGTCACTTAGTCACTATGTTTAAGATATAATCGTGCATTAAGAAATAATATATACAAAATGCTTAACACGTAGATTCAAGAAAGATTTACCTTAAAGAGTTTGTTTCTGAAGTTTTTTTTGTGTTTTACAATATATATTTACCGCTTTTAAAACGCATATCTAAACAGCCAGTAACGCAGGCTACTATAGTATTAGAAAATGTTTAAAGATGAATATCAATATTTGAAAGCTGCAATATTAATAAAAGTTGTTTACATGTTTAAAGGTGAATTTTACATCCAGCATTACAGGCTACATCTATCTATCTATCTATCTATCTATCTATCTATCTATCTATCTATCTATCTATCTATCTATCTATCTATCTGTATATCTTTAATGCTTTTAATGTTGGCAAAATCCAAGCGTCAGAGAGTGACAAATTTTGTAAGCAGCTTTTAACAAAAATATGTCTGTTCGATATTAAAAAAAAATAATGACATTAAATTTTTAAAGTGAGCGTTATACAATCGATTCCCCACTTTTTCGATGTGCCGCCAAATAGCAATGCTTTGTAAAGTAGTTCATGGAATTTCATGCGCATCGTTTATTGTCTCAAAATGCACAGTTTTGCTTTAAAAACACTTAATTACAAGAAAAAAATAGACTCTTCAATAAATGTATCCCAATAGATTTGACAAAATAAAGCTATCTCTTACACTATTTGGTATAGCGTAAGCTTCTAATATGACGCTGTTCGGATTTTTAAGGTCTTCCGTTTCCAACGGAAGTCCCTCTTGTTATTCTTCGGTTTCTTTTCATTTATTATTATTAGGGTCTTCCGTTTCCAACGGAAGCCCCTCTTGTTTTTCTTCGGTTTCTTTTTATTATTAGGGTCTTCCGTTTCCAACGGAAGACCCTCTTGTTATTCTTCGGTTGCTTTTTAGGGTCTTCCGTTTCCAACGGAAGACCCTCTTGTTATTCATCGGTTTCTTTTTTACATATTATTATTATTATTCTTAGGGTCTTCCGTTTCCAACGGAAGACCCTCTTGTTATTCTTCGGTTTCTTTTTAGGGTCTTCCAACGGAAGACCCTCTTGTTTTTCTTCGGTTTCTTTTTATTATTATTTTATTTTTTATTTTTTTTCTGACATTTTCTCGGCTTTATATCTCAAAAAGTTTTCTTTCGATTTCAATGACATTTTCAGAGCTTTAGTAAAATGACATTGCCTCAAAGATGTTAAAATTTTAGAAATAACGTCACTTCCGTTCAAATTTGACGGCCATTTTTTATTTTTTAAAAAGTGATTTTATCCGGAGGAAATCTCAAAAACCGTTAAAGATATTGCTTTGAAATTTTTGCAGATGATAGATGTATCAATAGTATTGTGTACTGAGGTGTTTAAATTTTTATTCATTAATTTTGCTCGAAACCGGAAGTAGTTTTGCTATTTTGAAATTTTAACTTTTTTAAAATCAAACAAATTAATGCAATAGTGTTACTGAGTATGTCATGCTGAATTCAAATCTGAAATCTGTTTTAAAATCGGACGATGCAATACGTAGATATCGGGGTTTAAAAAATTGATTTTTCCGGAAATTTTGATTCCGCGTTCTTGGTTTAAAAAATAGCGTAAAGTATAAACTGAAATTAACTCGTACCAACAATAATTCGATAATTGTTAAATCGTACTTAAACACATTCAGATCTTTTTCTGTTAAGTCGTTCTTGAAATCGTAAAGGTTTTTGTTAATTTGTACTTAAATTCATTCGGATTTTGTCAAGTCGTACCAAGAATTATTCGATTTTTTTTATCTTTTTGTTTTAGATACAATTGTAATAGGTTTAAGAACCCTTCTTCTTACTGGAACTTTTAGCTTTGCTATCGACATTAACGGAAGACCCACTCGTTGCTTTGCAACGAGCTTTGCTCTAGTTATTATTATTATACTTTTTCTTTTTTTTCTGACTCCTTTTCGGCATCATAACTCGAAAAATGTTCCTTCGATTTTGATGAAACTTTCGGAGATTATGTGCAATCCTCAAATTTATTTAAGTTTCCATGAAAGCGTCACTTTCGTTTTTACGTTACGTCATTTTTTAAATTTTGAAAAAGTCATTTTGTCGGCGGCGTTTTAAAAAAACGCTTTGAGATAAAGGCTCGAAATTTTGTGTGATAATACATTTATCGATTTACCTCTGTAATAAGGTTGGATATGAAAATCCGTCACTTCCGGTCGAAACCGAAACTGAATCAAATTTTTCGAAAAATTGCATTTTTTGATCAAATAAAAAACTTATACGTGTTTTGTAGAGTTTTTCAAGCTGAATCTAACACTGTAATCCGTTCGGATGATGCTTTACAGAGATATTGGGGTTTAAAAATTGATTTTTCCGGAAATTTTGATTCCGCGATCTTGGTTAAGAAAGTAGTGTTAATTTCTAAGTTAAATTAACTCATACCTAAAAATTATTCGTAAGTCGTACCTGAACACATTCGGATTTTTTTTGTTGTTAAATCGTTCATAAAATCGTTAAGGTTTTTGTTAAATGGAAATTAAAATTATTCGGTTTTATTTAAGTCGTACCAAGAATATTCGATTTTTTTATCTTTTTGATTTAGTTACTCTTTTTATTGGTTTAAGATCTCTACTTCTACTACAGGAACTTCTAGCATTACTTTCGACATTAACGGAAGACCCACTCGTTGCTTTGCAACGAGCTTTGCTCTAGTATATTATTATTATTTTTCCTCTGACATTTTTCGAGAGCTATAACTCAAAAACTATTTGGGCGATTTTCACCAAATTTGCAGAACTGATAGAGCATTAAATGTGCTTTCTTATATAAAATTTTAAGCCGATGACGTCACTTCCGGTTTGAGATTTTGAAGATTTTGTGAATTTTTAAGGACCATTTTGTCCACGTAACTCCTCCGAAACTAATGGTAATAAAAACGTGAAACTTTTAGGAATATGTAGATGGATATCTGTAGATGATCCTCTGTATTTGACATTGTGGAAAATGCGCAAGGTGCAGAAGCTCGCCCGAGGTCGAAAATTAGCACCAAATGTTTGGCATAATTTTAACATGTTTTGTAAAATATCTTTTAACCTGTAAATAATTTGTTAAAACATGTAATGCAAAAGTTGTTTGAATTTCCAAGAGCTTTTCTTTGGTATCAAGAAAAAGGGGCTGACCCCTTTAATTAGGGGCCAAGAGGGCTCTAAAGTCTTGTTGCAATAACTCTTTACTGAAAAATAATTTGTTATCATTTATAGAAGCAAAAATGTTTATTGTACAGCTGTTTATCTATACAGTGCCATACCTAAGTCATATGTTACGTAATTAGGGTTTCAAGGGGCCAGAAGTCCAAAACTTTGATCATTTATATCTGAAAAAGGAGAAATATTTTGAAAAGCATTGTAAAACAAAAAATGCTTAAAATAATGTTCTCACTCAGCTATGTTTAGGAAGGTATCAGAATTCTAGCACGTGTTATTTAGGAAAATTTGCATATGCCCCGCCCCTTATTCATGAGATTTTACGAGATATTGTATTTCGGTAATTAACAAACATCTACCAAAATAAATATGAATAATTATTGGAATTGATTGTATCAAGAAAGATGTACTGAAATAAAAATTTCAACTATTCTTTATATCTTGCGAAATTATGAAATTCCTAAGTCGTCTGATGACGTGTCGCGGTTGACTACGTCACATCGGCGCTTGCAGCTGTGATCAGAATAAACATGTAGACTTCAGTGATATATCTGAGAATTTAACTCATTTACAACCAGCCTAGACGGAAATCGGTAGAGGATTCAACTAAACAAGGTAGGATTTATCTGTACTTTCCCTAGATATTGTTTTATATTGTCTAATACTGTAGGATGAAACAGAAACGAAGGGAAATTCCTCTGCTTCGATTTTGTTTACTTGTTTACATTTGTTTTTCATGTAATATTGTGTTTATACATCAGTTTGGTGACTCAATCAGGCAAAAAGAAATGTTCCGCGATTCGCTAATTTTGATCATTAAGGGTATTGAGGCTCATTGTAGCTTTTTACTGGTCTCTTATATCGCAATAACATTAGCTCGCATTTCCTCCGTGTTCAAAGAAAATGTAAACAATGGAAAGTCCAAACACTGTATTAGCACTACAAAGATTACTGTGAGAATCTGGATTGAATGTAGACAAGATTGTATTGTTGTTTATGTAAATCGAAATGTGTTATTTCATTTAGCCTTTTTTATCAGGAAGATTACATTTTGAATAAACAAAATTACAGTGTTGAAATGATTTTTCACACATTTTAAAAAATAAACATTTGATTATGCCTGTTAGAATATTAATGAAATTAAAACTGCCATTAGTATGCACAATGATAAAGTAATTTTCCATTTTCGTATTATCTTCAGCACAATAGTTTACTAATTATAACACATTATTCAATTTCAGGGTTTTTAAAGCAGTAAATGGTCCACTGGAGACACTTTGTTGGGGTGTTGATAAAAAAGTAGGTACTCTATAAATATTTCTTTTACCCACTAACTTCATGTATATTTGGACTGTGTTTTTTTAAATCATATTTCTATATTGTAACCTATCATAATATCTTTCATTGATATCTATTGAAATTAAATTTGAAATTGATAAATATTCATAATTTCAGGCATTGGTTTTCTTATCAACTGCACTGCCTCCTTACAATGTACATCAAAAAGACAAGAGGAGAAGTACATGTAGTGTGAAAGAATTTGGTCATTTGACATAGATTCCAAATCATGACTGAATAATACTGAAAATCAGAAAACACTAGTTTTGTTGAACAGTTTGTTACAGATCGAAAAACAATCTCTATGTAGTTCATTGTATTTGTCAAGTTGATTATTATAATAAATTCTAGATAAAGATTGATTTTTGTTGCTTTCTTTAATTATTACAAAAAATATTAACTATAATTACAAGTAACCCTTGTCATATATTATAGGTATTTCTTATTTGTTTAGCAGCAGAGTAACATAAACCATTATAAAACATAAATGTGTAAATTACAAACTTACACTTAAACCACCCCCACCACCCTAGTATATCAATAGTTATTGGTGAGGGCAACAGATGAATTAATTTTTCCAATTTCAACAATTTGGTAATGATGACTGGTGTGAACAAGACAAAATTCTAACATTATTTTAATGAAATTCACAGCGTGTAATTATTTCATGAACGAAAATTTAAATCATGATCTTAGTCAGTGTTGCGTTTGAATTTCACGCAAATGAAGCCGAAAGTGAAATGGGTCAGATAAAATGCAGCAGTGCAAGGGCATACACTTTATCAAATATATTGAAATTTTACATGTGTTACCATTATATCCCAATTATATCAAAAAGTGCTGGGAGCTACATGAAATCGCTATGCATTTCACATAAATAAGCATAAATTGTGGGAACTCCCTGCAAATTTCTGTTCATCCACTGTTTATATTGAATTTAATAATTGTTCTTACTTGAATATTTCAAGCTCCCAGCACTTTTCGAAATTTTAGATGTTCATTTTACAAGTTAGAAACAGAAATAATTATATTTGTTAATGTTAAGCCCTTGCACTATGCATTTTTTCGTATTATTCCTTGTTCATCTATTTTTAGCAGTATCACGTGACAGGGTAGTCCCAAGAGACTCAAAAATTGCTCATGCGATAGCGAATTATCTTATATGTATATTGATAAAAAATTACTTTGTGTAACAATTTTTTGGAATTTAATATCAAGATTATTCAAAGGCTAATATTTTATGTGATAAATACCGCTATTATTTTATGGACGCCCTTAACATAGCTGAGCAACAATATGCTACCTAAAAAAAATTTGTTGGTTGCCCCAGTAAGGAGTTTAAGGGTCGGCCCCTAAAACATATTAGTTCAGATATCTCTAGAACGGTCAACAATTCCTGAACACTTGTTGAACAAAATATGTTTATATTTGCGAGATCTTTCATTTGGTATCAAGAAATAAGGGTTGGCCCCTTAAATTAGGGGCCAAGAGGGCTCTTAAGTCTATTAATAATAACTTTTTACTGAAAAATAATTTGTTATATATTATAGAAGCAAAAATATTCTTTGTACAGTTATTTATCTATGCAGTACCATACCTAAGTCAAATGTTACGTAATTAGGGGTTTCAAGGGGCCAGAAGTCCAAAACTCTGATTAGTAATATCTAGAAAAGGAGAAATATTTTGAAAAGCATTGTAGAAGAAAGGTTGCTCAAAATAATGTTTTTAATAATATAATACCTAAAACTTTTTTGTTGATGGCCCCAGTAAGGAGTTTAAGGGTCGGCCCCTAAAACACAGTTGTTCAGATATCTCTAGAACGGTTGACAATTCGTGAACAGTTGTTGAACAAAATATGTTTATATTTGCAAGACCTTTCATTTGATATCAAGAAAAAGGGGCTGGCCCCTCAAATTAGGGGCCAGGAGGGCTACAAAGTCTTTAAAAAATAACTTTCTACTGAAAAATAATTCGTTAATAACTATCGAAGCAAAAATGTGCATCTCATAAGGCTCAATTTTAATCTGAAATCCGTTTTAAAATCGGATGATGCATTACAGAAATATAGGGGTTTAAAATATTGATTTTTCCGGAAATTTTGATTCCACATTCTTGGTTAAGAAAATAGTGTTATATTTAAAGTTAAATTAACTCGTACCTAAAATAATTCGATGATTGTTAAATGTACCTAAACACATTCGGATTTTTATTTGCAAAGTCGTTCTTAATATTGAAAAGGTTTTTGTTAATTTGTACTTAGAATCATTCGGATTTTGGTAACTCGTACCAAGAATAATTCGATTTTTTTTTTTTAGTTTTTCATGTATATTGGTTTAAGAATTCTGCTTCTTAAAGGAACTTCTAGCTTTACTTTCGACATTAACGGAAGACCCACTCGTTGCTTTGCAACGAGCTTTGCTCCAGTTAGGGTCTTCCGTTTGCAACGGAAGACCCTCTTGTTATTCTTCGGTTTCTTTTGACATATTATTATTATACTTTTTCTTTTTTTTCTGACTCCTTTTCGGCTTCATAACTCAAAAAGATTTCAACCGATTTCAATAACACTTTCAGGGATTGTTGCAAGTTAGCGTCCCTCAAAGATATTGAAGTTTCAATGACAACGTCACTTCCATTTTGACGTAACGTCATTTTTAAAAATTAAAAAAAGTCAAAATGTCCGGGGCTTTTCTCAAAAACGCTTTAAGATAGAGGCTTGAAATTTTCCGTGGTTACGATTTTGTCATTTAACCTCAGCAATGAGGCTGGAAATGAAAATCCGTCACTTCCGGTCGAAACCGGAAGTGAATCAAATTTTTCGAAAAATTAAATTTTTTGATCAAATCAAAAATGTAGATAGGTTTTGTAGAGCACATTCAGTTGAATCTAATACTGAGATCCTTTTTAAAATCGGACCACGCATATTAGAGATATTTGGGTTCAAAAATTGATTTTTCCGGAAATTTTGATTCCGCAGTCAAGATTTAGAAAATAGTGCAAAATTCACACTGAAAGTAACTTCTACTGAAAACAATTCGTACTGGTCATAAAACTTTTTAAAGAACATACAATTATATGCATATTGTGGAGTTCGCAAAGCTAAACACAAAACTGTAATTCGTTATAAAATCGGATGATGAATTGTAGAGAAAACGGGGTTTAAATATTGATTTTTTCCGGAAATTTTGATTATGCAGTGAAGATTTAGAAAATAGTGCAAAATTCACCCTGAAAGTAACTCCTGCTGAAAACAATTCGTACATGTCATAAATTTTTAACTATTTTTCTGAGTGTTTGTTGAAACTATTTCGTTCATTCGATTGATAATTGCGTTGAATGTGTAAAATTCCTTTGGAAAAAGAGAAAATTTTGTCAACAGGAATCATAACAAAACAAAGCAGCTGAAATTGAAGACACAGATCCCGATTCTATATTTAACAGCGAAAAGCTATCGAAAGTCTTTTCTGAAATTTGGTAAGAGTGTTATTTAAATCGCAATATTAAGCCTATGTATGGCCCAATCGTCGCAGATCTTTCAGTTGTTGAATAATAGAACAACACGTGCAATGTAGATTAATTTGGATCACTACAGTAAATGTGAGTTTGTTAAGATTTCAAATATGAATATATATCTATAGTAATTATTTACTTCAAAAATAAATGCATTAATGTAATGTATGTTAATCTGTGCTTTGCATATTAAACACAAACTTATTAGTTTTAATCGAAATAATTATCGTACGATCCACCATGTCAACTCGCCATGTTTTGACTGCGAAGAACAGCTGATAGCGGTGTGTGAACATTTTTAAAAGAGGCATGGCTTGCAATACGTCGATAGTGGGAAATTCAGCTCAACTATTGTATGAGAGATTATAAAGGTATGTTTCAATTCATGATATGTCCTGTTGACTTTTTCTTTTTAAAGTATTTGTACTTTTCAATCTAATCCGATATTCCTCTGACTCCAACCTCCGCTTTTGACGTGCGTCACAATATAAAAGCGGGTGTTAGAGTCAGAAGAATCTCGGAATATTTTCTTTCCAGTGTATTTTCACGTGTATGTTATGCACATCACTCTTTTGAATTTCTATTTATTGTTTTGCTATGCATATGTATGTCTTATTGTGTATTGAACAACACACACACCGTAAAACAGTGCAATTAAAAGGGGTGGTGGTCCCAAGGTACACAAGAGTAGAATGTTGTAATTAGAGTTCATGTTTGCATGATGATAAGTTTACCTTAATATTTGAATATAACATATCTTTATCATATCGCCTTTCACTTAATTTATAAATTAAAAAACTCAGACAGGCTTGTGCTTAATTAAAAAAATATAATTGAAAAGGTAAATGTTCAATCTAATTAAAATTAGACCTTTCGTCTCGCTCTCTGTTAAGTGTTATATATGGTTGTCGCTCGTGAAAGAGCATGTAAAACAGAGTGCAAGATGAAAAGAACTTCATATTATATCAAGCTCAGATTTTAGGTTCATGTTCCCTGATATCTATAAAATATTCTTCTCAAGATTTAATTATTACACAGAAGCATAGTAATTTGTTTGAGATTAGTTTATCTTTTATACATATTCATTCGTTTTAGATAAACTTTACATGCATATCACATCTACATTGTATGTAACAATTTTTAAAGTAAGACAAATTTATGTAATAATTTTTACTGCATGTGCCCCAGATCTCTCTCTCTCTCTCTCTCTCTCTCTCTCTCTCTCTCTCTCTCTCTCTCTCTCTCTCTCTCTCTCTCTCTCTCTCTCTCTCTCTCGTGCTTTTAATCTTGGCAAAGCATCAGAGAGCAACTAAATTTTGTAACAAAAATATCTCTGTCTTAAGTAAAGGAAATTAACAGTGCATTGAATTTTAAAATGAGCATGTTATCAATCCCTTATTTTTTGAATGTGCATCCAAAATCCAAAGCTTTGTAAAATTGTTCATGAAATTTTATGCACATTTTACATAGTATTGTTTTTAAAACATGAAAAGAAGAAAAAAGACTTTCACTATATTTATTCGCAAAAAAAACCCTCAGTGGAATTGATAAAGCATGGTATAGCAAAAACTTATACTTTGACGCTGTTTGGATGGGTAATATTCCCTTATTACAGTAGTTTACGAATTGAAATATTGACTGTCGCACAACAAGTAAAACTCTAATATTCTCTCTCTCTCTCTCTCTCTCTCTCTCTCTCTCTCTCTCTCTCTCTCTCTCTCTCTCTCTCTCTCTCTCTCTCTCTCTCTCTCTCTCTCTCTCTAATTTGATATGTGTCTATGTCTATACCTGTAATATAATAATGTTATATTATGACTTGATATGCAAAGTTTTGTTTTTGTAGTGCCTAAATGTTAATGTTATGTATTGGGATATGTCATACTTATTACACTGCATGGCCAGTGTATTTTTTCCAGATATGTTAATGTAAACATGTTACATGTATTAGTACGTGTATGTTAACACAGCTAATTGATTTTTAGCCGGGCTCTGCTGAAAGCAGAGTCCTGGCTGTAGGCATCCAAATCGCCAACGTTACTATAAATAGCACAGCTTCAAAAAGTAAACAAAAAACC
Source organism: Magallana ariakensis (assembly GCA_020458035.1). NCBI lineage: Eukaryota > Metazoa > Mollusca > Bivalvia > Ostreida > Ostreidae > Magallana > Magallana ariakensis. Next base: position 68,720,265 of record CM035811.1, read on the forward strand.
AAACAGCGTCAAGTAAAAGCTTCCGCTATACCAAACAGATCCACAGACAGCCATGTTTTGTGAAGTATATTGTTTTTTGGGGGTTTCTTGCGAATAAATTTAGCGAGGAGTATTTTTTTGTTTCTTATTAATTACGTGTTTTAAAAACATGACTTATAGTATGCCCTTTTGACACTTACAACGCGCATGAATTTCCATGAACTACTTTACAAAGCATTAGTATTCGGCTGCACATCGAAGAAGTAGGGGAATGAGTTTAAAACGCTTGTTTCAAAGTGCAAATAACAGTTGATTTTTTTCTACTAAACAGATATATTTCTTCGCTGATAGCCGCTTTCAAAATTTAGTCACAATCCGGCGCTTTGCCGAAATTAAAAGCATATAAGGGAGATAGAGAATGAGAAAATGAGATAGAGGAAGAGAGAGATTTTGTTAGTCTTTACTGCACCATATGCATAAAACACATCAAAAGAGTCCGGCTTTCAGTACTTCAGTACTTTGATTTTTCAATTTCAACTCAAAACGGACTGTTGTTACCACATGGCGACCACAAGGCTTTTACCTGTTGATTCTTGTGGTTTCAGCTCTTAAGGTTAACCTGTCACCTCTACCCACATGCATAATCCCTGTGTTCTACAGACTATTTACCGGTAATTCAAATTAAATCGGATAATTCATGAAAAAATAATGGAACTTTAAGAAAGCATCATGCCTTGTTGTGGTTTGTGTCTGATAAGAAATTATGAAAAACAAAATTAAGGCTGTTTAAACAAATTTACAATTGTTAGTTGTGAAAATTTGTTTTTCAATAAAAGTATGCAATTATGTTTCCTTTATTTTGTATTTCATAATAATATGATATTTAGATGTGTTTACATAATTGAAAAATCACCCCCCTCTTTTCAAGTGTTACCATTAAGATTACATGTAGGATATGTAAATGTACATTTGACCTTGTAATAACATCTGCTATGATAATTACTTTTGAAATTAACAAGATACAACATATTTTTACCTTTTTAATGTATATATGCATAAAAATGTAGGAAAACATGTAAAATTTGAACATTTTTCATGGAATTCTCCTTCGTCTCCAGCTACCCAGGTGTGTTTGAATTTAATTTTAATTTGAGGCAGATGTCTAACTTGTAGAACTTACTGTTTTAGCATGGTTAAAAGGAGACTAGAAACCAGAATATATTAGATATTCACTAAATATGATTGTAAGCATACTTTTTTTCATGAAAACAAGAAATCACATGCAGGAAAGCATGTCTATTTGTTAATTCAAATGCTACAAATTATTTAATAAACAAAAAAAGATCAAATTTTAGTATCATTGATGATTGATTTCAAATATGTGTGAGAAATGACTCAAAGAAACTGCCACAAGTTGCATAAAATTAGGTAAATGATTTCAAACCATGAATTTTAATGAAAATCAAAAGATAGGGGGTGGGTATTCATGTAAGGGCATTTCTAAGCAATGTGATGGTTTTATCATGATAATATCATGTAGATGTATGTTGTATTGAAAAAAAGTTTCTTATTAAGGCAGGTTGAACAACAATTGACCTCTAAAAGGTCAGGTAAAGATGTTTTACTATGGAGAACCCTATGAATCTGTGTTGAATAGAGGAAAGTAAAAATGGTGGGTTCACTTAAATGGCCATATTTTTATTAAACCTCAATGGAATTGGCAATATGTGGTATACTTTTTCTCAGAATTGCATTAGCTTTCCAAGTCTAAGACAAAATGTCTTTTCATAAAGTGTTAGTGTACTAAGTTAAAGGTAGCAAGGGACAGTTTCGAATAAAGTACCCGTTAATCTATTTGTAAAATTGAGAGTTGCTGTACTTGAAGGCTTATGAGTGTTGTTAAGATTCATGAAATGAATTTTGATGATTATCATTAGTTAGAGGGATGTCTCTTGTTGGCATTGGTATGGAATATGAAGGCTCCTAATGTTAAGTACATGAGAAGCAGAAGTAAATTGTGAAACTTGGGGCTATGCCATTTGTGTTGACTTTACACAGTGAAATTGCAGGTTACAAAGGGAGGTTATATAACTCGAAATGTAGGTGGATGGAACATTATATACCTATTTACTGGCTATGAGGATGATAGCAAGTTTATTGTTCCTCAAGACAGCAACTATTTCACGAGGCGAAGCGGAGTGAAATAGTTGCTGTCGAGGGAAGGGGGTGGGGGGGGGGAGGGAAAATAAACTTGCTATTGTCCGAATAGTCAGTAAATAGGTATTTTATTATACCGAAGAAACCTTCATTTGTCGGTGATGCAGAATTTTTTGATGATAAACAAATTGGAGTTATCGGACTTTGAATTTAATGCAGCAATCGAATAATGTCAGAGGTGTTCTGAGTTTAAAAAGGAGGGAAATCGAATGCTGCCGATGAATGGTTTTGATGACTATTCACCATGAGCAGATAGCACAGAAACCATTCACGATTAGATAGAAAAGCATGTTTATGCGGGCGCCCTTTATTGATCAGTTTGTTCGTCTGTCCGTCCATCTGAGATCGCTTGTCCGGAGCATTGCTTCTCTCCCCTTGGCCCAATCTGGCTCATACCTTATCCACAGAGTGCCTTTGGGTAAAGGGTGTACAGTGACCTGGAAGCATGTTTCTAGGTAAAAGGCTAAGATCATAGCAGAATTACATATACAATCCTTGTCTGGGGCATATCTTCTCTCCCTTTGGTCCAATCTGGCTAATACTTCACTCACAGAGTGTCTATGGTCAAACGATGTGCACTGACTTTGAATGAATTTTGTAGGTAAAGGGTCAGGGTCATCGGATCACGCGAAAATTCTTTTTTCAGAACATTTATACTTTCCACTTAGCCCAATTTGGCTCAGACTTCACATAAACAGAGCTTTTGAATAAAGGGTGTGTAGTGACCTTGAACCAATTTTCAAGGTCAACTGTGAAGGTCAGAACAGAATTTTATAAAAAAAAAATCCTTGTCCAGAGTATATCTTCTTTCCCAATGCTCCAATCTTGCTCTTGCTTCACCTACATGATGCCTTTGATCAAAGGATATGCAATGGTGTAGATCAAGTGTCAAAGTCATATCAGATCACACAAAATTCAATATTTCAAGAGCATATATATACTCTACTTTTAGCCCCTATTTGGCTAATACTTTACTTAAACAGCGCTTTTTGGTTAATGGCATGCAGTGACCTTGAACAAAGTCAATGTGAAGGTCATAGCAGATCTCTTTTAAATCAGTTTTAGACCGTAGATTTTTTCCCAATGGCTTAATCTTGTTCAGACTGAACAAAAATGTCTGTATGTTAGATTGAATAAGAAGTTTTATGCCAGCTGGAAAAATTTCTATGTTGTAGGTCATGGTCAAAGCAATCCTCACTATCTCAATGTTGTTTAGTTCATAGTAAATTTATATAGAAAATATTCAAAGAAGTATAAAAAAGTAAACTATACATCAGTAAGTTTCTGACAATTGAGTTGCAACAAGCACACGGTACGGAATTCGAAGGTCAACCCTTTTAAAAGCGGTGTAGAGGAAAAATTGCTCAGAATAATGTTTTAAACAAAATGCTTTCTAAAAGGTTTTTTTTGGTGGCCCCGTTAAGGAGGTTAAGTGTCGGCCCCTAAAGCACAGTTGTTCAGGTATAACTTGACCGGACAACAATTCTTGAACACTTGTTGAACAAAATATGTTTATATTTACAAGACCTTTTATTTGATATCAAAAAGGGGGCTGGCCGCTCAAATTAGGGGCCAGAAGGGTTAAACAAATATTTTCATAATTACTATTTCCGGAAAAATAGTTTGTTATAAATCATTAATCATAAACGCAAAAAGAGCTCATCAAGCTAAATTTAAAACTGAAATACCGTTAAAAATCTGACGATTGATTACAGGATATAAGCGTTAAAAAATTGATTTTTTACGGAAATTTTAATTCTGCATTCTAGGTTTAAAAAAATAGATGTTAGTTCAAAGTTAAGTTAACTTGTACCTAAAATAATTCGAAAATTGTTTAGTCGTACTTGGACACATTCGGATTTTTTTTTGTTAAGTCGTTCTTGAAATCGTAAAGATTTTTGTTAATTTGTACCTTAAATCATTCGGATTTTGTTAAGTCGTACCAAGAATTTTCGATTTTTTTTCTTTTTTGTGTAAGTTACTTTTGTTACAAGTTTAAGAACTCTGTTTCTCACAGGATCTTCTAACTTTACTTTCGACATTAACGGAAGACCCACTCGTTGCTTTGCAAGAAGCTTTGCTCTAGTTATTATTATTCTTTTTTTTTATTTTTCTGACTTTTTTGAAGCTTCATATCTTCAAAAAAAGTTTTCAACCGATTTCAATGAAACTTTTAGAGGTTACGTGGCATTGTCGTCCCTCAAAGATGTTAAAGTTTCCATTACAATGTCACCTACGTTTTAACGTTACGTCAATTTTAAAATTTTCAAAAAGTGATTTTGTCCAGGGCGTTTTTCAAAAACGCTTTAAGATAGAGATTTGAAACTTTCTGTGTTTAAACATTTATCATTTTTATTAGGACATAAGGCTGGAATTTACATTCCGTCACTTCCGGTCCAAACCGGAAGTCTTTTAAAATTTTCAAAATTTCAAATTTTTTGTTTGAATTCTAAAAGTTTATGATCTTTGTAGAATTTATAATGCTGAATACGAAACTGAAATCCGTTTTTAAATCGGACGATGCATTGCAGAGATAATAGGGTTCCAAAATTGATTTTTTCGGAAATTTTAATTCCGCGTTCTTGGTTTAAAAAATAGAGTAAAGTTCAAAGTGAAAATAACTCGTACCAAAAATAATTCGATTTTTGTTAATTCGTACTTTGATACATTTGATACATTTTTTTGTTAAGTCGTTCTTTGTTAAGTCGTTCTTGAAATCGTTAAGGTTTTTGTTAATTCGTACTTAAAATCATTCGGATTTTGTTAAGTCGTACCAAGAATTATTCGATTGTTATCTTTTTGTTTGAGTTTCTCTTGTTATTGGTTTAAGAACTTTGCTCCTTACAGGGATATGTAGCTTTACTCTCGACATTAACGGAAGACCCACTCGTTGCTTTGCAACGAGCTTTGCTCTAGTTATAATTATTATTCTTTTTTCTTTATTTTTCTGACTTTTTTGAAGCTTCATATCTCAAACAGTTTTCAACTGATTTCAATGAAACTTTCAGAAGTTATGTGCCTTCATCGTCCCTTTACGCTAATTAAAGTTTCCATTACAACGTCACTTCCGTTTTTAGATTACGTCAATTTTAAAATTTTAAAAAAGTGATTTTGTCCAGGGGATTTTTAGAAAACGCTTTAACATAGAGACTTGAAATTTTTTGTGTTTGTACATTTATCATTTCTAATTGGAAAAAAGGCTGGAATTAACATTCCGTCACTTCCGGTCGAAACCGGAAGTCTTTTAAAAATTTTGAAATTTCGAATTTTTTTGTTTGAATTTTTAAAGTTTATGATCTTTGTAGTATATAATATCCTGAATACGAAACTGAAATCCGTTTTTGAATCGGACGATGCATTGCAGAGATATCGGGGTTTAAAAGTTGATTTTTCCGGAAATTTTGATTCTGCGTTCTTCGTTTAAAAAATAGCGTAAAGTTCAAAGTGAAATTAACTCGTGTCAAAAATAATTTGATTTTTGTTAAGTCGTACTTTGACACATTCGGATTTTTTTTTGTTAAGTCGTTCTTGAAATCGTAAAGGTTTTTGTTAATTCGTTCTAAAAATCATTCGGAGTTTGTTAAGTCGTACCAAGAATTATTCGATTTTTTACCTTTTTGTTTCAGTTACTCTTGTTATTGGTTTAGGAACGTTGCTCTTTACAGAAATATCTAGCTTTACTCTCGACATTAACGGAAGACCCACTCGTTGCTTTGCAACGAGCTATGCTCTAGTTATTATTAGGGTCTTCCGTTTCCAACGGAAGACCCTCTTGTTATTCTTCGGTTTCTTTTTATTAGGGTCTTCCGTTTCCAACGGAAGACACTCTTGTTATTCTATTGATTATTTTTATTATTATTATTTTTTTTCTGACTTTTTTCGGACGCTATTACTCGTGAACTACTGGACCGATTTGCATAAAATTTGCAGGACTGATAGAACATCAAAAGTACTTGAGGTTATTAAATTTTGGGCTGATGATGTCACTTCCGGTTTGAGATTTTGAGGATTTAGTGAATTTTTAATGACCATTTTGTCCACCTAACTCCTCCAAAACTAATTAAGATAAAATCATGAAACTTTCCGGGATAGTAGATGAATGTCTGTAGATGATTCTCTGGGTTTGATATTGTGGAAAACGCGCAAGGCGCCGAAGCTCGCCTGAGCTCGAAAATTGGCAGCAAATTTTTGCACAAAATTTTTGCACATTTTCTAAATTATTTCTGAATGTGTAAATATTTTGTTAAGACATGTTATGCAAAACTTGTTCATATTTACACGCTCTTTCATTTAATATCATGAAAAAGGGGCTGGCCCCTCAAATTAGGGGCCAAGAGGGCTCTAAAGTCTTTTTGCAATAACTCTTTACTGAACAATAACTTGTTATCAATTATAGAAGCAAAAATGTTTATTGTACAGCTGTTTATCTATACAGTAACACACCTTAATCATATGTTACGTAATTAGGGGTTTCAAGGGGCCAGAAGTCCAAAAATTTGATCATTAATATCTAGAAAAGGAGAAATATTTTGAAAAGCATTGTAGAACAAAAAATGCTTAAAATAATGTTCTCAACAATATGCTACATAAAAAAAAAATTTTGATGGCCCCAGTAAGGAGTTTAAGGGTCAGCCCCTACAACACATTAGTTCAGATATCTCTAGAACGGTCAACAATTCGTGAACAGTTGTTGAACAAAATATGTTTATATTTGCGAGATCTTTCATTTGATATCAAGAAAAAAGGGCTGGCCCCTTAAATTAGGGGCCAAGAAGGCTCTTAAGTCTATTAATAATAACTTTTTACTGAAAAATAATTTGTTATATATTATAAAAGCAAAAATATTCTTTGTACAGTGATTTATCTATACAGTACCATACCTAAGTCATATGTTACGTAATTAGGGGTTTCAAGGGGCCAGAAATCCAAAACTCTGATCAGTAATATCTATAAAAGGAGAAATATTTTGAAAAGCATTTTAGAAGGAAAGTTGCTCAAAATAATGTTTTTAACATTATGATACCTAAAAAATTTTTGTTGGTGGCCCCATTAAGGAGTTGAAGGGTCGGCCCCTAAAACACAGTTGTTCAGAAATCTCTAGAACAGTCAACAATTCGTGAACAGTTGTTGAACAAAATATGTTTATATTTACGAGACCTTTCATCTGATATCAAGAAAAAGGGGCTGGCCCCTTAAATTAGGGGCCAAGAAGGCTCTTAAGTCTATTAATAATAACTTTTTACTGAAAAATAATTTGTTATATATTATAAAAGCAAAAATATTCTTTGTACAGTGATTTATCTATACAGTACCATACCTAAGTCATATGTTACGTAATTAGGGGTTTCAAGGGGCCAGAAATCCAAAACTCTGATCAGTAATATCTATAAAAGGAGAAATATTTTGAAAAGCATTTTAGAAGGAAAGTTGCTCAAAATAATGTTTTTAACATTATGATACCTAAAAAATTTTTGTTGGTGGCCCCATTAAGGAGTTGAAGGGTCGGCCCCTAAAACACAGTTGTTCAGAAATCTCTAGAACAGTCAACAATTCGTGAACAGTTGTTGAACAAAATATGTTTATATTTACGAGACCTTTCATCTGATATCAAGAAAAAGGGGCTGGCCCCTCAAATTAGGGGCCAGGAGGGCTTCAAAATCTTTTAATAATAACTATTTACTAAAAAATAATTTGTTCTACATTATTGAAGCAAAAATGTTCAACTTATTAAGCTTAATTAAAATCTGAAATCCGTTTTAAAATCAGACGATGCATAACAGAGATATAGGGGTTTAAAAATTGATTTTTCCGGAAATTTTGATTCCACATTCTTGGTTAAGAAAATAGTGTTATGTTTAAAGTTAAATTAACTCGTACCTAGAATGATTCGACATTTGTTAAGTCGTTCTTAATCACATTCGGATTTTTTTTGTCAAGTCGTTCTTGAAATCGTTAAGGTTTTTGTTAATTCGTACTTAAAGTCATTCGGATTTTGTTAAGTCGTACCAAGAATTATTCGATTTTTTATATCTTTTTGTTTTAATTTCTCCTGGTATTGGTTTTAGAGCTCTGCTTCTTACAGGAACATCTAGCTTGTCTTTCGACATTAACGGAAGACCCACTCGTTGCTTTGCAACGAGCTTTGCTCTAGTTATTATTATACTTTTTCTTTTTTTTCTGACTCCTTTTCCGCTTCATAACTCAAAAAGTTTTCAACCGATTTTAAAAAAACTTTCAGCGATTGTTGCAAGTTGGCGTCCCTCAAAGATATTAAAGTCTCAATAGCAACGTCACTTCCTTTTTGACGTTACGTCATTTTTAAAATTTTAAAAAAGTCATTTTGCCTGGGGCTTTTCTCAAAAACGCTTTAAGATAGAGGCTTTAAATTTTCCATGATTATAAATTTTTCTATTTACCTCTGCAATAAGGCTTGAAACAGAAATCCGTCTCTTCCGGTCGAAACCGGAAGTGAATCAAATTTTTCGAAAATTTGAATTTTTTGATCAAATCAAAAGCGTAAATGTGTTTTGTAAAGCTTTTCAAGCTGAATCTAACACTGAAAGCCGTTTTAAAATCGGACGATGCATTACAGAGATATTTGGGTTTAAAAATTGATTGTTCCGGAAATTTTGATTCTGCGTTCTTGGTTTAAAAAATAGCGTTAAGTTCAATGTGAAATTAACTCGTACCAATTTTTTTTTGTTAAGTCGTACTTAAAATTGTAAAGGAATTTGTTAATTCGTACTTAAAATCATTCGGATTTTGTTAAGTCGTACCAAGAATTATTCTATTTTTAGGGTCTTCCGTTTCCAACGGAAGACCCTATTGTTATTCTACGGTTTCTTTTTCTTTATTATTCTTTTTTTTCTTTTTCTGACTTTTTTGGAGCGTTATTTCTCAAAAACTATCCAACCGATTTACATGAAATTTTCAGGACTGATAGAGAGTCATCGGCGCTACATATTTATAAATTTCCGAATGATGACGTCACTTCCGGTCTCATATATTGACGATTTTGTAAAATTTTAAGGGTCATTTTGTCCACGCATCTCCTCCGAAACCAATCAAGATAGAAGCTTCAAATTTTTACAGGATCGTAGATAAATGTTTGAAGTTGTACCCCCCTGCTTCCAATTATTAAAATTGCGCAAGGCCTCGAAGCTCGCCTAAACCTGAAAATTAGCACCAAATTTTTTCACAAAATTTTCGAACATTTTCTCTAATATCTTTTGATGTATAAATATTTTGTTAAAACATGTAATGCAAAAGTTGTTTCAATTTCCACGGGCTTTCATTTGATATCAAGAAAAAAGGGCTGGCCCCTCAAATTAGGGGCCAAGAGGGCTCTAAAGTCTTTTTGCAATAACTCTTTACTGAACAATAATTTGTTATCATTTATTGAAGCAAAAATGTTTACTGTACAGCTGTTTATCTATACAGTACCACACCTTATTCATATGTTACGTAATAAGGGGTTTCAAGGGGCCAGAAGTCCAAAACTTTGATCATTAATATCTAGAAAAGGAGAAATATTTTGAAAAGCATTGTAGAACAAAAAATGCTTAAAACAAAGTTCTCAACAATATGCTACCTAAAAAAAATTTGTTGGTGGCCCCATTAAGGAGTTTAAGGGTCGGCCCCTAAAACACATTAGTTCAGATATCTCTAGAACGGTCAACAATTCCTGAACACTTGTTGAACAAAATATGTTTATATTTGCGAGATCTTTCATTTGATATCAAGAAAAGAGGGCTGGCCCCTTAAATTAGGGGCCAAGAGGGCTCTTAAGTCTATTAATAATAACTTTTTACTGAAAAATAATTTGTTATATATTATAGAAGCAAAAATATTCTTTGTACAGTTATTTATCTATACAGTACCATACCTAAGTCATATGTTACGTAATTAGGGGTTTCAAGGGGCCAGAAGTCCAAAACTCTGATCATTAATATCTAAAAAAGGAGAAATATTTTGAAAAGCATTGTAGAAGAAAAGTTGCTCAAAATAATGTTTTTAATAATATGATACCTAAACCTTTTTTGTTGGTGGCCCCATTAAGGAGCTTAAGGGTCGGCCTCTAAAACACAGTTGTTCAGATATCTCTAGAACGGTTAACAACTCGTGAACAGTTGTTGAACAAAATATGTTTATATTTGCAAGACCTTTCATTTGTTATCAAGAAAAAGGGGCTGGCCCCTCAAATTAGGGGCCAGGAGGGCTACAAAGTCTTTTAATAATAACTATTTACTGAAAAATAATTTGTTATATATTATTGAAGCAAAAATGTTCAACTTATTAAGCTTAATTTAAATCTGAAATCCGTTTTAAAATCGGACGATGCATTACAGAGATAAAGGGGTTTAAAAATTGATTTTTCCGGAAATTTTGATTCCACATTCTTGGTTAAGAAAATAGTGTTATGTTCAAAGTTAAATTAACTCGTACCTAGAATGATTCGATATTTGTTAAGTCGTTCTTAAACACATTCGGATTTTTTTTGTCAAGTCGTTCTTAAAATCGGTAAGGTTTTTAATAATTCGTACTTAAAATCATTCGGATTTTGTTAAGTCGTACCAAGAATTATTCGATTTTTTATATCTTTTTGTTTTAAAACTCCTGTTATTGGTTTTAGAGCTCTGCTTCTTACAGGAACATCTAGCTTTTCTTTCGACATTAACGGAAGACCCACTCGTTGCTTTGCAACGAGCTTTGCTCTAGTTTTTTATTATTTTTGTTTTAGGGTCTCTTGTTATTGGTTTAAGAACTTTCCTCTTACAGGAACTTCAAGCTTTACTTTTGACATTAACGGAAGACCCACTCGTTGCTTTGCAACGAGCTTTGCTCTAGTTTTTATTATTATTATTATTATTAGGGTCTTCCGTTTCCAACGGAAGACCCTCTTGTTATTCTATTGATTATTAGGGTCTTCCGTTTCCAACGGAAGACCCTATTGTTATTCTACGGTTTCTTTTTCTTTATTATTCTTTTTTTTCTTTTTCTGACTTTTTTGGAGCATTATTTCTCAAAAACTATCCAACCGATGTACATGAAATTTTCAGGACTGATAGAGAATCATCGGCGCTACATATTATTTAATTTCCAAATAATGACGTCACTTCCGGTTTCAGATATTGACAATTTTGTAAAATTTTAAGGGTCATTTTGTCCACGCATCTCCTCCGCAACCAATCAAGATAGAAGCTTCAAATTTTTACGGAATTGTAGATAAATGTTTGAAATTGTACCCCCCTGCTTCCAATTATTAAAATTGCGCAAGGCCTCGAAGCTCGCCTGAACCTGAAAATTAGCACCAAATTTTTTTATGAAATTTTCGAACATTTTCTCTAATATCTTTTAATGTATAAATATTTTGTTAAAACATGTAATGCAAAAGTTGTTTGAATTTCCACGGGCTTTCATTTGATATCAAGAAAAAAGGGCTGGCCCCTCAAATTAGGGGCCAAGAGGGCTCTAAAGTCTTTTTGCAATAACTCTTTAGTAAACAATAATTTGTTATCAATTATAGAAGCAAAAATGTTTATTGTACAGCTGTTTATCTATACAGTACCACATCTTAATCATATGTTACGTAATTAGGGGTTTCAAGGGGCCAGAAGTCCAAAACTTTGATCATTAATATCTAGAAAAGGAGAAATATTTTGAAAAGCATTGTAGAACAAAAAATGCATAAAATAATGTTCTCAACAATATGCTACCTAAAAAAATTTGTTGGTGGCCCCAGTAAGGAGTTTAAGGGTCGGCTCCTAAAACACATTAGTTCAGATATCTCTAGAACGGTCAACAATTCGTGAACAGTTGTTGAACAAAATATGTTTATATTTGCGAGATCTTTCATTTGATATCAAGAAAAAAGGGCTGGCCCCTTAAATTAGGGGCCAAGAGGGCTCTTAAGTCTATTAATAATAACTTTTTACTGAAAAATAATTTGTTATATATTATAGAAGCAAAAATATTCTTTGTACAGTTATTTATCTATACAGTACCATACCTAAGTCATATGTTACGTAATTACGTAATTACGTAAATATGTTTATATTTGCGAGACCTTTCATTTGATATCAAGAAAAAGATGCTGGCCCCTCAAATTAGGGGCCAAGAGGGCTACAAAGTCTTTTAATAATAACTATTTACTGAAAAATAAAATAATATATATTATTGAAGCAAACATGTTCAACTTATTAAGCTTAATTCAAATCTGAAATCCGTGTTAAAATCAAACGATGCATTACAGAGATATAGGGGTTTAAAAATTGATTTTTCCGGAAATTTTGATTTTACATTCTTGGTTAAGAAAATAGTGTTATGTTCAAAGTTAAATTAACTCGTACCTAGAATGATTCGATATTTGTTAAGTCGTTCTTAAACACATTCTGATTTTTTTTTGTCAAGTCGTTCTTGAAATCGGTAAGGTTTTTGTTAATTCGTACTTAAAGTCATTCGGATTTTGTTAAGTCGTACCAAGAATTATTCGATTTAATTATATCTTTTTGTTTTAAAACTCCTGGTATTGGTTTTAGAGCTCTGCTTCTTACAAGAACATCTAGCTTTTCTTTCGACATTAACGGAAGACGCACTCGTTGCTTTGCAACGAGCTTTGCTCTAGTTTTTATTATTATTTTTTTTTCTCACTTTTTCTGGACGCTATTACTCGTGAACTACTGGACCGATTTGCATAAAATTTGCAGGACTGATAGAACATCAAACGTACTTGAGTTTATTAAATTTTGGGTTGATGACGTCACTTCCGGTTTGAGATTTTGAGGATTTAGTGAATTTTTAAGGCCATTTTGTCCACCTAACTCCTCCAAAACTAATAAAGATAAAAACATGAAACTTTCAGGGATAGTAGATGAATGTCTGTAGATGATTCTCTGGGTTTGATATTGTGAAAAATGCGCAAGGCGCCGAAGCTCGCCCGAGCTCGAAAGTTGGCACCAAATTTTTTCACAAAATTTTTGCACATTTTCTTAATTATTTCTGAATGTGTAAATAATTTGTTAAGACATGTTATGCAAAAGTTGTTCATTTGTACACGCTCTTTCATTTGATATCATAAAAAAGGGGCTGGCCCCTAACATAAGGGGCCAAGAGGGCTCTAAAGAATTTAATTAATAACTCTTTTCTGAAAAATAATTTGTTATTAAGTATAGAAGCAAAAATATTTATTGTGCAGCTGTTCATCTACATAGTACCATACTGAAATCATATGTTACAGTACCCGCAACGTTATTTTTTACAAGATAAACGATATGATAGGATTCACGCACGATAGGATAGGATTAACGCACGATAGAACAGTATACACGCACGATACGATAGCATTAACGCACGATAGAACAGTATACACGCACGATAGGATAGGATTGATACACGATAGGAAAGGATAAACGATGTTCATGATAAACGTATACTCGCTTTAAACGATCTTCATGAATAACCTGATAATGGCATAATTTGGGAAAGAACACGTACGAATAAAGATTTACATGGAATTTCTTTTTAGTAACAATTGCCGAGTTGTTAATCATCACTGCATCATTTTTAGAATGTATAAAAATGACCAGTTAATTTTTTTAAACAAAAATCATGAGCTTAAATGATCAAATAAATTTTCTGTATTGTTAACATTGCTTTCATTACCGAACACCCTAGCCGATCGCCGCGAATATTGCAGCCCGATATCAAATCACACAGAAAATAGCGGGTCCAATTATAAAAATCCAACTCTTGTTAAAAGTAAATATAAAATACATCATAAATGCATTTCTTTCTGTATGAGAAAATGATGCATTAAAAACGAATTATTTAACATACAAGTTACATAAATATTTACGCAGATATACATTCCGAGTACGATTTGTTAACATTGTTTTCATTACCAGACACCCTAGCCGATTGCCGAAAACATTTCAGCCCAAAGCCAATTATCACACGCAAATTAACGGGTTCAATTAAAATAACACTCTGGTTTTAATTAAATATATATTATAAATACTTTTGTTTCTGTAAAATATGATGCATAAAAAACGAATTATATTGCATAAAAGTTAATGTTTACGCAGGTATACACTTCGCGTACGATTTAATATATTCGATATACATGTAAACATGTTACCTTGTTCCTAAGAACTTCGATAGTGTACATTATTTTTTTATTTCCAATGCTTACAGATATGATTTACATGTAATATTAGTTAATTTTAATCTAAAAAAATTAAGAAATTAGTATCATGATAGAATGCTGGATAGGATTTTACAATTCTTGTTCGATAAATTTTCTTATACGACGCACTGATCATGAACGACTTGGAACTTTAAAATAAATATACTTGCATATCAAAAGGCATGAAACGATTAACACGATAGGATAAACGGAAAAACTGTTAAAATTGAACGATAAACCTGATAGGATTAACGCACGATAGGATAGGATTAACGCACGATAGAACAGTATACACGCACGATACGATAGCATTAACGCACGAAAGAACAGTATACACGCACGATACGATAGGATTGATACACAATACGATAGGATACGATTGTAAAAAATAACGTTGCGGGTACTGTACGTAATTAGGAGTTTTGAGGGGCCAGAAGTCCAAAACTTTGATCATTTATATCTGAAAAAGGAGAAATATTTTGTAAAACATTGTAGAAGAAAAGTTGCTCAAAATAACGTTGTCAACCTTATGCTACCTTTAATTTTTTTGTCTTTGGCCCCATTAAGGAGTTTAAGGGTCGGCCCCTAAAACACAGTTGTTCAGATATCTCTAGAATGGTTAACAATTCGTGAACAGTTGTTAAACAAAATATGTTTATATTTGCGAGACCGTTCATTTGATATCAAGAAAAAGGGGCTAGCCCCTCAAATTAGGGGTCAGGAGGGCTACAAAGTCTTTTAATAATAACTATTTACTGAAAAATAAAATAATATATATTATTGAAGCAAAAATGTTCAAGTTATTAATCTTAATTTAAATCTGAAATCCGTTATAAAATTGGACGATGCATTACAGAGATATAGGGGTTTAAAAATTGATTTTTCCGGAAATTTTGATTCCACATTCTTAGTTAAGAAAATAGTGTTATGATCAAAGTTAAATTAACTCGTACCTAGAATGATTCGATATTTGTTAAGACGTTCTTAAACACATTCGGATTTTTTATTTTTGTCAAGTCGTTCTTGAAATCGTTAAGGTTTTTGTAAATTCGTACTGAAAGTCATTCGGATTTTGTTAAGTCGTACCAAGAATTATTCGATTTTTTATATCTTTTTGTTTTAATTACTCCTGGTATTGGCTTTAGAGCTCTGCTTCTTACAGGAACATCTAGCTTTTCTTTCGACATTAACGGAAGACCCACTCGTTGCTTTGCAACGAGCTTTGCTCTAGTTATTATTATTCTTTTTTTTCTTTTTCTGACTTTTTTGGAGCGTTATTTCTTAAAAACTATTTAACCGATTTGCACGAAATTTTCAGGACTGATTAAGCATTATCGGCGCTACATATTGTCAAATTTTCAAATGATGACGTCACTTCCGGTTTCAGATATTGACGATTTTGTAAATTTTTAAGGGTCATTTTGTCCACGCATCTCCTCCGAAACTAATCAAGATAGAAGCTTGAAATTTTTCCAGGATTGTAGATTAAAGTCTGAAGTTGTACCCCCCTACTTCCAATTATTAAAATTGCGCAAGGCCTCGAAGCTCGCCTGAACCTGAAATTAGCATCAAATTTTTTCACGAAATTTTCGAACATTTTCTCTAATATCTTTTGATGTATAAATATTTTGTTAAAACATGTAATGCAAAAGTTGTTTCAATTTCCACGGGCTTTCATTTGATATCAAGAAAAAAGGGCTGGCCCTCAAATTAGGGGCCAAGAGGGCTCTAAAGTCTTTTTGCAATAACTCTTAACTGAACAATAATTTGTTATCAATTATAGAAGCAAAAATGTTTATTGTACAGCTGTTTATCTATACAGTACCGCATCTTAATCATATTTTACGTAATTAGGGGTTTCAAGGGGCCAGAAGTCCAAAACTTTTATCATTAATATCTAGAAAAGGAGAAATATTTTGAAAAGCATTGTAGAACAAAAAATGCTTAAAATAATGTTCTCAACAATATGCTACCTAAAAAAATTTGTTGGTGGCCCCAGTAAGGAGTTTAAGGGTCGGCCCCTAAAACACATTAGTTCAGATATCTCTAGAACGGTCAACAATTCGTGAACAGTTGTTGAACAAAATATGTTTATATTTGCAAGATCTTTCATTTCATATCAAGAAAAAAGGGCTGGCCCCTAAAATTAGGGGCCAAGAGGGCTCTTAATTCTATTAATAATAACTTTTAAATGAAAAATAATTTGTTATATATTTTAGAATCAAAAATATTCTTTGTACAGTTATTTATCTATACAGTACCATACCTAAGTCATATGTTACGTAATTAGGGGTTTCGAGGGGCCAGAAGTTCAAAACTCTGATCATTAATAGCTAGAAAAGGAGAAATATTTTGAAAAGCATTGTAGAAGAAAAGTTGCTCAAAATAATGTTTTTAATAATATAATACCTAAAACTTTTTTGTTGGTGGCCCCAGTAAGGAGTTTAAGGGTCGGCCACTAAAACACAGTTGTTCAGATATCTCTAGAACGGTTAACAATTCGTGAACAGTTGTTGAACAAAATATGTTTATATTTGCAAGACCTTTCATTTGATATAAAAAAAGGGGCTGACCCCTCAAATTAGGGGCCAGGAGGGCTACAAAGTCTTTAAAAAATAACTTTTTACTGAAAAATAATTTGTAAATAACTATAGAAGCAAAAATGTTCAACTCATAAGGCTTAATTTAAATCTGAAATCCGTTTTAAAATCGGACGATGCATTACAGAGATAAAGGGGTTTAAAAATTGATTTTTCCGGAAATTTTGATTCCACATTCTTGGTGTTATATTCAAAGTTAAATTAACTTGTACATAAAATAACTCGATGATTGTTAAATGTACTTAAACACATTCGGATTTTTATTTGCAAAGTCGTTCTTGATATTGAGAAGGTTTTTGTTAATTCGTACTTAGAATCATTCGGATTTTGTTAAATCGTACCAAGAATAATTCGATTTTTTTTTTAGTTTTTCATGTATATTGGTTTAAGAATTCTGCTTCTTAAAGGAACTTCTAGCTTTACTTTCGACATTAACGGAAGACCCACTCGTTGCTTTGCAACGAGCTTTGCTCTAGTTATTATTATTATTCTTTTTCTTTATTTTTCTGACTTTTTTGAAGCTTCATATCTCAAAAATTTTTCAACCGATTTCAAAGAAACTTTCAGACCTTAATTGCCTTTATGGTTCCTTTACGCTATTAAAGTTTCCATTACAACGTCATTTCTGTTTTTACGTTACGTAAATTTTGAAATTTTAAAAAAGTGATTTTGTCCAGGGGATTTTTCGAAAACGCTTTAAGATAGAGACTTGAAATTTTCTGTGTTTGTACATTTATCATTTTTATTTGAAAATGAGGCTGGAATTAACATTCCGTCACTTCCGGTTGAAAGCGGAAGTTTTTAAAAAATTTCAAAATTTTGAATATTTTGTTGGAATTACTGATCTTTGTAGAATTTATAATGCTAAATACGAAACTGAAATCCGTTTTTAAATCAAACGATGCATTGCAGAGATATTAGGGTTCAAAAATAGATTTTTCCGGAAATTTTAATTCCGCGTTCTTGGTTTAAAAAATAGCGTAAAGTTCAAAGTGAAATTAACTCGTACCAGAAATAATTCGATTTTTGTTAAGTAGTACTTTGACACATTTTTTGTTAAGTCGTTCTTGAAATCATTAAGGTTTTTGTTAATTCGAACTAAAAATCATTCGGATTTTGCTAAGTCGTACCAAAAGTTATTCGATTTTTTATCTTTTGGTTTAAGTTACTCTTGTTATTGGTTTAAGAACGTTGCTCCTTACAGGAAAATTTAGCATTACTCTCTACATTAACGGAAGTCCCACTTGTTGCTTTGCAACGAGCTTTGCTCTAGTTATTATTAATTATGCTTTTTTTTTTTTCTGACTCCTTTTCGGCTTCATAACTCCTAAATCTTTGCTTTGATTTTGATAAAACTTTCAGAGATTATGTGCAACCATTACACCTCAAGGTTGTTAAGGTTTCCATGAAAATGTCACTTTCGTTTTTACGTTACGTAATTTTTTAAATTTTAAAAAAGTCATTTTGTCCGCGGCGTTTTAAAAAAACGCTTTGAGATAAAGGCTTGAAAGTTTGCGTGATAATACATTTATCGATTTACCTCTGTAATAAGGCTGGATATGAAAATCCGTCACTTCCGGTCGAAACTGGAAGTGAATCAAATTTTTCGAAAAATTAAATTTTTTGATCAAATCAAAAACGTAACGCTTTTCATGCTGAATCTAACTCTGAAAACCATTTTAAAATCGGACGAAGCATTACAGAGATATTTGGGTATAAAAATTGATTTTTCCGGAAATTTTGATTCCACGTTCTAGGTTTAAAAAATAGCTTTAAGTTCAAAGTGAAATTAAATCGTACCAAAAATAATTCGATAATTCTTAAGTCGTTCTTAAACACATTCGGATTTTTTTTGTTAAGTCGTTCTTGAAATTGTAAAAATATTTGTTAATTCGTACTTAAAATCATTTGGATTTTGTTAAGTCGTACCAAGAATTATTCGATTTTTATTATTTTTTTTTTTGGTAATGTCTCTTGTTATTCGTTTAAGAACTCTTCTTCTTACAGGAACTTCAAGCTTTACTTTTGACATTAACGGAAGACCCACTCGTTGCTTTGCAAAAAGCTTTGCTCTAGTTATTATTATACTTTTTCTTTTTTTTCTGACTCCTATTTGGCTTCATAACTCAAAAAGTTTTCAACCGATTTCAATGATTTTTGCAACGATTGTTGCACGTTAGTGTCCCTAAAAGATATTAGAGTTTCAATGACAACGTCACTTCCGTTTTGACGTAACGTCATTTTTTAAAATTTTTTAAAAGTCATTTTGTCCGGGGCTTTTCTCAAAAACGCTTTAAGATAGAGGCTTGAAATTTTCATTGGTTATGATTTTGTTAATTTACCTCTGTAATAAGGCTGGAAATGTAAATCCATCACTTCCGGCCGAAACCGGAAGTGAATCAAATTTTTTGAAAAAATTAAATTTTTTCATCAAACCAAAAACGTATACCTGTTTTGTAATGCTTTTCAAGCTAAAGAGAAATTAACTCGAACCAAAAATAATTCGATAATTGTTAAGTCGTACTTAAACACATTTGGATTTTTTTGTTAAGTCGTTCTTGAAATTGTAAAGGTATTTGTGAACTCGTACTTAAAATCATTCGGATTTTGTTAAGTCGTACCTAGAATCATTCGATTTTTTAACTTATTTGTTTTGTTTTAGTGTTTCTTGTTATTGGTTTAAGAACTCTTCTTCTTACAGGAACTTAAAACTTTATTTTCGACATTAACGGAAGACCCACTCGTTGCTTTGCAACGAGCTTTGCTCTAGTTATTATACTTTTTCTTTTTTTTCTGACTCATATTTTGCTTCATAACTCAAAACGTTTTCAACCGATTTCAATGAGTCCCTAAAAAATATTAGAGTTTCCATGACAACGTCACTTCCGTTTTGACGCAAAGTCATTTTTAAAATTTTAAAAAAGTCATTTTGTCCGGGGCTTTTCTCAAAAATGCTTTAAGATAGAGGCTTGAAATTTTCAATGGTTTTGGTTTTGTATATATACCTCTGTAGTAAGGCTGGAAATGTAAATCCGTCACTTTCGGTAGAAACCGGAAGTAAATCAAATTTTTCGAAAAATTAAATTTTTTGATCAAATCAAAAACGTTTAACTGTTTTGTAAAGCTTTTCAAGCTGAATCTAACACTGAAATAAATTTTAAAATCGGACGATGCATTACAGAATTATAAGTGTTCAAAATTTGATTTTTCCGGAAATTTTGATTCCGCGTTCTTGGTTTAAAAAATAGCGTTAAGTTCAAAGTTGAATTAACTCGTACCAAAAATAATTCGATAATTGTTAAGTCGTACTTAAACACATTCGGATTTTTTTTGGTTAACTCGTTCTTGAAATTGTAAAGGTATTTGTTAACTCGTACCTAAAATCTTTCGGATTTTGCTAAGTCGTACCAAGAATTATTCCATTTTTTAATTTTGTTTTTGTTTTTAGTGTCTCTTGTTATTGGTTTAAGAACTCTTCTTCTTATAGTAAATTAAAGCTTTACTTTCGACATTAACAGAAGACACACTCGTTGCTTTGCAACGAGCTTTGCTCTAGTTACATATTATTATATGGGTCTTCCGTTTCCAACGGAAGACCCTCTTGTTATTCTTCGGTTTCTTTTTACATATTATTATTATTATACTTTTTCTTTTTTTCTGACTCCTATTTGGCTTCACAACTCAAAAAGTTTTCTTCCGATTTCAATTAAATTTTCAGCGATTGTTGCACGTTAGTGTCCCAAAAAGATATTAGAGTTTCAATGACAAAGTCATTTATATTTAGACGTCATTTTAAAAATTTTTAAAGTCATTTTGTCCGGGGCTTTTGCCAAAAATGCTTTAAGATAGAGGCTTGAAATTTTCAATTGTTATGATTTTGTAACTTTACCTCTGTAATAAGGCTGGAAATGTAAATCCGTCACTTCCGGTCGAAACCGGAAGTGAATCAAATTTTTCGAAAAATTAAGTTTGTTGATCAAATCAAAAAAGTATACGTGTTTTGTAAAGCTTTTCAAGCTGAATCTAATACTGAAAGCCGTTTTAAAATCGGACGATGCATTACAGAGATATTTGGGTTTAAAAATTGATTTTTCCGGAAATTTTGATTCCGCGTTCTTGGTTTAAAAAATAGCGTTAAGTTCAAAGTGAAATTAACTCGTACTAATAATATTTCGATAATGTTAAATCGTACTTAAACACATTCGAATTTTTTTTGCTAACTCGTTCTTGAAATTGTAAAGGTATTTGCTAATTTGTACTTAAAATCATTCGGATTTTGTTAAGTTGTACCAAAATTGATTCGATTTTTAATTTTTTTTTTGTTTTAGTGTCTCTTGTTATTGGTTTAAAAATTCTTCTTCTTACAGGAACTTCAAGCTTTACTTTTGACATTAACGAAAGACCAACTCGTTGCTTTGCAACGAGCTTTGCTCTAGTTATTATTATACTTTTTCTTTTTTTCTGACTTCTTTTCGGCTTCATAACTGAAAAAGTTTTCAACCGATTTCAATGAAATTTTCAAAGATTGTTTAAAATAAGCGTCCCTAAAAGGTGTTAAAGTTTCTATGACAACGTCACTTTCGTTTTGACGTAACGTCATTTTTAAAATTTAAAAAAAGCAATTTTGTCCGGGGCTTTACTAAAAAATACTTTAAGTTAAAGGCTTGAAATTTTCCACGGTTATACATACACGTCGAAACCGGAAGTGAATCAAATTTTTCTTAACTTTGAATTTTTTGATCAAATAAAAAATGTATACGTGTTTTGTAGAGCTCATTAAACTGAATCTAACACTGAAACCCGTTTTAAAATCAGACGATGCATTACAGAGAAATTGGGGTTTAAAAATTAATTTTTCCGGACATTTTGCTTCTGCATTCTGGGTTAAGAAAATAGTCTTAAGCTCAAAGTTAAATTAACTCGTACCTAAACTAATTCGAAAATTGCTAAGTTGTACTTGAAAACATTAAGATTTTTTTGTTAAGTCGATCTTGAAATCTTTAAGGGTTTTGATAATTCGTACTTAAAATCATTCGGGTTTTGTTAAGTCGTATTAAGAATTTTTGATTTTTTTTTATCTTTTTGTTTAAGTTACTTTTATTATTAGTTTAAGAACTCTGCTTCTTAATGGAACTTTGAACTTTACATTCGACATTAACGGAAGACCCACTCGTTGCTTTGCAACGAGCTTTGCTCTAGTTATTATTATCCTTTTTCTTTTCTTTTTTTTGACACCTTTTCGGCTTCATAACTCAAAAACTTAAAAATTGATTTTTCCGGAAATTTTGATTCCGCATTCTGGGTTACGAAAATAGTATTAAGTTCAAAGTTAAATTAACTCGTACCTAAAATAAATCGAAATTTGTTAAGTCGTACTTCAACACATTCGGATTTTTTTGTCAAGTGTTTCTTGAAATCGTTAGAGTTTTTGTTAAGTCGTACTTACAATCATTCGGATTTTGTTAAATCGTACCAAGAATGATTCGATTTTTTTTTAAAGTTACTTTTGTTATTAGTTTAAGAACTCTGCTTCTTACAGGAACTTCGACCTTTAC
Organism: Magallana ariakensis; assembly: GCA_020458035.1. NCBI lineage: Eukaryota > Metazoa > Mollusca > Bivalvia > Ostreida > Ostreidae > Magallana > Magallana ariakensis. The sequence continues at coordinate 68,742,800 of CM035811.1, forward strand.
TTTCGACATTAACGGAAGACCTACTCGTTGCTTTGCAACGAGCTTTGCTCTAGTTCTTTTTACTTTTGTAATACTATTGTGCTATTTAAGAAATAAAATGTAATTTGCATGCCAATAGCTTAAACAATAAGGCCGTTAATACCGTACATTTATAACTAACAAAACAATACTGTTGGTTTCATTCAATCATTCAATTTTCCTTTTTTTTTAAGAAACGCATACTTAACACTGACGTTATAATCATAAAAAACAATCATAACATCGCCTTGACAACAACTCCCGTCCGTCTCCCTCGTTCAATGAGATATTGCAAAGCAGACGTTCAATATAAAGCAAATTTCAGACGTTCAATACATGTATCGAAATTCATATCGCAATGCATAAAAAACTAATTTACGAATAATATAAAGGGGTGGGACGTATTTGGGCTAAAGAAAACTTGAAATGAAAAGACTTGTATCATTTAGTAATTTAATGTAAAACGCATTAAATTGAAATAAAAAGCATTATAAGTCGTTTTAAAGCATTTTAGATTTTTTTTCATTAAAATTTATTTTCTGTTACAAAAGCATTGCAACAAGAATGAAAATCTTGTAAAGGCACTTCTTTCTATTTGATGGGTAAAAAATAAATACCCTCAACATACCCCATAAATTGCGATTCGGTCAGCCGTCACCGCCAAGACGCATCGCACTTGTGTAAGGCAGTTTTACTTGGAATAAGTCGCGCTGTATAGGCTTGTGATTGTTCAGAGATTTAGGAGAGATTCAGAATGTAAGTTGTTATATTATTATCCTCATCATTTTTAGTATTAAGCTTCTTTAGTGAGATTACTCATAGTAATATATACATGTTATATACCAGATAAAGAAAAAAAGTTATGCACAGTTAACCTATGATATCAAGATGTTTCGATAACATCGCAGATTATCTTTAATTATGCCAAAAAATGGGTGAAAACTATGGGCGTCATTTTTTAAAATTTATTTATTTTAAATAAGACCATTTATGTATACATTCTGTACTTTCCTTTTTTTTATTATTATTGTATTTATCTTATTTTGATATATATATGTATATATATATATATATATATATATATATATATATATATATATATATATATATATATATATATATATATATATATATATATATAAACCCTGTATACAGTAGCTATGTAAGGCCATATTGGAAATATGGCCTTACATAAACAGGGTTTTTTTTCGCCACGAGTTCCAACCAGAAAAAGAACGGAAAATGTATAAAATAATGTCAATTGGTCAATAAATGTTTATATCTGATATTTTTAAAACACAAAATAAATTTGTTCTAATGCTTCTAAGCGACAGAATTCATTGTTTACAATAATAGCGTAGGTCATTCTAATAAGTAGATTTAATAATAAGAGATATCGCTATCAAGTGGAGTGTACAAATTGTTGTGGGGTCGTTTTGAACACCTGCACAACAGTTCGTCTAAGTTGGGGCGTTAGGATGGTATATATTTCTTTGTCGGCGTTGTCCCGGATATTATCATACAACCACACGTTAATCGAAATCCCGTTGCATTCTTAAAAATAAAAACTGTCCAATTCAACAGCAGGAAGACAATTTGTTTTAATTTTGATATCCCACTGTTCTTAGAAAACGCTTCAACAAATATTCACACCCTTACACAGGCAACGAATACTGGAATCGTCTTAGTATATTTCCGTATGGGTAACCTGAGATTTCTCCGTGAATTCGTTCGAAACAAATAACAATTTTTTTTTCGTATGAAACAAACAAGTATCGGATCGATACGAAAAAAAATGATTTTCTATATCTGTAATATCCACATACAAGAACATCATTTAATGTCATAAGAACCATTTATAGTGAACTAAGTTTTTCAAGAATGGGGAATGATCAAAGTTGAAATATTAAAAGATGAGATATATATACGCACCTTTTTATTATGTAAAAAAAAAACGAGGTAAATCATGCTTGAAAATTTTGGCTTAACATGCGTAAAGATCCGACCTTTGATAAAACGCAAATATTCGCTTTAGTCCCGAATTTACGCCGGCGTAGAGCTGCAACTTTTGATAAAACGGGTCCCAGGTAATTTGTTTACGTTTGGGCTGTATTGTATTACAAAGGACAAGAACATTGCAATATGTACTATAAAAAAAACTTATTATGATAGCTTAGGACAAAAACACCCCTCGTTTCGAGAGATTGAAAATAGCGAACCTTAACAAAAATGATATAAATAAGTACCGTTAAAAAGAAACTGTCCCGTAAGATATTCTGCAAATAACGAAACTCATATAACAAGGCGACGTCTTCGTAATCTTATATTATAAGATAATATAAACTCGAATAAAATCACCATATAACAAGTAAGCTTAACGTTAGCAAGTTGGTGGGGTGCTTTCTTTTTTTTTTTTTTTAGTTAGTATTAGAATGGCATATCAATTTCATTGATGTTAATTTTCGAATTTCATTATTACAAAGTTAGATGTTTATCATATATCCACTAACAAATTTGTTCATATTATCTGGATTTTATCTTCAACAATCCTTATCTATCGTTTCTTATTTATAAACACGCCTGATGTTTCTGTTTTCAGCATGTCAATTATTTTCTTTTTTTTTTATTTGAACTCATTTTGATGTCTAATTTTTTTCTTGTATATTTTGATTATATATTATATTATTTTGCTTAACTGAAACATATCAAAATGCATTATTAACTGTTTTTATCATCTTTTGAAATCGTCATTTCAGAAATATTATGCAGGTATATTAAAAGCCCATATATCATACATCAGTTGGTTTTGTATTGATTACTAAATGACGCTAGACATTTCATTTGAAGGTGGAACACAAATGTTACTTTATGTAACTACATACTTGAATATCATTTTATTAATGCCGTGGTTGCCCTCGACTATTGTACAAGTAGCATCTAGTTGATGACAATAACAAACTGTCTCAAAAATCCATAAAGCGAAATACAAATTCAAAACAGAGCAACGCGGGCCACTAAAGAGAAAGAGGTGGGATCAGGCCTTAGGATCATGAAGCATTTTTAGACTTAAGTCCAAATTTCAATCATTTATAGAATTATAGTTTGTCATAAAATTACCCTGAAAACTTGTAATTATGAACATGTTATAGTGACACATTTAAAAAGCATTTCATTTTCTCGATAATTTTAATCATTAGACAATAAAACAGTGTACAAAATTTGACCTTAGTCTAAGATTTTCCAATAGTCCTCAATTTAATATGTTGAAAAAAAATAAGCTCAAGCAATGATTCTGTTATGTCGCTTTATAAAAAAGATATTCTGTACATTATATTTTTTTTAATTTGTAGGAATGTGACGCGGATTAACTCAAGATATGTGAAAGTTTTGGCTGTTCCAGTGATATGTCTATTCCTATTCGTGTTACACTTCACCTCGGTATGCATAAACAATCACAACGATAAACCATTCATACCTTTTCTGTGCATGTTAGATGACATTATGATTAGCGAAAGTGATATAACACTGAAAATGCCTAAAGATGTGAAAAAAGTAGTTCCTCTATGGCCTAACATAACGAAAGACAAGTGTATCAAAAATATCAAAATAAAACCACAAAGAATGTTTACAAACCACGAGAACTACTCTCTCTACGCCTGCATCGAAAGAAATAGTAATGTCAAAAGAGTAGAAGAGGACTCCCTGAATAGAGTAAACTTAGATAAAAGCATAATAATTTCGTATTTCGGTGTATTCAAAATGAGACCAGCGCCCACTATCATCGAAATAGGAGGATATTTAGGAGTCATGATGCCGAAACTGGTGGAAGCAACAGGGGCTAAACAGTATGTCGCATTGGAGCCTGTACCAAGTTTTTATCAAATTTTTATTGAGAAGATTCAAAAGCTACAACTGAATTCAACGGTCGTAGCATACAACTTTGGCCTTGCTGTAACGCAGAAGGAGCTACAAATAGGACTCCATTCGGACGCTACGTCGCTGCTGAAAGACGAAAGAGGGCAAACCATGAAAACAGAAACAATCAAGATATATAGAGTGATTGATTTCTTCGTACAGATTGGTTTAGGGTGTAATGCATTAAATCTACTGACCATTAATTGTGAAGGATGTGAATTTGACGTCATAGAAATGTTGACATCAACATCACTCATTAATAACATTGAATATATACAGTTTCAGCCACACCGTAGTGTGTTTCCCAATGATAGGATATATCTATGCAGGTACTGTCGCCTTCGACAGCTTCTTGCGAGAACACATCAAATAGGTTATGAATTTCCAAACGTCTGGGAGACATGGAGAAGAAAAGACATAAATTTATGATTACTTTTTTTGTATTTAAATTTATTGCGAAATAAAATGATGTACTTAAAGCTGATTTAATTTTGTTATAACAGTATCAAATAATTGTTTAGTTTCCCTTGGACTGATAGGTCACACTTTCATTTGTTAAAACATAGCTCGTGACTGCCTCATATATCTCCGTGTCCGTTCGGTGAATATTAATATTCGGCAATATGGCCGTCATTGGCCGACGCTTGGCCTGCTCATTTCGACATTTCATATTATTTAATAAAGATAACGCATGCCGTATGTTCTTTAAAAAATTTGGAGGAGCTGGCCTTTGAAATTCTTTAAAATTAGAATAGTTGCTGTTTGAATATTGACGTCACATTGTTGTGTCAGGGGCAGAACAAAATGTCAGTCTCGGGATTTTCTCACATCTCTGCAGAGAAAAGGGTGAAAACATTTAAAATTGAATAGCAACAAAACATTGCAAGTAAAAATGGGTGAAGCGAAGATTTTCAAAGAGTATTTGAAAGGTTAGATTGATAATTTTGAAGAGTTCAAATGAATTAAATTGGACGAAACGTTAGGCATAGGCTGACGTAGATCATCGCGTTTTGTCAATAAATGTGTGACTTGGTATTCCTTGGGAAAACAAAACACTAATAAGTTGTGCTACTGACTGACTACAGATATACATCGGGTTGATCAATTTCATTCATCAACCCGATACATTTCTGTAGTCAATCATTAACAAACCTAATAAGTAATTTTATGAACCAATTATATTAAAAAGCTAGAGAAATTCACCTGTTTTTTATCAACAGATTCGGTCTCTTTTCAAAGATAGAAATATCCAAAGTAAAAAAACACTAATTCCTGTATGAAAACACAAAATAATTCACTATGGTAATGTTTAGATAAAGGAAACCTTAGGTTTTCCTTCTATTGATAGGGTTTATTTAGCCTGCATTGCACTATCGATCGTAAACAACAAATATCAAAGTTTTAAAACACTCACACACCTGCCTCGACGCCTTGGGCGAATCTTATTATGAGACGATATAACACGGTACAATTTTATGTAAAGTCTGTTTTGTAAACAAATTTTGTATATCGTTTTCCTATGGAAGTATTGCATAATTGGCCCGGAAACTACTGCAACGCCTGCTATCATTCACATGCTAAGCAAAACCATCTTTTAAAATCGTACATACTTTTTTGATGCAAAATCGGACTAAGAAGCTTTATTAGGGTTTTATCTCATCGTCGCTCGGTACCCATTGTTAAAACAAACTTTTATTTTACAACGGTTTTCTTTTTTTAACAATAATTCAAATAAGTATGATTAGCAAAATGTCATAAAGATCAGTTCTTTTCTGATTGAATGACTTAGTGGGTTTTTATTTTTATTAGTACATTAAGCTTAGCTGGTGTTTAAAGTATAGTTTTTCTAGATGATGTTTAACAAGTAGGAGTAAAAATCAACATTTTATGCAGCGGAATCCAGGATATATTGTCATTATTGTTTGGGCTTTTACAGGCGTACACGTATATGTAAAACACAATAAGACATTTTACATTCAAATTATGATACCTTTCGCAATGTGTGCAGAGGCTTAAGAATGAAAAGTGGCAAATTTAAGCTTCTTTAAAGCCGTGTTTTAATGAAAATATAAAAACTACTAAAGATTAGAATTTATATTTGCTTTAACTTCTTTTTTCCAAAAATATTGGTGATATAATTGTCATTTTAAAAATGTAACTATGCAGATTGTTAAAAAAATTTCAATTTTCTTCTTGTTCTTTTTTCGAAGGTAGTAGGATCCTATGGTTAACATATATATAACATACACTCAACAAAACTTCTAGGTGTTCGCCCTTATAAATAGAAAAAATGAAAATAACGAAATAAAATAATTTGAAATTTTTAACATTGTGTAATTGATGTCTTTTCATCAATACCACAGATAAAATAAGACAACAACGATTGAAATCACTGCGCGTGACGAAACGTCTTAACATTTAATTGGAATTTTTCTGCGCATGCTTAACATGATTGACAATTTTTTTGTAATTGATTTAAGTTTTAGATGATAATTTAAAAAGAAAAACACTTAATAAGGCCAAAATGATCATTGAGAAAACAACCAGAAACGTTTGAATATTGGTGTCTGAATTGTTTCTACGACACATTGTACTTACTTCAAATTTGCTGTTTATTTTGTCCTCGACATTGTTTTAAATAGTAAGCATTCCAAAGGAAACGCTGTTACATTTTTTTTTCTTTCATAAGAGTAACGTCATTTCCTTCAGCAACTTAAAACAACCCAAAAGCTCTGAGCAAAATTTAACCAGACCGGAAGTGTTTGTGATATTTTGCAAAAGTCAAGGTATCGGGCGGCAACCTAAGGTCAAGTTCAATGCATTGATCTTTACTATTTGAAAATAAAGTGGAAATCAGTCACCCCGTAGACAAGACAAATACAAATGCTTATTTCATATAGTAAATACATTATACTGGGTAAACACTTAGAAGTTTTGTTGAGTGTATATTTTAATGTTTTAAAGCACATTGTTCATAAAAAGTGGCATCTTATTCTATGGTAAAAAGCAATTATAATACGGCAATTCATTTAATATTGGTTATTTTGAAAGGTAAATTGATATATGTTTAATCAGCAAAATATTGTTTCAGATAACATTTGGATATCCATGGTGTTGCTATGTATCTTTATTAGTAGTTATTTGAGTCATCGTGGTACAATTGCACATGTCAGGAACATAAAGATTCATTATTGTGTTCTAGTGATACTGAAATTGGTGCAATCTTTAAAAAAAAACACGAAAAAAAAAAGCAAAGAAAAATCTTAATTTAATAAAGTTTAAGAAACTTAGCGTTTAATATATGAAAAAATCGAGCGATATCTCACTTCGACGGTACAATTTTGACACCATCTACAAGCAAAACAAAGAATCTGACCCAGATCTTAACCTTGAACATGAAATACAATCAATCTGATTTTATGTTTAATGTGAACAAATGGCAGCTGTATTTTCTAGCGATGACAATTGCTAACCTATTAACCGATCAATCGGTTGGTACGATTAAAACCGGTTATTTTGTAATCGGTTAGTCTTTTAAAAAAAAATCGGACACAATTTTATAAAAACATTAAACACCAAGAACTATGAACGTTCATAATTTAACATTTTCAAACATAATTGATAATTGATTTCCTCCTAGCTTAATTAAAGGGAAGTGTACCGGAGTTAAAGGTGCTAATTACTGTTTAAACACCTCGAAAAGTTCTTACTGTCCACTTTCTTTTTAATCATCTGTGATTGATTATGAAATCGCTATTTGGTACTATACATATTCTTTCTGTCGCCGTTTTGATGGGAAAGTCGTTGCTTTTGTACATGATAATGCTAGTAATGTGAATGTTTCATTCTCAAAATCTTACAGGTCTAAATTGTATAGATCACACAATACAACTACGTGTGAATATATACTGACAGTTTCAAAATTACATTCCCGTTTCTGCTGGAAGATTTACCACTGTTTGAACGCGCGCGGCTCAAGACCATCAGCGAAGAACAACCCCCCTCCCCCATAAAAAATGTAAAGCTTAACAATTGTTGGACTTTCTAACAGCGTTTCAAGACAAGCTGAACGAATCGGAAAGTGAAGTGTCACAATTATAAAGAATGACCTGGCTGATTAGTTTCTTATAAGAAGATTTTGAAAGAATTACTCTATATATTCCTATTAAAAATTTAACCCCCATTGTGCCCCACCCTAATCCCGGGAGGTCATGGTTTTCACAACTTTAAATCTACACTACCTGAGGATGCTTCAACACAAGTTTCAGCTTTCCTGGCTGATTAGTTCCTAAGAAGACTTTTAAGATTTACTCAATATATTCCTATGTAAAAATTTGACCCCCCCCCCATTTGTGGCCCCACCCTACCCCCGGAGATCAAGATTTTCACAAATTTGAATTTACACTACCTGAGGATGCTTCGACATAAGTTTCAGCTTTCCTGGACAAAAGGTTCTTGAGAAGAAGTTTTTTTAAAATTTCAGGATAATTTTCAAAAATGTCTTATTATCTCCCCTTGAGAAAGGGCTTGGTCCTTAATTTTCAGCACTGTGTATACCCTTTGCTTAAGGGTGCTTTGTGCCAAGTTTGGTTGAAATTGGCCCAGTGGTTTTGGAGAAGACGTCGAAAATGTGAAAAAAATTACAGACAGACGGACAGACAGACGGACAGACAGACGGACAGACAGACGGACAGACGAACATACATCAGTTCTGGGCTTTTTGTACTATGAGCTTAATTTCTGTCCAAACTTACGAGCTTCCAGAAAATTTCTGAAAATTGTTCGTTATGAGTTTTTTAAGTATCCAAATGTTGTGAGTTTCTCTAGTTTAAGTTTTATGAGTTTTCCAATATTTCAATTACTAATAAAAAACGGTCATAAGTAATATAAACTTTTGATTTTTATTAGTATATCAATAAGCAATTTATAAAAATATGGATATCATATACTGCTTTCAAGATATATAGTATAAAAAAGCACATATAACATTTAATAACACATTATGAAAGCACAAATTTAACACACACACACACACATATATATACATGTATTTATGGAGCTACCCAAGTTATACGGTATAATCTGGGTTGGGGCAGTTTGCAATTTAAATACAACATCGAATGGATTGATACATTTTTTATGCAAGTCATTGTTATGTAGGCAACACTAGCTGCAGTTCTGTAGCTCCCGGTCTGAAAAAATTCGGATAAACGACCTGGGAGCTACAGTTCCTCCCATAGTAAAAACCTACGATTTACGGCGAACAAAAAACGGCGCTAGTTTTGGACTGATTAACTTTATTTCCACACAAATTCTGTGAAAACAATTAGTACCATTAAATTTTTCAGGAAATTTACTACTGATATTGTCACTTTACTTGCCTCACAGTTTCTCTTAAACATGCAAACCGACCTCGAAAAATGAAGTATATTAATTTACGTCGAGATCGAGAGTCGCCATTTTTCCATATAAACAAACTGCACCACTTCACTTTACGGGGCTGGTGATGGTGTTTAAAAGAATATCAGAGGCAATAGTAGTATGAAAGCCCTCGGGCTGATACAGAGTAGAAAACAGTTTTGCTTTGTTCCAAAGGGTTCATATCATTAATGTTGCCCTTAGCCCTAGTGTACAATGTCATATATATGAAAAACTTAGTGTCCAGTTTTACTATCCAATATATGGATGTATAATGTGTTTTTGATTGGAAATGAAAATACTACTTGTCATCAAGTATCACAGTAATATAATTTTCTTTTAACAGCCTCTAAAGTTATTTACAAGCATTTACAACTTTTATTGAATTAAATTTAAGACATAGTGATTTACAGAAAATTCTATTCAAGCAAAATGTTTATTTTGGGAAAATAACACAAAATTGCCCAACATACACCACCAGTATTTGGTAATCAATGACAAAAAAATAACTGAACTCAGCCTCAAGAGTTGTCCTGTTGAAACTTAGATATGACTCAAACTTACATTCCTCCAAAAAATTGTTCCTGATTGAAGAAATCTTCAAATACCGGTACTAATATTTTACCAACGATTTCAATCTGTTTGTAAAACTCAAAAGGGTAAGAGGTCAATTACATAGACTTATACAAACAGAATTCATTAGTGTGTGTATATTTAATGTGGACCAGTTTCCACACAATACATGGACTGCGTGCCTCACGAGAACCGTTTTCCAAAAAAATTAAGTAGTAATATGAACCATTTGCCTCACAAAATATAGACTTCTTTCTACGTAATACATGGACTGCTTGCCTCACAATTTCTAATATATATGGACCAGTTTCCACGTAATAGATGCACTTTTTGCCTCACAATATTTGTATTCAAAAATATACGGACTAGTTTTTACGTAATACATGGACTGCTTGCCTCACAATAACAAATATATATAGACAAGTTTCCACGTAATACATGGACATCTTGCCTCACAATATTTTTATACAAAAAAATACGGACTAGTTTTTACGTAATACATGGACTGCTTGCCTCACAATTTCAAATATATATTGACCAGTTTGCACGTAATACATGGATTTCTTGCCTCACAATATTTGTATCCAAAAATATACGGACGTGTTTCTACGTAATACATGGACTGCTTGCCTCACAATATCTGTATTCAAAAATATATGTACTAGTTCCAGATAATACATGGACTATTGCCTCACAATATTCTGTATTCAAAAAATATTTGGGCTAGTTCCACATAATACGTTGACTGTTTGCCTCACAATTTCAAATATACATGTATATTGACTAAGGACCGGTTTCCATGTAATACATGGAGTTCTCGCCTCACAATACCTCTCCTTTTTCCATATAATACTGTTTGTGGACCAGTTTCCACATACCACATGGATTGCCTGAATTAGTTTCCATAAAGTATATGGATCCTTTGCCTCACAATATCTGTATCTAATGAATATATGGACTAGTTTCTACAAAATACATGAACTGTTTGCCTTATAAAATATATACTTTTATCCATATGATACTGTATGCAGACCAGTGTCCACTTAATACATGGATGGTCCGACTCGCATTATCTGCTGTTTTCCATTTACTGGACCACTCTCCATATAATCTATGAACTAATATAATACAAGGGTTGCATGTCCTCTAATGTACAGACTGTAAATCATTAAAGCAAGCTAATGCTATCACTGTAAGTGATGAAAACTCCCAGATTAGTTTCAGATATGTTTTAAATCAGTAAATGAAATGATGCAATTTAATTAACATGCAGTTTTCATCATGTCGCAACTAACAGTTAAATATGTCGCATTAATAATGGTGTTCACTTGCAAGTGAACAATATAAAATAATTACTGTTTTTAGGTCAATGCGATGATTTAGCTACACAAGAAGTACAATATTTTCTGAGCACTAAGTGCACAAACATATCTAAAAATAAATTGCCACATCCATCTGATGCCTGTTCAGCAGAGCGAGCGCTCGCCAAAGTTTGTGTTGCACGGATGGGGACATTTGGCGAGCGTTCGCGAGCGCTTGCGTTGTTGAACACGCCTCTGGACTATGTTTGATGCATCAGGTAACCTTGACAACCAACAGACACGAGTCAATTGCAGTTTATTAAGTTTATTTACAACAGAAATCCAAGCACAGCAACCTAGCCAACCACAAAGTAAATTTTTAAGATGTATTATTGAACAGAAATGTAGCATACTTACATACTGTAAACCTTCAATGTTTAAACTATTATATTGCATTGTAACCAAAGCTGTTAAACTTGAAGAATTTAAAAAAGCTCAAGTACAACTATGTTCATATTATGCATTTTTTCCTAGACTTGATTACATTCCAAATAATAATTACTTTTCAAACAATAAAACAAGCATAACATGAAAAGTGATTTTAAAAAAAGGCAATCTGCTTAAAGGAGATGGTATAAATTGACCTCTAACTTGACAGATCCAGTTAAGAAATATTAGACTTAATTTGTTTCACAATTTACCATAATGGACACATTATATATTTGATGCTTCTGGATTCTTGAGATTCCAAATTTCTTTTCATATTCACATTTAACTGTAGAAAGACTTCAGAAAAATTATCAATGTACACAGTATATTATTTATAATTACATTATATGCCAGAGAGTTACTTTTGAAGGAATAGTTTGCCTTTACAATGCTCAAGAATACACTTAGGTACAATTCACATACATTGCTCTTTTGGTTGATTATTGGAGCAGTAAAACTTTTATACTGTGTGAAAATAAAGGATGTTCTTTTCATTTCTAGTCTATTTCAACTATAAAATAGCATATGTGTCAGTGACCTTGTCCTTAGTTGGTGTATAAAAATTGCCTAAACCACTCAGCTAAACAGGACTCTGGATCAATTTGGTAGATCTTTTCCATCTAATTTTTAAAAATCTATATACAAAATACATCATCTCTTTTCATACTGATAACTATGCAAAGTTTCATGGAATTCAAAGAGAATACATGAAGAGGAAAGTAAAGTTTTTCCTTAGTAAGCAACATCAAAATCGAATTGCATCAGGGACATCTACTTTTATACATTTGATTCATATATGCATAGAACAAATGGCCTCTTTTTCCATAATGTAAGGAAACCTTTAATGTACTGAATATGAACAGAGGTAATGAAAATTTTCCCTTTCTATATCACTTTAAGGTGGGTCCCTATTTCGCAATTTTTTTGGTTAATGTGATGTTTTTTTCATTGAAATCATTAGTTTGACACCTTATAAGACTATTAAATCAATAAAAGTCATATCTTACCTACTTACTTTCTTACCAGAATCTCCTAATTACGTATACCACCATTTTCATAACACGTTTCCGGTCAATTTCCATTTTTTGAGGTTTTAAGTACATTTTGTTTAAGTAGAACAAATTTTTAATATGAATTTTAAAATCAAGTATTATGTAAGGAACACATTTTAGTGGTTATTTTTATTGATAAACGGATAAAAAAGACATTCATAGGGAAATTATACCAAATAAGAAAATAAAACTTAATGCAAAATTGGAAATATCTTAACATTTTTTGGCAATTTAATGGCTTATTTTTTTCTTAAGAATTATTGATTAAAGTACGTTGCACCCGGAAATTTAAAAAATATATGGGCTAACATGTTTATTTTCTTTCTACAACCTTTAGAACATCTATACCCCCAGTTCACTCTATCAACTTGACCCTGGGAAAATGTCATTAATTTTTTTTTTCTTCCAACATTCTCACAGTCAATCAATTTGTATGCTTTGAAATATAGTATATGTCTTTGTTTTTAAGAGAAAGACGTGTGAAAAGATAAGTATAATTCTAAAATCTGTGTGAAAATGCAGCTATGCATGTATAAAATATGATATTATGAAGCGTATAATGGTTAGAAATCAAAACCTTCTAAACCTGCAGAAAATTACACATTGGTTCGCTACTAATGCAATATTATTGATTCAAGGTCTATACAATAATACTGTGCTTAATTGGTAATGATATTACATGTTTTTAAAAAAGTGCATACAGAACTATCAGTGATGACGTCTTTCGAGTAGGGACCCAATTTAAGTGAATTAATAATTCCATTGTTACTTTCTGAAATATTTTACATTTTCTTTATCCAATTGTTCATTTTCTTTTTTATAGTTTCCCATCCACGCTTGTGTAAAGATCCACCACACCTTTGACTTTTTGATATAGCTTCAAGAAATTCTTTCCGAGTCGGGCAGGTTCTTCTTGTCGTTTTATCAAAATAAATTGAAAAATATTTTCTCAGCTCGTCTTCCTCATCTTTTGACCATTTTCTTTTTGTGCCTATCGAAAGAAAAAATATCAATGGTTTTATGCTGACATCTGTTTGTTGGAAGGCTTCTATTTAACGCAATGTTGGTAGACCTATTAGTGCTTAAATATTCCAATTTTTTTTTTAGTCATTCTGCCTTTGAAGTTCCTATATTTAAGCCATACCCATTTGGAGATATGCAAAGTCCCTTTGCAATGAAAAATAGTTCCTTTTTATTTAATGCAATGAAAAAGATTTTCTTTCCTTTTTCAGTGTCTGAAAAACTCAAGGACTCCCCTAAGGAGAACTTACTGGGCATTCCACCAATATAGATTGTGATTTTCAATCTATCTTTTCCTTCAAACATGACTTACTTGTCTTTGCTCTCTTCCTTGTCCCCAGAATGTCCACATCATCATCATTCACAAAATCTTCCACAACATTTTCTGAAATGCAAGACACATTACCTATTTAACTTCTATTCAACAATTTATATTAAGTTTTCATCACTTCTGTTTAGGTGGTTATTAGCTTCAATCAACACATACTATGATAAGTTCAACTTGTGGGTATTATTTTTTTTAAGATTAAGGTCAACTTTTTTGGACTCTGAGCCTCTCTTCAAATTCATCTTTCCAAGCTATAAGTTTTAAGTTTTAAAGGGTACCTGCAGCCAAACCCATGTGAAACTTTTGTTATAGAATTTATTTTACATAGAGTTTAATGCAAAAAACCGCATCGAAATCAATGCAAAAATAACGGAGTTACGCCGCTTCAAAGTTGCTATTGTTACCTGCTTTGAGAAATCCAATCAAGCGAAAATAGAATTAGGCGATAACGAGGCTTCAGTGGAAGTGACCTCACAAGGTCAACAGGAGGAAATTTTCTATACAAAGCTATACAAAATAAATTCGATTTTACAGCCAAAATGATTGATATAGGTCCGATGTTTTGACGTATCTAGTTATCTTAAGTATTGTAGATTTAGAAATTTGTATCCCTATATATTTGTTATAGTCAGATTTATTTTTAAAGGATTTTAAAATTTGCTATCCTCCTCGCCTTTTTACCGATGATTACGATATCTTAAAACACTTGCATGGGCAGAATATGTTCATTATTCAGTTTTTGATTACATAATATCACTTCACACGCGAATGATCCGAGACAATTACACACTCAGGTAAACAGGTAAACTAACGGTTTATTCCCACTTAGCCAACATTCTGAAATTCTCAATTCCCACCTGGCCAACATTTTGATTTTTCACACCTGACTGATCAGAATGCTATAGTCTGTTTTCACATGTAAATGTATTTGTTATCAATTACCTGAGATTAGTTTGTTGAAAACAAATGATATTTAATTTTGCCTCAAACATGATTATCAGAATAAAAAAATAAAAATAACTAGAGAATGTTTTTTTAAATATTGATAGGCAATTTTCTGCAAGATCATTACAAAAACATTTTATATGTATAAACCAATACCGCTACTTGCATGATTAAAACATTAATGTATTTAATTTATAAACTGTTTAAATTGGATGTATATATACATTAATAAGATTGATCAGCAGTTTTTAAAGAATAGACTAGAAGTCTAGAAACATTTAATATTACTATTACTTATGTTGTAATATAATATTATATTTAATTAGACCCTTGACATTACAATTTCACGCTAATAATACATTTCTGTACCTCATGTACATGTGTATTTTAATGGTTTGATTTTGAGAGAATAAACATATTGAAATTGATAAGCATTATGTGGCCATTAATTTACAGAATCAAAAGCCTGAAAATTATCAATTCTTAATTGTTTTATGGACTGTTAGTTGAAAGATGTAAAAAATCAAAATGCCCAATCTTCAGGTGCAGGTCAACTTTCTAGAAACGACCAAGGAGGATTTTATCTTCTTAACTAATGATGTATTGATCATCATACGATGAATCTTATTAAATGTGATGTATACACCATTAAAAAATACATGTATAAGCACTTTACTCAAGCATTTTTTGTTTTTTGTTAATATCATATTATGTAGATTGAAAATATTTAATATAATCATAGAAACCAAAGAAAATTGAAAAAAGAGAATTGAAATATGACCCATACGGATTAAAGTTAAAATTTCAAACGTGATTCTTATAATTACAATATTTTTCAAGGCCAAGTTTAAGTTAAGTCAGCTTATCTCAATATATGATGAAAATAGACAAGCCATGATATTTGTACCTTAATTAAGGGCATATATTATAGGGGAACAGTTAATTTTTGAAGATTAAATTTTCATCTGAATTAATTAGATAAAATAAAGTACTGGGACAGAAAACTCAATTCATATTTATTCTTCTGTAGGCTAACAAATATTTTAGTTCTCTTACTTTTATTTGAAAACAGACTATAGCTTACCTGTAATTAAATTCTTTTGTTCTCTACCTGCACCCCATTCCCACTTAGCCAACACAGATCTACCTGTATTTAACCTGTATTTTTTCAAAATGTTGGCTAAGTGGTAAGACACCAAACTAACGGAGCTACTGCTCCAGTTCACACCTCTAGGCTGGTAAATTGATTTGGGTATAATAAGCTACTCAAAACAGAAAAAATAAATTAGACTGTGTTAAATCAGGCGTTCATAAGCTTATACATATGTATAGTCTGTCAATCAGACTATCAAAACGTAACCACTTACCTGCTAACGTTCAAAATAAATGACTTGATTGTTACTTATTTACTCATATTTAAAATGACGAAATTTACCATTCAGCCGTTTTAATCTTTTTAAAAATGCAATTAAGTAATTATTTCGGAAGTACGTTGTTCATTAATTTAGTCTCTATTTCTTATCTAATATTAATAAAGTGCAACAGTTTAATACTCCAAATAGCTTAATTAAGTTGTTATACTGACGCCGAATCATTATAAAATCTTTAAAAAAAATTATGAAAAATGATGTAAATAAGTCTAAAATAAAATTCCACTATCGTATTTTTAAAGAATACAATTAAGACATACTTCTTCATGCAGCCATCTTGCATGGACTTTCGCCCTGATCCGTTTATAATTAATCCTGTGTTTATTTTATATGCATGCTGTTTTGATTGTTATTGGTTTGAAATTAGTATAAATGAATAATCGGGAGACATAGTGGTAATTTTATGTCTCATACGAGGAATAGACCCCACGTTATAATATCTTTTATAAAATATGTATTATCAATATTATTAACAATGTCATGGAAAAATCATCCCAGAAAAATACGAAAATATGTTTCTTATAACAATAGTGCTTTGATTGATTGTCATTTTGCTACATAGACTGAATTTAAATGGAAAGTGTGTTACAAATTTGACTTAATTCATCAATCAAACAATTTTCCGAATTCGGCATTTTTGTACGGTTGAATACAAGTTTAAATTCAAACAACATTTTATTTAGTCATCCTGGGTTGATAGGGAAATAAAAATACAGAAACAACTGTTCATATATCGATAAAACAATGCAAGAAAACGAACAGTTTTCATACGATTTTCTTGTTTCTCATGTAGCGGCGTTGACCCCGTGACGTCACAGTTCATCTCGCGCCAAATCGGCTTGATTCAAAAACCGTTCAGGTGTGAAATTGGGTTTTCCCCAAATATCTCGAAAAGTACTTATGCGATCGCAATAAAATTTTCAGGATGATGTTTTTTCACACAGATCTCCATAATATCAAAATATGACCGGCACTGCAGGTACCCTTTAAGGTTGATACAGGTTGTTTTTTTTTCGAATTTGACCTTGATTAAGAAAAGTTAAGGTCAACATTTCAAGGTCACAAACACCTTGCTTTGACGTCACCTTTCCTTGTTGTATATTTCAAGTCTTAATGTCAAAAGGTTGCCATGGTTGAACCTTTTTTTTTAAGAACTTGACTTTCAGGATCAAGGGCAGAAATGTTGGTGCTCCGCACCTTGTCTTAATTCTACGTATCTTTGTTTCAAGTTTCAAATTCTAATCTCAAAGGGTTCTCAAGTTATGGCCTACAAACAACTTGCATTGGATGAAGAATAAAAAGAAAAGGAAAATTCATAAAAAACAATGTCTCTTCTTTTAAGAGGAGACACAATAATCTAGTACATGTAGATAAATTCATAAAGTACCTACCATGATCTCCACCAACAGATATCTCATCAAGATGGTCCATTCTGATGGGAGCATCATTCACTGGTGCAGCAACTGAATCTGCAGTTTTATCATCCTCATTGAGAATATCTGAAGATAGAGATATTTCTGTGTGGCAGTTTATCTTAACAGGAACCATTACAAACAACAGACAAGAGAAAATGTGAATGTCAATGTGACAGCAAACAGGGTTTTCTTTTGTATGAACAATATCCACAATCCATTTATAAAACCCTGAATTAATAAACACTACCTATCCAGAGAATTGGGGTACATCACATTTTGTAAAAAATGACAGCTGGTATTTTTTTGTATCAATTATCAAAATTCAAAATGAAAAAGGGTCTGTTTTATGATTGACCACAGACGATATTTCTAATTAATATTATGTTTAAAATAAAAAAAACATGAGAAATATTTTTTAAACAAATAATAGAAGTCATTGTTAATAATGAAAAAGGTTTCTTCTATAATTGATCTTAGGTAAGGATTAAAAAAAATAATGGTTTGTTTCCGCTTTCATGCTGGAAAAAAGTAGGGTTGGTCGGTCGGAATTTCATTTTTTTCAAATATTTTTTTTCCTTTAATATTGCAGTATCCATACATGCCTGTTAGATACTGACACTGCTGAATGGTATAAAATGAGAAATACTTTTAATATCATTCCTGACTATTTAGCTGGTCTTAAGAAGATACAAAAATGATATTATATATCAGATACTTCCTCTGCCAGCGATGAGAGCATTATTAAAATCTACAACACATGGAAACATAGAGCTATTTTGAAACAAAACGTTGGAGTTACACTGATTTGAAAAGAGTAACTGCTTCAAGCATTTTTGTGACCAAAATTTTGAGTATTTTATTTCCAAATCGGATAAAAACGGAAATAAACGATTTTCCATCAAAAATCCTTTTAAAAAAGTTTTGAGTTGTGGGTCGGTCGGGAAAGCGGAAACAAACCATTTTTTTTCTTAGGTCTAAATATTTTTTTATTCAAAATCACTCAATATTTATTCTTTTGAGTGATGAGAGGGAAAACAAACATAGTTGCACTCAAGTTTATTTTAAATACAATCATAGTCAACAACAAAGTCTGTTTATAACTTATTTATAACTTATTTTAGCATGTAAGTTTTATATATTAATAACTTGGGTACTTTAATAAGATGTTTGCGATTTAAAAATGAACTTTATTTAACCTGGGCAGGAATAGAGCTGCAGAATATTTTCAAGGCATAATTCATGCAAATTTCACCATGTTTTCAGATTCTAATAGACTATATTACACTTTCTATCACTACATACTGTTTGAATGATAAACCTACTTATAACAATTTGACCATCATTAGCAAACTGTTGATTTGAGGTATCTTAATTGACTCATCCTAATCCACCTATATTTCAAAGTATTTCTAACTATTTTGTCAATATTATATAACCATTAATACTTACACAGCATCATCAGCTTTACAAAACACCTAAACAAGGCCCTCAGGCTTTTCCTAAAGGATTTGCACTGGCCATCGCATGGAGGATGGAATGCCTTTCACTCTGGCAAAAACCCATTCATCCATCACAGTACCTGTAACATATTCAAATGTATTCAGTGATAAATGCAATGTGCGCATTTTCCAATCTGACCAATTTTCGTCATTTATTCCTTAACAAAATAGTTTTGAGCTGTCATAAAATATAGACGTTGATCTTTGCAACTGAACTTTGTATTATGAACACAACATTCAAATAAAATCACATCTGAAAGGCTTCACATTCCATCAAATATCAAAGCGATATGCAATTTTAACATTGAATGCCCAATTTTACGAGCATTTATTATGGGCTTCTGGAATCTAATTCAGTCTTCACGAAAACTTTTCAAACTTACTGGCCAGTAGGACCAGTGGACTTTCTAAATTTGCTGGCCCCAAAAAATTTTTACTGGCCCCCTTCATATAGAATAAAAACAGAAGATTTTGATTCACTGATATCACTATAATTATACATTATTTTATGTGCATAACTGAATCTGATTAGTCATTACACTACTTATTTTCATATGAATTCATACTCCATGATAATATTCAGTGAAGTGGTGTTTTCACTCTCTGTTTGTTCTAGATCACTGTCTGTAGTGTTGTGCAGCTTTAGAGGTTTTTTGGGGGGGCTTTTCCTGGCACCGCATCCTCCTGATACTTAACTTTTCGAAGGCCGCCATTTTTGCCCTTTCAGTCAGTCGTTCGTAAGATATTCGCGCATTTTACGTACTAGTTAATCATTCGTTCTTGTTACGTTGAAATAATACGATCAGGAATCTAAATCCGCTGATACGACTTATAAACACATTTCTTTTTTTTCCAATTTCATTTATTGATAAAACAAACGCATGTAAGACAGTTTTAAGTTTTTATTGACTGTGTATGACCTTGAAAATGTACAAGCCCATCGGACTTGCTGATGTCTGATTTTCACTGACCCGACATCAAAATTCACTTGCCTCGGTCTTCGGACCACCAAGTTTACATGAAGACTGCTAATTATTAAGAGTTATTGTACTATTTGATTATTTAAATTGGGGGTGGTGTTGAGGTTAAAATGGGGGTGGGGGTGTGGTTAAACTGTCTTTTGACACTTTCAGTCCAAATATTATGAGTTGATGCAGTTTGACTATTGTGAGCTTGCGAAATCCAATCATAAAGAGTTTTCTTCACTCATGAAAAATCCTTTTTGATGTTGCCTTTTTAAGTACATGTATAGTACTAAGTCCAGATATTATGAGCTAATGATGTAGTACTTTTATGAGCTTGCATAGTCAATTCATTAAGGGTTTTCTGTACTTTTGTAATATTTTTTTGGTCTTTTCAATAGACACAAGGTACAGATATTATTTAATCTACTCATTATTGTTAACGTGCGCAATATCTGGGTTATTTTTACAATACATTGTATTTTTACATTCCATTTATTTTTTTCATATAAACATGATAAAATGTGTGGAAAGCGACTGAAGATATCGATACCATAACACAGACAGGGTGCTAAAGGTTAAATGATGAGTTTTATTATGACGTCACAAACGTTGAACACCATTAAAGTGCAATGTCACAAGCGAAAGTCAAACTTCACACATGCTTGTGGCTGTTACTGTGGCTATTCCATTAATTCGAACATACTCATACGTTAAAACAAGGATTTTGAGTTATAGAACACAATCTACTTCGTTTTTAAATCATCAAAAGAGAATGTTTTTCATTAAGAGCACACCAAATTGACAGGAAGTAAACAGAGGGTGGGACTATTTATGCACCCCTCTATTCACCTGGAATTTTTTTTTTAATTCCACTTTGTTAGAAATTGCTCTTTAATGATTCATTCTACCTCATCATATCAATCTTTTTAAATTCAATCTCTAAGTTTTCTATCCCTACGTAAAATTGAAAATAACCTGAATGTCATTGCTGACAAGTTTCTTTTTAATTCATAAATTGATTAGATATTTAAAAATAATTGATTATTTAAGTAGCAAGACCTGAATGTAATAAACACATATTACTGGTTCATAAACAAGCAATAAGGCGTATACTCAGGTATGGCAGGGATTTATCAGTACCTTTTCAGGGGCCGAAATTCGGCCCCATTCCCAATTGAAAATAGACCAAATTTTTCCCAATTTAGCAGTATGTTTTCCCAAATGGAGAACAATGCTTTTATGTTGAATTCTATTATAAAAATACTTCATAAGATAATCAAAATGTCCTTATTTTTTCTCTTTTTAACTCATTTATCAAAGCTGCAGTCAAAATATAAGTTTTAAAACACCCAGGAAACATCGCCAACTTCTAATCCGAATTTCCTCTGTTTTTTCTAAACATCGTGATAGTGTAGCATACTGTAAATGTATCATGTAATTTCCACACACTCGATTGATATTTGAGTAAAAGGTAGGCATTATGAGTTATTTCAAATAGAAAAATATATTTTCAATGCATTTTTGCATTTTAAGAGACATAGGGGACTTTGTGAAATTGCATGCATGTGTGATCTATACATTGTATTTTTTTGAAGGAGTTTAATATTTTGAAAAAGTCTTTTCAAATGACCAAAAATAGGACTCCCATACATAACTATATAAAGTTGAATCATATTTAAAAGTCTAGCTGTTTGGTTGTACAAATTCAGAAGTCTATGTGAATTATATTCTAAAATAATTAACATATATAGAACTTTTCCCAATTTCATCAAATTGTCGATAAAATTTTCCCAATTCACTAAAAATGGCATTTCCCAAAATAGGCTGATAAATCCCTGTAAGGTCAGTCCTGTGTGCGGTCTATCGATGTCTGAAGCCGCCTGCGTTGAAGTGTAACTAATGCCTTATATAACAGTTGCTGTGTACACAAGAGAGGTGTTAACCGATAACAAAGGGTAATACAGGTATAAAAGGGTGGCAAAGCATTCGTTCTCGGTATGTATTATGTCTGAATGCTGGAGAAAACGTACCCAGGAGAAAACGTACCCAGGAGAAAACGTACCCAATTTCATAAATTATAGTTTTCATAAATATTCTTGGATGAAACAAAATAAAATATACATTAAACATTGTTCAATTGTTGCTGTTTTTTTTAAATACATTTAATCACGTACATGATTTATTAAGATATAATTTTGTTTAATAAGACATTAATTTGTTACATACACATGCACGAACATCGCCTGAGCAGTTAAATTAGTCGGCAATTAATCCACCATAAACAGATAAAGAAAAAGGAAAGATTAGTTTTTATTGCAATCTAATTTGGAGAACTAAATGATGAGTATTTCAAGAAGTCGATAGCGCGTTTTACATGTTCTATGTATATAGATAATAAATAAAGAAGTAAAGAAGTAGACTGATAACACTTTATGACAGCTCATTCGTACTAAAATAAAAGTTTCTACAACTATTATAAAGATATTATTTATATAATGAATATATTTCTATATATTTATGCATTGAAATATGCATTAACGTAGCATTTGAAAACTATTTAATATTTCCAAACCCTTGAAATATATAAGGTATTACATTCATGTATCTATAAAATTCATACTTTCCGGAATATTTATGGTGTAAAATGGTATTTAAAAGTATTAAAAACTATTAAGTAGTATATTTATGATTTTCATAGGGTACGTTTTCTCCTGGGTACGTTTTCTCCTGATACCTTATGTCTTCTTTATCAACCGAATCCTGTCAACGACTGTCAAAACTCGCGGTCATACTAAAACACGCCTGCCGAGTTCAAGTTCAAGTTCAGTTTATTCGCTCAAACCAAATCATTTGGTACAAGAGGAACATATATATACAATACACATAAATATAAATCGTCAGAGGTACATACATAATGGTAAATTTTCATACAGGAAAAATATATGAAAAAAAGACAAACTATATAAAGAATCACTACTTATTTAAGACTATGGTATAAATAATAAAAATAGGAAAACAGCTAAGGGAAACAGACAGCATCGAAAATACTTGAAATAAATACACAGTTTTCTTAGCGATTTACAGTTGCTATTGGTCATGAGATCAGAGAACTTAAAAAAGTTTGGTCTTTTCCAATATTTTTTGTTTAGATATTTTTTCCTTATTTCTTCTAGGGCCGAACATTCTAAAATGTAATGAAATTCATCGCCAATGAGACCTTTATTACACAAAAGACATAGCCTCTCATTCCGAGGAATGTTATACCATCTGCCTGTCTCTACAGGGAGGCGATGTTTTGATGTACGAAATTTAATTAGTTTTTTCTTAGTTTTACAGGTAAAATATCGAGATACTTCTCGAAGCAAAAATTGGGTTTTAAAATTTTATACACATGACCTCTGGAAGAAGTCCGACGCCTGCCGGGGAAAACACGCCTGCCGAGAGAAAACCACGCCTGCCGTTTACCTGATGGATAATTTTAATATTTTCTTTGATATTTTATTTAAATTAACTAAATTAATGATCATAATAACAAAAAATTGACTTTATAATGATTATTTGGCACAAAATCAGCAAAAATGTTCAATGTTGGTAAAGATAGATAACTCTTACGTAGAATCCATACGCCTGCCGAGGAAATCTAGACGCCTGCCGTTTTTTTGATGGATTATTTTAATTTTTTCTTTGATATTTTATTTCTTTTAACTAAAAAGATGATAATAGAAATAAAAAGTTGATTTTATATTAATTAATTAACACAAAATAAGTAAAAATCGGGTAAGCAGATAGCTCTTACGAAGAAATCATACGCCTGCCAAGAAAATCTATACGCCTGTCGTTTATTTGATGGATTATTTTAATTATTTCTTTGATATTTTAGTTTACTTAGCTTAATAAATGATAACAGAAATAAAAAGTTGATTTTAAATTCATTAATTAACACAAAATTAGTAAAAATCGGTAAAATAGATAACTCTTATGCAGGATGCATACGCCTGCCAAGAAAAATTTATACACCTGCCGTTAATCATGTTTATATGATGGATAATATTTTTTTTTTCTTGGATATTTAATGTTTTCTAACTAAATACATGATCAAAGAAATAAAAGGTTATTTTGTATTCGCTGTTTAATGAAAAATATTATTAAAAATATTCAAAGTCTCTAAAGAAGACAAAGAGTTCTTACACTGCTTACGCCTGCCGAGACACTGAGTTGTACGCCTGCCGATTTAATCATTTATCCATGTCTTTTATTTTATTTCTTGAAAAACTTCAGCTTTTCACATAATTATCGTTATACTGTACTAGTGTTTTCATACCCTTCTTCTTTTGTTGCAATTAATGAAATATATATTACAAACTCGAATCAGGGACGTATATACTATCTGTTATATACATGACTTTTGTATGTCTCTGCTCGAATTTTAAGATTATAGATGGTCTCTAATTTTTCGAAGAACCCTTAAAATATGCATGTATTTTACGTATAATCAGAATTCTTTATGTTATATATTCATACGATCTAAAAGTGGTGTCTGAAATAAGAAGGAAAGTATACTGGTGTTAATATATGTAATTAGTGCACTGTTATACTAAGTTCAGAAATACGTTTGGAGTCAAACTGTAAATATTGTGTTGGGTGAACATGTAAATACAAAATTCAAGACATGTAATGTAAATTAATATTTACACCAACTCAATCAATTCAAAAGATGCAATTCGACAATTTTATTTCTTTAGAGAAGTGGACTGGCATAGCCTTTATCCATATATGAAGGCTATATAATGTATTTCTAAAACAAACAGGCTAACGTACTTGTGAAAGCATTCCAGATTTTATAAATATTTATGCTCCAAAATTATTAATTTTAGTAAATGTATATGGGGAAAGGTTAGACTTTTTAAAAAGCAAAGTGCATTTACATTTTCGTACACAATTAGTTCTGTACAATGTGTGTAACTGTTTACATCTTGAAAAACTTTTTCATTTCAAGACTTTCACTGCCTAGTTCACCAAACTATATTTAAATCTCTAGATTCTGATTCTGTTTCGCTGCGTTTTTAAAATCAAAGGTCAGGTCATTCATAAGCCTGTAGCAAAATTTTACATTGCATGATATCAATGTAGCGGATAATTATTCCATCCAAGGGAAAAAAAGGGGGGGGGGCTATCAGTTTGAATATTAAAAAACCGTCTTCTTCTAACAAGAAAATCTAACATAGACTGAATCACTTTTGAAACCCAATACACGCTTAACCTTTCCAGTGATGACTTATTCTGTTCATTGAAGAAAAAAAGCTGAGTTATAGAGCATTCAATTACCAAATCAAAGCAGAACTCTAGCTGTAGTTTGATTCAATATTCAACCCAATCAATATACCGGTATAATTATTGCAGCTACATGTTCAGGGTATGCTTTATTTTGAGGTTATAAGTATTAAGTTCGTTTAATTTTACCAAGCTTTTAAAATTGTGACCGGGTTAAACTGATTTTACGACTTTTGGTCTCAATTTTTAATGGAGAAAAAAGCACCCCGGTTTAATGATTGACGTTGTAAAGTGATTCAAATCATGTCAATATTCTTATACACCTGGACTGTTTCGTAAATAATAATGAATGATATTTTCCCCTACAAAATAAGTTTTGTTTTTTTGTATTTTATAAGCTTCTCGAAGATAGTAACACAAATGTTTACGGTTATGAATGGACTATACATGTTTTGTGAAGAGACGTAAGTTTGACCAGTTAAAAACTGATGGCTTATAAATCAGAAATAGTTTTTGATTAAGTGCTTGTACATGATATATACATATATAAGGACAAAGTGGTATTATTCTTCAATTTCATATAGATACATAAAAATACAAATAAGAGTCAGAAACCATGCTATAGCGACCTTGCTCCAACTGGAATAATTAAAGTGGACTGCAAAATTTTAAAAATACTTTTGGGTTAATAATTAGGTGCACAAGTATTTTTCTCAGTCACCTAGAAAATTTGAGAGAGAGAGAGAGAGAGAGAGAGAGAGAGAGAGAGAGAGAGAGAGAGAGAGAGAGGGGCTTGTGTACAAGGTGTGCTTCACGGTCGTCTTCCAATATACAGGTAGGTAAAGGTCTATTGTTTCTTAAGAGACAAAAAAAACGTTCAATTCACACAGAATACACAAGAAACTAACACGTGTATACACGTGTATCAGTAGAGCAACGATCACTAGTTATCTTTGGACATGTAGCCCCAACCCCGATTCGCCCAAAATATTATAGCAAAGAAAATAATGAGTAAAATATTTTGTTATTAGTACATGATTTGTAATAAAATGAGATAAAAATACATCAATCAGTATGTACATGTTCAGATTGTGGTCACGTTTTCCTATTTACAAAACACTGAGTGTAACCGTTTGAGGGATAGTGAAGTGAATGATATTGTAAGCCGTATGGTATGAATTATATACATTGAAGAATCAATAATAATTACGAATGCATGCATTCTTCTTTTTTTTTTTAATCAAAACTTTTCACGACCTACGATTAATTATGGTCAGAATGGTTGATCACAATCGTCATGAAGACATTTTACGATCATTAAGTTCAAAGACAACCGATCTGCATAGAATATTGTGTTCATTTATAACTCAGAAATTTTTTACTTAAATATGAAATCAATTAAAACCGAAAAAAAAAAACACCACGTTCAGATGTCGAACATTTAGAATGTGAATGTCTCACGCTTACTGACCCGCTACAGTTTTCTCTATAATTTTATTGAAAAATACATGTTCTGTACTTGAACAATTGAACGCAGGTTCAAATACATTTATTAGTATTTTTTCTCTTGATGTTTGAATTGTTCCCGTTAATGAAGAGAGAAAGAAAGAGAGGGCAGTGGATGGAAAAGACGGAGAAAGAGAGAGGAAGTGAAAGAAGAAGGGGAGACAAAGAAAGAGAGAGTGATGAAAGAAAACAGCTTGATTTCTTGCTTTAACACGCAAACAACTACTAGTATATACACATATAAGCCGTTTATACTTTAAAGGTAAGTTTAAATTGATAAATTTTAAACTTTTAATGTAACATATAGACCAAAAGATCGTGGAACAGTTTTATAGATCGACCCTAGTGATCAGTAAGTTGTCGTTGATTAGGATACTTAAATATCAATGTTCTTGCTAAGAATAACAATTAAATAACAAATATATGTTAGTATAACTCATAAACGTCCATCAAATATTTATATCAATCACCATTCATTAATTTTTGGGGGTAGATGTAAGAATTTTTCTTTGGCTTTGTAAATGATTTTCACTCATGCTTTTCATGAGTCTTATGTTTATATCCAAAGCATGTGGTAATCCAATATGACGTCGGTTTTTCCTATAATCATTCAAACGTTTATCTCCATGCAGCTCAACTAGTTTAAGCATCCGGATGACCATGACCGTTACATCCGGGAATTTTCGATTACTTACGGAGTTACACGAAGTTTACAAAAGGCGCGAACTGTGATCTTGGTGTAAGGGAGGTAACCCCTAAACTAGTCCATTGTAATGGACTGGTAAAAAGTTCACATAATATAGTTTTTTTTCATTAAAAGTTTTTTGAAGAGATAAACACTCTATTTTGGCATTTTTTAATCCATATTATGGGCTTAACCTCACAATATCTTTAAGCTCATAAACATGTCCTGGACCAAAAATTAAGCCCGCCATAAATGACAAAAGTCAGAGCGGACGGACAAACGACAAAATATGATCAGAAAAGCTCACTTGAGCTTTCAGCTCAGGTGAGCTAAAAATGATTACAAAAGAAATTTCTTCTTGGTATTCTTTAGTCAATTAGTCACTATGTTTAAGATATAATCGTGCATTAAGAAATAATATATACAAAATGCTGAACACGTGAATTCAAGAAATATTTAGCTTAAATAGCTTGTTTCTGAAGGTTTTTTTTTTTTACAATATATATTTACCGCTTTTAAAACGCATATCTCAACAGCCAGTAACGCAGGCTACTATATTATTAGAAAATGTTTTAAAGATGAATATCAATAGCCAATATTTGAAAGCTGCAATATCTAATAAAAATTGTTTAAAGGTTCAAAGGTGAATTTTACATCCAGCATTACAGGCTACATCTATCTATCTATCTGTCTATCTGTCTATCTATCTATCTGTCTATCTATCTATATATATCTATCTATCTATCTATCTATCTGTCTATCTGTCTATCTATCTATCTATCTATCTATCTATCTGTCTATTTTCAATGCTTTTAATGTTGGCAAAGTCCAAGCGTCAGAGAGTGACAAATTTTGTAAGCGGCTTTTAACAAAAATATGTCTGTTCGGTATAAAAAAAGATAATGACATTGAATTTTTAAAGTGAGCGTTAAACAATCAATTCCCCACTTCTTTGATGTGCAGTCAAATATCAATGCTTTATTAAATTAGTTCATGGAATTTCATGCGCATCGTATATTGTCCCAAAATGCACAGTCTTGCTTTTAAAACACTTAAGTAACAAGAAAAAATAACCTCTTCACTTTGCTTTTGGTATATCGCGGCTGAAACTATAACGCCGGTAATACATTACATTTATATTTAACAAAACGATACTGTTGGTTTCTTGTAAACGATATCATTCAATTTTCCTGTTTTTGAGAAACGCATACTTAACAGTGACTTTATAATCGTCAAAAACAATCATAACATCGCCTTGACAACAACTCCCGCCCGTCTCTCTCGTTCAATGTGATATTGCAAAGTAGACGTTCAATATAAAGCAAAATTCAGACGTTCAATACATGTATCGAAATTCAAATCGCAATGCATAAAAAACTTATTTACGAATTATATAAAGGGGTGAGAGTGTGGCTGCAGAACCTAAAGAAAACTTGAAATGAAAAGAATGGTATCATTTAGTAATTTAAAGTTAAACGCATTAAATTTAAATAAAAACCATTATAAGTCGTTGTTAAGCATTTTAGATTTTTTTTATCAAAATTTATTTTCTGTTACAAAATCATTGCAACAGGAATGAAAATGTTGTAAATGCGCTTCTTTCTATCTGATGAGTTAAAAAAAATACCCTCAACATACTCCATAAATTGCGATTCGGTCAGCCGTCAACGTCAAGACGCCCTGTACTTGTGTAAGGCAGTATTACATGGAATAAGTCGCGCTGTATAGGCGTGTGATTAATCAGAGATTTAAGAGAGATTCAGAATGTAAGTTGTTATATTATTATCCTCATTATTTTTAGTATTACTTTGAATTTGTATATTTTATTTAATATACCTACTATAAATTTGTATTTTTGATTTAAAAAAACTTTAATTTTAGCAATTTCAGCAACAAGATATGTATCAAAAGAGATAGTACTACTTTATTTCCAGGGTATCAAAATCCGGTCTTAGTGGGAATAATGATTTAGGCAAAAAACTAACCCGGATTAAAAATTATTTCATAAGGAAGGGACAATCAAATAAATATGCACTGCAGAACGAAAATAAATAGTAAATGAATATTTCTTCACATATTTATTCATCATGATAAAACGAGGTACATGTAAATAAGACAACGTACAGTGTAAACGAAACCCGAGTTTATATCACGGAGTAATGTTAGGTTTAATTTAATTGATTTTGATTTGTGATATGCATTTCATTATATAGACGCTATTACAAAACAAAACTTACTTAAAAGTGAATATGTTATTTCTTCACATATTTATTCATGATTATACGTGGTAAATGTAAAAAAAAAAAAAAAAAAGACAAGGTGCTATGTACACCAATGAGAATTAAAATCAGGGGGTAATGTTAGATTTATTTTTTAGCGATAAGCTTCTTATGATGCTCTCTGGTGAAAATAATTGCTGGTTTAAAAATAATGGCTAGACGAATATGGTCAGTTCTCGTCTGACACATTTAAACGACGTAGTAGTAATCCTCTTTTTTAAACTCTTTACCTCTTAATGCCCCCTAATGGTTTATAGGACAGTTTGTAGACTCTCTACCCTAGGATTATGTATAAGATTAGATTACGATTAAGGTGAGGAAAAAAAAATAATGCGGGTTAAAATATTTCAGAAACCTTAGGGTTGATCCAGAAAATAACAAATCATGCTTTACGACAAAATTTAATAATAGATTCTAGAACGTATTTCACTAAAAAGTGTTACAAATACAATTTAAATGATAACTTAAAATATTAACTTCAAATTCATTTTTTAAAAATGTTAGAAACTTTAAGAGTAAGGCAGCAAATGGTTCTATGTCTACTTCAGGTGCGCTGGCGTGTTATAAAAAATGAAGTTCAGGAAACCTCATAACTACATTTTAAACGAAGGTTGTTTTCAAACATCTTTGACATTTTCGTATTCTTAATATTATGTTATTGTATGCCCGTTTATTTTATCGATGTGTGAAGTTTCATTCTTTGAAGTTAAAAAGTAATTTGTTTGCTCTAAGTTCACATCAGCATGCTGATTGACAGAGGTTCATCTTGAGAGTAGTCTTTTTATTTGTATCCTGTAGCTTATCCCTAAGTTAGCCTCCCATCAAAGGCAAAACCTTTAATGAATACTACCCCCATGGACAAGGTACACATGCACTAAAGTTTTAAATATAAGATGATTCGGAAAAAAATATATTTTACTGAAACTCATATTTTCTTAATATTGTATATAGGGTTATTTTCGCCAAGTTTTATTTCTGCCCTTTCTACACTTGTAAACAGTCTCGCCCCGTCTTGAGTTTGGTCAGACACAGTTGAGTTTAAAGAGGGATAATTTGAGTCATCGGAATTCGTCCAGTCTTAAATTTGACCCTGACAACGAGGGTGAGAGGGGCGAAAATAAAACGGGGACAAATATTTCCCTGAATACAGTATTGTAGACGATTTTATAACCAACAAGTGCTGCTTCAAATATAATTTCTTCAATTGGAGGTTTTGAGCTATTTTCATCCGCCATTCTGCAAACAATGCATTGCAACGCCATAATGTACATGTATTTACGTGATTATTACCAGCATAAGCTTCTTTAGTGAGATTACTCATAGTAATATATACATGTTATATACCAGATAAAGAAAAAAAGTTATGCACAGTTAACCTATGATATCAAGATGTTTCGATAACATCGCGGATTATCTTTAATTATGCCAAAAATTGAGAAAAACCAAGGGCGTCATTTTTTTTCTAAATTTATTTATTTTGAATTAGATCATATATGTATACATTCTGTATGTTCCTTTTATTATTATTATTATTATTATTATTGTGTTTATCTTATTTTGATATATATTATTTTTTTGATTTTCTTTGCATCCCTAATAAACACGTAGTAGCACGAAGGTGTTTCCAATATGACCTTACATAGCTACTGTATACAGGGTTTTATTCGCCCCGAGTTCCAACTAAAAAGTGAACGGAAAATGTATAAAATAATGTCAATTGGTCAATATATGTTTACATCTGATATGTTTAAAAACACAAAATAAATTTGTTCTATGTAACATTCTAAATAATTCGAGTTTGCAATGTATAGCTTCTGAGCGACATAATTCATTGTTTACAATAATAGCGTAGGTCATTCTAATAAGTAGATTTAATAATAAGAGATCTCGCTATCAAGTGGAGTGTACAAATTGTTGTGGGATCGTTTTGAACACCTGCACAACAGTTCGTCTAAATTGGGGCGTTGGGGTGGTATATATTTCTTTGTCGGCGTTGTCCCGGATATTATCATACAACCACACCTTAATCGAAATCCCGTTGCATTCTTTTAAAAAAACAAAAACTGTCCAAATCAACACTAGGAAGACACTTATTTGTTTTTATTTTGATATTCAACTGTTCATAGAAAACGCTTCAACAAATATTCACACCCTTACACAGGCAACGAATACTGGAATGGTCGTAGTATATTTCCGTATGGGTAACCTGAGATTTCTCCGTGAATTCGTTCGAAAAAAACAACAAATGTTTGGTTTTTTTCCTTATGAAACAAACAAGTATCAGATCGATACAAAAAAAAATGATTTTCTATATCCACAAACAAGAACATCATTTAATGTCATAAGAACCTATTATAGTGAACTAAGTTTTTTAAGAATGGGGAATGATCAAAGTGGAAATATTAAATGATGAGATATATGAACGCACATTATAATTTTGTAAAAACAAAAAAATCATGCTTGAAAAGTTTGGCTTAACATGCGTAAAGATCCGACCTTTGATAAAACGCTAATATTCGCTTAAGTCCCGAATTTACGCCGGTGTAACGAAGAATTTTGACCCGGGTTGAAAATTGACCCGGGGGTCACTTTTCAACGTTGAATATTGAGACCAAAAGTGTTGAATAAAGACCCTGGTCCGTTGAATATTGACCCACATCGTGGAATTTTGATCACGAATCCGGTTCAAAATTCAACAGCAAAATATTCGCACTTTAACTGATATTTATAACTTCGATTCAATTCACCAACAATTCAAGGGTTTTTTATCATATTTATTCTTTTGATTTACATTTTTACATGTTTAAACAGTCGGGAAAAAAATGTAACATTTCAATGATAATTTTTCAAATTAATATAGTAACTTTCAAATGTGTTTTAACTATTTTATTCATAGTAAACTTTTCGCGTATAACTGCTGTTTTGTGTGATAGCATTCTATATTTTAAATAAAAATATGTTTTAATAAGAATATAGGTATACATGGTTACACAATAAACATTTTTATACTAGTATTTGCTTGATAAGTGAACAAATATAAATAATAAATAGAAAATTACAATACACCATGTTGTTCAATTTTGGCTTTACAAACACCCTGTAAATTGAAATTGTGATATTGGTAATTGTAATTTGTCTATATTGGCGTTTATACAAAATTTAAAATATGACATATATTATGATTTTTGTTCTTGCAACCACTCGGTATATTAAAACTGTAATTATTCCACCCAGTAAATAACAATTTTACAAGATGACAATACGCTAATAGTATTCTCTTCAAAGAAGTTTGCTCAATAACAGGAAAAAACAGCAAATCATCTTTTGTTCTCAAATTTATTTCCCCTAACATTATCAATGTATATATAGGGTATATATTTTTTATTATGAGAAAAATATATAACGTCAGGTGCATGTGTTTCAAATTCAAATATATACGTAGTTATAACGAAACTGAAAACTAAAAAAAAACACATAGTTATCTTTGTTAAAAAAAAAAACTATGTATAAGCAGGAAGTCTGCAAAATAGCTTTTCAAGAAAGTTTGCGAAAAATTATTGTCAAGTCGGATAAATTAAATAAAAACCATTGACGACTTGTCAGATAAAAATATGAAAATTGTTTATTTATTATTTTGTCAGGGAAATATTCTGACTTCTCAGGATTAAGTACATGCACCTGACGTTCTACATTTTTCTTACAGATATGTATATAAACCCTTTACTAGCTGCAGAATTGTAGCTCCACGGAAAATTCGGATTGACGGACCAGCTTAAGTTCTGCAGCTAACCCTTTAATTAATAATACAGTATTATAAGGAAGAGTGTATACTGGCTAAAAGGTAACTTTAACGGCCAGTATTTGTTGGACATATTTATGAGAGATTATGACGAGTTTACATCAATTAAAGCGAATAGTGAGGGTTGATGTCAATTTTTAAGAAAAGAAACATATGTTGTATTCTGTTTTAGTATACTTAAAAATAAATAACGTATTTTCTTTAAGCTACTAAAAATACAGACAACAAAGGCTAATAATAATCTGTCATTGATGACTTTTTAATTCTGTTCCAAGAGGGAATAAAAATCCATTCTTTGTATAAGAAAATGATTTGCTATCTCGACTCACCCGTCTAATTCCGAAGCAAAAGCTCTTTTTAGTTTTATTTATATAATATATTGAATGGATAAAGTTTTCGGTCTAATATTAAATGGTTGTATACGGAAAAATCAACCTGAAACATGTCAAATCACCTAAGTCGGCAAATGTAGCGGACAGTATGAAAGAGTTAAAGTTTTGAAACGAAACTTTCAAGTACATACATGTGCATTAAACCATGAAGAGCAAGTTCTAGTTCAGTTCAAGGGCAGTTAAAAACTCTGAAGTTGGGGTCAATTTTCAACAGGGTCAATTTTCAACGTGTCGATGTCATAAGAGGTTTGAAAAATATTTTCAAGCTGTTAAAAAATGACCCCGGGTATAAATTTCACGACTTTTGGGCTCAATTTTCAACGTTGAAAATTGACCCCTGGGTCAATATTCACCGTTGAAAAATGACCCCCGGGTCAATATTCTTCGTTACACCGGCGTAGAGCTGCAACTTTTGATAAAACGGGTCCCAGGTAATTTGTTTACGTTTGGGCTGCATTGTATTACAAGGGACAAGTACATTGCAATATGTACTATAAAAAAAAATATTATGATAGCTTAGGACAAAAAAAAACCTCGCTTCGAGAAATTGAAAATAGCGAACCTTAACAAAACTGATATAAACAAGTACCGTTAAAACAAAACTGTCCCGTAAGATATTCTGCAAATAACGAAACTCATATAACAAGGCGACGTCTTCGTAACCTATATTATAAGATAATATAAACTCGAATAAAATCACCATATAACATGTAAGGTTAACGTTACCAAAGTTGGTGCGGTGCTTTCTTTTTTATTTTTTTTTTAGTCAGTATTAGAATGGCATATCAATTTGATGTTAATTTTCGAATTTCATTCTTACAAAGTTAGATGTTTATTATATATCCACTAACAAATTTGTTCATATTATCTGGCTTTTATCTTCAACAATCCTTTACTATTTATCCTTATTTATAAACACGCCTGACGTTTCTGTTTTCAGCTTGTCAATTATTTTCCTTTTTTTTATTTGAACTTATTTTGATGTCTCATTTTTATCTTGTACATATTTATTATATATTATATTATTTTGCTTAACTGAAACATATCAAAATGCATTATTAACTGTTTTTATCATCTTTTGAATCCGTCATTTCAGAAATATTATACAGGTACATTTAAAGCCCGTGTATCATACATCAATTGGTTACATTGTATGCATTAATTACCAAATGACCGAATACTTTCGAATGGAGAAAAGTTGTAAACATTTCTCATTATAAATCTCCGTAAGAAATTTGTTTTCGTTCTTGTGAACTTTAATGAGTGAAAAATGATAATTTGTCAATGAAGATATCTTGGATATTTTCCCTTTTATCGATTTCAACAGCATTTCTTTCACATGTATGTGTATTTTTTTTAAATCATCAAACAGTGATGGAAACAATAACTTGGGACAGACTATACATGTAATCTTTGAATAAGTATTATTAAAAGGAAAAAATAGAACATTTTACATTTTTATATCCGACCCAGGAAAAAAAGTGACTTACACGTTAAAAAATAGGTTCACCTTTTTTTCGGCGAAGCTAGCTAGTATAGTTGCTGAGGAAAAAAAGAAACTGTATGATGTACATATAATTGTGTGTTTTCAAAGTTTACTTTGAGGATAGTTGACTATCTCGTGCGTGTTTACATTGTTTTAATGAGAAAGCAATTTTTGGCAAAATAAACTCTGTGTTGGTACGATATAATTCTTCTTTAATTACTACTTATACAAAAGCAAGTTGAGCAGCTCCCTCGATTACAAGTTTGGCTGCGCCTTAAAATTGGCTCCTGATGAGGCGTGCGATGTAATTTTCCCGTAGTCCTCAATTCAATTAATATGTTGAAAAAAAGCTCAAGCAATGGTTCTGTTAAATGGTATCCGTAATGTCGCTTTATAAAAAAGGTATTATGTACATTATATTTGTTTTATCATTTGTAGGAATGTGACGCGGATTAACTCAAGATATGTGAAGGTGTTGGCTGTTCCAGTGATATGTCTTATCCTATTTGTGTTACATTTCACCACGGTATCCATAAACAATCACAACGATAAACCATTTATACCTTTTCTGTGCATGTTAGATGACATTATGATTAGCCAAAGTGATATTACCTTGGAAATGCCTAAAGATGTGAAAAAAGTAGTTCCTCTATGGCCTAACATAACGAAAGACAAGTGTATCAAAAATATCAAAATAAAACCGCAAAGAATGTTTACAAACCACGAGAACTACTCTCTCTACGCCTGCGTCGAAAGAAATAGTAATGTCAAAAGAGTAATAGAAGACTCCATGAATAGACTAAACTTAGATAAAAACATAATAATTTCGTATTTCGGTGTATTCAAAATGAGACCAGCGCCAACTATCATCGAAATAGGTGGATATTTGGGAGTCATGATGCCGAAACTGGTGGAAGCAACAGGGGCTAAACAGTATGTCGCATTGGAGCCTGTACCAAGTTTTTATCAGAATTTTACTGAGAAGATTCAAAAGCTACAACTGAATTCAACGGTCGTAGCCTACAACTTTGGCCTTGCTGTAACGCAGAAGGAGCTACAAATAGGACTCCATTCGGACGCTACGTCGCTGCTGAAAGACGAAAGAGGGCAAACCATGAAAACAGAAACAATCAAGATATATAGAGTGATTGATTTCTTCGTACAGATTGGTTTAGGGTGTAATTCATTAAACCTACTGACCATTAATTGTGAAGGATGTGAATTTGACGTCATAGAAATGTTGACGTCAACATCACTCATCAATAACATTGAATACATACAGTTTCAGCCACACCGTAGTGTGTTTTCCAATGATAGGATATATCTATGCAGGTACTGTCGCCTTCGACAGCTTCTTGCGAGAACACATCAAATAGGTTATGAATTTCCAAACGTCTGGGAGACATGGAGAAGAAAAGACATAAATTTATGATTACCTTTTTGTATTTGAATATATTGCAAAATAAAATGATGTACTGAAAGCTGATTTATTTTTGTTATAACAGTATCATAAAATTGTTCAGTTTCCCTCGGACTGATAGGTCACACTTTCATTATCTCATATATCTCCGTGTCCGTTCGGTGAATATTAATATTCGGCAATATGGCCGTCATTGGCCGTTGCTTGGCCTGCTCATTTCGACATTTCATATTATTTAATAAAGATAACGAATGCCGTATGTTCTTTAAAAAGTGTGGAGAAGCTGGCCTTTAAAATTCTTTAAAATTAGAACAGTTGCTGTTTGAATATTGAGGTCACATTGTTGAGTCTTGGGCAGAACAAAATGGCAGCCTTGGGAATTTCTCACATCTCTGCAGAGAAAAGGGTGAAAACATTTAAAATTGAATAGCAACAAAACATGGTAAGTAGACCTTGGTGAAGCGAAGATTTTCAAAGAGTATTTGAAAGGTGAGATTAATAATTTTGAAGAGCTTAAATGAATTAAATTGGACGAAATGTTAGGCATAGGTTAACGTAGATCATCGCGTTTTGTCAATAAATGTGTGACTTGGTAGTCTTTGAGAAAACAAACACTAATAAGTTGTGCTACTGACTGACTACAGATATACATCGGGTTGATCAATTTCATTCATCAACCCGATACATTTCTGTAGTCATCATTAACAAACCTAACAAGTAAACAAACCTAATAAGTAATTTTATGAACCAATTATATTAAAAACCTAGAGATATTCACCTGTTTTTATCAACAGAATCGGTCTCTTTTCAAAGATTAAAATATTCAAAGTAAAAAAACTCTAAATCCTCTATGGAAACACAAAATAATTCACTATGGTAATGTTCAAATAAAGGAAACGTTAGGTTTTTCCCCTATTGATAGGGTTTATTTAGCCTGTATTGCAGTATCGATCGTAAATAACAAATATCAAAGTTTTAAAACACTCGCACACCTGCCTCGACGCTTGGGGCGAATCTTATTATGGGACGAAATAACACGATACAATTTTATGTAAAATCTGTTTTGTAAACAAATTTTGTATATCGTTTTCCAATGGAAGTATTGCATAATTGGCCCGGAAACTACTGCAACGCCTGCTATTATTCACATGCTAAGCAAAATCATCTTTTAAAAGCGTACATAATTTTTTGTTGCAAAATTGGACTAAGCAGCTATAACAGGTTTTTATCTCATCGTCGCTCGGTACCCATTGTTAAAATAAACTGATTTCACAACAATTTTTTTATTTAACAATAAGAATAATTCAAATAAGTATGATAAGCAAAATGTCATAAAGATCAGTTCTTTTCGAATTTCTGATTGAATGACTTAGTGGGTTTGTAGTTTTATTAGTACTCTAAGCTTAGCTGTGTTTAAAGTATAGTTTTTCTAGATGATGTTTAACAAGTAGGAGTAAAATCAACATTTTATGTAGCGGAATCCAGGATATATTGTCAGTATTGTTTGGGTTTTTACAGGCGTACACGTATATGTAAAACAAAATAAGACATGCATTTTACATTAAAATTATGATACCTTTTGCAATGTGTGTAGAGGCTTAAGAATGAAAAATAGCAATTTAAGCTTCTTTAAAGCCGTGTTTAAGTCAATAATAAAAACTACTAAAGATTAAAATTTACATTTGCTATATCGTCTTTTTTGAACCATT
This sequence comes from Magallana ariakensis, assembly GCA_020458035.1. Classification (NCBI taxonomy): domain Eukaryota; kingdom Metazoa; phylum Mollusca; class Bivalvia; order Ostreida; family Ostreidae; genus Magallana; species Magallana ariakensis. The sequence continues at coordinate 68,781,715 of CM035811.1, forward strand.
TCAAAAATATTGGTGAAATAATTGTCATTTTAAAAATGTAACTACGCAGATTGTTAAAAAAAAATTAATTTTCTTCTTGTTCTTTTTTCGAAGGTAGTAATCCTATGTAGGACCCTATGGGCAACATATATATAACATACACTCAACAAAACTTCTAGGTGTTCGCCCTTATAAATAAAAAAAAAATTTGAAAATTACGAATTAAAATAATGTGAAATTTTAAACATTTTGTAATTGATGTCTTTTCATCAATAGCACAGATAAAATAAGACAACAACGATTAAAATCAATTACGCGTGACAAAACGTCTTAACATTTAATTGGAATTTTTCTGCGCATGCTTAACATGATTGACAATTTTTTTGTGATTGATGTAAGTCTTAGGTGATAATTTAAAAAGAAAAACACTTACTAAGGCCAAAATGATCATTGAGAAAACAACCAGAAACGTTTGAATATTGGTGTCTGGATTGTTTCTACCACACATTGTTCTTACTTAAAATTTGCTGTTTATTTTGTCCTCGACATTGTTTTAAATATTAAGCATTCCAAAGGAAACGCTGTTTTCAAACATTTTTTTTCTTTCATAAGAGTAACATCATTTCCTTCAGCAACTTAAAACAACCCAAAAGCTCTGAACAAAATTTAACCAGACCGGAAGTGTGTTTGATATTTAGCAAAAGTCAAGGTCACGGGCGGCAACCTAAGGTCCAGTTCAATGCATTGTTCTTTACTATTTGAAAATAAAGTGGAAATCAGTCACCCCGAAAACGAGACAAATACAAATGCTTATTTCATATAGTAAATATTTTATATTTTTTTGTATATTTTAATGTTTTAAAGCACATTGTTCATAAAAAGTGGCATCTTATTCTATGGTAAAAAGCAGTTATAATAAGGCAATTCATTTAATATAGGTTTTTTTTAAAGGTAAATTGATATATGTTTAATCAGCAAAATGTTTCAGATAACATTAATTTGGATATTCATTGTGTTGCTATGTATCTTTATTAGTATGTAGTTAAGTCATCGTGGTACACTTGCACATGCCAGGAACATAAAGATTCATTATTGTGTTCTAGGGATACTGATAATGGTGCAATCTTTAAAACAAAAATCGCGAAAAAAAATTGAAAAAGCAAAGAAAAATCTAAATTTAATAAAGTTTAAGAAACTCAACGTTTAATATATGAAAAAATCGAGCCGATGTCTCATTTCGACGGTACAAATTTGACACCATCTACAAGCAAATTAAAGAATCTGACCCAGATCTTAACCTTCAACATGAAATACAATCAATCTGATTTTATGTTTAGTGTGAACAAATGGCAACTGTATTTTCTAGGGATGGCAATTGCTAACCGGTTAACCGATTAATCGGTTGGGACGATTATAACCGGATATTTTGTAATCGGATAGTCGGATTAAAAAAATCGGACACAATTTTATAAAAAATTAAACACCAAGAACTATGAACGTTCATAATTTAACATTTTCAAACATAGCAAAGACCATTAATTTGAGGATAATTGATTTCCTCCTAGCTTTATTAAAGGGAAGTGTACCGGAGTTAAAGGTGCTAATTACTGTTTAAACACTGTTCTTACTGTCCACCTTTTTTTAATCATCTGTGATTGATTATGAAATCGCTATTTGGTACTATACATGTTCTTTCTGTCGCCGTTTTGATGGGAAAGTCGTTGCTTTTGTACATGATAATGCTAGTAATGCGGATGCTTCATTCTCGAAAATCTCAAAATCTTATAGGTCTTCATTTTATCGACCACACAATACAACTATGTGTGAAAGGAGCATTAGATATATACCGACAGTTTCAAAATTACATTCCGGTTTCTGCTGGAAGATTTACCACTGATAAAACGCGTGCGGCTCGAGACCATCAGCGAAGAACAACGCCACTCCCCCATGAAAAATGTAAAGCTAAACAATCGTTGGACTTTCTAACAGCGTTTCTAGACAACGAATCGAAAAATGAAGTGTCGAAATAATTAAATAAAAAGAAATGCAAAACGTTGATCCTCTCAGATGGTGGTCTTAAAAATAAGTACTGTTTCCAAATTTCACTGGTCTAGCAAGAAAACATTCATCAATACCAGGTACATCAATGCCATCTGAAAGGATATTTTCTACGACAGGCATTATTGTAAACAAACTTCGAAGCCAATTATCATCTGTCGTTATAGATCAGATAGTATCTTTGAACAAAAACTGACAAGAAAGGAATGATAAATATCATGAAAGTGACAGTGCAGCATTACTATAGAAAAAAAATTTGTCCATGATATTTAATGCATGTTCATTCATTACAAGCGTATTACTATTTTCTCATTATTATTTGTATTATTTGTATTTGTATTACTATGTCCTCATTATTAAACTTGACCATACTAACAAATTAACGTACTTTGAGTCTTCTTGCACGTAAAAATAAAGTTCATATGAAAATAAAACAACAAGATATGTTTCCAGAGATGTATTTCTGATACGAATAACCGGTTAACTGGTCGGAACATCATGCGATTAACCGATTAGTAGTTGTGTTACCGATTGCCATCCCTAGTATTTTCTAAGGTCTCAAACATAAAATTTTAAAGCACATCATCTCGAGTAAAACAAGTAAATGTTACCCTCACATAAATTTTATGTTGCGTAATGTTTAGGAGGTCGGATAAAATCTTTTCTTTATTTTGCAACATTTATTGCAGCTCAATAAATATAGACTAATATATTGGTCCCGCCCCCCTTTTTTTTTTTTTTGGTTTTGCTACTGATATTATTATATTAATACTATATCTGAATTATCATTACAGCCGTCTTATATTCTAAATTTCTCGCCAATACAGTGTTTTAATGTTTAAAAAAACTTTTTTAAAATGGTTAAAAGAATTGTTTTTATTGTTTAAAATAACTTTTTTCAATATAATGATTTATCTCACGTATTAGTAAAAACAAAAACAAATATTTTGCAGCGGGTTCCAGCATATTGTCAATAGCTTGTTTGTTTGTTATTGGTTTCTTTTTTCGTTTTTTTTTCAAATATAAATCGCATACGTAAATTCTCAAATGTGATCTTAAACGAGAGACGAAATTAATCATGAAATTGGCTATTGGTTTTATCATGTGCCATTAAAGCAGTGGCGTAAAAAAGGGGGCATATATGCCTCCTTGAAAAACGTAATGTTGGAAAATGTAATGTACTTTAAATTAAAATGAACATGAGTTAAAGAAAAAAAAGGTCTTGAGATTTTTTGGTTTTGGTGAATACATTATTCAACGGGTTTAGATACTTAATACAAATTTCAAAGCTGCAGTCTTTCAAAATGTTTTTTTTTTCAGACCAACTTTCTGTTGAGAGAGGATGTATACAAGGAGACCCTGTTGCACCTTATTTATTTCTTTTCTGTGCCGAGTAATATCAACTGTGATAAAGCAAAATAATAATATAAAGCGCATTGTGATACATGGTAAGGAACATAAAAAAGTCAATATGCGGATGACCAAAGGCACTCAGCTACAATGGTTACAATTTAGATTACTTCATAGAATTCTACCTGTAAATTTTTACTTTAAGAAAAAATTAATGTGGTGTCCTCTGACTGTTGCTCATTTTGTAAAAATAAAGTTGAAACAATTCATCATGTCTTCATAAACTATGAAAAAGTATGCACAATATGTAGCAACCTGAGCTTGCATATTTATCATGCTACTTCCTTAAGAATTGGTTTTCATGTAGTTAATATCATGTCAGGTAAACTTCCATTGTCTAAAAACAACAAAGTTATTAATTTAATTATTCAATGTTTAAAGCAATATTTGTTTATTTGTTTAAAACAAGGCAAACTGCCATGCCTTTCTGGTCTTTTATTATATTTATTCAACAAATACAAGGTTGAAAAATATATTGCTTGTAAGAATTTTCAAATGGTTAAATTTGTCAATACCTGGCAACCTTGGGTATCTATCTTTGACACTATTATTCAATCATAGTCTTGTTATTTGTCTTAATTAACTTTCTGTTTATTAATTAATTATATACGTGCTTTCATCTGTCTTTGTTGTTGTTGTTGTTGTTTTTTGGGGTTTTTTTTATTTGTTTGGGTTTATTTTTGTAATTTTATCATTCTTTGGTTATTTTTTCAACTTAAGCAGCCTCTTCCAATACAAACCGGTTGAATGTGAGTCAGAAAGCAAGTGTGAATGAAAGGATATTGAAAGAAAATATTACATTTAGTTAATATGTTGCTTGGAAAGAGAAATAAAAAAATGCGGATTATACATCTTTAGTTCTTGACTGCTCACCTATTTACAGATTTTGATAATTTATATTTTTTTTTCAAAAATGTCCGGACTAAAAGTAAATAGCTCTGACACAAATTTAATAATAATGGATAAAATTTTAAAAAAATACTAATGTAGTGCATATACACTTAAACTCTTGTAATGTAATTACTACTTCATGATTTCATCTGTCTTATTATTCTCTTTTTTCATACTTGACTCTTTTTTTTTGTGTTTTTGTTTTTGTCGGTTTTTTTTTTGTTCTCTATTATGTTTTCTTTTTTGTTTTTCTTTTTTGTTTTTTTATTTTGGTTTTTATTTATTATTATTTTTTTTTGTTTTGTTTTGTTTTGTTTTGTTTTGTTTTGTTTTTTTTGTTTGTTTGTTTTTTTTTTAATTTAAGCAACTTGCTTCATTATAATTGAATATGAATGATCTAGCAAGTGTGAATGAAAGGATGTTTTGAAAAACTGTGTTGTTTTTAGTTAATATATCTCTTGGAAATTTAAAAAAAAAATACATTAAAAAAAATCATGAACAAAACATTATATCATTTGAATGAGTTTACCTTGCTGTCCTAGCAGTGAGCGGCCACCACGTCTACCACTCGGTCATCTAAACAAGACAAAAAGTTTTACTTTCGATGCCTTCAATGCCGAAAGGAATCTAGCCCACTTGTACTATGTTTAAAACACTTGTTGTTCATTGACTGTTTTATTGTCTAGAAACAGTGCAAGTTTGCTTTAACCTGAATTGACAGAAATTCCCTGAGTGTCAGAATGATTTGCGAAGTGTAAATACTTTAAGGGTCTCTAAAATTTTTACAAGACATTATTTAGAGTAAAACAAGCATAATCAATCTCTCTTCACTCTTATCATTGCGTAATTCTGTAGAGCTCGAAGACACTCTTTTCATTTATTACGCAACTTTAATTACGTCTAAAAATACATACTGGTTTTTTTCTTTCTTTTTTTTGTTTTTTTTTCGGGGGGGGGGGGGTCTTGTGTAGTTTTATTCATAACTATTTTATTTATATTTTTATTTAACCGATATATCTTTTTAACAAACCAATTATACACGATGTTTCCTTTGATTCATTATTACCTTATGTAAATAAACAATTGGGTCTCCATTACATTCGCACCAAACTGTACTCTGTCCTTTTGAAAGAGTTAAACAATCTTCTTGAAAAAGTCAAGGAAAAGCCGATTTTTGAGTTTTCTACACCGGAATACAGACTCGGATCCATGATTATGGATATTACTTTTCATCGGCTTTTTAAACCTACACAAACAGAAATTACTGCTCATGCACCACGTTATTTTTTCAAACGGCAGTATGCCAATAAGGGAATCGATGCCGTTAATATAAGCAATATTCTTAATCACAAAAAAGAGCACATCGCGGGTTTGACCGGTCAGCACCTGATTCTGCCGCTGAGGTTTTCCAGAGGTCCGTGATTGCCCTGCTCTCGACTGTTGATTGAATACCGAAATCTCCACGGATTTTTCTACGTTTTCCCCATCATGATATTTTCCCCAAATTACATTGGGTGCACGACGGGGTGACCGGTCGGCAGAGGATGCTTACTCCTCAATGGCACCTGATCCTACCTCTATCTTTTTAAAGGTCCGTGTTGCTCTGCTTTGAATTTGTATTTCGTAGTTTGGATTTTTGAGATGGTTGACGGTTTGTTTTTGTCATTTTTTTTCATGTATGCTTACACACAAGTTACAACATCTATTCTTGTCATATGGTTTTTGAGAGAAAACAAACGTAAAATACCAAAACAATTTTAATAATTCCGAATTACATGTATCTTCTATGAAGGTGGACATTACCCTTTATTTGAACAAATTTAAAAGCCCTTTACCCAAGGATTTTCTGTGCCAAGTTTGGTTAGAATTAGTCTAGTGGGTTTTGAAAAGAAGATTAAAAGGTGAAAAGTTTCAAAGATAATGACATCAACAACGACAGACAAGGTACAGATTTTGATATATAAAAAAAAAATTGATAAAAATGTTATATTATCCTTTAATTATTTATTCTTAAAACTGCTTTATAACACTTTTATTTCATGTTCTTTATTTGAAGTGATAACTTTTAAGAAGTCCAAAATGTGAAAAGTTTATTAACAACAAATGATTAGAGTAGCTAGCTCACTTGATTTTTCATCACAGGTGAGCAAAAATTGAAATTAAAAGCGTTGTATGTATGTTATTTTTTACTATGATATAATGTATACCATGGTCAAGTCAAAAATGAACAAAGAAAGATTAATCTGACACTCTGAGAAGTAATCAGTTGATCCAGTCTGAACAATGATTCTAAAAATATAAAATATTTAACTTTGCAAGATCAATAACTATTTGTTCCTTAGTGTTAAAAGATTTTTTTACTAGGCAGACCAGTCATATGTTTTAGCCAGAACAATATCCGAGTTCTGTTCTGTTGTGTAAGCAATAAGATGTAGTACTTTCACAAGTGGCAGAGAGGTTAAGCTCCATCAGTCAAATTAATTAATATACTCATGTTCTAAAAATTGAAACGTTTTTATTAGGTATATAAGCTAGGTTAATAAAATGTGACACTTTCGATAGACTATCCTACATTGTGGTTATCAAAGAATTTGAGAACAGGAACATTAATGTTTTGGAGTCAGAATTCGACTTTTTTTAATAATGTAAAGAAAGAAAAACCAATCAATGGGAACTAAAAACAAGACAGATATCAATCATATTCAAATTAATATTTTATTCTTTTTTAACAGTACATCTTTTCCTAGGTTCTATGGTCGATACAACGACCTTGTCAGCAAATACAATCTTCCACTGAGTCGCATGCTGACTGACGTTTTTCATACTAATTGTTAGACTATAATTAATTACCTAATTGTCTACGGACTTTTGCGGTTTTTATTTTCCCGATTACGACAAAGAGCACTCGGCGGTTGTGACCGGTCAGCAGTGGATGCTCATTCCTCTATGACACCTGATCCTACCTTTATCTTGGAGGTCCGTGTTGCTCTGCTTTGAAATTGTATTTCGTTTTCTGGATTTTTGAGATGGTTGACGGTTTGTTATTGTCATTTTTTCATGTATTACCTAAGAGACATTCCTGAAAAACTTCGAATAATACTATTTTCAGAAATATGAATAGCATTACCTGTGAAATTTTTACTACGCAGCGGACAAGCAAAGAAGTTTCGCGCCATATTCAGATATTTTGCGCCGCTGCGTGGATAGTTCTAATGCAGAGTTGTCGTTCGTATCTTTTTTCAATGTTTACAGACGGCGCTACACTACAAATGAGGTCTGTTACGGAAATGACGGAAATATTTGGGATCTGTACAATTCAGTTTTACTTTGAATAAAATCTGATTTTCAAAATATGTTTAATATATTGTCCCATTCACTTATATTTTAAATTATCAAAGTAAGATCAGTTCACGAAAAGGACGAGTGCTATTTTGTGGCGGATGTTTATACATATTAGACATCACAGTAGTAAATTAGCCGACACTGAAGTCCCACTGACGGCCACTATAAAATCAATACAAATAACTGCGCATGCAAAGTACGTAATGACCAAGTGATATTGAACATGGTTCAACTCCCGAAACTCAGGTAATTTGATTTATAAGAAATACATAATTCGTTCTTTCAAGATATATGAAATTTATTATATCAAGAAAAGAAGAAAAGTTATGTTAAAGAGAGATTAATATCTATAAATTTTCTAAGTCCGGGTGATGTATTTTATCAGCAATGCTAATAACACATTTTATAGTTTAAATTACGAACAAAAATCTTATGATTCGTCCATTATTCTTCACTGTTCTTGCGTTTTACCGCATAAAGAACATGCATTTGAAAGCAACATATTTCTGCACAATTAAAGTTTTTGACACATTCAAATGAGTATAAGAAATGTTACGGATAATGAATTTTGACATGCAGCTACGTGTCTGTCTTCAGAAAAACGAATTTCCATGGAAAAAATTAGATCCTTATCATATGGTTCTGTACAGATTTTTGTAGTGAATGGTCAAACTAATAAGCTTTCTTAGAAAGAAAATTAAAGTGTTTTTATCAGCTACAAAGTTGAGTTTGTAGACAGCGTTAGGTACTGTTTAATCACAAGAGTTGTTAAAAAAGATTTATGGTTTTGTACCACCTGCAAAGTACTGTAAATTATCCCGATTGCCAAGATTATTTATTAGTGTCATTAATGTTATATAATAGACACCAACTCTATTTTGCTCTTCTGCCTATTATACAAGAGAACACTGACGAGTTACTGCAAAAAGCCTACAATATTATACGTAAGTTAATAAGCCTACAATATTATACGTAAGTTAATAAGCCTACAATATTATACGTAAGTTAATAAGCCTACAATATTATACGTAAGTTAATAAGCCAACAATATTATACGAAAGTTAATAAGCCTACAATATTATACGTAAGTTAATAAGCCTACAATATTATACGTAAGTTAATAAGCCTACAATATTATACGTAAGTTAATAAGCCTACAATATTATACGTAAGTTGATAAGACTACAATATTATACGTAAGTTAATAAGCATTATTTGTTATGGAATTTGTTTATATAAATATAACATAACTTTGCGCGCTATTGTAGGTATATTCTGAGACTTGTTAAAAATAACATATTATTTTGAAAGCACAGAGGGTGTTCGATAATGTAAGATTCCATTGATTAGAGTACATTATTAATTCTTATTTTAGGATAAGTAAACATTAAAGTGCTTCAGGTAGTACACAACAGATAAGCTAATTTTATCTTATCATTCAATTTTCTATAAATTTAATCATTTGTTCGTTTAAATAAAATCGATATTTTCAATCCGACCTGGCAATTTTTGCTTACATCGCCCCAAACCTACCAATTGAGCCTCCTTTGAGTGGAGGGTAAAACAAAATAATTATCGTTATTATTTGCTATGCCAATAAGTCACTTTTCAAGATATTACAAATGTCTGTGCTGCCTTTTATACAGAAGATCTTTTTGTTACTTAAAGACACTGAAATGAATTATTACTGGCAATTTAAGGTAACTTCTGATGTAATATATTGTAAAACTAGCGCTCGTGAATTCTCTTTTAAGACGATAATTTGCATCACTTATCAGTCTCTAAAAAGAAATAGTATAATTCAAATTTAATTAAAATTTAACAGTATGATTGACATGACCCTGTAATTAAAATATATCAAAATAAAGAAAATTTGCTAATTGTTTTAAATTAATTGAGGTTGAAGTATATTTGACGGATGTAAAAATTTCATCAAATTTGACCTTTGACCTTTTGATATGACCTTGAAATTTATTGGATATAAAGTCTAAACACTAGGGATAGTTGTGACCAAATTTCAGGTCTTTACTATGAAAGAAACGCAAGTTTCTCGTTTTGCAATGTTAGAAGGCTAAATTGCACAAAAATCACGCAAATTCAATTCAAATGTAGGTTTCGAAATTATCAAAATAATCAGATCTGTACTTCATTTTCTATGCTATAAGTGATTGATGGGTATGATTTACATTATTTTCATAAGATAATAGATTGAAATTAACTTTTACCTAATTTTAAGCCATTATTTTGCCTATTTGAGAAAATATTTCAAAATATTGATTTCACGGGTGTTTCGTACTACCTTAAAAAATAAAGTTGTTTACAGTTTTTGATAACAGAAGAAGTATTCCTCGTTATAAAATAATATTTCTTTTATCAATTTAAAATTACTCAATAGAGGTTCTGTTGACAACAATGTAAAACATCGATAATTTATTTCGACGAGGAGACCTTTTCTCTGGGAATTCATGCGAGAACAAAAATTTCAAGTAAGCAAAAAAGAAAAGAAAGAAAAAAAACCAAACAGACAGACAAACAAAGAAAACAAATCAAAATATGCATGATGGGTGTGTGTTTTTTATTACTGCTTAGGTCGCTTCATTCATAAACAATGTACGCAAAGTGAACATTGTTTAAAATTTGGTATTTGTATGTACTTAAGCTATCTTGTGGCAGATAATATTTTTTTTTCATATGTTTAGATCATATTTCTCCGTTTATAAAGAAATATTTAACAAAATCACCACCTTCTAATGTTTTGTTGATTTATTCTCAAGTGACGTAATGAATATTTGTTTTAAACTTAAATATATTCAACTAAAAAAAGGAATGCCTGTAATCTAGATGAGAATTTTTAAATGAGAGTTGGATTCCATATGTGCATTAATTGACAACACTTTGTTCATATTTCTCATATTCCCTATAAACTAATTTAATTATTTAGTTAGTTTGCAACTATATCTTAGGTCAAACTTGAGGGTGTAAGTAGGTACTACACACGATAAAACAAAGACATGCTGAATACTTTATGATGATTGTCAACAATTTAATCAACTAATTGAATTATTAGTTAATTTGCAACTATATCTTAGGTCAAACTTGAGGGTGTAAGTAGGTACTTTCCACGACAAAACAAAGACATGCTGAAAACTCTATGATGATTGTCAACAATTTAATCAACTAATTTAATTATTAGTTAATTTGCAACTATATCTTAGGTCAAACTTGAGCTTTCCACAACAAAACAAAGACATGCTGAAGAGTCTATGATGATTGTCAACAATTTAATCAACTATTTAATTATTAGTTAATTTGCAACTATATCTTAGGTCAAACTTGAGGGTGTAAGTAGGTACTATACACGACAAAACAAAGACATGCTGAAGACTCTATGATGATTGTCAACAATTTAATCAACTAATTTAATTATTAGTTAATTTGCAACTATATCTTAGGTCAAACTTGAGCTTTCCACGACAAAACAAAGACATGCTGAAGAGTCTATGATGATTGTCAACAATTTAATCAACTATTTAATTATTAGTTAATTTGCAACTATATCTTAGGTCAAACTTGAGGATGTAGGTAGGTACTATACACGACAAAACAAAGACATGCTGAAGACTCTATGATAATTGTCAGCAATCATCATGTTCACCATACGTTTCTTCCAGATAATGCCAAAAACTTGCTTTTTTTCCTGATTTAACTTAATTCTCCTTCTTTACAAACAATGGCATGTTTAGTAAACTTAATTAGTTCATCTATACTGCATGCATGGTTTATCTTAACTGTTTTTTAAAGTTAATGTGAGAAGCTTTCATATGTGATGCATATGGAGGATGTCTTTGGTATTGGTGATTGTTCATTGTAAAGAAAAAAATATTTAAAAGGCGGAATAATATCACCAAATAGGAATCTTTTTATAAATCTGAGTGCTCTAAAGTCTTCCTAAATCAATAAAATATATCTTCCTCACGCGATGTCCATATTATTTGTTTATGGTCTTATGAGCTCGGGAAAAAGGTGAACAAAAAAATAAATATCAAAACCTATATAATTGACCCAAAGTAATTAGCCTGAAATTGTTAATGATTTATCATATCGGCATTTCCAATCACCTGTTGTTAATTACAGATTGAAAAAAAAGTGTTTAAAATGAAAATTAATTCTATTCTTGCAAACGATTACATATAAGCATATTTGTTGTTCTGTGTCCAATAAGTTTCCTGAAATAGAAGCAGAATACAAAATTGTTTAGCTGCTAGAGAGAGAGAGAGAGAGAGAGAGAGAGAGAGAGGCACTATTAAAAAAATAAACATCTCCATTACCTTTAGTGTATTAAACCATCTCTATCAATCTAACTTCAACTTCCTTCTTTTCAATGCATTAACCTTAGCAAGGTATGCGTGGACTTCTTCCTAAAATGGTAATACCTACTTAATACAATCATCAGATGTTTTTAAATCAGTATAAAATAAATATTTAATTTGAAGATGAAAACGTACATTATATTTGTTTCAATTTAACTTATTATTTGTGAGAGTTAGAGTTTCAACACTTAAAAATTACAATAGAAAGAAATACTTAATATTTACCATACAGTCAGAACTCTACTTATTTAGATTTGATTACCATGATTTGTCACTTTTATAACAGCCGCAGTGTAAAACTATCCATTAACTCAAAAGGAATGTCAGGATCTTGAAAATTTTATTACTGTATATCTTCAGACTACGTTTCTGACCAACAAAATATTGGTAGCCTTTGTACTAAAGCCATTTGCTACCAAAAAAATGTCCACACAATAGTTGTATATATTTACAATAAGTTGCATATCATACACTACACTGCAGGTATTGTATTGCATGTTTTACTATACAAAACACTTAAAACATGGCATATATTATTAATATGAAAATTTCAATGATTTTCTTTTATACTCTGTCCCAAGATACCCTCGATTCACATTTGCTTATTTACTCGATATTTATAAATACCTCAGGGTTTAAACGATGTTCATTCAAAAGTATGAAAAATTTCCGAGATTTCTCCTTTGAAACGCCTCCTCTAGCTTATCAAGTTTTAATACACGACATAAAAATGTTATGTCTACGGGGATATTGTATTGCAACAGACCTGGATGATAACGTTGAAAAATTGTGTGAGGTTTTCAGAGTAACTTCCGAATAGAGAAAAGATGTCAACATTTTCCATTATAAACTCCGTAAGAAATTTGTTTCCGTTTCTGTGAATTTATCCGAGTGAAACTTCAAAGATTACAATGGGTCAATGAAGTTACCTAGGAGAGTTTTTTTCATCTATTTTTATTGTACTTCACTCACAGGTATGTGTATTTTTATTTTTTTTAAATCGTCTAAATGAAGTGTGCTGCATAATTATCGTGGGACAGACTATACAAACATTTAAATATTAAATACTTTTAAATAAAATGTCAATCAACAGTTTTGGAGAAAAAAACCTTGAATTGTCCTCATGATACTTACAACTCCATAAACTGTTTAAAAAGACATCTCTCTGCTATTCACTGGGTTAGTTCTGTCTTCTTTAATTAGCATGTAATAAGAACTAAGAACTCACATAATATTATATTAAGAGAGGGCTACATTATTGCAGCTAAGTAACCAGCTGAACATTTTAGCAAATTGTTCTGTACTAAAGAACACATTTAAAAATCAATTTAATCTCTTTAGTATTGATCAACAACAACAAAAAATTATATAAAACTTTCGACTTGCAGATTTCATGGAATACCTACTCGTTACTTTGCAACGAGCTTTAATCTAGTTGTTTTTTTCTACTTTCAGTTTTCAAGATTAAAATGTGTCTCTTCTAAATAAAATGCATTTTATAAACCTATTTTTAATGTTGGCTTAATTTTCAAACATTGTTTTGTCTCTAAATCAACTTTTATAGCAGGAGTTGTAGCATTTGGAAAATGTTTACCGACAGACCTACCGTTTACATACATGTATAGCAGCTCTAGTATAGCTTTATGTGTATATATACATTAAAAACTGTAGTTGCTTAAACATTTCATCTAAAAACTTTCATAAATTTCACTTAAGTAGAGTGGATTACCATCGATCACTGATAATAAGAGTTTCTGGTCTTTACCTCGAATTTTCCTGGAGAACACATTGCTCTGAGCTATTTACTCACGTTGTAAAATGACATATACATGAAGATTGCCACCAGCAATATTTATATAATTTACAATACAAATAAATGAAATAGAATGATTCACAATCCTAACTAGCTTCAAATCGAATCTACAAATTCACCATCTACTGCTTCAGTGACGTAAAAAATGACGTATGATTGCAAAACGACAAAATTTAAGCCAATCAAGATTTAAATCCAGAATTGGTTACAAATAAATTTTCTGTAAGTTAGTTGGCAAAAGTTTATCAAATGAATTTTATGTATACATGTTTTATTAACAAATGCATTATTACAGGTTAAAGTCATGAAAATGAATAAGAAAATAAAACATTATTTACACGTCTATCTGTGTAACATATGTTGTTCGAAACATGTATTGAACATATGTGTTAAATATATGTAAAATGCGTATGTTACACATGTGTATAATATATGTGTTCAACATATAAATTTTTAAACATGTGTTGTACACATGTATTATATGTGTAAAACATGTGTAAAATTATACACATATTTTACACATGTGGACATTTTTCCTGTGTATTAGTTTTACCGAATAAATGTCAAACATATTGCATAAGGCCAAAATTAAAAATATCTATGTTTCCCCTAACGCGACCGACCCAATTAAAACCCGCCGACTGAATTGTTTTTTTTACAACAATGAATAGAGATTTTTTTTTAAAGAAGCCTAATTTTACCCAAATTCGTTTTTAGAAGACCTATATCTTTTTCGTTTTACAATCATTTTGTTAGCCTTGATCATAAACATGGGCGAAATACTCGCTTTATGATCGGTAACTTCGCCGGAATTTCCTCCGAAAGAGAAGTTGAAGTCGCCCTGTATTCTGAGTTCACGATCGTATAAATTAACTCCAGAGACATTAAAATGATAATCATTTAATTAAAAAAGTTTCCACGCCTCAGTTAACCACTGTTGTGATTAATAATTTGCGATTGTCTTATCTTTTCTAGATATACATGTAAATATGGGTGCAAATTATGCAAAGTATAGCCTACTGTGAATTGAAAATTACAACCGAAGTTTATTACTTTTAGTGTTGATATTACAATTAGTTGGTAACTTGTAATTAGTAAATAATTGTGCCAAATTAATGCTAAAATAATCATAAACCATCTGTCTTCAGTTATCTTAAAAATTAAAATGATCCTCTACACAACGGTTGTAGTTGCATGGTTGGACTAATACCTCCAAAATACACAGAAGTAAAAAGACTGATTTTTTTAACTTAGCTAACACATTTACAAAACATTTCATCTTTAAATGTACGGATACATCAAATAGGTTTAATTTAATAGATTGGATAAGTTTTTTTTATTTTTTATTAACTTGCTTAAATCTTAATCCAATCTTTATTAAGGTTGAATCTGTGTATATATATATATATATTATATAATCATTTCTGTAGGTTATGCCGTATCAAATACTGCCAGTCTCCCTGATTTCTCAAACTTCTCCCTACTTTTCTGTTAGGGAGAAATAATTTTCCCCAAAATTAGGTTGGTACATGTGAAATAAAAGACTCTTCATGTTGTGAAAATTTAAACAGTTCGTCAAATTTCAAATCGACAGAAACAAAAGAGTTGGTTATGGTAATGACTATAATTAAAGTGAAATTGGGTAAATTAACCAAAAAAAATGTTATCTACCGAGGTAAATATTTGTTCTTCCCTGGCATTATGTTTCAAATTTGGGTTATTATTTCTTTGTATAGACCCCTATTTCCTTGTCAAAGAAGGATATTCACTGCAAGTGTAGTGATTTTGTGTAAACATAAAATTGTAGAATCATTAAATATTACTTCACAAATATTAACATTTATTACATTTCCTTAAATTAATCATTATTATTGTTTTACTATACTTTTAGACATTTTATAAACCAAATTTTGAAATATTAATTGATACTTTGAAGTATGTACATTATCATTTAAATGATATTTAAATATAGGTTAACATGTACATCGACATACAAATGATAATGGATCTATTCATGCACATGCATCTAATCAATGAATCAAACATGTTTAAAAAGATAAACAATACCAAATTGTGAATTTGATATTAATTTTTTTTTACATTCCATTAGTACAGTCAAGTATAACAATTTGTTTTACAACTGGTCATATTTTTTCAGTTTTGTAATTAACGAATTAAAGAATTGATTAATTTTTTCATTTTTAATTTATAATGTATTTTATATTTTGCCCTGGCAGAAAAAAAAATTATTTACCTACCTACCTACCCAACTTCAAAATTTAGGGTCGGGTTAGGGGAAACATAGATATTTTTAATGATGGCCTAAAGTGACTCTCTTAACGGAACACATCATCATTTTCTCGATAATTTATTAATGGTTACCAATTTCAGTTCATTTTAAAATGAACAAACGTAAATATGTAAATTAACCCTAAAGGGGCTTCACTTACAAAAATTAAAATTTAGGTTGTATCAACTCCTATTATAAACACGCAAAATACATGCTTACAAATATAATAGTTGTGGTAATTTTAACAAGAGGCCCATGGGGCCACATCGCTCACCTGAGCAACAATGGCTTTATATGGTTGTTTAAAGGATATTGTGCCATATGGCCCCTCGGTAGAATAACAAAAAAAGAATGCCGTAATGTATCCAAATTTTACACTCATTTTTGCATACCCTTAATCTTTGACATTGTACCTTTATGAAATACCATTTTTACCGAAACAAGATCCTATGCAAGATATAAAACTTAATGTTTGGTAGGGGTACACTGTTAACTTCCAAGTACCTTTTTTCAGTTCTGCCCCCTCCTCCCCACACTTTATAAAGCGATCAAAATATATGAGAGCAGATAGGTATATTTTCTTCTTCAACTTCTTACTAGTTATTGTATTTTATTTTTAAAAAATCCTATATGTGAAAGAAGAAATTTGTACCTCAATGCGCTCAAATTAAAAAAAATCATTCAAAAATTTAATTGGTCTTCCGCATTATAAACGAGTGTTGTTTACCTGGCGTGAATTCGTGCGATGTTTTATAACCTTACTCACTTGATCGATGAATACACTCGAATGAAAAATGGTGTCCTGTGAAATGTTAAAGAACTATTATAATCAATGCACAGGCGTCGGAACGGGGTGGGTGGGGGCTAAGCCCCCCACTTTTTTTGCAAAGTTAGACAGCCATATTCAAAATCCCTTTTTTTTTTTTGCTTGTCAAGATTTCTGATAAGGTCTAGCCTCCCCCATTTTCAATTTGCTTCAGACACCACTGCAATGTATTGACAGGCATATCACTCTATTTTACCACGGCCCACCCATTATTTACATCTTTATTCAAAAACAAAAACAAAAATAAGGGATACTAGTATGTTTTTATAATTATATTTTTTCTTCGAAAATCGAATTTCTGAAATTAAGGAACAGGTGGGTTAAACAGATTTGATTCAATATGAAATGGTAAGAGTTTTAATTTTAAAATCTTATAAATATATACTGTAATGACAGTAATTTTACAAAACCAAGTAGCTACTTATTGAAATAAGTTTATGTTCACAAGTGGCTGTAAAGAAAAATTTTGATTAACCAATTTCACTGAGTGTGTCTTGATTGAATCGATATTCAGGACGCCATACTTATATCGCGTAATAATTGCTTGATATCAAAACATTTTTGCTATTACAGTTAACCTTATCGTCGGATTTTTTTTTTCATTTAAAGGAGAGGGGGTGCCGCTACTCATGTCTCATCTAAATCAAAATCTTAAAACTACTGTTTTCAGGTAGATAGTTTTTCTTATCGGTAAATCAGTTCATTAATTAATCAGCAGACCGACGCCCCCCCCCCCTTTGATTTTTTTCTTCTTCGTGGGTGGGAGGGGGGCTGGGGGGCTCGGGGGCTCTTGTCTTAACATTGTGGTAGGGTAGCGATAAGGATGGTTTTGGTGATATTTTCTTTATTCAGCCGAACTCTAAATATACTTACACGATTTGTTTAATGTACTTTAAGACAATAGAAATGCGTGTATACATTTAAACAGAGCATGATATTTAAAATTTTCCAGATCTTAGACATCTGATGCCGATTGAATTCTTCACTCGCATCTTTTTTGAATTCTCTTGATATAATGGACACCGAGCCTATAATCTATTGTTCGAAAAATCGTACTTCCTAAAAAAAATGTTGTTATCCAGAAATAATATATGTAATATTTTTTTGTTCATTCTGTGCCCATTCCGGCGATTACGGCAGGCCTTTTCCTGCAGCTATCTGCGACGTCACTGTTTCCATATATGGTCATGTCAAAATTCGACAAACTTGTAGACTTTACATTTGTCGATTTGTAACATGTCAACTGTGCTATTTCCGGAAAACGGAGATATAAATGCAGAGACTACCGATGGAAAGTGTGTAGTATAGTGACAAGTTACATGTAAATAACAAACAGCATTTTAAAGTTGCAAATGTACATCTGTGGGAAGAATTATTACGTTGAAGGTCTGCGGAGTCATTTATAGATTACACGATCAGAATTACACACATTCATACTCAGGCTCACACACCAACACAATTGCATATTCGAATTTACAAGTTAACATGACTGGATTTTTGAACACGATTACCCTCCATACACAAAAGTCCTTACAAACAGAGATATATAGCAGGTTCCAGTAAATTTCTACCAAACCTCTCTCTTTACTCCTTACTAAAATTCGAGTATGGCACAAAGGTCTAATTAACAAATTAAATATGTGTGGAATTAGTGGAAACATGCTGGATTGGTTTGAGAGTTATTTAAGCAACAGAACACAAAAAGTTATGTATAGAAATATTTTTTCTTCAGTAGGCAATGTTAAAGCTGGTGTTCCTCAGGGCTCAGTACTTGGGCCATTATTATTTTTATTGTATGTAAATGATGTAGCTGAAAATATGATATCTGTATGTAGATTATATGCTGATGACAACTCTTTACAACAATGTTCAGATAATATTAATCTTATTGAACAAAATCTTAATCATGACCTCAGAATATTAGATGAATGGTCAAAAAAATGGTTGTTGAAATTCAATCCACAGAAAACCAAAGCTGTATTTTTCCATTTGAAAAATGTAAATCATTTTCCTAATTTATTTTTTGAAAATTATCATTTGGAATATGTTACTGAACCCAAACATCTTGGTATACAATTATCTTCAAACTTAAGTTGGTCAGAACATATTGATAACATTGTTAAAAAAGCTTACAAAAAACTGGGGTTACTTAAAAAGCTAAAATTTACTGTTTCAAGGGATATTCTATCACAAATTAATGTATCTTTTATTAGACCACAATTGGAATATGCTGCCGAAGTATGGGCTGGTTGCACACAGATGGACATAGAAAAATTGGAAAAGGTTCAATTAAATGCCGCAAGAATAGTAACTGGGCTCACAAGTTTTGCTTCAAGAAACTCAATTTATTTTGAAACAGGTTGGGGACCTTTGGAACACAGAAGAAATAGAGCTAAATTAATAACTATGTACAAAATGCACAATAACTTAGTACCTACTTACATACAAAACATTGTACCATATACAAGAGGCAGTGTTTCAAGGTACACAACTAGAAACTCTCTGGATTATTCTGTTCCAAAATTTAGATTAGAACTATTTAATAAATCAGTTATTCCTGATACTGTCAAAAGATGGAATGCCCTAAGTCTTAATACAAGGGAGACAACCTCTATTAAAATATTCAAAAAATGTTTATACAATGATAAGGTAAAGCCTCAGAAACATCTTTCATTGGGAAAAAGATTTTTAAACATAACACATACACGTTTGAGACACAACTGTATTTTAAATTCTGACTTATTCCGCTGTAACTTAATAGCCAGTCCAAACTGTTCGTGTGGCTTACCAGAAGATGCATACCATTTGTTTTTTGTCTGTAAAAAGTATACAAGAGCTCGGAATGCTCTAATGAATAAGCTACTGACATTACGTTATGTACACGTTATAGATGCACATTTACTGTTATGGGGGGATGATTCTTTGACAAATACACAAAACACTGAAATTTTCAAGACGGTACAATTTTTTTTGAGTGAATGTGGTCGTTTTTCAAAAAATGTCTGAATTTATAAGGTGATATTATATATGTAGTAGATTGTTTATTCATGTATATTTATGTGTATTCATATCTAACGTTATTACTGGCAATATTTATAAAATTTCATTACTAGGAGAAGACTATCTAAGTTTTAGAACTTGTGTCTTATCCTTTTGATTTATTCAATAAAATATGTTCAATTCAATTCAATTCAATTCAAAATTCATACTAAAAATCTTACAGTAGTGAAGGAGAAACTTCAAAAGTACTTGAAAGAAAGAATGTGCTTAATAAATCTGGAACGTTTTTCATAGCTTTTTGATATTTATATTCAAAAAAGTTATTTAAAATAAAGTGTCTCGTGAATGCCTTGCTAGATTAAGCCGAAACCTGAAGTATAGGAAGAAAACAATAAGGAAAGCATTTCAATAGATCGGTAGTGTATTGGTGGAAAATTGACGTGTCTAGATATAGATTGTTAAAAACCTAGCGTAAATAGGCTCATTACACACTTAGACACAATTTAGAACCATTTTAACAAGACCTTGGACTTTCGGTAGGATGTAACTATCATTTTCCTGCGTCAAAACAAGTTAAAATGACGCTGGTTTGAAGTGAAATATACACAGATTGCGTAGTCTTAGCTCAAATTCCAGACAAATCTTGTTGATTTCAAAGAGCAATGGCTGAGTGGCCAACAATGAAATAGACAGGCCTACGTCACAATGCTGTTTGACACAACTACCCAAAGTCCAAGCTCTTGTTAAAATGGTTCTATTTAGCTACATTTTGCTATAATTATAGTTTGGTTCATATTCCCTGACTAAAAACAATAATAAGCAGGGTTTCCTTGTATTAAAACAGGTGAATATCAAAGAAAAAATCTACTTTTCTGCTACTTTTTATGAAAGGCAAATAAAACAGTATTTAGACCCATTAAAACGTATAAATTATCATTTATGATAAAATAGACTCATTTCATCAGATATCCGGAAGCCTCACCTATCCGGACGATTGGACTTTGAAACGAAATAATCTGGATTAATGAGGCTTCACTGTACTCAGATTTTAATTTTTGAGAAAACGTGAGAAAAAAAACATTTGTAGAACTTAGACATTTCTTAACAAATTGTTGCATATTGTACCCCATCTGGCGGGATAACACTAGTCAGTTTTCAAGATAAAACTTTTTTTTGCAGTTCTATTGTACATATAAACAAGATGTGCATGTATTTCAGAGGCGTAGCGCCCTTTACGCAAAAACGAAAAATGAATACACAGAATTTTGCAAAGCATAGGTCTTAAGGCTGTCCTATTGTTTGTACGTAAACACATCGAATTGCCTCCTAGGCTCCACGGGATAATTTGCCTATCTAAGTACCCAATTTTCATCGTAAACATTGCAATTACTATAATTCCGAAAAATACCGTTTTTTTTTCTTCATGCGGTTTTGAATAAAATTATTTAAATGAGATGAACGACTTTTAACTCATTTTCAGTTTATATATTCATACTTAAATCTGGAAACAAAAAAAAAAAATTGAGTGTATGCCTGCTTGTCTGTCCGTAATTGTTTTCTAGCTGTCTATACTTAAATTAAATTGGCGGATGATTCAAATTTGAACAAAGTCACAATAATATACTTGATCTTAAGTTTGTCATCTAAGGTTCGTATGTTTTGTTTTTGAAAAATAGAGCTATTTCAAAAAGTATATTAAAAGTCATATGCAGTATGTCTCCGCTGGGGCATCCGTTCTTCATGTACACATTCTTTTAAAATTGAACATCTTCCTTACCCATTCAGTATGTAAAATTGTAACCTTTTGAAACAATATCTCATCATCAAAAAACCTGAAAATCCAAAAGCTAAAACCTACAGTCCAGGAGCTTTCGGGGGTCCCCTCCCCCCCCCCCCCCCCACCCTGCACTCCCTGCCGATTTTGAATACACTAAAAAAAAATCCTAGCTACGCCACTGTATTTTGTTTTAGTGAAATACCAGCTTTATGTATTTAACATAGTACTTTTTACCATTATATTGCACACACGGTGCATCATTTGTCCAGATAACTCCTCCTGTAGGTTTGAAGATATGAAGCTATTGCCAGTTCCATTGTAAAGATATCCACAATTGACATAAGAATCATACTTTCAGTTTTTGATAATTATGAAAAAAAACCTTAAATGAAATTATGACCATGATTATTTCGAGTTGAGATCGGTCTTAGGTAGTATTTATCAATTCAGGGTCGACAAATACGAGTATTGCTCCCGAAAAATAAAACCCGGTTTTCTGTCACATTGACAGCTTTCCCTTGTTACGTTTTAGATTACATCTATTACATTAGTGTGTAATGCCATTGTCATTGCTCTGAAATAAAATGACTAAAGTATTCATACATCTTTCTATCCAGTATTATGTCTCCGTTCTGTATTTCAGTTTGTTTTGTAGATGGTATAACAAAGTTAATACAGATTGTTACAGATAGAAAAGTCACAGTGCAATCGTACATGTATGTCATCTGCATGTAGAAATCATCTGCAGTATATATATATATATATATATATATATATATATATATATATATATATATATATATATATATATATATATATATATATATATATATATATATAAAACAGAATGCGACAGTCCAAATTAAATAAATTGTTTACTGTTAGCGCCTTCAGCCATGTCGGCTCTTCAGACAGTTATTAAATTGTGCATTCGTTTCTGTAGATTTTGTCATAAATGAAGATTAATTTTTGTTATATCCTTGATACCTTTATATTCCAAATGTGTGCAGATATAATATTAAATAAAGCCAAAATATAAAGATTATAAATTTGAAATAGCAAAATTAATGTCAGTTCAGTTCAGTTCAGTTTATTTTGTACTCAACACCATATAATGGTACATGAGGTACATGATGAAAGCATAACATATTTACATATATACAATATAGTTGTAAAGGTCAAGAAAGTAAATGGGGTGAACAAACAGTTTGATTAATTTTTGAAATAAAGAAACACAATTTTCTTAATGTAATATAGTTACTTGAAGACATGATTTCATAGAAATTCTGTGTTAGGAGAAGAACAGTAATATGTATCTAAAAACTGACTTCGTATTTTACTTAATCCCTTGCATTCTAAAATAACATGAAATTCATCACCAATTTTGTTACAATTACACAAATTACAATACCGTTTACTTCTTTCAACAGTACCCCACCTTCCTATTCCTTTTTTATTTTCCTATGTCAAAGGTGACAATTTGCGTTTGGCGTTTGGTTTTATTTTGTCGATAATTACAAAGTCACGCCCATAAAGATAATTTCGAAATACAAAATATAATTGGTTATTTAATTACTTATAAGCGTGGATAAAAATGAAACGAACAAGTAATAATCAATATAATTAGCGTTGATAACTATTGTTCAAATTACGTAATTAGAACGCTCACAGGTGCCAGGTAAAGAAGTCGAAACATGTAAAGTTGTGTAATTAAAATGCTTAGCTTTCCTGTGAGGCTTAAAAAACAATTGACATAAATTTGAAACATAATGAATTAAAGAAATTTAGTACATTTGATATAACATGAATTAAAATTATTTGAAATCTTATTGCAACATTTATGGCCGTATTTCTTTAATTTCTTTTTTTTTTTTTTTTTTGTGGTTTTTTTTTTCTTATTTTCTCAAACATATACACAATAATGTTTGATATAAAAGGAATATTTACAAAATATATATACATGTAACATAGTACAGTAAAATATTTACGAAATGTGTACACGTAGCATAAAATGCTGTGACACATTAATCATCTTGATATTAATTATAATATGCCAAAGACAAGCAAAAAGTAATTTCTGTTTGAGTACTCACAGTACTTTAATGATTTTTTCTTATTTGCATCTAGCATCTACGGGCTTAGTGGCTGCTGTTAGTGATTGCTAGCTTCAGCCTTTTTGTCTCTCTTTAAGTTTCATCATAAATATAACTAATGCTGAGCAAATACTAGTAAAGGGAAATGAAAATGTATTATTTCATAAAAGACTGCTTTTAATTTTTATAATTTTATATTATTAAAGGGTGCGACTGCAACGCTTAATAATAAAAAGGTTGTATCATTAGCGGTTGAGGGTGTAGATATTTGCTTGTTTCATTAAGCGTTAAGGCTGCTGTGCATTTGTGACGCTTAATACAATTCTTTTATTAAGCGGCGATATATCATTAGGCGTTGGCGAAGTCAACTGTTAATGCAATAATTTATAGCATTAGGCGCTGCAATTGCAACGCTTAATGCCTTTTATATCATTAAGCGGCGTTGTATCATTAACGGTTGTTACAACGCTTCCGTATGTTCTGGATCCGGTTGTATCAACGGTTCATTAAATTTAATGTATTATTAAGCCTAATGAATCATTAAACATTAAATAAATCATTAGTTAATAAACACATTAAAGTGTGTTGTACAAAACCGTTATTAAAGGTTTATTAGTTAATGTAGCATTAAAATATTAATATTTTTTAATGATACAACCGGATCCTGGCTATTACAAAGCTTTTAAAGTTTTTATAGCGTGTTATCTGACAAGTTGAAGTGTTGACTCGTGATAAAATGACGACGTCGGCGTTTAAGGCGGCGCAGTAGGAACTAATCAAATTTGGTAAAGACTTCGAAACAAATCCTAAGAGCCTTTTGAATTAAATAAAATTAACAAAATCGCTTCCAAATTCATTTTGTGAATTAATAGTCTAATAAAATTAAAAATATTTAGACGAGTATGATGACAATAAGTGAAAAGAGAAACCCCGACCAATATAAATGGACGTCAAAATGCTGAACGTCACATTTCAGTAAGACGAACGTTATACAACACGTTTGGAGTCCTAAAAAATTGTCCTTTTCTAGGCAATTTTGTGCAAATTTCTTGGCATATTGGGTTTCTAAACCATCTTCTGTGTTGTATGTCCAGGAATTTGTGTGTATATATGTGCACATTTTGTTTATTCGTAAATTACTTTGTTTACATTGTTTACTGTGGATACTTACTCAGTGATTTGTGTTCACGGGTGAAATCCCTCTTGTAGCGGTACTATTGGGTAATATTGTAATAATGGAAAAGGCTAATGTGAAAGGCAGTGATGTACAGAACGCTCTGATAAAACCGGTGTATATTAAAAATTCGGAAATTCAGCAGGACAGATCGAACAGAATCAGTGATTTTGAGATGTATGAATCTTTGCATCTAAAGATTGGAGACGATATACACTGTATTCAACTTGAGCGTGATTTATGGAGGGTTTACTTAAAAACCAAATAAGCCAGATCACTGCTTGTTGTGGAAGGATTCGAACTCAGAAACATATCGGTGCAAGTATATGATTCGAATCCATACTCGACAGGAGCTAGCGGTCCAGATGACAAAGTGATGAAGGTAACCATATGTGGGTTACCACTATCTGTAGATGATAGCGCGGTGCTTGAAATGCTAAGCAAATTTGATATAAGCATAAACAACATAAAAAGTACAATAAAATATGAGAACATACGACATCCGATCACACACCGAATGACCAATGTCCTGAATGGTAACAGATTCCTCTACATTGTCCCACTCCCCAGCGGAAAATCCCTTCCACGAAACGCAGTGTGCGCTAAATTGAAATGCCGAATCTACCATCAAAATCAGGAAAATGATTCCGGATCAAAGAGCCAATGCTTCAACTGTTGGGAAACTGGACATCGGAAACATCAGTGCAAAAATGAAAGGGTCTGCCGGGTCTGTAGAAAACCGGGACACACCCCTGGGTCCTCCGAATGTAAGCATTACGTGGATTCTCCAACAACCGGGGAAGTGGTAGTGTTTCAGGGCATGTCCAATCCACTATCCAACTTTTACCCGTGTTCTATCGATGTGTTTGGTGAGAAACACAACTCCGCGGAACATGCTTATCAGCTGACCAAAGCAATTCGCGCTGGTGACCTAGACGCGGCAAAAAAGGTGAGGGAATCGGAAACGGCTTTGGACGCCAAAAGGATTGGACATACCATAAGGGATCCGCAGGATTGGCAGAGTGAAAAAGAGGCAGTGATGGAAGAAATAGTCAACGCTAAGGTTGACCAAAACCCCGATATCAAGACCAAATTTGAAACGTTTAACAACGACACCATCTATGCTGAAGGGACGTTCGACATGGAGTGGGGTACAGGACTGGACGTCAATGCCACCTTACATACCGATCCGAAAAAGTGGCCTGGTGAAAACAAACTTGGGAAAATCTATCAAAAGATTGCTCATAAATTCGGCAGAAAACTCCGCAGTGCTTCCGTTCCGCGTACTAAAGGAGCGACAAATGAGAGACAGCCAAACATTGACGAACTGTTGAAAGATGTGCGAAATGACAAGAAAGGCAAGAGAAATGACAAGGGCGGTGCCCGTAAGTAAGTAAACGCCCACAAACTCTTAACAACACATGGACAATTGCTCTTTAAAACTGTACTCTCTAAATGTTAGAGGTTTAAATACTTACAAAAAGAGAACAACACTTTTTGATTGGTTAAAAGATGTTAAATATGATATTATTTTTCTGCAAGAAACTCATTTTGTAAAACAACAAGAATCTTCTTTTAATTCACGATGGTTTGGAGAAATAGTGCATTGTTTCTCAGAATCTGTACATAGTAGAGGTGTATCAATTTTGTTTAAAAAGAATAGTAAAATAGAGATTATAAACCATTATAAATCTGTAGACGGTAGACGACTATTAATTAATATAAAGTATAATGATCAAAAATTGACTTTAGTAAATATCTATGCGCCTAATAATGAGAAAGATAGGATTGATTTTTTCAAAAGAGTAATTACATGGATTAATCAAAATGCGATAAATTTAGACAATGTGATACTTTGTGGAGACTTTAACTGTCAAATAGATACAAATAATAATGATAAAAGCGTTAGTGTCTTAAAGAAAATTTTGAAAACATTTTGTTTTAAAGATTGCTGGTTATCAAGTGGGAAAACTTACAAACAAGGTTTAACATGGTGTAATGGGAATAATATCCCTCAAAGTAGGATCGATTATGTATTTACTTCAGAACAATTATCATTCCCAATAAATAATATTTTTCTAAGAAAGGCACCAAACATAGACAATAATAGGTTTACGGATCACTTGGGTATATTTCTTGAACTTTATACTTGTGAAAACCCACGGGGAGCTGGATATTGGAAGCTAAATAACTCGCTTTTAGAAAACTTAAATTTTTGTACAAAAATAAAATCTTTTATACGCGAGGAAGCGCAAAAACTTGAAAAGGAAGACCCAATATGTAAATGGGAATATGTCAAAATAAATATCAAAAACTTTTGTATAAATTATTCAAAACAACTAGGTAAATATAAGAAAAATCGAATCAAATTTATTGAAGAACAAATAAAGCAATTAGAATCAAAAGTTTTTTCAGAAATAAATATGACCTATAAACGATTGCTAGAAAAAGAAGTTGATGATTTTTACGCCGAGAAATGTAGTGGCGCATATGTACGATCCAGATCTGTATGGATAGAAAAAGGAGAAAAATGTTCATCCTATTTCTTAAATCTTGAAAGAAAGCAACAAACGACAAATACAATCAATAAAATAAAAGATAATAATCAAATAGAACACTCGGACAATAAAGGAATTATGGACTGTCTTATAAACTTCTATGAAACACTATACAAAAGCAAAAGTATAAGTGATGACGCTATTGAAACATATCTAAAAAATATAAAATGCAAAAAAATCACAGAAAATGAAAAAAGAGAATGTGATGAACTGCCTACCATGCGCGAATGTGAAACAGCGATAAAATGTATGAAAAATAATAAATCTCCTGGACAAGATGGACTTACGGCAGAATTTTATAAAATGTTTTGGAATGATTTAAAAGACATTTATTATGCATCTCTTCTTAAAAGCATTGAAATAGGAATCCTACCATTCTCTCAGCGAAATGCCGTTTTATCTTTAGTGTTTAAAAAAGGAGAAAATGATAATTTAAAAAACTATAGACCTTTAAGCTTAACTAATGTTGACTACAAAATATTTGCACATGTTTTAGCCTTACGATTACAAAATGTAGCTGGTAAAATTATAAATCGCGAACAAAGTGCATATATTAAAGGCCGATACATAGGCGAAAATGCGCGATTGATTTTAGATGTCTTTGAATAATACGTACATAATGATTTGGACGGAATATTACTATTCCTAGATTTTGAAAAAGCGTTCGACTCCATAGAATACAATTTTATGTTTAAAACTTTAGAAAAGTTTAACTTTGGCTCTAAATTTATCGGAATGATAAAAACACTTTACAATAAGCCCACATTTAAACTAAAAAACAATGGATGGATGTCAAAACCATGTACAATGCAAAGGGGAATACGTCAAGGCTGTCCGGTTTCTGCGTTATTATTTATACTTGTTCTAGAAATCTTAGCAGTTCAGATAAAAAGCGATAATGAAATCAAAGGGCTATCCTTCCAAAAAAATTACGCGACCGACGATAGCATTAAAATGATTCAACATGCAGATGATTGCACAAGTATGGTAAAAGATATTAAATCCTTGACCAAAGTATTAAAAACAATTTCAGAATTCTCTAGAGTTGCCGGACCAAAACTTAATATAGAAAAAACAGAATGTCTATTAACTGGCTCACTTGTAAATGAATACGCGGAAGAAACTTATATAATAGGTGTAAGAATTACAAAATCGTGCATTAAATCTTTAGGCATCTATATGGGACATGATAAAAGCGAATGTTATGAGAAAAACTGGACAAGTAAACTTGAAAAACTTGAACGAATTCTAAGTGTTTGGAAAAAAAGAAATCTTACAATATTTGGAAAATGTACAATTATAAATACCTTAGCTATTTCAAAGATATTATACAATGCTAATATTTTACAAAACCCAGATGTTGAATTTTTTAAAAATGTTTCAAAATTAATATATAATTTTCTGTGGAAAAAACGAGACAGAATAAAGAGAAACACGTTAATTGGAAAAATTGAACAGGGTGGTATTGAGATAATCGATATAGAGAGTAAATTTTACGCTGCTAAAGCATCATGGTTAGAGAGGATAGTAAATCCAGAAAGTACTACACATAGAACACTAAATGATATTTTGCAACAACACAATATTACAGTGTTTGATATTATTAAAACCAATGAGTGTAATCCAAACAATTCCGATTTTTTTGAAATGATAAAACTACCTCAGTTTTACCGAAATGTATTTAATGCGTTTAATAGTTGTAAAATACAAAAATCGGTTGGTAGTTTAACAAGAGATGAGTTTTTAAGCCAATTTTTATGGAATAACAAACTTTTTCAATACGATTCAAAGCCACTATGTTTTTATAACTGGCTTAGGTGTGGCATATTATATGTTAAAGATATCTTTAATGAAACGGGGGAAATGTATGATATAACATATTTTTCAAACAAATTAGTTAAAAAGAACAATATCATTTGTGAATATCTTATGTTAAAAAGAGCTGTTAAATCCTTTAGACAAAAATTTGATTGTTCATATGCAAAGTACGTAAATATAAAAAATGATGTACATGTTCTTTTTAAAAATCATGTTACAAAATCTATAAGATCTACAAAAAGCAATTTTTACTACTCAATATTCATTGATAATAAATTTCAAAAATCTATCCAAGAAAATAAATGGAAGCGAATATTCAACATTAGGGAGGGGTATATATGGAAAAATGTATATGTGTCCAAAATAAAAAATATGTATGAGAAAAGAATAGCAGAATTTAACTACAAACTGTTAAATGATATATTAAATAATAATGTATATGTGAGTAAATGGAATAAAGATGTATCACCATTATGTACTTTTTGTAAACTTAAAGAAGACATAAAACATTTGCTATATGATTGTGAAATTGTCAAACCTATTTGGGAAATAACTAGTTCTTTCCTTAAGTTTACTGTTACTTGGAAAATTATTGTACTTGGATTTTACAATGAAGTCAACGAAAAAACATTGGTTTTAAACAATTTAATAGCTTTTGTTGCATATACAATATACAAATATAAGATGAAATGTAGATTTGATGATGAAACAATGTCAAAGAAAAACATTCTTTATGTATTAAAAGGTAAATTGAATGTCCAAAACACTGTTTTAAGAAAGATTGATTATATAAGAAATAATGTTTATCAAGATTTTTGTGATTATTTGTAAGATTTGAGGATAGTTAACTTGAAACTTTATGTGATAAATGTTGATGTATGAAAATATGACATTGATTTTAATAAAAGATAAAAAAAAAAATTAAAAAAAAAAACACGTTTGGAGTCGGCAGATCGTTTTACTTAGAAAATACTGTAAAATCATTTTTATTCGTGGGGGTCAATGTTCGTGCGTAGCCAAAATGTTCCTGGTTCGTAGGGACGTAATTTCATTGGAAGCAAGTTCGGGATTATTTTAATATATATTAAACAAATGCTTGTATGTACGTTCGTGTGGATGTAAATTCGTGGGTAAGGGTTACCCACGAAAGCCACGAACATTGGTCCCTCACGAACAATAATGATTCCACAGTATTTAAAAAGCAAATCTAGAAATGTATATTGAGTATGCACTCAGGGTACATGTGCAAAGAAAATATTTTTTTTCCGAGACACTTTCGAAAATAAAACGTAAATGTTATCGTGAATAATGTTGAAGGTTTAGCAACAACGTAACGACTGAAAATTGTTGACGTCGCACATTGCGCCGCATGGCAAAACTTTTTGTGACGAATCATAATTTTCTCAAAAAATAAATAAAGCACATATTTTAATTTTTCAGTACTGTTTGCCAAAGGATCATTGAAGAAAACGGTGTTATGAAATTGCAGTGAACAGATTTAAGTTATGTGTTCTGTCAACGCTATTTTGGGACAACCCTCGTATTTCGTCAATAATTACAAGGTCACGCCAATTAATATAATCTCTAAATACAAAATATAATCTGTAATTTAATTACTTATGGACGGGAATATCAGTTCAGTTCAGTTCTTTATTAACTTTAAGCTTTACAGCTTATCAGTACAATAAATATAGACAATATACACGTACAGGTAAGTTAACAGGAGAATGTGGCAGAAGTGTACATATGATATCAACATCTAATTTGCATTAAGTAAATCTTGTCTTATTTTCAAACTAAAGTGTATAAATTTACCCAGATTACATAGTTCTTTTACATTTTCAACATGAAAAAGTTGCAAAAGTTTACACATTGAAGGTTTTTTCCAATAATAAGGCTTAATGTATTTTTTACGATAGCCTTCGTATATGGGGCATATTAAAATAAAATGAAATTCATCTTCAATAGAATTTGAACATAAAAAACATTTTCTATTGTGCCTTTCAATATTATAAAATCGACCTGTTTCTATTGACAATTGATGCGAAGACAACCTGAATCTTGAAATACACTTTTGATATTTGTTTGGAATAGGTTTCCTTAAATAAAATTGTAAATCATGGGTTGCAATTAAGTATTTGAAAAAAGAGCATTTACTAGAAATATCTAGTTGAGAAAAAATATACTGTGTAGCTTGGTCAAAAATACGTTGTTTAACGACAATGAGATCTGCAGCTGTTATTTTTTGTTTTTCCCACAATTCAAACATACCCAGATTGCATAAAAAATCTTTAACATGATACAACCAGTTTTTTGCATTTTGTTTTTCGACACAGTCATATAGTGTATAATAACAATGTTGAATAATACAATTATTATGGTACAGTATCTTTTTCCAGAACTTAACTATATTGAACATTCTTTGGTATAGCAGAGGACAGCGTCCTAATTCAGAATAAACTGCTACATTACAAGTTGACCTTTTAACTCCCAAGATATGTTTACAAAAATCAAGATGAAGTTTCTCAATATTAGGTGCTTTGAGTGAACCCCATACCTCAGAGGCATAGTTAATGACACTGCCAACAAAGCAATCAAACAATGATAGCAAAGTATTATGATTAAAAAACATGTTTCTAATATTTTTTTTCAATACAAATAATGCCTTTCTACCTTGCTCAGCAAGTCGTTTCTCGGCTTTTGAAAATTTATTATTGTAGTAAAAAATAATGCCAAGATAAGCAAACTGATCTACAATTTCAAGTGGTTTACCATAAATATACCATTTTTCACTTTCTTTTGCCCTTCCACCTTTTCTAAAAACAACAATATTTGACTTGTCAACATTAATGTGTAATTTCCATGTGCTACAATAATATGTTAATTGATCCAAAAGAGATTGAAGACCAGCAATTGACTCTGAAAAAATCACCATGTCATCAGCATACATAAGAAGGAAAAGATTCAGTGATGAAATTTCAAATGGTACACATTCAGAATTTAAAAAATTGATTTCAAAATCATTAACATACAAATTAAATAAAATAGGTGAAAGAACTTCACCTTGCATTAAACCAAGATTACTGTTAAAAAAATCACTCAATAATCCATCAGAAGTCACACATGCTTTAACATTTTTATACAACCCTTTTATAACACGTAGAAGTTTTCCTTGGATACCAATTTTTGACAATTTCATCCAAAGTTTAGACCTATCAACAGAGTCAAATGCTTTTTTGAAATCAATAAAAGGACAGTAAAGTCTTTTATTATTTGCCAACGATGAAGTAATTAAAGTATGTAGAGCAAAAATTGCATCACTTGTACCACATTTAGATTTAAAACCAAATTGTGCATCGGTAATAACATAATTTTCATCTGACCATGTTATAATTCTGTTGTTTAATACAGAAGTAAAAAGTTTACACAATGTTGCTAACAAGGCTGATTCCTCTATAGTTATTAGGATCAGATTTATCTCCCTTTTTAAAAATAGGCACAATAATAGAAGAAGACCATGATTCAGGAAAGAACCCTGTTTGTAGTATACAATTAAAAAGTATATGTAGGATAGGCAACAGATATTCTTCAAATTCAATGAAATATTCATTAAGTAAACAGTCGTCACCATGTGATTTACCTTTTTTTAATTTCTTAATAGCTACTTTAATTTCTTCAACATCAATATCCTTATCTAGTTCTTCAAAAATACAATCTTCAGCATCATTGGGGATATCATTATCAATAGCAACATCGCTTTGTGAAGTTAATTTAAAATGGTCAAAAAACTCACTTAGTTGCACATTAGATTTAAAATTAGATTTTCGTTTAAATTTTGCAAAAAATTGCTTGGGAATTTTTTTCTTAAGAATTTCTAGTCTTTGGCCTTCATGCGATAAATACTGTCTTTTGCATTTAGCTTCACAAAGCTTATATGTGCGCTTTTTGCACATCAATACTTGATGATTAACAACACTTTTACAAAAATTGAAATTACGTAATGCAACAATATAATCTTTATACAGTGATGATTTTTTTTTTTTTTTTTTTTTTTTTTTTTAATATATATATATATATTTTATTCAATAAATTACAAAACAAGCGAGGCAACATCTCCGCAGAGACCCTCAGGTATATCGTCACCTGGGGTGCCAGGGGCCCCCTGGATCAGATAAGTTATAGTTTTATACAGTTTTATATATACTCTTGTATCAACATTCAGTATGGATTTGCAGTAAAAGCATAAATACATATAATTATATTTTAAATGTGTAAGCAGCTTTCATACATTGTATTCAGAATATGGAAATATATGTAGCAATAGAATTTTTATATAATAGATATCAATCATATAATAATATATTTAAATAATATATAATAATATTCAGTTTGAGTTATGTCATTAAATACATGTACATATAAAGAAAAATATTATGCATAGTTAATTTACAAAATGAGTTAGTAGGGGATTCAAAATAAAGTGTCCATAGAAACCCCTACTAGTTATGCTCCAAAGGCCGGGTCACCCTTGGATTATTACAATTTTTCACACAATGTATCTAAAATTTTGAAATCATATGATACGCTTTTAGAGGATTTTGTTGTAAGGAAGAACTGAGTAAGAGCATTTTTCAAAAAACATAGAATACCATTATATGATACATTTTCGCTTAATACTCTACATTTCATTTTATATTTATACATCTTATATGCCACAAAGGATATAACGTTGTTTAAAACAAATGTATTCTCATTACAATATGCTGGAAAACCAACAACAATAATTTTCCATGTCACGTTTACATTTAAAACCTCAGATATTTTTTTCCATAATGGTTGAAAAATATGACAATCAAAAATAAGATGTTTAACATCTTCTTCTAAATTACAATTAATACAATTTTTGTCTAGATCTGTTTTCCATTTACTTACATATTTGTTACATGTTATAAGGTTATGCAATAGTTTATAATTAAATTCTGACACATTTTTATCAAATATTTTCTTTATTTTTTCCGTATATATATTTTCCCACACATAAGTGTCATCGAGTAAAAAAATATTTGCCCACACACTTTCCCTGTTAGGTTTTTTCGAGTTTTGTTGAAGTAAGATACTATAGAAGAAGCTTGACTTTATACAGTGATTTTAATTTACAATCAAACCAAGGTTTATCACTTGTAGATAAATATAATTCATGTACGTTATCTTGCTTTGTTTGTTTTCTTCTAATGCTACAATCACAAGTGTCAAATTTCTTGATTTCAAAAAATGGATCTACAATTTCATGAAAAACTTCATTAAATTTGCTAATACAAAGATCCATGTCTGTTTGAGATGAGATATATTCAATATTAATACAATCATTCAGTCTGTGTTGATTTAGGATAATATATAGATTCTGTGCACGGTCCAAGGAGTTCCACTTTCCATGAAGAGCGTTAATAATATGAAATGGAATAAAATGAAACGAACACGTAACAATCAGTATAATTAGTGTTAATAACCATTGTTCAAATTATGTAATTAAAACGCTCACAGGTGCCAGGTAAGATGTCGAGATCCGTTGAACTATGTAAATATAATACTGAGCTGTCCTGTGAGGATTATTTAACAATTGACATTAATTTAAAACCTCTATGAATTAAAGAAATCAGATTTGGACATATAATGAGACATTATTTAATTATTTTGTGAAACAATTAACATTTAATTATTTTTTATCATAATGATTTTAAACGTATATACAGAATAAGTTATCTACAAATTATTAAGTTTACATGAATAGAAAATAACATTATCAAAATAGTATTTGATATAAATGAAATATACACAAAATATCTACAGGTAAAATAATATAATATGTTCTCGGGGCATACATTGTTGTAACAATACGACCCTTACAAAGTTTAAGGCTGTTAAGGGGGCTCGATGGTCGCGGCCATTTTTAGACCAACCTTAATCTCCTTAAGAAGAAGAGCTCTTTAATTAAAATTTACATTTCATTTATTCGAACAACATTGATTGTGGTCTATCTTTTATTTTGTACCAACAAAATGTAAATATCCAGTGGCTTAAGAAAACTGTTTTTCGTATACTCCTGGACCAATTCAAGCAGTCATGGAATAGTGAAATGTATAATTCATCAAAAGGTATTAACTATAGAATTTTTAAAACCACGTTATCCTTGGAAAAATACTTATTGGATCTGCCTTTTAAATATCAGAATTTTTTGGTACTTTTAGAACAGGTCAATTTATATTGCCTATAGAACGAGGTAGATGGTATGATATACCTCGTGAAAACCGTATATGTACCATACGTAACTGTAATGAGATAGGAGATGGATTTCATAATATTATCACAACTATTCTTATTTTTCACCTTTAATCGTACAGATCGAATATGAGAGAATTTTGTAGGGATAAATCATTAAACATTTTGCCAGAGAAAATTCTACGTGTCGAAAGTTAACACAATAGGCATAAAACCAGTAAGTTTAACGTACATAATTTTTTAGAAATTTACATGTACTTAAATATGAAGCAGTGTCCAATAACAATTTAGTTTAAAAAACAAAACAAAAAAACAAAACAAAAACAAAGAAAAAAATACACCACCCTACCCCCACCCCCCGAAATCCAAATGACTGCTATTTTTTAATAAATATGTATCAGGACTGAATTGAGGACTAAATGGGCTTACATACGAATTAACATTTGATAATCTTTTCATTAAATTACAAAAATATTTGTTTTTCATCATTGAATGAATACAACTTTTTTATACTTTTGCCAGTTTATTACCATAACGTATTGAATTGTTCCAGAATTTATTTTTTTACATCCATTTATCAATTCATTTAATTAAAATCTTCGACTGTTCGCAGAGCTACGTCGTCTCTTTGTTTATTCCATATACTTATTTTAATGGGAAGCGACTCCATTTTGTTTAAAATTCTAACATCCGGTGATGTTAATACAATCGAGGTGTTTTTCCGGGCCTGCCGAAAAGGCCCGAGAAGTTGCGATTGTTGTTAAACAGCGCTAACAAAAACCGTATACTTCCGTTTCAACACTGTGCATGTAGTATATTCATTTTTATAGCGCGTAGAATCAGTGGATCGGAAGATAAAGTTCCGTCCGTGTTCTTGTCGTAAAGTTTTAGACTTCATCTCTTTATCAGACACTTTGGACATTTAGATAAAGTTCCTTCCGTGAACTTAATGGTTTTTACTTCACCTTTATATAAAACATTAAAAATTTTGTTTAGACATCATTTGTTTGACGAAACTGAGAGAGAGAGAGAGAGAGAGAGAGAGAGAGAGAGAGAGAGAGAGAGAGAGATTACTAGTATTTCACTTGTAATTCACTAATATGAGACATTGTTTTTATTGTTTTTATTCAGTTTCCATATATTAATAACCCTTTAATCGCTAAAGTAATGCACGTTGAGTCCACGTGCTACACCTGTCAATCAAATCAGCCCGCGAGCTGCAACACGTGCTCCTTTCATGATAAAGTTTTTCAAGTCCGAAGGAAAGTTAATAGAAATACGTATAACAATAAAGTATTTTACAGTGTAATTAATGTAGAATATGATTCTTACACACTGCGTGTGTGAAAGTTGATTTTATGCTTCGTTGTTTAAACATAAAACTACACGTGTAACATGCTCTCTCTCTCTCTCTCTCTCTCTCTCTCTCTCTCTCTCTCTCTCTCTCTCTCTCTCTCTCTGAGTGTATATGTGTGTGCAAACAATATTGTGAAACATGAACAGCTCCAATTTGTTTTTAACATTTTTCAAGTCCAGTCCAATCATTCCTGTTGACGTGACGTCACACGAGGTCGCCCAGGGCGGGTGATCCTGGGTGTTGCCAGATTGTTGAAAACGTCTTCATAATGACTGGATGGTGTTCCGATGAACTCCAAAGTGTCTTGCTACAGTATTTTGTGCCATTCCAGCTTGCAGCATCCCAACAGCACGATTACGTTGGTTTTCGTTGAGTCGTGGCATGATATAGGGGTAAATTTTGTTGAAACTAAAGTGATTTCCTTAACAAAAAAAGTTTAAACCAATCCTTTACAGTTCTTATTTCAAACAGTATTGGCCCGTAAAACTCGTGCGTACACATTTTTCAATAAACAACAGGTGCTCTCTAACCATGAAAAAGTCCGTGCACCCGGACGGTTACCATCCGATATTGT
The DNA here is from genome assembly GCA_020458035.1 of Magallana ariakensis. Lineage (NCBI taxonomy): Eukaryota > Metazoa > Mollusca > Bivalvia > Ostreida > Ostreidae > Magallana > Magallana ariakensis. The sequence continues at coordinate 68,819,321 of CM035811.1, forward strand.
CAAAAACAATACCATTATCGATTGTTTAAATTTTATAAATACAAACAATAGATATAGAAAAATTATACTAAAGAAGATGAGTGAATAAGGCGTGTAAACTGCCTATATGAAGATAGATAAGATACTATAAAATTAAAATATCAACAAATCTCATATTTTCTTTCTAAATAATTGAAAACAATGTACATTTACCAGAAAATCGATTTATATCCCTTAAACATGTTAAATATTTGGAATAGAATGATTTAAACTGGCGTGTGCATGTCAAAACCTCCAAATAGTGTCATTTTTAGAACTGCGATGCCTTTTCTTATATAGAGTGGGTCTGAGCTCCATATTGCTGTCATAGTCTATATAAGGCTTAAAGGAAATCAAACCGATTTCAATCAACGAAAACGTGGAGAGATGACCCACTATACTTGAAAAATGTCATTTTGTATCCCAACAATTGAGGGTTTTAGAAAAATAATACAAGTCCGTAAATTCGTGGTTGAAGTCGCATATAGCATTTAACATTGGATTTTGTTGTGAATGAAATGGCTCAGTGGTTAGAGCACCAGAAATTAAGTAACATCATAGAGCTAGGGTTTTTAGGTTGTGGGTTCGATACCACCAAAACTTTAGAATTTATTTTGTTTTTCTTATCGTTTGTTAAAATATTCAAAACTGGATATAGTTAGAAGTTGTGCTTTTGTAAACTTGTGTGTATTATAACATTATTAAGTATATTTAGTTGGAAAAAATAAATTTGAAATTGTATCTTACGACTAAACCAAATGGGCATTTGCGCTATCTTGTTCCCCCATCTTCTTTATAATGCAGTTTCCTTTTTTCCGCTAGTATATTTAGTTCTGGTCAAGCACTCACTTCCTGTCAGCCTTACAGACCAATGCGGTCTCACTTTGTCAATCTTTTTCCATCCTGTTAGATGCGTGCCTCAAACCACTATGTAAGTCTTTTTTTATAGTTGCTGTAGTAATTGCTTTAATTTGTCAGTATAGAAAAAATATACGGGGAATGTCATTTAATAAAGAAACTTTATTGTCGCTTTTTGATTGTTTTATTGGCGGAATTGTTAATTATTGTTCAGAAATATGGGGAAATAATAAAGGAAGCAATATCGAGAAACTTCATACAGACTTCTGTAAACAAATTCTCGGAGTTAAGAAAAGTACAAATACTGCTTATTTATATGCTGAATTGGGCCGTGTGCCTCTTGTGCATTATAGAATGTTTAACATTATTAAGTTTTGGAAAAATGTCTTAATTAGTGACAACTGTATAATTAGACATTGCTACGAAGTTATGTATACTAATTGTGAAAAACATGGTTATAAAAATTGGGTTTCCGATGTAAAGAATATTCTTATGGACCTCGGTTTTGTTGATATATGGATTAACCAACAAATAAACAAAGGTATTTTACGTCTTGTAAAACAACGAATTTTTGATCAGGCAAAACAAGATATTTTTGCAAATGTTGAAAATTCAAAAAAATGTCCATTTTATAAATATCTAATCGATGGAATACATCTTCAATACTATTTAAGAAAATCTATTCCCAGTAAATTACAGAAATATATAAGTAAATTACGACTATCGTCACATCGACTGGCTATTGAAACTGGTAGATTCAATTTCAATTTCTTTATTGCGAAAGACATACGTCTTGTAGCACTTAATATAATAATAAACAATACACACACAAGATATAGATACTTGCGTAATAAAGTTATAGATGAAATACGTGCTTCTCGACAGAAATATAATAAAAAAATTTCAGACCAAATTAATAAGTCAATTCCTCCTGGTAAATGGTGGCGAATAGTTAAATCACTTTGTAAATTAAACAACAAACACAAACCATCACCTCCATTGAAAGTCAATGGTCAGACATTATTTCATCCCATAGACAAAGCTAATGCATTTAACAATTTCTTTACAAATATTTCTACCATATCTGTGTCCCAAAACTTAGCACACAATGTACCAGATCCACCTTTACATCACATGAACACTCACTATATTACTGACAATGAAGTATTGGATCAATTACAAGCTATCAATATATCTAAGCCATCAGGTCCTGACTCCATAACACCAAGAATTTTAAAACAGGTTGCACATGTTATTTGCAAACCTTTGGCTAAACTATTCAATATGTCACTAAGTAATGGTGTACTTCCCCACATATGGAAAATCGCAATGGTTACTCCTGTTTTTAAAAATAAGGGTACTCCTGATGATGTAAATAACTATAGACCCATATCAGTTACATCTGTTATATGTAAGTTATTAGAAAAAATTATAGTCAAGCATCTCAATAACTTCATTCTTGAAAATAACATTTTGTACAAATATCAATCAGGTTTCCAAAGTGGAGACTCAACCACTAATCAGCTGGTTGAAATCTACAACACCATTGTTTCCAATTTAGACAAAGGCAAAGACATAAGGTTCATATTTTGTGATATATCCAAAGCTTTTGATAGGGTTTGGCATGAGGGTATTATTCTTAAATTAAAACAGTATGGCATTTCAAGTCAAATTATTAACTGGGTAAAAAATTATCTATGGAATAGAAAACAAAAGGTAGTCTTAGATGGTTTTACATCTTCATTGGGTCCTACTAACTCTGGTGTCCCACAAGGATCAGTGTTAGGGCCATTCTTATTCCTATTGTATATTAATGATATTGCCTCTGACTTGTCCAATAATGTTCGACTATTTGCTGATGACACATCACTCTATGTTATTGTTGATCAGGATATTATGGAAGCAGCAGATTCTCTAACAAAGGATCTCGACAAGTTAGATAAATGGTCCAAAAAATGGATGGTTGATTTTAATCCTAAAAAAACTATAAACTTAAACTTTACTCGGAAAAATATTTCACATCCTACTATTAAATTTGGTAATAATGGTCCTGATATTACAATACAAAATAATCATGTTCATTTAGGACTTAATTTCCAGTCTGATGCAAACTGGAAATTACATATACAAGGCATATATGAAAAGGCTTGTAGTAGATTAAACATGTTGCGTATGCTCAAACACACACTTTGTCGCGATGCATTAATAAAAATATATCTGTCCTTTATCCGACCTGTTTTAGAATATGGCGATGTTATTTGGGACAACTGCAATGACAGGGAATCAGATCTTTTAGAAGATGTTCAAATCACAGCAGCTAGAATTATCACAGGCTTAAGAATCAATTCCTCTAGAACAAAGTTGTATTATGAATTGGGATGGGATATGTTATCAGAAAGAAGAAAAGTGCACAAGTTAATTTTGTTTTATAAGATGGTAAACCACATGGTACCTACTTACCTTGAAAATCTTTTAGAACCATGTATTCCACCTATAACCCCATATCCTTTAAGAAATCATGATGAATCTACTTACACTATCCCTCAAGCCAGAACAACATCTTATTTAAAAAGTTTCATACCATCTACAGTTAAGCTATGGAATGATCTTCCACTAGCTATTAGAAGTCTTCCAAAGTTGGCTTGCTTTTCAAATGCTATTAAGAAATATTTTTTTAAGACTCCAACAAAACTTTTTAATTTAGGGAATCGGAGGGAAAACATTATACATTGTCAACTAAGAAATAATGCTAGCAGTTTAAATGCTGACTTATTTTGTGATTTTATTCGAGAAAATTCTGTTTGTGATTATTGTGGTTTTCATACTGAAAATGCAAATCATTTTTTCTTTGAGTGCCCAAAATATAATGATGAAAGAAATTGTTTCTTTCATCAAATATCTATGTTAAATCTCCAAAAACCAATTACCTTAGATCTATTACTGTATGGAGATAATGATGTTTCATATGATGAAAATGTTAAATTGTTCAAGCTTGTACATGAATACATTAAAAAATCCAGAAGATTTGTGTAAAGAAAATAATGTAATTAACACATATACTGAAAATGTAAACAAAATTATGCATATACCTATATTTATATATATATGCTGTAACCTTATTGACAAAACTTGATAATTCTGTTCTACTTTTGTTATAACCGGTTTTGTCAATTTTATCTTTTTTTTCCCCTCTTTTTTTCTTTTGTTCACTTTGCTACACAAAAAAATCATGTATTCTTAATTGTATCACTTAACTCCACATTTCTTGTATTTTATACATATGACTACCTTGTACCTAGTGGAGAAGGCTTAAATAGGCTTTGCCTGCTGCCCAATCCTATTATGTAAATATTATTTTGCATAATAAAATATGTTCAAATCAAATCAAACACAAGAATATTTAGACAAAAAATGGACGGTCAGTTCTTACATATTGTTACACAACCTAATGTTTACAAAATTTGTATTTGGAGAATGATATACAGATTACTGAAAAATACACACAGGAAAAACACTTATATATATAATAACAATTTAAATCAGCAAATGATTGAATAATAGATAGTTCAAACCATTCTGAGTGTAAGGGCTTTATAAATGAATTTTCCTAAATTACACAATAGATATAATAACACAAAGAGAGAAAATAGATTTTGTCCACATTGCCAAACTAGTGTTGAAGATGAATTCCATTTTTTATTTGTTTGTCCTTTATACATAACATTGCGCAAATTATACATGAAAGAATATTATTATAAGAAACCTTCTATGTTTAAATTAATTCAACTTTTTAATTCAGAAAATGTTAAAGATCTCTGTAATCCTGGTAAATTCATTTCAAAAAGTATGCTATTAAGAGACAACTGTATTAATACATAATTGATGTTGTTGTTTTGTTTTCTCAACTTGTATATATAGTATAGTATGTGATTCTTTGTACGTGCACAAGTTCTCCTGTAAATACACTACCACCTCATGTTATACATTGTACATATGTTATACATGTACTGATAAGCTGTAAAGCTTAAAGAAATAAAGAATTGAAATTGAATTGAATCATATTTTTGAAGTATAATTACAGATGGAAAGAGGTATAGCGCACTTAATATACGATTTGGCCTCAAATATAGCACTTTCGCAAACATCACACATTTTCAATATTATACAATATTTACATGTAGTTTAATTATTCAAAGAAACGCAAATTACACAATCACCATGCTCTAAGAGTCTTAATTTTCTTACACGACATCTTTAGAATATTCAGGTTTTGTTAAGGATATATAAGAAAGTAGTTAGTATACGATAATAAATTTGACTATTTGAACCACTCTAAACCAACGACATTCGATTAAAATTATGTTATATAGGTATTGTAGTACACGTTTACATTGAATAAGTTTTGGTTTAACGTGGTCTTCGTACTGAAAATTAGACAAATATTTCAATTAGTGTCTTTTCTAATACAATCATGTATATAGCCATACATATTGAAAATGCATCTTCTGAAAATGTTAGATGCGTGGCCTAGCGGTAACGCGGATGTCTTTTTGATTTTGTGGTCGCTGGATCGAATCCACTAAGTAGTAATTTTTTTCACTTAAATTGAAACATGAAAAGAATTGAAAGGTTAAGTTACATGCATCTATTCTTCTCTGTTTTTTTAATTGTATTGCTTAGTTCAGTCTGAGTATGAGCCCACCCAATATATATAGATCTATACATGTACTCTATTTACACTTAGATTCGTTGTATTTTGCTTGAACTTGTCACGGTTCAGAATATCAACAACTATTATACACAGAGTTACCAGAATTTATGACAAATCAGTTGTTACAGTTCTAGACACCATTATATATTCAGTACAGTGTATCTAGGTTTTGAAAATCATATTGCGACAGCTAGGTACCTGAAGCTATTTTTAGTAACAGGTACTTTCCGTCCAAACACAGGTGTAGGCGAAATAAAGGGAAAAGGCGCTATACCTCTTTATTATACAGATAAAATATTCTTAAAAGTATGGCACGCCTTTATGGTCTTTGAAATAATTAACATATTTTTTTCTATGGTATAAAGCAATGGTTTTACATTTTCCTATTTTGTAAATTGTTATTTCTATTTGTTGTAGTTATTACCAATCTTTTGCAAGACGACAACGTGTATCACACAATAAAATATGAAACCGTGTGACTTTTGTTTAACGTGTTGTGCATGGTTATCTATCTGCCTGCACCAGGCATAATAATTTTACTCATAACACACCGCGTTAACAACTTTACGAATCAATTAAAGCGGTTGGACGTATTAGGCATGCAGCGCCTAAATGAAAAAACGGTAATGAATTGTAATAAGTACTTATTTTTTAATTATAATTATTTTTTTATTAATTAGTTTTTTTTTTTGTTTTTTTTTTAAAACTTGTTGGTTACAACATCCTCGCAGCAGGAATCAAAAATCTTGTAAAGACATGCCGCGCTACTGGATGTGTCAAACAACCCATTAACCGTCCCCATATATAGCCGCTCGGTCACCCGTCACCGCCACGACTACTCGCATTATTTAATTGGGATATGTTGCCTATATAGTTTTGTGATTGTTCAGAGATTTAAAAACTATTCAGATTTTCGATGATGTAAGTTGTTTTATTATTATTAATATTATTATTATCATTATTAATTTGTATTTTTTTTTAGTTTGTCTATGCCTACCGCATATCTGTTTTCTTGATAAAAAAAATAATTCCAGCACATGGATACTTATTCAGATATATTGCCCTTCATATTTTCAATTTTATGTTAATGTTTCTGTTTTTTACATTACACGCTGTATCAAAATTATCAGATTATGATTCAGTAAAAAAATCCAGAAAACTAACGTGAATTACAATATTTTTTTAATATATAGGGGCGGCACAATAACACGGTACATGTACTGTATGTCACCACAGTACCTTTTTTTGGCTTTCGATTTTGATTTGTACAATGCATTTCATTGATTTGATTTGAACATATTTTTATTGTACAAAAATACAATTGAGATTGGGCACAAGTTCCATAACTTAGACCGCCCTATCCCGATACAAAGATATAATACAATATATCTGTACATAAATAAAGGTCAGTGGATAGAATGGCAGTATACATATATGCAATTGACATGTATATAATTTTTAACGGTGAACAAGAGTTTGCATTTCAATACAGACGCTATTACAAAACAAAACTAACTTAAAAGTGAAGTTGTTATTTCTTCACATATTTATTCATGAGGTAAATGTAAAAAAAAAAAGTAAAAAAAAAAAAAAAACCAGACAAGGTACAATGTGAACCAATGAGAATTAAATCACGGGGCGATGTTAGGTTTTATCTCCACCAATAAGCTTCTTATGATGATCCGCGTAGAAAAAATCCTGTTCATTAGGAGCGATTATACGTGTATGGCCTGTTATTGTCGGACAAAAAACTAAGGTACGGAGTAATAATCCTCTTTTCTAACTCTTTACCCCTGAATGCCCCCTAATGAGACATGCGCCAAATCGTTTACACTCTACCCTAGGATTATGTATTATATTAGATTTTGATTCAGGTAAAATAAATAATGCGGGTTTAAATATTTTAAAAAACTTTAGGGTTGATAAAAAAAATGTAATATGATGCATTACGACAAAAATATTAATAAATTATAGAGCAAATCATATTCAACGAGGGTTCTAATTATGTTAAAAAATGTTAATTGAAAATTTCTTTATATTATTAAAAAAAAGAAATAAATATTTTTATCTTTCTGTTTATATTTATTAATTTGTTCGCATGTCCTGTGAGCACATAGTAACATGAATGTGGTTGCAATATGGCGCTGCATAACAACTTCATACAGGGTTTTGTTAGCCTCGTGTCATTGACCCATTTCAAGAGATTGATATTGTGTAAAAATGGTCCTGACCACTCAGCATTGTTAACCTTATACATCCCTGCGAATGTTATTGTCATTCAAATTTAGACCATGTGGTTTTATTTGACCCTTTCAGTTTCGCAGTAAAAACCGTGCCTCGTGTTTATAGTCTATTTCCTAGAATCTAGGTACTTTAATCAAATATAAAATCTAGACTTTTATTGATTTTAGACTTTACCTTCATTAATTGGTGGATAAAATGAGTTCTAAAAAATAAATGTGACAATAGAAAATTTAGGGTTTTTTCTGCTGTTGCAACAATTAACATGCTTAGTAGCGATCCACCCTAAGGAATAATTTTCGATCCGCGCCTGACCTAGTATAAGAACCAATAGTGAAACAGACTTTACTATTTTATGCAGAATGTTACTTGAAAATGGCTCGATATACTAAGTTTTTATACAAAACAGACACTAATTCTTTTTATAAAAAGCATGGTATTACACACCTAAAGCATAAAACGTGGCTATGATTTTATCAAGCAACCCAATGTTTACATATTCAACCACGTGTAGAGTGGTTGAACACGAACGATAACTCTTTTTCTGAATATCATCGTTTAAGGTGTCATAACAGTATTTCTCTTAAGGTTCACGTCAAAACATGGCTGAGGCAAAATAATTCCCGAACTTCTCTTTGAATTTGGGGCGTTTCCGCTGGCGACAGGAGCTGATTTTTTTTATGAGATAAAAAACAATGTGTAAGAGGTCTAACTGTCCCAGTTTTGTAATAAGGCGAGGTCATTTGAATTTTTGATGCGTGTTGTTTCCGGAGGGGGGTGAAAAGGCCCGGGCTTGATTTTCAAGCACATGTGTAACTTCGAGGTAAACAAAGTCTGATGCCTTGCTGGATGCACGCGTGTATTTTGCTAGAAAATTGTAAATGAAGCGTTGTTTAAAAAGATGTCCAGAGGATTTTTTTCAGAAGTTCGTTTTGAATTTTTAATCTGTACCTAAAGTTGTGCAATTTTGGTAAGAATATATAGTAAAATTTTATACTGTAGTGCAACCTTTAGTTTAAATAGCCGCTATAGATGATGAAATAAGACATAATTATCTTAATAGATTTTCATTTTTTAACATAAATCAAAGTAGGATATTATATAAAAAACGGCCTGTACTTACGTATTTTGAGAATATTATCCGAACACTTATACTTCCGCTCGAATTTTCAAAGGAACTGAACAAATCTCGGCGAAGTCTCATGAACTTTCATTCGAGCACCTCTGGATTTATTACATACTTAGCAACGATAAAGAAAACATTCCGAACACATTCGCAGGGGTGTTATACATGTATGTGAAAGATATGGACTTGTCTAAACATGCCATCAACCATTTTCGCTACCCAAAGGTCTAGCAAAGCGCCCCCCCCCCCCCCCCCCCCGACGCTACGTGCCTGCATGTGTTTGACGCCGGCGAGCGCTTTTATAAAAATATTCCATGTATTTTTTTTAAATGAAAAAGATATCGTTTTTTCTCAATTTTATAGTGGAAATGTATGCGGAAGTGGTACTTAAGATCTTATCCTTCTTATTTACAATAGTGTCAAGCTGGCGGTTGATGTATCGGATATTTCCTGGTTCAGATAGTAACGACAATAATTTCGATCTCAAAAAACTTGCTTAATATCGCAAAATATGAAAATCACAGGATGGAGCTCTGCCATTCAGTCAACTGAATGTTAACTAAAAGGTCTGAAAAGGTGACTGAATGGCATAGCAATGTCATTCAGTCACCTTTCAGTTACCTTTCAGTCGAATTTCAGTTGACTGAATTGCAGAGATTCATGCTGTGAAAATATCCCTAAAAGTATTTTATAGATATTAAAGAAAAATTAAAAGCAGTTATTTTATATGTGCCTATTTGCGTTTTACACAAGTTTCTCTGCAAACTTGTGCAAAATGAGTATATCTTGATAATATTGTTATGATAATTATTAAATAATATCCGATGGATAATTGTGTTTGCCTTGGGGGGGGGGGTGTCCGAGACATACTGTAAATTTAATGATTTTTCATTTTCCAGGGGTGTCGTAGCCCACCCACCCACCCCCCTCCGACGCCCTCTAGATCCGCGCATGTAATATATATGCTGATAAAGTCTGGAAACAAAATATAATATTATGGGATTTAATATTCATTTTTCTAAATTGCTTCAATGGTCGAGGTTACCAGAAAAAAAAGATATCTGCATCGGCATTGTTACCTGCTTTTTATGAATGCATGCATGTATCAAAGTAGAAGGGCGTGTGTTTGCAAACGTACTTGGATGAGTGGGGAGGGGGATGTTGCACTTCGTCTTCTTCCGATAAAGTGCATGACTCATTAGAGTATCATCGCACTTCGAAATCTTCTTCTTTGTCACTTGAAATTGACAATATCCAATGAATTGTACTGTAACACTATACCACCAGTGTAAAATACCTAAGGAGGCGGGTGTACCTATTGTAATAACATTCGTTAGCCAATCGCGAAGGACCTTTTGCGTCGAATCAGCGACATAGTTTAGTAAGATTTAATTCATAGAGCATTGATTGGGTGGGGTGGGGGCAAGACGCCTCTTTCATTTCAGCCCACCAACTCACGAAATATGGGGGGGTTAGAATGGGTGTATTTCTATCTGTCTGTATGTCTGTCCGGAACACATTTCTGTTGCATTTTTCTTAGCAACTATTAATCGCAGATGCTTAAAAATTTTATCGCACTTTTGTTAAGGTATGCCATCTATTTAAATTAATTATTGTACCAGTCAGACGTCACCATCCTGTTACATGGTCATGCCTTTGTTTATTTTAGCTTAGAATTTAATTCGAACAAATTTTCGTAAAATTTTTTTTAAACAAATTCAATGCCAACTTCCTTTTAAATGTCGACTTTGCTTATGTTGCATATTCACATCAGAGCAGGGAGGGGTATTACTATTTAGTATTTTTATATCGTTCATCGACCTCATTTTTAATATTTTGGTTATGACTTTGCCTGAATTATTTCTTGATCAATCGAAACTAAGAAAACAAAGATGCAAAGAGAGCACAGACTTCACGGACTACACGGGATTAATCTCTGCCATTCAGTCGATTGAAAGGTGACTGAAAGGTAACTGAAAAGTGACTGAATGGTATAGTCACCTTTCCAGACCTTTCAGTTAACATTCAGTAGATTCATCCTGTGCTAGCGCGGGCTGACCTCGGACTGATATGGCGATATCCTATTACTTTTACGGGCGGTTAAGGCTCTGTCACACCAAGTTGCGTTCTTACAGCGTGTTCACGGCGCAAAATTTCTGAAATCGTCGTAGGACCACAGAAAAAAATAAACAATTTTATTTGATTTTTTACAAGAAGAAATCATGGCGATCATGGCGTTTCTTCGGAGCTCCCGCGGCGTGTAACTGTGTTTCCACATAGTTCTAATTTGCGTTTGACTGCGCTCTCGCTGATTATCTGCAATGCGCTCATGACGTGCGAGAGAGACGCTTTGACATCACAAAGGACTCCGAAAGGTCTCTGTGCAAGTATAATTGACTTATAATGCGATTATGTGCGATACATGTACTTGAGTGCCCGAACGCAGCTCTAGTTGCGCTGTTGGAGACCTTACGGTGCTGTCACGTTTCTACTGCGTGCATGTTTATCAGAGCGCAGAGCCATGGTTTGGTTAATAATGGTTTATGTGTCATGTGTAGTTTAAAATGTAAGAGATGACCAGATATTTTACATACTGTATGTACATGTAGCTACGAAACTTTAACACCCCCCCCCCCTGCTCTATACAAAGCTATTTTTCTAATGGAGAAAATTATACTCTAAAATGGTATTGAAACGTATTTTCTGTTCAGTATTGTAAAATATGAAAATTATTAACTGGTGAAAGAATTTTAATTATAATTAACCTTAATTCACATTATTATCGACAGATGTCCCGTACCAACTTTAACCGACAAAGGCGTCGGTAGTGATCAAGTCCCAAAGTCCGAGCGATTAAAATTAAAGTATATTATTTTCATCATGAAACTTCCGCTAGTGCCCTACCAGTGGTCATCATTTGACACATATCAAAGTTACGCAGACTGGGTATTGCAACTCAAAGCTACCACGTTATACTTTTGAACACGCCCCTTTCAGGCGGCCATGTTTCTATGATGGAACTATTGAGACATAAGAACTAACTAAAACTGATTGGCAGTTTCATCACATTACAGATAAAGACACAGGACAAATTGAATGTTGATTAAAAAGACAAAAGAGTTCGTACTATATTTTACATACACCCCAATGCATCCGGCATTTGTAGCAGGCATTATGTACCACTGTTACAGAACAATTATGGTTTTATAAATTTACATGTTTATCTTTAAGTTTTTTTCATGTAAACATATTGTTCACAGATATGTTCACAATTCTGTCGTATCCATCACATACGTTATATAGCATTTCACATCTTTTTCTGATTTGTTATCTTTTTTATCATTTTAGGAGTATGAAGCAGATAAATGCCAACTGGAAGCGAGCGTTAGTGGCCTTTGTGGTCGTGATTACAATCATTGGCTTACACAGTTCGTTACGGTTCCAAACGGAGTTTTCTATTAACACAACAGCAAACATGGAAATGGCCTCGAACGGAGATACCACACACGGAGTTAGCAGAAAAACTTCATTATTGAAAAATCCCTCTTGCCGTTTAGATCCCATCGTGGTCAAACCAGAAAGCATTAGCTTAAAGGTGCCACCAGAGCTTGAAAAAGTAGTTCCACTATGGGCAAATACAAGAGCAGATAAGTGTATTGGAAATATCACAACGAAACCGATGAGAAATTTTTCGTCAAAGAAAAACCACAATTTTTACAGATGTGTTGAAAAAAATAAAAAAATGCAAGCTATTAGAGACAACTCTTTTAAAATACTGGATCGTTCAATAACCCATGCATATTTTAAAGACCTGAAAAAGAAACAGGAGGTTTCCATCATTGAAATAGGAGGATACCTAGGTGTGTTGATGCCAAAGCTAGTGGCAACAACAGGAGTAAAACAGTATGTAGCTCTAGAGCCTGTTCCTAGCTTCTTTCAGCAGTTATCCAAAAAGATCGGGGACCTCTCACTCCAATCCAGAGTTACTGCCTACAATTTCGGCCTAGCTAAAACTAAGAAAGAACTACAGATTAGTTTGCGCAAGGACGCTACTTCTCTGCTGAAAGACGACAAAAGGGAAGGCGTTCAAACAGAAACTATCAAGATATTTAATGTGATAGACTTCTTCGTACAGATTGGTTTAGGGTGTAATTCTTTAAATCTACTAACCATTAATTGCGAAGGATGTGAATTTGACGTCATAGAAGTGTTGACGTCAACATCGCTCATTGATAACATTGACTACGTACAGTTTCAGCCCCACGTGATTGTGTTCGACGACGAGCAAAAATATATCTGTATGTACTGTCGTCTGAGGGAACTACTTTCCAGGACACACGAAATAGCTTACGATTATCCACACGTCTGGGAAACATGGAAGAGAAAGGGACTGTCATAAATATGTGCGATTTTTGTTCATTTTTTTACTATTTATATATTTTATTAGTATGTATAACTAAACCATGTGAAGAATACTTGCATTACATTTTATTTACAAATACGAAGAATTTCATATAGATTAAGATAATCCCTTTTGGGTTGAAAGGGGGGATATAAATTCCTAAAAGGATGTACAGTCTGAGACAGATCATCTTAGTAACAAGGGAAATGATGACTTAGTGTATTGCATCGTGTTCTGTGTTTTGTGTGCAGCCGGAGAGAGAGAGAGAGAGAGAGAGAGAGAGAGAGAGAGAGAGAGAGAGAGAGAGAGAGATCACTACACTTATACAAATATATGTATGGTGTTTGACCCCGATTGACAGGAAATATATTGTATTGTAGGATGTGACTAGAAAGACCCAACCTCCTAGGGCCCCAGACAAGTTAGTTTAGGAATTTTTGCTCTGTACAAGCTTTGCTTGAGTATCGAAATACAAATTAAATATAGTTGATTATTAAAATAGTAAGTAATTGATTATTCAAGTGTCATATGCCAATATTACAAGTAAAATTTCATATAGATACAATACATAACATATTGGCACCCTGCCTTAAAAGACATATGAGACACGAACTATTGGACAGGTTATGCCCCTTTGCATTAAAAGTACACATGAAGCAAAATTATAAAATATCTGCATGTTTCCTTCTTTTATACATTAAGACAGGTGTTTTGGCTAAAATGTCTTGTACATTTGAGTTATTCATTAACACGTATATTAACCTAAATAAATATGGATGTGGAAAAAATGATATGAACAGCTAACAATAAGTTATGTTTAGCTCCTATAACAACTGTTTAAATTATGTAATTAAAACGCCCACGGGTGCCAGGTAAGCTGTCACATTGGACTTATGTAAATCGCTAAGAAAATTGTGTGTATTTATTTCAAATATTTTCGATGCTGTCTGTTCCCCATAGCTGTTTTCCTATTTTGATCCTTTATACCATAGTCTTACATAAGTAGCGATTCTATATATAGTTTGTCTTTTTTTTCATATATTTTTCCTGTATGAAAATTTAGCATTATGTATGTACCTCTGACGATTTATATTTATGTGTATTGTATATATATGTTCCTCTTGTACCAAATGATTTGGTTTGAGCGAATAAACTGAACTTGAACTTGAACTTGTAATTAAAAATACTTAACTGTTCTGTGAGGTTTATTTAACAATTCGACGTTGTAGAATTAAAAGGTCGTAAGTGTTAGATACGACTTTTTAAGCTTTTTTGTAAATTATAAAAAAAACAATAATATTATTTTCATGTGACCTGAAAAAATCGTCAATGTATTCCAAGAATTTCCATGGTAACAAAAGAAAATTTTTAGTCGTATCTGAAGTGCCAAGATATGAAAGGGTGTAAGTGTCACATACACCACTTTGTATACATGCAAATAATTTCTAAAAACATTGTATGTGACACTTACGACTTTTCAAGACTCATAACTGATGCAAACAAAAAGTTTACAGAGTTAAAGCAGCTTGTGAAAAAATGATAAATGTGATACATCGTGAGTAAAAATTGCGAAGAAAAGTATATATTTATTTACCTTTAATTTTAACACCAATACCAACCGTACATTGGATAAAAATTACTTACGACCTATCAAATTTCAAATACATGCATTTCAGATAAGGCATGTGAATTTTGCTTATCAAGGAAAGAAATTTTACTTACTGTTGAGAAAGAATTACTATTACTACAAGAAAACTATCAAAGATCATATATAGCTATACATGAAAGAGATGTACACCCTTATATTTACAATTTTTAGATCTGCTACTTGTCAATTTGGGTGTACTACTTGTTACATGACATCAACCAGATAGATCTTTTGAAACACACGGAATACTTTTGAACAAAGAAAATATTAAAGGGAACATCCAGGCATCGTTTTTGAAAGTGGGGGGGGGGGGGCGGCAGATTCATCTAAAAAATCTTGACAAGCATAAAGAAGTAAATTTCCAAAATCATGAAAATCCTAATCTGTTGGAGATATAGATTGCATGCCTATAACTTCAATTTCACTTATCATTTTCTTATTTTCACCTTGATTTTTCACAGGGTCCCAAAAACGTGGGGACCAACTCCTTGATGATTCACTGTTCTATATGTAAAGAACAAGGTACATTTTGCACCAAAATCGGCCTAGTTCCGAAATCAAATGAAGATATTAGTGAATAATATTTAAGATTTCCCTGTTTTACATCAGTTTATATTTTTAAAATATCTCAAACGATTCTCCTTAAACAACTCTCTAAAATTACTAAGTCTGATGACGGAAACAACGCTCACGACGTCATTACGTCAACTTGACGTTATCAGATTTCAATGTAATATTTTCTGTACTGCGTGAAGAATTGTAGATTGATTAATCATTTTTTTCGCCGCAATTGTGTTTTTTCTATGTGTTCTATTCTTAACATTTCAATTACTTGATACATTGATAATCATCTTTTGATTTGATATAAGAATTAGGCCATTGCAAGTTTTTTCTTTGTTTAGCGTCCACCCAAAACTCAAAAACCTATCTTTCTATCAGGAAAAAAACACAAACACAAACACAAACCTTAGAAAAAACACACAACTTTAAAGGTTCAACAAAATAAAACAAAATTTATAATATATTTTTAAGCCATTTCTTCATTTTGTAACAAAAATACAAAAATAACAAAAAACCACTATGGTTTCCATTTTGAATGTTGTTATCATGAATATTTGATCTTCGATTCGATTTAAAAATACGATCCAAAGCCCGACATATGAAAAAGCGATCTAATTTTATGAAAAATGATTGTGTTTTTTTTTTTTATTTTTACATCTCAAAACCAATCCGTCCGCGGACGCTAAACATAGAAAAAACTTGGAATGGCCTTATATAGGGTCTTCATGGTAAATTCCGACCAAAAAAAAAAACGGTTCGATCAAAAAAGCAGATGGAAAACATCTACCGGTACATGTATTATAGGAAACATTGTTCTTCTCCCTTTTCTCTGACAATTTAATTATGTATTACAATACCTGTTTATCTTTTACTTCATAATATTTAATTATTAGGTATATACGTTTATGTACATACATGTACAGTGTCATATCTAAATATAGACACATTACGTATAGGCGACTATATTTACATAGTGGGCATGTTCCATATGTAGGCAAATACACACATAATACGCGCATTTCTATCAAACACGGCAACCAACAAAAACAGTTAGGAAGATGACCATATATTATGTATTTTGATGTTAACATAATTATATCAAAATTATTTCTACTGTCCAGCATGTTTGAAATATCATTCTTTGGAGCTACATGAATCAATCTGACTCTTGTTCTTCAAAACTGTGTGAGTTGTAATTATGATTATCCCATGTTTCTATAGTATCTAAATAAACGCATAATCTGGATAAAAATGTGGATTAAATCAATCCGTACAGACTTTTTTTTTTGTATTTTCATTAACCTTTTGCTTCATCACCGATTATGGATGAATATAGGTATTGTATATGACGATGATAAATTGTATTGTACAGTTAGTATTTGGGTGTTTTTTTTACATCGATAACTGAAACTTTTCGACAGTGTACAATTAGCACTCGGACATCGGGTAACACGTACCTGCAGCTGACTAAACCTGTCAATCAAACTCTGTGAAATTTTTTCATTGGGTGGTGACGCGTCTCTTCTTTTTTGTCAACAGCCAATAAAAAATTAATGACTTAAAAGCAGTCGGAATCAGTATTTGATAAAGGACATCATTTTAATGATATAACGTTCATCAACTCAATGAAAAAATTTAAAGAATAGAGGGGGGAAATATAATGTTCACATTATATATATATATGGTACTAATTTTAAACAGTTTGTGGTAAAAGCGACGTTATGCGTACACGTATATTGAGTCTGAAATTTAATTCATTGATTTTGTTCTTTCCGATATAGTTATTGAATTTATTTTAGAAAAAAAGAAATCCTGAATAGGGATACAAACTTTATTTTTGTTTATGCTAATCGTCTTATTTTCTCTCTGGTTTTATGTGTGGAACGTACATGTATTTTAATATGCGGTTGATACGATACGATAAGAAAAAAAACCATTGTTTGATAACCTTCTTTTAAATTCGGTGACTAATTTACTTCTAAACAATTGTCAATTATCAATGTAATTGAATAATTTTTTTTTATTAAATATTACGTTTTTAATCTCTTAAACCATTTCAAAACAATTCCTAATGTTGAAAAATAAAAACGCCGAATAACGAAAAATCTATTACGTTTGTAATGATACGGATTTCAAATATAATGTTTTAAAATTAATAACCAATTTACATTTTTTGTATTTTTAAATAGAACAATTTCATTTTACCTACGACATTATAACGAGTGATTAATATTTATTTTGAACGATGAATAGATGTACGTGTATGTTCTGTAAATTTTTTTTTTAATTCTGTGAATTAATTATTTTTCATTAAACGTCAATATTGTTGATTTTGAAAACAAGATATATTTGTGAAATATCAGTTTATCTATTATATCGTGCCATTTTAGAACAACTCTTACCATCAGAGAAAAAATCCGAGAGGACCCGATTAAAACGAAAATCAAAGCGTGTCCAAAGCGTGTAATAAAAACGAGCAAACCGTTCCGTGTGAGAAACGTTTCGTGTAAACTGTTCATCGTATCGAGCAAACCGTTTAGCGTTACGGGAAATGTGTTGCTATAGTTCAATTCTAAAATTCATGAGAAGTATTTTTTTGTACAAGCTAACTACTCTGAGTTTAATATAAACATCTTTAGTACAAGTTAACTATTTAGTTCTGGTCAAGCACTCACTTCCTGTCAGCCTTAATGACCAGTGCGGTCACACTTTGTCAATCTTCTTCCATCCTGTTAGATGCGTGCCTCAAACCACTATGTAAGTCTTTTTTGTAGTAGTAATTGCTTAAATTTGTCAGTATTGAATCATATTTTTGAAGTATAATTACATATGGAAATATATTATACAGATAAAACATTCTTAAAAGTATGGCACGCCATTATGGTCTTTAAAATAACTTACATATTTTCTATGGTATAAAGTAATGGTTCTACATTTTCCAATTTTGTAAATTGTTATTTCTATTTGTCGTAGTTTTTACCAATCTTTTGCATGACGACAACGTGTACCACACAATAAAATATGAAACCGTGTGACTTTTGTTAAACGTGCTGTGCATGGTTATCTATCTGTCTGCACCAGGCAGAATAGGAAAATCGTGTAGCGTTTCGTGTAAACCCTTCAGCGTTTCGTGTAAACCGTTTAGCGAGCGTGTGGTGTAGTAGTACGTTTCATGGTCTGTAGATTACAAAGATGTGAATGACTTTTTCAAAAACTAGATTTTTAAGAAATATGCCTCCTTGAAACCAATCTGATTAAATAAGATCTTTGATCCGCTCCGACAAATTCGATGTCGCTTTGTGTAGCGACATAGAATTTGTCGGAGCGGATCAGAGATCTTATTTGAATCAGATTGCCTTGCAACAAAAATCGGAAATGGCAGTTTTCAAGAAATTATTTTACTCTGAACGTTAAGAATAAATTAATTTTAATCCAACGATGCGGTTTTCACAGCAATGATGATTCCCATTTTATAAGGCGTGAAATCTGCAACATTTGTCTTTATTATACTTTCATGTTAAATACTGAAATCTGATTGGTTTAGACGCAGTTGACAATCCTTTCCCATACCCTCAGCGTTAGCAACACACTTGGCAACGGGCCGATAGAACGAATTGTTACATGCGCGTAAATTATGCGCGTACGGTTCGCCGTAGAACTCACGTCTTTTCTATATAAAAGCAGTAAAATTTGCTATACAATTAAGACATTCAGTATAATAAAATAAATAGTGCCTGTTTGGGAGGGTACCAGTTGAAATTGACACCCCTCGAAAATCATTGTCAACCTCCGCTTCGCGTCGGTTGACAATGGTTTTCTCGGGGTGTCATTTTCAACTGGTACCCTCCCAAGCAGGCACTATTTATATAGTGTAACCATTTTCAAATCTATTTCATGGTCTTATATAAGTTAGTACAAACTTTTCAGATAGAATTTTACATTGCTTTTATACAACGCTGCGTGCAATAAACGATTTTAATCACATTCTGTAACTCTGTTATTTCAATTTTATCTGCAACTCCTTTATGGAAAATAAGCATAGGAACTGCAACGCCCTCTTTTAAGACTGCAATTAGGCAGTCTAAAGTTATAAAATTTGCTCTTAGTTTGTAAGTTCTACAAAATCGGGTCACTTGTTTTGTAATTTTTGTAAGTGTCTTAATCAGTCAAAAACTTCATTATTACACTTAGGCTTATTCATCAGAAAGTATACATGCATATATATCAAAGTAGATAAATAAATAAAAATGCGCATTACAGAGTACATTTTAGAGTTACCTCTCTTGTCCTTTTTGTAAACAAAAGGGGAAATAATTCTAACTCAAATCACTGTTGTAATCACTGGAGTTACTGGGCAAAGTGAATTCTTTCTAATGGTCGATTCAGGTAATAATGATGAATGATTAAATGTTTTTTTTTGTATGCTATTAGATAATCAAACGTGAGATAGCACTTTGATGACACTAATTTAGTTTTGGACTTTAAGTTTTATGATGATAAAATTTAATCCAATTTTCCTCTGTTATAAAGTTTATAACACTTTTCAATTTCATTACAGTTATATAGTATTATGCCAATAAAACTCTTAGTGAGTTTACATCAAAGTAAAAAAGGTATGCAGTTTAAGTAGATTACGATATGCTTTACTAAGTATTACTAAGTATATGTTGCTTAGAATATTATGCAACAGAAACAAAGCATCTTGCTTAGCTCAGAACATTCTTTAGAAAATTCTGACAATTTTAATTGTGTTATTGAAAAATCCCTAAAAGAAATTAAATGTTAAGAGCAACGATCAAGGATCTTGTTGTAATGGAATGTATGTTGATAAATTAAAATTTTACAAATTATTTGTATATTTATAATTTTTTAAAACTATAAGGACGATATCGGATAAAACTCTCGAAAGAAGAACAACATACGCGTTATAATGTATATATGAATAATCAAAACTTGATTTTTAATAATGGCCGCAGCAAACGCGATTGACGGGATAGTTATAAATCAAAACATTATAGTTTTATGAAAAACATTTATAAGTTTCATGAATCGCGTTCGTTGCGACCATAGTAATCAAAGTACTGAAGTACTGAAAGCCGGACTCTTTGGATGTGTTTTATGCATATGGTGCAGTAAAGACTAACAAATTCTCGCTCTTCATCTCTCTCATTTTCTCTTTCTCTATCTCTCTCTCATATGCTTTTAATTTCGGCAAAGCGCCGGATAGTGACTAAATTTTGAAAGCGGCTATTAGCGAAGAAATATATCTGTTTAATAGAAAAAAATCAACTGTGATTTGCACTTTGAAACAAGCGTTTTAAACTCATTCCCCTATTTCTTCGATGTGCAGCCGAATATACTAATGCTTTGTAAAGTAGTTCATGGAAATTCATGCGCATTGTAAGTGTCAAAAGGGCATACTATAAGTCATGTTTTTAAAACACGTAATTGATAAGAAACAAAAAAATACTCCTCGCTAAATTTATTCGCAATAAACCCCCCAAAAAACAATACATTTCACAAAACATGGCTGTCTGTGGAACTGTTTGGTATAGCGGAAGCTTTTACTTTGACGCTGTTCGGTTTTTTGTTTATTTTTTTAAGCTGTGCTATTTATAGTAACGTTGGCGATTTGGATGCCTACAGCCAGGACTCTGCTTTCAGCAGAGCCCGGCTAAAAACTGTGAACAAATTCCGAAGAACGGCGATATTTAGAGAAAATATTGGTACATGGTAAGGTTTTAGAATTTACGTAATATATGTGTGACGTTTTGGCGCCATTTTAATACCGTATTTTGATAGACCCAATGGTGTAGAAAATAAATGAGCACTATAGAGCTGATGATGTCGGCGTTTATTTTTTGCAAATTTACTAGGCCGATATAGGTTGTTCTTTCCAAAATTATGAAAATCCTAATCTGTTGGGGATATAGGTTGCATACTAGCTGCAATAATATAGCCCTCTCCCGATTTTTTTTTTTTTATTTTTTTTTTGGGAGAGGGCTACAACTCCATAGGATCTCCGTAATGGTGCAAGTGCGGGAGTGATTCACTCCCGCAACGATTTCGTCTCAAATCGTATATAAATTAATTAATTAATTAATCCAAAAATATCAAGTATAGTCCATATATCGGCTATTTTTCGTGTATGTCAACAGCGCAAGTTGAATTTGTCCGCCATGTTTACTGACCTTGACCGGTTTTATTTTGGGACAGCCAATGAGAATTCAGGAGCGGATCTTGAACTGAATATAGGAATTCCCCTATTTTAAACATAATTAACGCGGTAAATATGAATTTTTCATTATATACCATTTCCTTAAATGATGTTTTAGTGATAGAATGAGGTAAGATCGCTTATTTACACTGAATTTCACTTTATCAAGCCCATCAAAATTCCAAGCGTAAATCCCACAAAATCACGCGAGAACTGTCATGGCTGCTGAAAAGGACGACTGGTAAACATGCTGATGTGTTTTATCTGGTTTTGATTTATATACGGTTAGTTTGTTCAACCTGAATTAAAAAATCATTTTATCTAAAGAAAGTCAATTATAAAAACGATCTTTTCAGACCGAAGTCAGACGCATTAAAAATTTAATTTTGCACCATTACGGAGATCCTATGGAATTGTAGCCCTCTCCAGTAAACATCAGATATAAAAAATCGGAGAGGGCTACATTATTGCAGCTAGTTGCATACCTATAACTTCAATTTCACTGATCAATTTCTTATTTTCACCTTGATTTTTCACAGGGTCCCAAAAATGTGGGGACCAACTCCTTGATGATTCACTGTTCTACATGTAAATTAAAGAAGAATATTTGCTGTGATAATTGTGTGAGTGTGTGTGTGTGTGGGGGGGGGGGGGGCTCCATGATACGGTGTCAGAAGACAACTTGGTTGAGACAGGATCTGGTACCGAAAATAAAAGTAACAATATATCTGAATCAGGGAGTGAGTTAGAGGAAACAACTAAATTTCGACGTCCACTGAAAAATCGTGAATTGTGAAAACAAAATATAAGAAAGAGAAATGAAGGGGATGAATGTACTTCCTGCAAGGGGGAGAAAGTTAAACAGAAAAAAATGCAGATGAAGATTCAAATGCTTTTAAAAAGTTAAAGATGATGATCAGCAGAAAATATTTAGACAGTATTGGAGTTTTCGCTATGGTGGGATAAGGAATTTCATCAGGCAATATCAAGAAGGAAACAAAGGCTAATCGCACAACAGTCAGATCAGGAAGGAAGTGCACTTATCAATATTTTGTTGAAAGTAATGATGAAAGGAAACAGATGTGCAATGCATTTTTCATAAACACCCTCAATAAAGGAGGGAAATGGTGTCATATACGTTAAGCACATTAAATACTTCCGTACAATTCAGTCTGATTATTGTAGAAAAACGACAAGCAAAAATATCTAGAAAAATACTTCAGCTTAATAAGAAAAACGTATGAGTTTTACCAGGAAAATGCTTGTTGGAAGAAAATTTGGCTGTACGATAGCTGCAGGCTGTAGCTCTCGGTCTGAAAAAATTCGGATGGGCGTCCATCCGAATTTTTACAGACCTGCAGCTAGCTATACGACCACGTCTTTTGCACTTAATACAATTTGGATTTTATTGTCCCAAGAAAGATGTTTGGACAATTTGCGATGCCTATGAAAAATTGACAAAAAATAGTATCATCTACAGAGGCATTTTAGCTATATGTCGTTAAAATGCAGTGGATTTGAACCCTAATGTATAATGAACAGATAATAGAAAAAACCTCGTAAAACAATTATAGAGAAAACGGAAAGGTTGTAAGTGATACATAAGACCGTAATTTTCTCATAGCCAAACTTTAATGAAGTTGTGTCAGTTACAACTTTTCATATCTCTGTAACCAAGTAAAGAAAAGTCGTATCTGATTTATTTTTTCATTTATTTTCTATTTTAACCTTTAATCTAGTAAAAACTTTCCTATATTTTAATTTTAAAAGCTTAAAGATTTCACTAATACATCTAAAAAAGGTATCCATTTAACACAAGTTGAAAGAAATAGTTTTTCCTTGATATTGAAAACTATGAAAATTCTAGTTACGACCTTTCATTTCTACAACGTCGAATTGACATTAATTCGAAAATTCTAACAATTGACATTAATTTTAAAACTCCGTAATTTAAAAAAAAAATCAGAGTTTAAAGATTTTGAACGTTCAAGATCAAGTTATTTATTCCAAGAGAAAAATAAATCTCATAGGTTAATTTAAACATATTTCAATATTTACATTCCACATATATTTTGCGTTTAAAGCTACTGCAGATGAAGCACCATAACACAGACAGGGTACTAAAAGGTTAAATCACGAGTTTTAATTGTGACGTCACAAACGTTGAACGCTGATAAATACAACGTCACAAGCGAAAATCAAAGATCACGCTTGTTGCTGTTACTGTGGCTCTTCCATTAATTTGAACTTACCCTTAGGATAATACAGTAATTTTGAGGTATAATTCACATTTGCATACAGGGCAAGAAGGTAAAAAATGTAAATATAAGCATTGAATCCTTATTTTTTTAAAGATATAGTCTCGTAACTGCAACGGTGTGTGCAAACAAATTTTCATAACGCGCTAACGCGCGTTATTCAATTTGTATGCACACATCGTTGCAGTTATGAGACTATATCTTTCAAAAAATAAGGATTCAATGCTTAATTGAATAAATTTAATAGGACTGGACAACAGGCACAGCCTATGCTTATCCTTTCCTTGGAAAATAGGTTACATAATTTTTTATAATTATATAGGATAATATACATATCTAACTATAGTCATGTATTTTAATAACAACATATTAAGTATATTATTTGTAAACTAAAGAGCTATAATAATATGTGAGGATCTATAATATGTTTTACGGTGCGACCGTTGGGGCGAGCGCAGCTTATGATTAAATATGTATAAACTATCTGCGTGTCATTTTAATAAAATGAAAAAATAGTATGGTTTTACAAAGGGATGCAAAAGAAGTTAATGAATGTAAATAAAAATTAAATACAATTTAAATACAATATATCTTCTTTTCAATAATTATACTTTAACACAACAGTATATAAGCAATACTTCGAGTTTTTATTGATTTATGATTTTATGAGTACTGTAGAAATAGTTTAATCTAGGATGCAATGTCGTTGAATAATAAAGATTTTAACATAATGTTCAATTCAGAGTTTTTTCCTTTTTAAAAGTGATTGTAACGTCAGTTCACCTTGGCATATGAAGATCATTTATAGTGTTGTCTGGTAGGCTTGATTTGTAAAAAAAAAATGTTCTCATTCGTCAGCTTTTGCAATCTTTTAAAAGGATTACAGATTTTGGTTATTCAATTTACAGTAATTACAGTTAGAGTGATTTCCCCTTATCTAAACGTGATTATGACGTCAGAGTTCGCGTCGGTGTAGTGTCGTTTGGCTCTTAAAATCTCCCCTGATAAATTAAAACTACGCGTAGTATAGTGTTTTATTTACCTAAAAAGCATGACGTTCATGAAATTACACTTTTATCTGGTTCTAAAAAGTTCTACTTGATTCTCGCAAGAACGTGAGAACGCCATTTGTAATGCCTGGAATTGCAATGAGGCCGAAAAATTCTGTCGGATCAATGTGCAGGAAAACCATTGTGACGTCACATGTGTACATAGTTTAAAGGGCGATAACTCCGTTAGTCTTATATAATGGAATTACGTTGTGCCTGCAGTATATTTACAATGCCTGTACATAGTCTTTAATTATTTTTATCTAGCTTTTTCTCGTGAAAGCGTAAAATATGAAACCATATTTACAGGGAACTACTGGTCCGATAAAACCAGGGAATTACTGGTCCGAGTAACTGACGCAAAAAAAATCCGTTGAATGAATGTGCAACTGGTCCGAATTTTCTATTCAGGCACACACGCCTTGCCGGTAGAGCTCGCTTCGCTCGCCTGCGAGCTGCGGCTCTTATAATATTCTGATATATAATTATATAAATTATGCTTAAATGTTAAAGACGTTATAAATATCTTAACAAGTAAATAATAGAAAAAAAAAGAAATATATACAATCAACAGATTATTTGATTGTCCCAACCTTCATAAAACCCAAAAATCAATGAAACAACATGTTTACCTTAAACTATAAGTCTAATACATTTACTACTATATCCACAGAACTAAAATCTCTTTATGGATTTAATAAATTTATGAACAATGGAAAAAAACATTCACATTTTAATTTATATGGATATTGACTTTTTCCCCTTAAGAGGGTTTCAAGTTCAAAATCAACACCAATATTATTTGATTTATTTGCAAGTATATTTCTTTCAAAACTATAACAAGGACACTTCATAAAATAATGTTAAGTGTCTTCTATATAGTAACCACATTTTCCAAAAAGCTAAACATCTGATAAAAAAAATCACTTTTTTAATTAAGTGGGCATTAAGATTGCTAGCATTATTTCTAAGTTGACAATGTAAAATATTTTCTTTCCTGTTACCAATATTGAAGTATTTCAAGAATTTGTAACTCCCATACTTTTGAGCTTTGTGTTAAAGACTGGAAATAAAGGAGAGTTTTACATTTTCACCAAGATTATTCCAAGGCTTAATAGTAGAAGGAAAAAAAAAACTATTATAATATGACACAGTTCTACAAATTGGTAAACATAAGTTTTTAAATCCTGATCTTAAATTTTGTGAATGATGAACTGGGAAAAATGGATGAATTACTTCATACAAATAATCTGGTGCTAAACCATTAATAATCTTATACATTAAATGTAGTTTATGTTTTGTTCTCCTAAGATGTAAGGGTTCCCATCCAAGTTCATCATACAAACATAATCTAGATGAATTAACTGTAAGCCCGGTAATCATTATTGCAGCTTCTACCTGACCCTTGTCAAGCAACTCTGCATTTGCTTGTGTACAATTATCCCAGACTATGTAAGCATACTCTAGAATAGGTCGAACAAAAGCAAAAGAGATTTTTATAAGGGAATTTCTATCTATGACATGTTTCAATAATCTTAGTATATTTAACCTCTTACAGACCTTTTTATGTATATACATATTTGTTATATGGTTAATCCAAGTTCCATCAGACTGAAAATGTAGTCCTAAATGTACATGAGCATTTGATTGTTTTATATAATCACCACCAAATCTAAATTGTATGCTGTAATAGCTCTTCTGGGTTTTTTTGTTGTAAAATTAACATTTTTTTTTCACTATCAAGATAAACAGCTCAATGCTCCTAAAAAGAGAGACAACTCCTTCATATTTCAATGATTTTATATGTAAAAGGAAAAATGTTTGCTGGGAGAAAAAAGTTGGGGGGGGGGGGGCAGCCAGCAAATATATATGAACGAATTCGTTCCATTCTATATTGGATCTCTCTCTCTCTCTCTCTCTCTCTCTCTCTCTCTCTCTCTCTCTCTCTCTCTCTCTCTCTCTCTCTCTAAATTGAGTCCCCTCGAAAACCATTGTCAACCTCCGCTTCGCTTCGGTTGACAATGGTTTCTCGGGGTGTCAATTTCAACTGGTACCCTCCCAAACAGGCACTTTTTATATAATGGCGTCATATCTCGTAATTCAATCAATCAATGAATTAAACAACGTCAAGAAAGAGATGCTTGATTGTGTCAATCGGTTCTAAAAATATCTCATGCGTGAATGTATAAGGTGAGAGGGTTGTCAGAGATTCCGGAACCATCCGCCTCCCTAGCAGTTAAGTTACTAAAAATAGGCTTCGGACATCCCCACACCCGGCAAACAAAAAAAAACCCTCCAACAAATACACACAAACACAACCTAAAAAAATATGAATCCGCACACAAACATAAATATTTATCTTATTGAGTCACGTTTCATTTAATATTTTTTTTAATCCTCATAAATTTAATCATGCTGATATTTTCTACGGATATCAATTTTATTTTTTTTTTCTTATGTAATGTCACACTCTACTAAATTTAAGCCACTTATTAACATTCATATCATTCTTACACGTTTTTGTTTTGTTTTGTTTTTAAATTAATTCATAAAAATTTAATTATATATATTTATAAATTAAAGAAATATATTGATGCAATATGTTGGCCCACCGGAAATAATTGAAATAATGCAATGTGGTGCATTACAACTTGAAACAGTTTCTCAAATCATCAGAAAATTGCTTAATTATGAAAGAAACATGTAACATGATGAATACGACGTATATAGGTCAAATAAGCGAAAAAACCTGCAATATTGGATAAAAAAAATATGTTTTCATAAATTCAATTCAGTAAATATGAAAAAATGATATGCTTTCACAAGCCCGATACTTTAACCATTGAGCTATTGTGATATTCAAGCAAATCGATTGATATAAACAATTTATAATTCATATAAATAAACAAATTAATAAAAAAAAATTATAACAAGTTATATTTTTTTAAATTAGTTGAAAAATATGTTGTCATTTGGTCTTCAAACCATAAAAAAATTTCTGAAAGAAAAAAAGGATAACAGTCTAACTGTAGACATTTACAATCATGATTATAAATCGATTGCACTAAATGATTACCGGTATTGAAAAGATACCGTATACCCGGGTTTTTTCGCGTGTCACAAAATTTTCGAAAATGGGGAAGATATATAGCATTTTTAATTTGTGTTAGTCATTTTTTGCGATTTTAAGTTTCTTTAAGAAAAAAAATACAGGATATAATTTATGCGTATTCAATATTTTGCGATTTGAAAGAGATAGCTAAAAAAAGCCAAAAATAGATTATCGCGAAAATTACCGGATATACGGTAATTTCATCAATATATAAAATAAACATGTGTTACAAGCGAATTAAACACGACCCCCCCCCCTCCCCTCTCCTTTCCCTCAATGACACCCACCTAAACCCCGCCGCCTTAAAAGGAAAACAAAACGAAGAAAAACAAAACAAACAAAAACAAAACAAACAAAAACAAAACTGATCAACAGAAAGGTACCTCCTTCAAAAAATCAATTTCTATTTGCAAATTGAAGAAAAACAGATTAGCATCCCCTTCCTCAACCCTTTCTTAGAGATAATACAGTTAATTAACAAATTGGCATTATAAAAAAAGTCTCAGGACTGAGGTAGTATTAGTATATGCTAAGTGTGCCCCTCCCCCCCCCACCCAAATTCGAAACCGAGGATACATGTACGAGGCTGTCGGTGAAAGAAAAATGCTGTTTAAAAGTCAATTCGTCAAGAAGCAGGCCACGATTCACGCCATGTGTGTGTTGAAATTTAAATTCTTTATTTTATTTTTAATGGATACGTAATTTATTAATTTATGCAAACGTATTATTTTTAATTGTAGTATTTGAAAAAACAAGTTTTTGTTTGGTTGTAACAATGCACCTTTCGCGACAGCCTGCCTTTATACGTCGGTATTTAGAGAGATGTATCGACCCGTTTAAAAACCAGGATGAGTCGTAAATAGGACAAATGCGCCGGTTCAAAACCTTCTAAATATTTTTGAATAAAAATGTTAACCTGATATTTCAAAACCAACAAAAAAATCTCTGGGGGGTTTTAACAATGAGCCATATTTTTTAATACCGGTCTTAAAGTTATAATTTCAATTTAATTCAATTCACTCAAACCGTCAACGTCACGGTACATGAGGTACATATATACAAATATTTACAAATGTAGATATATAGAGTCAGAGGTACAGGTATAGTACAAATAAGAGGGGGAAAATGAAAAAAAAAAGTACAAATGTTCAAGGAGGACAGACTGATTTAATAATTTCATGTATAAATAAACAGAGTTTTTTTTTCAGTTTTTAAGTTTTAAAGTAGACAATAATTCACAAAATTTAAAGGTGTTTGGTCTTTTACAAAATCTAGGTTCTAAGTATTTTTGTCTGATACATGAAAGAGCATAACATTCTAATATAGAATGCATTTCATCGGCATTTGATTATTATTACATAAAGTACAGCATCTTTCATTCAGAGGAATGCCTAACCATCTACCAGTTTCCACAGGAAGTCGGTGATTTGACGTTCGAAATTTAACAAGTATTTTTCGAAGTTTTGATGGTAAAATACTCAAGTTCTTTTCTTATCCAAAAGTTTATTTAAAAGTTTTTAATATATGACCTTTGGAAGAATTTGCTATGTCAGCCGACCATTTCTGCACAAACTAGTCTTTGAGTCTTTACTTGGCAGCATTTGTAATCCAATTAACATTTACCATACATTGTTCATTCCAAATGTTTGAAAACCTACAGTTATCAAAAATAGAATGTATACAATCAATCCATGGGTTCTTCAAAATTTCATTATTATATTGAGTCAACAAGTATTCGTACAGTATATGAACAATTTTATTTTCTAGGCCGGATTTTGCCCAGTATGATACCACTCTGGTATAGATATTAACAGATAACGGGAACCTTCCGGTTTCTCCATAGACCATGTATGATGGGGTACAATTTTTTACCTTTAGTATGAGTTTCAAAAATTTCAAATGAATACGTTCTATAATTTCTGTGTGTTCAAAGCCCCATACTTCACATCCGTTTAATATTACCGGCATTACTGCTTTATCAAAAAGGTCTATCTGACAATCCACAGGTAAATTAAATTGCCTTATTTTCCGGATGACTCCACACATAGCCTTCTGTGCCTGTTCACATGGATGTGTTTTTGCTTTTTTGAAAGACCCTGAACGTGCATAAATAATTTCAAGGTATTTAAACTTTTTCACATTTTCAATTATTTCATTTTTGAAGTAAAATTCCCTTTTTATCATTGGACCTTTAGAAAAATTCAAAATACCAATATTTTTGCTTATTTAAATAAACCGTTAACTTCCATTGCTCACAGTATAAATATAATTCGTTTAGAGTATTTTGCAAATCATCAGGCGTTTCAGCAAGAATTACAGTGTCGTCAGCATAAAAAAAGAATACATAGTTAAAAATTAATACAAAAACAATTCATCATTTCAAAGCCTGTAGAGAGTGCACAGTACCCGCACATGCGCAATCGAATTTTAAAAAATAGGCCATTTTGAATACAATTTTGATGGATCTATCAGAACCGTAAGTAGCTTGATTCCCCCCTCATAACAAGTATAAGAGGTACATTGTAATACTACATGTATCTGCAACAGATTTAATGATTTGAAGCCCATTCTGTTCTATTTATAATTCTCTCAACCTATAGTTTGTATGTATTGATCTTTGTAACATCATACCGGTAGATATTTTAAAAATTTTGAAAATCACACACATTCCGTATATCGGAAAAAGATTTTTTTTTCTCTCTATGACAAAAATTGAATACTTCACCACAAGGTAATCTGTGGCTTGTACACATTTCTTTATTGTGCCAAAATGTGGGGGGGGGGGGGGGGTATTCAATATACCACAACTCATTGCGTAACACTTTGTTTATCTAACCAAAAACGATAACCAGTAGATCTTTAAAAAAAAAACCTGGTGAAAAATCCAGGTAATGTATTATTGTTAGGTATGCACATATACCTTATCAGTTCGTGTAGATAAAATTACCTTACAAAGTTGGCAGGCGTACCGCCTCCTTAACTAAGTTGCATGTTGACATAAATAAGATGCATGTTAACATATTTATCTCGCATGTTAACATAAATAAGTTGCATGTCGACGTAAATAGAATGCACCTAGCATCTTAAATGTCACATGTTTGCAGTTTTAAAGATTTTTATATTTTGTTATTTGATTGCAATTTTCTTGCATGTTAATATAATTATGTTGCAGGTTGACATATTTATATTGCATGTCGACATATTTAATAGAAAAATAACTTGCACACAGGGGGCAGAGGTATGCCACCCATACAGATGATTAATGACTCATAATTTTCTCTCGTTTCGCAGATAATATTTGATGTTGCACATACAATAGTAGAAAATTGATCTGTTTGGGGTTTTTTGGATTAATAACTAATGTTAATGTTGTCATCCCTTTCCAGGTCGATGAAAGGGCATTGTTGGAACAATTTTATTTTTTAAATAATGTTAATATTGATGACGTCACTGTCTCCGGAAGTAGTAAAAATTATAAGGAGGCTTGATGGTCAACAAATTAAATTTCTGTCCACCTTAAGATTTAAAAATGTATGATTTCTTTAGCTATAATTGATTATTCTCTAGAAAACAAAAATCCCAATATATAAGACTAGATTTTGTCCCGTGCTTGCACGGGTTGACATTGCATATGATATCGGACATTTACGAAATAGATACATCGACACAACGTATTGTTGACATTTATATAAACCAAGCTTTAAGCCTAAAATAATGCTAATAGTTTAACTACACTCTGCTTAGAATAATCTAACTGTATATCGGGACAGGTCTTCACCACAGTTAAAATGCCTTCCAAATACCCGTAATGTAGCAGAAAATAGCAGAATCGCTCCGAAACGATTTAATACAGTCCAATTATTCATAACAAACCATTTTGAGGCTGTAAATACCTTTCATCTAAAAAAATTAATTCATATTATTGAAGAATTCCACATTTTTTCACCAACGTGTTTCACTTGCTTCAAATATACACACCATGTTGACATTTGGAACTCTCGGAATTATTCATAGTAAATGCACTGTGTTAGAGTTATACCCCGTATTTTCTTTGATGAGCAGATTATATAGCAAATTTCCAATGAAAATGTACACGTATTTCTGTATTATTGTTTCTGAGTTTATCCATGCAAATGTTATATTGTGGAAACGTAAACTAAAGAGACCGTGATTTAGCGTGAATGTAATGCGCATGCGCAAAATTGTAAAATAAACAAAAACCAGATGATTTCCGGAATTTTCGTTGATTATTAATTAGCGAAGCTTGATCGAGAGAAAATAAAAACAAATTGGTAATCATCAAGTACCAATGATGTTTAAAATATATAAAACAAAAGACAGTACTCTACCGATTTATCGGTATAATTAAAGGCCAAAAATTCGAGTCTATTTTTTTAATATAGTAGTATAGATGTAAAATTTGAATAGTTGATGTCTTTTTATACAGTGGTAGAAACGTTATTGTTGACAAACGACACGCACGATTCTAATACACTAACGATCAGGAAGGATACACGGACGATCACTAACTTAATGAATTTTCACGATACATGAACAATAACGATAAAAAACGCAAACATACGAATCTACCCTATTTAACACGCAAAATCAAATTTAAATTTTTAAGATTAGACTGAATCAAGTAAACGTACTGCTTTAATTAGTATTACAATGAGCCTGTGTTTATTGAACAGCGGCATGTACAGTAGCCAGGCACTGTTTTATATTTACAAGCAAACGATACATCAATTGAATTGTTTTGTCTCCACAACGAATATTATTGAACTACACGAAATTATTTATATAGGAGTCGATGTTTATGTTATCCGATTCCCTTACGTGCGGTTTAATTGTGCGAGCTATTCAAAAGGATTGGCTTGTCAACAATAACGTTGTTACCACTATAAGTTCCTCTTCTAAAGGGGATTAATAAAGTCTATAATTGACAATGACAAGCCATGTTTTTTTTCTTTTTAAATAATTACAATATACATGTATAAATAGTGCCTGTTTGGGAGGGTCACGGTTGAAATTGACACCCCGAGAAAACCATTGTTAACCGACGCGAAGCGAGAAAATTTTACTGCTTTTATATAGAAATGACATGAATTCTACAGCGAACCGTACGCGCATAATTTACGCGCATGTAACAATTCGTTGTGTTACCCGTTGCCAAGTGTGTTGCTAACGCTGAGTGTAATTGAACGAATTATCAACTGCGTCTAAACCAATCGGATTTCAGTATTTAACATGAAAGTATAATAATCTAAATTATTCAAAGGAAATACTAGTAATACGCATGCGTATTTCAACGATATTTGTCGCTTCTTTTCTCAAGTGTTAACCTTGTTACACAAACAGATTCCCACTTAAATATAAAAATAATGTCTACCCCAAATATGCACACGTAGATATTACCTGGCTGTCTGTCTGTCTTTCCGCCTTTTCGTCTGTTTGTCTTGGTCTAACTCTCTCACTCTTTCTTTCTTTTTTTTCTTTCTTTATTTCTCTCTCTCTCTCTCTCTCTCTCTCTCTCTCTCTCTCCTAACAAACCTGACACTGACACTCGAAAAATATCGATCCATCGAATTAATTGTACGTGTTCAAATAAAGCGCTGCACTAGGAAGAACTATCAACACACACACACACACACACACACACACACACTCTCTCTCTCTCTCTCTCTCTCTCTCTCCCTCTCTCTCTCCCTCTCTCTCTCTCTCTCTCTCTCTCTCTCTCGCTGCACTAGGAAGAACTATCAACACCTACATGCACAATGAATTGTTAGATTAATCATGATTTCATTTATAACAGGCATTTTACATGTATCTGATTCTTCTGAAAAAATACTTATTCGCCCAAATTATTCCTTATTCCTCCAAACAACCAAAAAATCATTAATCGAACACATATCTAATTTAATGAAACAATTACCTAAGTTTTTTTTCTGGAACAAATAGCTACATTTTCAAATACGAGTATATAATTTGCTCCCACAACTATTTTATTTCATCTGAAAGAAAACAATAAAATTTCTTTATTTTTCTTTCATTTTGTGGCCTATGGTGTCCCCGTGTTTTAAGGGAGATTTAAAAATAAATAGTTGATAAAAATATCCTTATCAACGAAACATTGCTCGTTGTACAGACAAACCGATGTCAAGGGTTAAAGGTCAAATAAAACATTTTATCATTGATTATGGTAAAAGGAGATAGGGAGATCGTTTAAGTTTAATCAGCTAGCGATACATGTAATGATTGAAAAAGAACACTTAATTTTCTGAAAATTGTTTGCGGATGGTTTGTACCAATGATTTTTTTCAGTATATAAATTTCGAGAGGTGAGGTGGCGGGATGTTTATAGTCCTCATTCCGGTTTGTCAGTTATTCTGTCCCCACTTCGTTTTCCAGGAGTTTTTTGGGGTTTTTTTTGTCATTTTGGTTCGGTGAATTAATTTCAAACTTTCTGCGTAGTTTCATAATAATGGCCTACAGATAAATTATGTGTCGTTTTACTTTTGATCAACATGTGTATTTACGTACCGGTACTTAACATATGATCGGGTTAGATTAGTTATTAAGTGTTCCAAAAAATAAAGGTAAGAAACGAGAACACGGGACTTTCTTGCGCAGATCCTACTCACCCCTGCGAATGTTATTGTCATTCAAATTTAGACCATGTGGTTTTATTTGACCCTTTCAGTTTCGCAGTAAAAATCGTGCCTCGTGTTTATAGTCTATTTCCTAGAATCTAGGTACTTGTAATCAAATATAAAATCTAGACGTTTATTGATTTTAAACTTTATCTTTATTAATTGGTGAATAAAATGAGTTCTAGAAATAAAGTGACAATATAAAATATAGGGTTTTTTTCCCTTTTTTAAGAGGTGTCCAAGTAGCGCAGTGGACAATGCACTCGCTTTTCACCGCCGCGACCCGAGTTCGATCCCCGTGATCGACAGTGGTTGTATGTGACAGGTTATAGGTTATGGTGGTCGCCCGCTTGGACACGTGGGTTTTCTCCGGGCACTCCGGCTTCCTCCCACAGCAATGACCCCCTCGCGCTAACATCCGTGCCAACGAGAGATATTAATATAAGTTGTAGAACTTGTTTATCAATCGTTGTAAAATAAATAAAGTTCAGTTTCAGTTTTCTACCGATCATTTTTTGAAAATTTTTCATCTGGATCCCCGCCTGATACGTCCGCCTCCTTGAAATTAAGAATTACATGTACGCTGGCCATATACATGTACATGTATGCACATCAATTAAATCGGCAATGTTATGTGACGAAAACATTTTGTTTTATCAATGTATTTGCAGGATAGATAACAAATGACAGCCTATTTTTTTTAGTTTTTGCACTGATTATTTTAGAGAATTTATCGTCATCTTCTATACATTTCCCACTTTAGTGTGCTGTGTGTGTACGGCAACAATTAGAGTGGTCATTTTGCACCACTCGCCCCCTCGTAGCTTCATCCTTATTAATCTGTTTCCGGCTACGTGTTATGTATAGTAATATATTAAGAACACATATCTTTGCAGTGCTGATATATTTATATCTTTACAGAATAACTTACATACAAAGAACACATTTGTCAATTTTGGCGAGGGGGGGGGGTGCTACAGAGAAATTCGACTTGGATGTTATACATATGTCCGTCTAAACCTTCTGTTCTTTCTTGTCGATATATCAATGAATGAATTATAACAAAATACAATAATTAATTTTGAAAAGTTTGTGCAATCAAATTTTTAAAATCTAACTGTTCTCTACAAAACTCGTATTTTGAATCTCGAAATGAGCCTTCTGGGCTTGAAATCGTACTAAACACATCCGGATGAAGAAAGTTTAGAGATGTACTGCACTTTCCTGTCTTTTAATGTTTGCCATTGTTTCGGTGTATATCCATAAAGGACACTTTACGTTGAAACAGACACTTTTATAACTCAATAAGGGTCAATTTCGGATGCAACTTGTCGAAAAGCAACGCACGCCTGGTAAGTTTTTGAACAAGACTATCAACAGTCTTGTTTGAAGTCATCTTTGTAAATTCTATGGTCGATACACCGACCTTGTCAGCAAATACAATCTTCCACTTGGTCGCATCCTGACTGACGTGTTTCATACTATAATTATTAGACCATAACTAATCACCTAATTGTCTACGGACTTTTCCGGGTTTTCCCGATTACGACAAAGAGCACATGGCGGGTGTGACCGGTCAGCAGAAGATGCTCACTCCTCTATGGCACCCGATCCTACCTCTATCTTTCATTCATTCATTCATACTTTATTTCGTCTAGATAGAGACTGAACATGATACATAACCTTAATTAAGTTTCTAAAGAGTCACATCAAATACGTACAGCTACACAAGTCATAAAGATAAATACAAACAAAAAAGTTCAAGACTATATACAAAGCATTCATCACGCTGTAGATACACAAGCGCACACGATGTCCTTATGTGTGGAGTACAACAGAAAGTTGTCGCGCTTCGTATAAAGTTTGAAGTTAAGAATTCGAAATGCTTTGTTGTTGGATTGATGAGTGGTATGGTGCCCCAGCAGGACAAGGAATATGTCATTTATATCCACAATTTTCTCCGGTGTACGCAAAATAATTCTGGCAATTCGAAGCTTGTTTTTGCTGTATAATTTGATAATAATATAACACATTTTAAAAGGATCGAAAAACAAACTCCTCGATTGTGTTATTGTCATTATTACAATTTGTAAATGACAAGAAAATACTATAATTGTATAAAACATAAAATTACATAATATTTGAATTGGCTGGGCTTAATTACAAATTGTACTTAAACTACAGCTTGACTAGTTTAAGTTTAAAAAAGAAAGTGACAAGTCACATGACAAAAAATAGCCCAGCCAATAATGCAAAATGTCATTTACTGATAGGCCACACAATTCCGCAGAGAGACGCTCATCGAAACAGTTTACGATCACGTCCCACCAGTCGAATATTGCCGTGGATGGACAAGAACATGAAGAATGTTGAAACACGTTGGAGAATAAATTATTGCACAGAATACATGTATATAGATCTCCATTTAAACGGGTGGTAGTACAGAGTTTGCAAATAAACTTGCAGAGTTCGATTTCTCTGTAGTTTTCGGGTATCTTCTAAACAGAGGACGGATTTGAGTTTATATAATTAAAAATTCTGTGAAAAGGGTGAAATCATGGTCGTGAGACATAAGTGTTTGTCGCTCGGAAACTATCTATTTTTTTTAAGAGGACCGTGTTCGCTCTGCTCCTATTTTGTAATTTCCCTTTAATTGGTATTTTTGAACTTGAACGCTGTTCGTTATCACCAAATGTCATTTTTGACACTTAAGAGAACTGGATGGTCATGGTCCGTTTTCGACTATATTAAATGAATCTCCCAGAAAAAAAGAGCTCTGTATTAATATACATGTAATGTGCAATATTCAAATTTGGAAGCAAGATTATATAAAATATTTCTTAACCTAAAACTAAAAAAATCTATCTAAAAAAATCTGGTCGATTTGATGGGTAATTTGACAAATCAATAAACGATACTTTTCAAAGAAGGGGGTTAATGATTTACTTAATTACTGTTGAACCTTTGTTGTTTACATTTGATAGCGACATTCTCAAACAAGTAAAATTTCATAGTGCAATTGTGGCACACTTGCATTGTCATATTTGTGGAGGATTTTGACGGAAATAATATGTCTTCACGGGTTGAGCTGGTATATAGGTATACCAATTCTATTCAATTTAACTTATTTCTTTAAGTTACACAACTCTTCAGGCTCCGATTTCACACCAAAAAAATGAAGTCAAATCTCAGAGTTTAAGTCTGAGATTTTTTCTCAAATATTTGAGTTTTTTCTCAAATTTGAGAAATCTTAAATATTTGCATTTCACAAAAATCCTATTTGAGAAAAATCTTAGCTGAGTAAATAGACTTAGGAAAAAACAATTAAGTTTGTTTTGTGAAATCTGAGCCAGAATACACAACATTCTATAAATCAGGCACCATTGGTGAGTGGACAATGTTTTACAAAAATTATTACAATTTTGAACTTCTCACATTTACTGCTTGCAGTAGAAACGTACCTAAATTATTGAGTTCTTCTTGTGTATTCTTTACACTAAGAAACATATCTAGTCTGTACACATCCGTTTTATATAGTAAAAACGCTTAATTTATTTATATCTTAATTCCTCTTACAATGGACATTTCGAAATATAAAATGAAACTCGTCTTCTATATCATTTTTACTACGCATTTTAAAAAGCATCTCACTTCTTATTATATCATTATGTTTGCGTTTTCTCAAAGTTTAAAGAGTGAGAAGAAGTTCTACACTTTACTATACGTTGTTTGCCATTATATTTAATCGGCCCCTTGAGATGTATACAGAAAATTGTCTATCAAATGCTGCTACAGGAAACTCTTTGGCGAACATGTAAAAGTAGCCTTTATGGATTTTCTCTTTATTAAATAATAAGTTATAGCTTAGGAAATCATATCTATAAAAATTAAAAGTTGATCTCATGGCTAATCTGTTGAACCAACCTCTTTAAAGTGTCATATCTGAATCAATAGTTGTTCAAAGTAGGATATAATTATGCTCTTTATATTTTGTTAAATCAAATTTGTACATGCATGTTATGCATTGAAAACATTTAATCCTCTCCCATCATATGTATAATAAATGTATAGTCAAAAGAAATCCCTTATATTAAAATCAAAAATTGGGGGGGGGGGGGGTCTTATTTTTGGCACTTAGAGCTCTTTGTTAATTGAAGTAGTAAATGCACGTCATGCAATAAGAAAAAAATTGATTAATTTAAAAGTATTGAATTATTATGTTTTGAAAGATAGTCACATTCCTGCAATGGTGTGCACACAAATTGAGAAACGCGATAAGATCCTTATCAAAATTCGATTACATATAGTTGTAATTATATTGAAATATGAACTATATCTTTTCAAATTGATTAAATGCATTTCTTACATTTTTCTACTTACTGCATTGTCTGCAAATGTGATAAATCAATCTTTGTTTTATCCTATGGTAAGTTTCAATTAATTGAAAAGTCAAAGTAACATCCACAGCCGTAAATATTGATTTTACCTTGTGACGTTGCAATTTAACAGCATTCAGCGTTTGCGACGTAATAAAAACTCATAATTTTAATTTTGAGCACCCTGGTCCCGCTGCACCAAAATTTTCATATTCTCAACTCAGTCATCAACTCAAATCCTTAAAAGAAATTGCATACATTTGAGGTAAAAACTCAAACTTAGTCTGAGTATTGAAATGAGGAAAGTTGGTGACGGTGGGGCCTGTCTGTGTTATGGTATTGTGACGCTTCAATTTAACAGCATTCACCCTTTGTGACGTAAAAAGAAACTCATGATTTTAATTTTGAGCACCCTGTCTTGGTCATGGTGTAAAACATACCGCAGCTTTTAACTTTATATCCAAATTTAACACAAAAAAAGGTGTGGAATGTAAATAGTGCATATTATTGGAATGGTTCTTTCAAAAGAAAATCATGACGTGAACATCAACTTATACGCACACTGCGCCGAGTTCTAACGAGTAGGACAAACTGATAATAGGCCCGATATGGTCCGATAACCATTCTGTAGTTTCCATATTATTTTCGAAGAGGGGGAGGTTGTACGTCATTTAAAAAAATACAAAATATTTTGTTTTTAGTTCCCTATCATTGCAATTCAATTTGACAAACTTTTCTTTACAGTTTCTCTCTTATCAATATTACTTACATATTCTTTGATAAACATTTGTTTTAATCTTTTCAGGGAAAATGAAGCAGAACTATGCGCAGGCGTTCCTATTTTCTGCTTTGTTTGTCATCATAACTGGATTTTACTACATGTCGCATTACCTTAATGACTATGAGGTTGAGGTAACGGCGGACATACGACCTTTAGAGGCTGGACCATTTCCCTGTCTGACCGATGAAACAGTGTTTCAACCTTCCAAAATATCCGAAAAAATGCCCACGGAACTGGAAAAAGTGGTCCCCATATGGAATAGCACAGCAGCAGATAAATGCATTGGAAAGATTAAACCAAAGCCTAGGAGAAAGTTTTCAACACAGGAAAACGACACCTTTTACGGATGTGTAGAAAGGAACAGGAAGGTTAATGGTGTTCGAGACCAGTCCATGCATCGATATAATTTAGACAGAAGCATTATATATTCCTATTTCAAAATGTTGAAAATGAAACCGGAAGTTGCAATCATCGAAATCGGGGGTTACTTAGGTGGCTTGATGGCGAAACTTGTAGAAACAACAGGGACTAAGCGTTATGTCGTTTTGGAGCCAGTCCCTAGTTTTTATAAAAGGTTCACCAAAAAGATAGAGGATCTCTCACTAAAATCAACAGTCACAGCTTACAGCTTTGGCCTTGCTAAAACTCATAAGGAGCTACAAATTGCGGTACATGCTGAGGCTACTTCTCTTATGAAAGACGACATAAGGAAAGGCGTTAAAACAGAAACTATCAAGATATTTAAAGTGATAGACTTCTTCGTACAGATTGGTTTAGGGTGTCATTCATTGAATCTACTGACAATTAATTGTGAAGGTTGTGAATTTGACGTCATAGAAAGGTTGACGTCAACATCGCTCATTGATAACATTGACTACGTTCAGTTTCAGCCCCATGTGATTGTGTTCACAGATGAACAGGAATATATCTGTAAATACTGTCGTCTGCGACAGCTTCTTGCCAGGACACACGAGATTGGATACGAATTCCCACATGTCTGGGAGACGTGGAAAAGAAAAGGACTTGCATAGCGGTCACCAAAGTTGAAATTTATGCAACTATCGATTATAATTTTAAGATTGTAAACAAAAACAGATAAGAAATCAGGTTCGCATTTTGCGGGAATTTAGTAAATCATTTGTATTGACTATTTGTTAATTGTTTTTATATTCAATATAAATTGTAATCTTAGGATTGAGTTTGTTTGTTTGTTTGTTTGTTTTGCTATGATTTGAATTTGGTTTCGATTTATTCTTGGGGGGGGGGGGGG
Organism: Magallana ariakensis; assembly: GCA_020458035.1. NCBI lineage: Eukaryota > Metazoa > Mollusca > Bivalvia > Ostreida > Ostreidae > Magallana > Magallana ariakensis. The sequence continues at coordinate 68,860,602 of CM035811.1, forward strand.
GTCCAAAGTACATAGTAATATTTTGGGGAAAAAATAAGATATCCCTATTGTACATTTCTAGCAATTAAACTTATTTTGGAACCTTTTCATGTTTTTTTACCATGGTTTTTTTTAAACCATTGGCATATTTTGTTTTACATTTTAAACAAATTGTGAATATGAATCTTTACTTCCATAAATACTCAACAAAATACTACATTTTTTAGAGTTTGGTCATGTCTATTGATATCAGATATATGAATTTGACATTGCATACCGTTACTATAAAATACTTAAAGTAGGTCATGTGACCTTCCAAGTTTGTCTTGAAATTTTAATACATTGTAAATAAATTCAGTTGTACATGTGCTTGACGACACTATACGGTCAGGTGTTTCTGAACCGATTGTACAAAATACAGCTGCTCATTTTTCTTTAGTACATGGGCAGGCAGGAAAGCTTGCCAGGGAATACTTTAAATAACTGATGGTTATCAACAGCATGTCAGAAAGTTTCGGATATTTCGACGGCTGTAAATAGCAACCTAATTGATGCAAATATATAATCGGAAGTACAGTGTATCATTGATTTACAATCAATGTTTGGGAGTTAGTTAATGTTGATCAACACTCCTATGCAGCTACTCTGGCAAAACGGAAGTAAACTACATGTAGTATTTGGACCTAAGCACAAATCATCACCGCTCACAAGACATAGTACCAGAAAATAATGGATAAATTAGCTTATTGATTGTTTCCGGAAGCATTGTATTTCAATTAAATTAATTTATAGATAAATTTAATATATTCAAATTTTAAATGGTACGAACAAAAAAGAACGGAGTCGTATAAATTATATTCCTACGCCGGCGTCCAATAAGCTGGTTCCCCGCTAAACAAAAAAAAGCAATTAGACAGCTTGTTAAGCTGTAAGGAATATTTTGCATTAATATTTCATTTTGAGGTTCAGTTGAGTTACAGTACAAGCTTAAATGTATCATAAATTAATGTTTTATGATACGATTTGATAAAATTTAATAAACGTGCAATGAATTAATTTTAACGTCAATTTCATGACGTTATTTGTATTCTAATATTCACAATACGATCTATTTGAGGCTTTCCTTCTATAGCTCTTCTGAACATTGCTATTCATAAAAAATTCAGGAAAAAAGTGTGCGTAATGCCGCCGGTTACTCTTTGCAAAGCGAAAAAATAGTAAAAACATCCTGATTTTCATGAAGATTAGCTTTTGGAATCGACTATTTTGTAATGTTTAGGCAGATAATAGTCCTAGAATTTAGGTTGGTTGTTTTCCAAATCATATTCTCATAGCTTTTTTTTTTGTCTGCATCTCTTAAATTGTTCTATGTATTAAACCGCAATAGGAATTAAAAAATAGGAGGAGATCAATATTTTGCGGCCATAATATACATGTATGTTGCGGCCATTTAAGAAATAAGCAACGTTATTTAGTGAACATGGCGTTTTGAATAGCAATTGCTCTGCTGGTATATTCCATGATGCGCGCTAGTATTGATAGTAATATTAAATTTAATTTCACCAATAATGAGTATTTAAAAGAGAATAGTTATATTGATTGTACATGTAATTCATAAATTTGATTAAATTCATTTTTATGTATACATGTACATCAGCAATAGAGTAAAGCTTTTTTGCGAGATGTAAAATCAATGTATATTTCTAGTTATAAACGGTGTGTAATATGTACATGTATTGCATGAGTTGAGGTGTACATATAGTCTTACCTGTACGACATTGGTTGAATCTTGTAAGTTCACATCTCATTACACATGAAAATCATTCTGGAAAAACAATCTTAATTAAATCTAGTAAATTGAGAGCTATGAAAAAACATAATAATTTTTTTTGGTAAATGAATGTTAGAATTGTGTCGTGTTTATAAATGCGTTTTCATATTTTAAAAAATATTTATATATTTCTAAAAATAAATAGAAATGTACTCACCATCTGTGGCGATCGGATTATTGTCTTGATTTTAGGCGGGCAGATCGAGAACTCACAGAAGTGTAAGCTGTAATGGTATAAAACCATGCAGACTTTTGGTGTAATCATCATCTCTCAACATGATCGCCAGAGACACGGGCCGTCTGATTGTGCTCTCAGCATTTGTAGCACTGTGTGCTATAGTGCTGTTTTCTTCTGAGACTGAAGCAAGAGGTAAGCGTGCAATGATGTTTCTTTTTTCAAAAAATTAGACTGGGAATGTCAATGGAAAGTAAATATAATGCAAGTAATGCATGTAATAGCAGAGGCATATATAATTTAAAGCATATTACTCTGTCCAATTTTGTATTTAGTAGACTAACATTCGTGTTTCCATTATGAACAGTTTTGCATAAGTCATGAAATTATATTGTTATGTATTTTATATATCATTTTATATCCTTAACCACTCTCTAGAACTGAGGAAAAATTTCTTTAGCATTCATTTCAAAATTTCAGGAAAACTTGCGCATACATTTTATCGCAAATATGATCCAAAAAGAAACTCAAATATCTTTTCGTTTCAAATTTTAGCATTAAAGAATATTTTCAATTAATCTAACAAAGTCTCCGTTATTTATCTAGATTTATGACCATCTCTCTCTCTCTCTCTCTCTCTCTCTCTCTCTCTCTCTCTCTCTCTCTCTCTCTCTTAAAAGTAATTCACTGCGATATCATATATCATTGATTAAATGGGTTTTTTATTTATATTACAGGATATGGTGACGTAAGTCGTTCATTGCATACTTAAATAGCATTTCATTTTCGTTACAAATATGTTGAATTCAGTTGTTCAGTGCATTGAACAAAGTGGTGGCCTTTTCACCATTACTAAGTTAGTATTCTACTTCATTTATAGGTTTCCCCTTATGCAGGATCGGTTAAACGCCCTGGTGGCAAATATGTTCCAGGGGTAGTATACAGAAAAGGGTTTGGAAGAGGAAGAAAAAGGTTCGGTGTAGGTTGGAAAGGAAGAAAAAATCGATTTTTGAAGAAATTTGGCGGCAGACAAAACCGAAAAGGATATGGTAAAAGACTGGGACAGAAAATGAGAAAACGTTTTTATGGTCTCCGAAAACGAGGAAAAGGACGAAAATACAGAGGTCTGTGGAAGGGATCGAAAAAAAGTAATAAAGTGCGAGGATACGGAAGAAGATACACAGGGAAAGGAAAGAAGTATGGCGGCAAGAGAGGAAGGAAGTATCGCGGAAGAAAGGGAAGAAAATATGGCGGAAAGAGGGGAAGGAAATACAGAGGAAAAAAATACAGGGGTGGAAAGGGAAAGAAATACAGAGTAAAGGGATCAAAAGGGTATCCCAAAAAGAAGGATAAGAACTGCTAATAAAAGTTGTACGCGTACAATTGATGTCTTTGTTCCATGGACATGTAGAAAAACATTTGTTGTAATAAAAACTGAAACTTTAGTATAATCTCTTAACTTCTTATGCATTTTCGAGGATTTATGTAAAATAATATAGATGTTCTTAATTTGTATATTATAATCTAGAGAAAATTAAAATGCAAATTTTAAACCTATTACATGTAAAGCGATTTCATTTATCAATAAAAAGTTATTAGCACTTCAGTGGAAGAACACGATGCGTGTTTTTAACTTTTATTGGCATGCGTACTGACCATAAATAGCCAATCCATCGGGTAAAGTTTATAGTTTGTGCACGTATATCTTGTATCGTTCAGGCGAGTCAATAAATCAAATTCTTAAAAATTGCATAATTACGCTAAATAGAAACATTTTTTTTAAGAGAAAAATAGACAGCATTATATTCATACAAATTTTGATGAAAGATGTTGTGAAATTAGTGAAATTCATAACTTTCTCTTATCAAGAAACATTTCGAAAACCCATCATTGTACTAGTCTTGTAAAAGAAACAAAAAATGATATGGTAATATAAAGCTTTTTTTATTTGTATTCCTTGGAATTGAATTATCTGCGGTTTTTTTCTCTACAAAAAGTGGGTTCTTTTCTATTCTGCTTATATAGAAGATAAAACAAATATAATTAACTTTGCAACGCTCTTCCTTTTCAACCACCTGCATGCATTATGATATTAAATAACAGTGCTTTGTGTTGAGAAATCGAAAGTTTAATATATAAAATAAATAGAACCCTTTGGCATATGTACAGTGTACAACCATGCAGGTTCTCTAATTCACTAATACCTAATGTTTTCAAAACAGGTGTATAATGTGTGGTTTAGGGCTAATTAAGGAATAAGGAATCATTCATTGAGTATTATGAGGTGATAATTTTGGTCGGGGCGTGTTCAAATCCAATAAAGCCCAAAGGGCTTTATGCTAGATTTGATCACGCCCCGACCGAAATTATTACCTCATAATATTCAAAAAATGATTCCTTATTACTTATATTTATATAATTTTAAGCCTTTGTACGATTAATTAATTGAATATAGATAAGCAAACCCCGCAGCTGGCGCACCAATTATACGTCATTTGAATTTATAGGCCTGTATAGTACAAAATCGATACGTAGTGTTATCACAGGCGAAGACACTGAAAAATTTAAATATTGTGGGATAAGGGGGACATTTTAAAGCTTTCAATACAGAGGACATTTCATTAATATGATACCGTAATGGCTGGTGTACATGTAACAAGGTCACTACTACAATCCAAGCTGCGACGTCTTGTGTGCATTTCAATGTTTCACTCCAGCATATCATTATATTGATGCACATATTTACAAGTATAATGGAAAGGAAGTTATTTTAGAACAAATTCCTGTCAGTGGATATGCATGTACCTATTGCGTGACAGTATTTAATTTCACCGTAGTAATGTTGACAATAACTATAGTTAAGCTGAACGTATCGTGTGAAATATTTTCTCCTAAACTTTATTTACTGCAGGTAGTATGACTCTCAGCTGCATCGTTGATGTAGTTCACTAGATCAATACTATACCTTTTATGACAAAGCGTCACAACATGGCGCTTTAAATGTTATTGTTGTTATCTGTTTGTTGTTGTTTGGGTTTTTTTTAAATTTTTTTTAATTCTTTGGTTAGATCATATTGATTGAATATCGCATTGATAAAATGGTTAAAATGGCAGTGGTTAAAACTTCACTTGAACCACGGATCCCGAGTTCAAATTTGCCCTTTATTAAATAAATTTAGAAAATCATAGTTTCCTCCCGTAATTCTTTTTTTTTTTTTTAGCTTTTTGAACTTATTATTAATGCTACCTTTAATAATCAGGTTGATTTCTGATGATTTGAAAATCATAGTTTGAGATATAGTGAGGCAACTTAAAAAAGGAATAGAAAACTTATTATATTAATATACATGTAATCAACTGGATAAATCGCTATTCTTTTTTTCTATGAATACATTTTTACGATATTCAGTGGAAATATTTGAAAGGCAGCGATATGTATGTTAAAAAAAACCACAAAAGAGAATTCGTGTTTACTTAGTTACAGGTATTTGAAATACACTTATTTTTTGGCATCGGGTATATGAGGAATTTTTTGGTTGTTAATATTTTTCCTATATTGATATTGGTATATAAATAGTATACACAATACATGGTAGACTCAGTTTCCACAAGCATTATTTCTTAAGATATATTTATGAGATAATCTATTCTTTTCCAATATGTGTCTCTAAATAAAATGTTAATGAGAAAACTTTACCCAAATCACAAAATTAATGTATTCATTTATGGAATATACAGGAAAAAGGTAAGAATTGAAAACATAATGTTTTCCCTAATCTTTGTTTAAACAGTTTGATTAAAATTAGTATTTATCTGTTCGTTCGTTTGGTAAATATGAGGTTACATTCATAAAACTAGCTACATGTATAAGAAAAACGTGTTCTGTTCTCTTCCTTAAGGACGCATTTTTCGTATATCGTATACCTATAATCTCTTATATATCTTAATTGATAAACAAATCCAACACTAAAAAAATATAAAAAAAGATATTTTTGTACGGAACATAAAACTGTGATTGTAGAGAGAAACGACGATGGAGCCTAAATTCGACGTTTGTTGCAAAACATCATGATTCAAGATCAAGGACCGAGCAAGGTTTCGCATAAATTCAGTGATTTGTATGTACATGTATATTTTTCATTGCTTAAAATTAAATTTTATTAAATAGTTCATATAAGCTTAAACATTTCGTGTATAGTAAAACATCAAAACGACAGTGGAAAGACAGTGTGCATCATTAATACATAGGTTCATAATGCAGTAGTTTTTATCTTAATCAGTGTTACTTAAACAGTTGCAACAATCGTTTTGATCAAAAATGAAAGGAGACGACATGACCAAGAAGCATTTTGAACAGCAATTGTTCGTTCAGAATGGTAATACTACAAAATGATCATACCAACTTTTGTTTTAAGAGTTTTTAAAGTTGAATATAACTTGTATAAAAACTCAAATGACTTGCAAGATATCTTTTCTGAGAAGTTAACTGTTAAGTTTAAAAAATTGATAGTTGCCAAAGTATTGATTTTGACAAATGTATTTACTAAATAGTGTTTTATGCATTGTCGTACAGGATGTCAACAAAATACGGTACCAGACACACAATGATATTATCAGTACCACATGTAAGTGTCAAATGCTGTGATTATTATTGTATAATGACCCTCCATTATTCAAAATGATCATTATCTAACTCGGTTTATACATAGCCTTTAGAACAGAAACAGCATTATGTTTGGGGACTAAAACCTCATTAAATCATCTACAACATACATATACATGTTTATATCATGGAAACATACTGGGATTTTTTTTTTTTTTTTTTGGTTTGTTTATTTGTTGTTTTTTGTTGGTATTTTGTGGGGGTTTTATGGTCCTTATTCCTTTACATACAATTGCAATAAGTTATAATTGATATGTTAGTTTGGAAAAAAATCCTTTTAACATTCTGTAACTTAGAGTGAATAATTTAATTTTTACTTTATTTCAGCATTGCAATCTCATCAACCAGAAACTGGTGAATATATCTCAATCAAAAATGTGTTGTGATTGCAAATGATGTCATAACAAATACATTTTTTTCTAACTTGATGTATACAGTAATTGTATGCCTATCTTATGCTATTTTATGTGTTTTTAATGATAAGTTATGGTATAATGATGCATATCACTTAATCATTTATAGAAAATGATATGACTATGATTTAAACAGCAACCTACTGAAATCGAAAATATCCACTGTATATATAACATGTACATGAACCAAGTCCACATCTACAGAAGGAAGAAAAGTTCCATCCTCTGTTCCAATACTGTGAGAATGTAGACTATGACTTGGACACGATTCTTGATTTTCTGCGATTCAAATGATAAAAGTTTTGAAAGATATTGTCTACAATTAACAACACAGAAATTGCTGTTTTAACAAGTACTTTTGAGTCTATTTGCTTTGGGTTGTTTGGGGGTGGGGGTATACAATTGTTAATATATTATATAATACGTATGTCAAACTAGTTAAATTTGTAAATAATGCAATCTATTGTAAAACTGCTAAAACAACGTCTTTTGTATTGCAAGTCGACAACTTCGAAGTAGAAAAAAAACCATCCCTCGATATACATACATCTTAAATATGATAAAACAAAACTATCATGAATTCAAATAACTGAAGTTCAATTCAATTAAATGGGTACAAATAAACAACATTTATGCATGTGCACGAAGATCATTGATAGTAAACCATGCCTTTTTAAGGAGTCTCGGGGGATAATGTTTCAAACATACGATTTTCTTTAATTTTTTTCCAGTGGAAGGGCAACTTATGAGTAAACTATGTGCGAAATATAAAGTAAATTGACAGGATAGTTTTTCTGTTTACCGCGCTCAAATTTTGGTCGTATGTCCGAAGTATCCCCGACATTTTATATAGGATTATATAGAAAAAGGGGATTATCATTTTCAATTTAATATTAAATAAATTACAAACATACGATTTTCTTTTAATTTTCAGCGATGGAAGGCTAACGTACAAGTAAACTTTTTTCCAAATTAAAACGAAATTGACCGGATGGTTTTTATGCTATCCGCCCTCATAGTTTGGTCCTATAAACGTGTCTTGGTAGACATTTTACATATAGAATTGTATAGAATAAAAGTATGTTTACGAATCAAATTTAATTTCATTTGTAATAGATAAAAAAATTGCCTTTCCACTCACACAGAACATGAAAGGATCGCGCATATGTTTTTATTTTGCAAATTATACTTTCGATTTTAATTATTGACGCTGCAATAAAAAATGCACGACGTTTGTTTTGGGCAATTGTTACGTCAAAGTCTCAACTGACGTCATCGTAAGACGTTGACTCCAACGTGGATAACGTCGATTTTGAAGAAGCGGCGAAATGATTAAACTTCTGATGAACATTATTCTAAGGATTCATTTCAATAAAAATGATTTTTATGAAAAGTAAATTTTTTTAAATAAAAATGTTACATAATAAGCTGTATATTTAAACATTTTACTCTACATTTGCGTTTTACGGCAGTAATGCGCAATACCCTGCGCAGAGGGCTCAAAATTTTAAACCCGCGACCGACCTTAAAAAGAATTACAATCGATGTTAAATATGAACGCAATTGATCAATAAATACTAGAATAAATAATATTAATGATTTTAATTTCCAAAACTTCAAGGAGGCGTGAATGTGAAACTTTTTAATCTTCAAGAACCTTGACAAACGCTTGTCAATAGATCTAAAATTGATACAAACTTTGCATTCTAAAATATATTTTTAAGTAATATTTTAACAAACTAAAATGAAGTGTATCTAAATTCATAAACACTCAATATAACATTTAGCTTTTATACGGTTTTGTAAAGATACTAGGAGTAAAGAAAATGAGAATGCATACGTGTTGTAAAATTGTAAGTAATATAGGTAAAGCAATACAACCACACACAAGCACAAATTACAACTGTAAATGTTCTGAGTTGCTCCTATTTAAAGTATTCTCAATATTTTGAAATCAGTTTCATTTTATAGGTTCAAAGAAGAAGGTACAGTTTCCTACAATATTTCCCCTAAAATTCAAAAGTTGTTTAAATCTCATAAAAATACTTATCCAAGATACCTGATGAATAAACTAAGAGAGATTGATTAGGACTAAATACTTTATTATGGTTTGGCGTTACTGGCCGCAGTGACTTTAGGCTACCAATGGGCTGCCTCACAACAATTCAAACAATACAACAATACGTGACGGCCCATCAATAGGCTCATTGCGCAGTGGGTGAGCGCAAATGCACAAACGTCACAAAATATAATATTCTGTACAGTGGGTAAGCGCAAATGCACAGACATACAAATGACAAAGTTATACACAAGGTTTGTGCGAATGGGTAAACGCAAATGCACAAGTTTCAAAGTTCAAAACACATTAAAATTGTCAAAGTTCTTGTGCAGCAAGTATGTGCGCGAATGCACAAGCATGAATACACAGCATTTTAAACACATTAACAGCATAATAAACACATTATATTGACGGTAAAAAACTGTATCCTATGATAATTTGAATGATTGCACTCTTCCATTGGAGTTGGGGTGCGACGATAGCGCCATAAATCAACGACAATGTCAGGAATAGAACGAGTGTCACTGCGACGATTTTTCGTTCAGAGCTGCCGGTATCACAAAGATTACGTGGGTGTCACGCCGGAACTGAAGGTATCACAAAGGTTATGATGGTTGACCTGAAAAAAAATAATGTAAAGAAAAGCAATATGTGGTTCTACGGAAAGGAAATGGGAGAGGAAGGGAGGGTAAATTAATCTAAAGAGTATACTTTATTACAGAGAATTAAAACATGTCTTACCAGTTTCAAGAAGAATCCAGAAATGATGCAAAAAGAGGCCTAATTTTAAAGCGAGTATATTCAACCGGAAAAATTCCGGAAAAACATAAACACTATTTATAGGTCCTTGGATAAATTTGCAAATCTTTGACAAGCCAAGATATGCCATATTATCCAAGATACCTGATGAATAAACTAAGAGAGATTGATTAGGACTATATACTTTATTATGGTTTGGCGTTACTGGCCGCAGTGACTTTAGGCTACCAATGGGCTGCCTCACAACAATTCAAACAATACAACAATACGTGACGGCCCATCAATAGGCTCATTGCGCAGTGGGTGAGCGCAAATGCACAAACGTCACAAAATATAATATTCTGTACAGTGGGTAAGCGCAAATGCACAGACATACAAATGACAAAGTTATACACAAGGTTTGTGCGAATGGGTAAACGCAAATGCACAAGTTTCAAAGTTCAAAACACATTAAAATTGTCAAAGTTCTTGTGCAGCAAGTATGTGCGCGAATGCACAAGCATGAATACACAGCATTTTAAACACATTAACAGCATTATAAACACATTATATTGACGGTAAAAAACTGTATCCTATGATAATTTGAATGATTGCACTCTTCCATTGGAGTTGGGGTGCGACGATAGCGCCACTTGCAAGGGTCATGAACGTTTGTTTATGACACTGCAACCTGCTGTGTGTGTTTGCCTAGTGTTTACAGCGACTGAAGCGTTGAACAATGATTGGATGTGACTTGTGAGAGTAATGTCTGGAATAGGGCTGGAATGGCCTGCGGATGAAGGTCTGCATAAGGTGCTGCTGCTCGAAAGACTTCCCACTGTTTGCGAGATATAGAATCAGCAATAATGTTTGATTTTCCCGGAATATGTTGTGCTTTAAATTGTATGTTGTGTTTTAAAGCCATTAAGACTAACGATCTGACAAGTACCATTACTCTTGGGGACTTGGCTGACTGTTTGTTGAGAATATGTACAAGGGAAATATTATCTACATGGAGGATGACTTTTTTGTTTTGCAAACGCAATCCCAATATCATGAAGGCTAATACAATAGGTACTAATTCGAGAAAAGTTATGTCCCGCAAAATTGGCTTGTTTAACCATGAAGATGGCCAAGTAAAATGAACCCACTGACCCTGAAAGAAACTGCCGCAACCAAGGTGGCCAGGACCTGCACTATCCGTGTAAAGTTGCAAAGTATCTTGTGTAACCCATTCAGTGTCTGGGAAGTATACAACGCCGTTAAAGTTGTCTAAAAATTGTAGCCATGTGAACATGTCTTCACGGATAGGGTTCGTAATTCTGATGTGATGATAGGGAGAGGGCACCCCGGACATAACATTGTAAAATCTCCTATTAAATGCACGGCTACCTGGGATGGCTTTACTAACGAAATTGAGCTTGCCCACTAAAGATTCTAACTGGGAAAGAAGAATTTTTTTCTGTGTGACCCAATGCTGCAACAAAAGTTTGAGTTCTTGAACCTTACTAACAGGAATTTGGACCAGCATATTCACAGTGTCGATTTCTAAACCAAGAAATATAAGCTTAGTGGTTGGCTCAATAGTTTTGTCTTGGTTCAGGGGGACCCCTATTTCTGAACAAATGTCATGAAAAGTGTGCATGAGAGCTGAACAATTATCTGAATTGGACTTGCCAATAAAAATAAAGTCATCCAAGTAGTGGTGAACTGTATCGAGTTGTGTTTTAAATTTGACAGCCCATTCTAAGAAAGTGGAAAAAGTTTCAAATATTTTGCATGATATTGAACACCCAAAGGGGAGGCATTTGTCGATGTAATAAGCCCCATTAATGTAAATTCCTAGAAGTTCAAAGTCCCCTGGGTAAATTGGCAGAAGACGAAAAGCATTTTTAATGTCCACCTTAGCTAATAGAGCCATAGGACCTAGTGTGCTTATGGTTTGGACCACTGTGTCAAATGATGTATAGGTAACTGTAGTGAACTGTGGGTCTATGTGTTCATTAATACTGAAAGAGGGTGGGTAGGATAAGTGTGTTATCATACGCCATCCTCCGTCAGCTTTGGGTACAACACCTATGGGAGATACGTGTAAATTAGGCATGGGTGGGAGTAAGTATGGGCCAGACATTCGACCTGCCGTAACTTCACTATATATTTTTTCCAAGAGAACCTCCTCACTGTCGGAAGCTGAACTCAAGTTTTTTGAGAAAACTGAAATGCGTGGTCCAGAGTATTGCAATTTAAAGCCATGTTTTAGACCATCCTCTAAATACCTTGCCGAGACCCTATCTGGGTATTGACTCAAATAATTGCTAATTGCGCTAATGATTATGGGAGAATACCCTAGGACCCAAATGTCTCTGGGGTTGACGAGGGTTTCCCGCCCAATGTTGGTTGGTGCGTGTTTGGTGTGCTGGTGTCTGATACCTGAATGTGGTATAAGAGTTGTTGCGGACTGGAGTGGATGCCCGAAAGGAGTTATTTGCATGACTCGGGGTGGGTTAGCACTGTTGCACAACATAGATGGATGGGTGCCATTGCATTTAAGGCATCGGTGTATGTACGGACAATGGGGCTTGTAACAGTTTGCTTTGAGATTGTAATCGAAGCACTTGTGGTGTTGGGTACTAGAAGATTTATTTGAATTGGCAGTCATGTATAATAACCAAAGCTCATTATCTATGATTCCCCAGTTCTGTGACGGGTTGTGTGCAATCCTTAGCCTAAATTGTTCATCGTACGAAACCCACCCATTAGAATCCTGTGCCCCTAAGCGAATGTCATGCATATATTTAATAAGCTGTTGCGATCTAAGTGGGTGCACTGCAGTGTAAATGCTAAAATAAATGAGAAATGCATCTGTCCATTTTTCGATAGATGTTATTCTGGTTGTGGGTTTTGGTTGTGATATGATGTTTCCCTGCGCATCAATTGTGAGAGTAGATGTTGCATGGGCATTAGTGGGGTCCCTTACCAATAATGTTACCAGATTGACAAATGAGCCCTTGATGATTTTTTGCTTAATTGGTTGGTTTACATGATACCCAATGGGAACTGTAATAGAGTTGATTGGTTCAGGAGTAGGCTGATGGGTTGAGGTGATAATGGAAGTTATCCCTGTATCTATGCATGTAGATGTGGGACTAAAATTGACAGGCGAAATGAGGCCGGGCATTAGAGTGGTGGTTTGTTGTAATGTTGCTACAGGGGGATTAAAAATCACATTACCCGCCTGATCCTGGGCTTGCTGTGGTGGGGCTGCCTGTTGTAACAGTGCCGCCTGATGCTGTGGGGCTGCCTGGGGTAGTTGGATTGCCTGGGGCTGAGGGGGTGCCAGTTGAGCCTGGACATCTTGTTCGATATTGTTGGTCTGTTGGCGTTGAGCCCTGCGCCGGCCTGGCCTGCGTGCTTGTCCTGGGTCTTGGGTATAACGGGCAGCCGCCCGTTTAAGTTGTCTCTTCGGCCTTGGCATTGACCCCGTTGATCTCGTGGTATTTTAAAACAAAAGCGAAAATGTTACCTAATTAATTTGTAAATAAATTAATGTTAATCAATTTCATAAAATGCTATTGGTATATTGGTAGCTAAGCCGAAAAAACCGGTAAATTTAAGATCAAGCTAAAATAATGTGCGCCATTGAAGATTGCACTCGAGAGATTGTTGCATCTAAATCCATACAATCAAAGGACCTCAGTGGCCATCGAGCGGAAATCGGTGGCATATATGCCTTTTCTCGACTTAATAAAATTGATAAAAGTATTTGAACTATTAAATTAATCTAAAGAGTATACTTTATTACAGAGAATTAAAACATGTCTTACCAGTTTCAAGAAGAATCCAGAAATGATGCAAAAAGAGGCCTAATTTTAAAGCGAGTATATTCAACCGGAAAAATTCCGGAAAAACATAAACACTATTTATAGGTCCTTGGATAAATTTGCATATCTTTGACAAGCCAAGATATGCCATAATATCTGTCATCTTGAACATATGTGTTTATAAAGTAGCAATTTATACACTTTTATCTTGTTTTAAAAAATAATTATGACTTCAACATTTTGGCACATTTCTAAGATTTTGTCAACAATTATGAAAAATGGCACATTTTCTCATAGTTTTTTTTTTTGGAGAGGAAAATGTGTCCGCAGCTCTCGCCCACAACGAAACTAATATATTGTATGTGATATCACATGATAAAGTTATTTTGTGAGTTTCATCTTGGACGACAGCTGCGGAAAAATTTTCTATTAAAAAAACTACTAAGAAACTGGTGTCTTCTGCTAATTTTTATGAAAATTACGGGAAAATGCACTGTTAGTGACGTCACAATTCACCTTGTGAACGTCTAATCAGGTAACTATTTATTTAATAATGTAATATTTAATAAACAGCAATTTAAAAAGTTCACTTGGATATGAAGTTGGTTGGTCCCGTGATCCAATCCTGTGTAGTCCGAAGGGCTTCTCAGTAGATTCGATCACGTACCAACCAACTTCATATCCCGGTGAACTTTTTAACATTGCTATTTATTACTTATATTTACGTTTGAAAAAGACAAATCGTTCAGAACTGTTAAAATTACCGAAATTTTATGTTTACAATAATCCAAGCGACAAGCGATAAGCGCGTGCTATGATCATTGTGACGTCATGAAAAAGTTCATACAGAATTGAACGTTTTTGCTATTCTATAGGTTCAAATAAGGAAAAATATATTTGCAAATGTAAATATATTCTTGTGAATTCAAAATTACATGTATAGCATTTTTTTAATTATTGCGTTTACATCAGTTATCGGGGTATACCTATCTTAAATTCTTTATACTTTAGTTAAATTTCATTAAGGAATAGTAATGTATACATGTATTACATAGGTTTAATGAGTTAAGTTCATTATTTATAAAATTAATTTTATCTTAATTTATTTAGAAATAGGAACAGTTATCGAACAATATGTATTTTTAAGTTATACGTACATGTACAAATATTTCAATAGATGTAAATGTTTTCCTTAATAACACGTAAAACAAGCCAAAATTAAACTATTCTGTTTATTTTGCCTTAGAAACAAAACACTCGCCATTTTTGTGTACAGACTAAGGACTAACGCCTACCCATTAGCAGACTTCGATTTAAACCCAAATTTAGTCCCGACTAAGTTTCCGTCTTTTTGTGAAACGCAATGTAGTCTGGTTTTGAGGTTTAGCCCCTGATTAAGTCCGGACTAAGCTTACGCCTGGACGTAAGCCTCTTTGAGAAACGGGCCCTGCTCCAACCTCTATTTTTAGCGGTCCGTGTTGCTCTGCTTTAAACTTGCATTTCGCTTTATGGGTTTTTGAGATGATTGACAGTTTGATATTGTCATTTTTCATCATGACTCTTGGAATATTGTTCTATTTCGATGATAAAAACGTTCTGTAATTTGAATTGATAGCTTAAAAATTAACGATGTCTTTTGGTTCATAGCATTTTTAATATTCCTTATTTTGTTCATCAACCCTTACAATAGCAATTTGTGTAAAATCATATCAACATATTTTAAAATTTTTAATGTATAAAATACATGTATAGAAAAAAATGCAGTGTTTTATCTATCAATAAATGCCTCAAAATTCAGAGGTAAGTTTCAAACTAAAATAAAAATCTTCAACAAAATTACTTAATTTTGCCTTTTTATTTATTTTAATGTAATATTTTTTAGATATCGTCATAAATGATTTTTTTTTTTTTAGTTTTTTGAAAATACCAAAACTTCCACGGCTGTCGTCCACAACGAAATTAATAAACTTTTTTAAAACGTTCGCTTAAAGTTTATATTTTATTTGTTTATTTATTTTGGTAAAAAATATTGCTCCAATGCGTATATTTAATGTACAAATTGTGCATCGATTTCCTCGTTTGACAAATAAAAATTCTTCTCATTAGTTATCTGCTCTTCATGGACATCTACTTCGGCCAGTATGTTACCAAGCTGTGCACTCTATAATTGAAGTATAATATACATGTAGCATATTTTATGGCAACTCTTACAAAAAAAAAGTTGAAAAAAAAACGCAGATCGATTTCATGTCATAAATCCTCTAAATAAGGAAACAATTCAATATTCGAAATATTTATGCATTCTTCAAAATAACCCATAGAGAGGAGGAAGGAAATGCGAATATAATTTATTCCACTGAACTCATATTTCAGTTTACTATTAATTTGATGTTTGTACAATCAATATTTTATTTGTTTATTAAGTATTAACAGAATAAAGTTTCGTGAAGCTTGTTACAAGGAAATTTTTCTTTGCAGCATTGATTTCGGGCGTATTTTTGTGGATTTTTATGAGAATGATTTATTCATAATTTATTTTCAATTTGACTTTTGTGTTTATAGCATATTAAACATGGATATGAGTTCGAACAACATACGAATATTTTTTACAGGTTGTGTTTTTATAAGTAGTAAGTTTTTTTATTCTCACCTTTTGTAAGATCAGAATAACCTGTTTTTAAATGTTTTATATGTACACATATTCAGAGTGTTATCTTACTTCTTAAGAGTTTAAGCAGGATATATCTAGAACGCCATCGACCAGTAAATATAAACTTTTATGATTGTAGATTATTGTAACTATTATTTTTATACTTATCGGTATGTTTTAAATAATTTCAGATTTGATAAATCCATTTAATATATGCATTCCTTTGTAACTCTAACATTTGAATTAAAATTTTAAAAAAGCACCCCCTGTTCAAATAAAAAATATTTGCCGGTTTCAAAGTTTTCAACATTTTTTTTTTATATCGAAAATGCTTTTACGATATCGTATCAACAATTTTCTGCTTCTCATCAGGTATCTTTTCATTAACTATGAAGACTGAGGACGTAATCTTCGAGGAGGGCGATATCATTATTCTTAACTGTACCTATCATAAAAATGACATTGAATACGTCTCTTCCAGAAATATCATATGGCAGAAACAGACAGACGATTACTTTAAAGATATAGCAATGTTTTCGCCTCCTGGTGATCAAAAGCCTTTCATTGTTAGGGACATGCAGTCTCTTTACAGCAACAGGACAAAACTCATCGCACCAAACATTTCGCTTTCTGCTGTGTTGATTATAAAATACCCTATCTGTAGCGATCAAGGAGTTTACCGATGCTGGATAGAATATTATTCCGACAATTCAGTATTCACACAAAACAGTGGCGCTGTTGTTAATTATAAATGTAATTACTTCATTTTGATCATTCCGCAACAATTCTAATAATTTATTTTTGTACAAAGATGTGTATTGTCATTTTAATTTAAAATAGTTATCTTTAAAAACAAATATAGATTTTTCTATTATTAAATATTGTCATCAACGCTTTTGTCATTATAAGAAAAAGAGTGTGATTATCAGTGCATATACCCTTGATTGTTTTAGCCGAACCAAAAGAACCTGAGGAGTATCAGTTGTTTCCAAACGAACTAGAAGAGAATCAATCCATTAGTATATTTTGTAGTGCTAATGTCGGAAGTCCGCTTGGAAATATTAAGATCTGGAAAATACCTCAATACTACAATACACCTGTATTGATACACGAACAAACAACAACCAATAAAACAGAAAATTGTACACAATTTATAGATGGTCACTTTACTTACACTGTAACGAGAGACGACAATGGAGCTGTATTTCGATGTTCATCGCAAAACAACTTTACCCAAGGCTCAGGACCTTCCAGGGATTCCTTAAAGATTTCTGTGATTTGTCTGTATATTTTTCTATTTCATTAAGTTATTTTATCTCTTTTGTGTACAATACAGACTCAATTTTAATCTACTTTGGAACACGTTTTGAGGGTCAACTGATATATGCAAGTAGTTTTTGTGGCATAAACTTAACTACTGACGCCCAGAACTAATGATATTCAAGTGGTGTTTTTCTTTTTAAATGAATGGAAAATCATTTTCTTAAGTAAAGAAACACACAATTGAAGATTTTTTCGCTGAAGCTGAATAAATATCGTATATTGCAAGATTTGCTTACGTTTTAACGATCTAAGTCAACTGTTGAAACACTAGTATGAACTGTTATTGAGAGGAACTAATGATTAAAAGCTGTTTAAAATCAACAACAATCATTTAAACCACAATTTCAATGAGATTAAAATGTAAGATTTAATCTTTTTATCAGAGATAATGTTCCAGGAAGTAATTTCAAAATCTCTTGAAATGGGTGGTTAGAAGTTGAAATTTTACTTTCCTATTACAGATGGGCCTAACGAGCCTGAAATACGTTTGAATCCTTCCAAGTCCTTGTATTTTGTTGGAGATCTCCTCACAATCCAATGCATCATTGATAGTAACCCGCCACCTGTTTTCACTTGGAAATTTCACCCCCACAACAAATCTTTAGAATCAGTGATCGAAAACTCTTGGAATGTTTCAAAGCTAGTGTTCAATAGCCTTCAAACTAAAGACTCTGGGATTTACAGTTGCATGGCAACCAATGCAGCTAGACCGATTTCTGCAAACATGATCTCTTCAGTTTCCTTTTATGTAAGGCATTCTGAGATTAGATATCAGGGATGCAATCAGTGTGGATATCTCAAAGTATGTCAGCAATATGATGGAAAGATTGAGTGTGTCACAAACAAATGGGTTCCTATTGCAATAGTGTTTATCCTCATCAGTGTTTCATTTGCAGCGACATCGATCGTTTTGATCAAGAATAAAAGGCAAAGATCAAAGTCCATAACATACAGCAATATTGTTCCTTCACAAAGGTACAAACACATATTTTTTTAGCCAAGTTCAATTCAAAAACGTATAATATTATTTAATATAAACATTTTAAAGCTAACAGGATGTGTATTAGGCAATTCACAACAAAACAATGACAGAATTCGCTATAAACTGCTAAATAGTACAATCAAAATAAGTTCTTTTCCCGAAATGAAGTACTTTTTAAACAATATAAAATGATTATTGTTTTATGTAAGTGTTACATAAGATACACGAAAGAAATTATTTTCATTAAACAATCTTCAAACGTTTTTCTTCTTTTTCTAGTGCTCCACAAAACGACGGAGGGTATCAGACACACACGGAGTTTGTTAACACGCACATGTGAGTCTTTAAATGATTATTAAATATTGCGACTGGGATTTTACCCGTTTAGAACGTCATACCAAAAACAGCGTGGGTTTGAATGGTTTAAGATATAGTTTTTAATTCATTAATGAATTAATAATAGAATAAAATTCCAACCAAACATATTGTCTATATATAAACACATTGATATTCATATTCATACTCTTTCTATTGCCTCACTTTATAAAACCCAATGTCTGAGTTGTTTTATCCTTTAATGTATATATATATATATATATATATATATATATATATATATATATATATATATATATTAAAGTTTGATATGTAATTTTGAAGAAATTTATTTCTTTAAAGCAATAGGTAACCAGCAAATGGAATATTTGTATTTTATTACAGATATTCAGCGTTACATTCTCACCAACCAGAACCTGGGGAATATACATCGTTACAACCTCACCAGCCAGAAACTGGAGTATATACATCGTTACAACCTCACCAGCCAGAAACTGGTAAATATACATCGTTACAATCTCACAAGCCAGACATTGGTGAATATACATCGTTGCAGTCTCATCAATTGGAAACTGGTGTATATACATCGTTGCAATCAGACCAGCCAGAAACTGGGGTATATACATCGTTACAATCTCAACAGTCACAAACTGGTGTTTATACATCGTTACAATCTCACCAGCCAGAAACTAGTGAATATACATCGTTACAATCTCATCAACCGGAAACAGGTGGAAATACATCGTTACAATCTAACCAGCCAGAAACTGGTGGATATACATCGTTACAATCTCACCAACCGGAAACTGGTGAATATACATCAATTGACCATGCATCATGATTACTGAACTAGGTCTGAGAAGACAGGAAGAACGTTTTATAGAAAAGAAACTATATTGTATTAATTGTTTATCGTTTGTTTAACATCATTAAAGCATAATTAAAGATCCATACCTATGCAATTTCTAAATAAAAAATCAATTTTTTTTTATCTTTTTTTATTTCATTCAGTTGTTTTTTTTCACCAAACTTATGTGTCGCAAATGTAACACCGAGAAATTTTACCTTTTAATTTAAAAGTTTTGAAATCACTTAAATAAATAAATAAATAAATAAATAAAGACGGGTTGAATTATTTCCGAGAATTGCCAACAAGCAAAAAAAAAGGTAATTAACATTGTTTATTCATCTTTTATATTTTTTGTTTGTCTTGTCATTTTTCTACAATACACATGGAGAAAAACTATCAGAAACACATCGATTATACGCAACCATCCAAGTTTTCTACAACAGCGTAGATAATTCAAAAAATACCCCAAGTCAATTTTCTACAAGGGTAGAGGGGTGGGGGCACTTTTCATCGCTACACCGGAAAACAAAGGAGTCCTAAGTTAATCAAGTTAATTCTTTGTATATCTTTAGAATCAGAATATCGCATAATCTTTCATTGTCTATTCATTCATCATCAGCGCTGTCGATAGAGAAACGTGAAATTATCTGATGAGTTACTATGAACAAAGTGATTTTAATATCTTTAATTTGTCCACAGCATATATATGTGTGCTTTTCACAATATTAAATGTCCTTTCGACAAAATCGGTATAAACATTATATATATAATGTTTATCATTTTTTTGTTGGATGAAAGGTTTTGGACTTCAATTTGATATAAATAAAAAAAATCCTTTAAGGTTAAAGAGTTTCATTATATTGCTGTCACATCACTGTCCATTGTTTTTTATCATTAACAACACACACTTCACCATGAACAGTGTGGTGATAGCATTATAAAATATTGAAGCCAGATATTTCCCGACAGAGTTTTTCCGCGAGAAACTAATTAATTTAAATAATAAATAATTAGGCATGCGTTGAATCATAACATAATTTGTAAATTCTGAGAGCTTCGAATAATGTCATAATCTTCACCTGTTGCAAATAGTGTTTAGAGCAAAGCAGTATCAGAGGAAAACAGGAAGTTAAATTACCAAAGGTTAATATACAAAACTCATTCGTTTTTAATATTAGCTTTCCAAATCACATTCACACGTATGTTTATATGTTTGTAATTGTACTCCATAAGCTTTCCAAAGAATGAAACATAATTTTTTTGGATAATTAAACATTATGCAGCACATTCAAATGACAAATAAACTATTGAATTATTATCATTATAAGCAGTATATCATCGTGTTCTATTCATGTTCATTAACATGAGATACTGTAAACGTATTATATTTAGCGTGTACGATATTTGGCGGAAATTAGTTTTTGAACAAGTTGTCGTGGATTTGAATTAGCGTATTCCTGAATGTTACTATTCTTATACATATATGCACTGCATTTAGCGATGTACTTGATTTAGCGGAAGCCCCAGTCCGCCAAAAGCGCTAAAAAGAATACACAGCCAAATGTAGTACGTTTACAGTCTGTGTTCTAATTAATTTGCAATATTCGTTAGCAGGTTCTAGTAAATGTTCTACCAAACCTCTCAAATGGAAAAGAACTGTACAACAATATACTCAATATACTCCAGAAGTGGTGTGAATCAGATGTGGATACTAAAAAACTCGAAAGAATTATTAGAAACTTTGAGGTCACAAAATCTAACCAAAATCAATAGCATCAAAACGTACGATTTTTCAACGCTTTATAAAACCGTTCCCCACGACAAATTAAAATCTAGGATTTTTGATATCATCGCCAGTTGTTTCTTCAATAAAAATGGAAGTCGTAAAAATTCTAACCTT
This sequence comes from Magallana ariakensis, assembly GCA_020458035.1. Classification (NCBI taxonomy): domain Eukaryota; kingdom Metazoa; phylum Mollusca; class Bivalvia; order Ostreida; family Ostreidae; genus Magallana; species Magallana ariakensis. Next base: position 68,882,322 of record CM035811.1, read on the forward strand.
GCCATTGGAAATCTAAAAAAATATTTTGTTAAAAACCATTCTGATTGCACACACAAGTACTCTGAAGTTGACATTTAAAAGATGCTTGAGTTTCTGATAGACAACATATATGTAGTTTTTGGAAATCAAGTCTTCCAACAATCTGTTGGAATTCCCATGGGTACCAATTGTGTCCCATTGTTAGCAGACCTATTTTTGTATTCTTATGAAGCAGAATTTATTCAAAAACTTGTACGTGAAAAAAATAAATCAATCGCTGTGGCCTTCAACTCAACATTCAGGTATATTGACGACGTATTATCAATTAACAATTGTTATTTCCATACTTACGTCGACTCGATGTATCTGACTGAACTTGAAATAAAAGATACCACAGATTCTGCGTCATCTGTTTCATATTTGGATATTTAACTGGAAATAGACATTGATGTTTATGATAAACGCGATGACTTCAATTTTTCCTTACTTATGTAGCAATATACCTTCATCACCTGCTTATGGTGTTTTTTGTCTCTCAGTTAACTCGATACGCAAGGGCATGCTCTTCGTATGAACAGTTTCTAAGGCGAGGCAAGCTACTGACAAACAAGTTGATAAAACAGGACTATCAACAATCTCGTTTGAAGTCATTTTTTGGTAAGTTCTATGGTCGATACAACGACCTTGTCAGCAAATACAATCTTTCACTGGGTTGCATGCTGACTGACGTTTTTCATACTAATTGTTAGACCATAATTAATCACCTAATTGTCTACGGACTTTTCCGTTTTTTCCCGATTACGACAAAAAGCACAAGGCGGGTGTGGCCGGTCAGCAGAGGATGCTCATTCCTCCATGGCACCTGATCCTACCTCTATCTTTTTGGAGGTCCGTGTTGCTCTGCTTTGAATTTGTATTTCGTTTTCTGGATTAGCTCCAGCTTCTAGTTTTTTCTTGATTAATCTTCAAATAATTGGAACGCATCCAAGAACCAATATCAGACAGGCAAATCTGCAGACGAGATGCTATATCTATCCAGTTGCTAGTAGGTGTAATTGCCATATACAATTGAGTTTCGTCGCACTGAAAACTCATGTTGTGTTTATGGCAAATATCACAAATTGGTTTAGCAAACAGGCTGTGAAGCTTTGGTCCAAGGACCGAACCCTGTGGAACAAAAAAATTCAATTGAAATTCTCTAGACTTGGAGTGGCCTATAGCAATACTTTGATTTCGATCACTTAGGTATGACTTTATCCATGACAATGCATCACCTGTTATTCCAACAGAAAATTTTAGGCGATTTATAAGAATAGTGTGGTCTATCACATAAAATGCTGCAGATAAATCCAGCATCAACAGAACAACACACATTCCTTTGTCTAGAGCAGATGTTATGTCATGATGGACTCTCAAGAGTGCTGTTTCCGTTGAATGATGAGCACGGTATGCTGATTGTTGTCTATCATGCAGATTGTTTGATTGTAAATGATCTTCTAGCCTAGAATTGATAACCTTTTCAATGATTTTAGAAATAATTGAAAGGTTCGAGACGGTAGTTCTTTAACACCTCTTAGTCTAATCACTGTTTTTTCAGAAGAGGACGAACAACGGCGTTTTTCAGTGATGTTGAGACGACAGATGATTCTAAGATAGATTTGTTTGTGATAGTTGTGATTGTTGGAAGAATGTTTTTAACACCGGACTTCAAAACAAATGTTGGAATCGGGTCTAATTCTAATTTTGGTGGAGAAGCCATGATGATCTTCCGAACTTCTGATTCTGATGCTGATGTAAAGCAATCGAGAGGTTTACCTTTAAATTTGGTGTCTGCTCTTAAAACATCCACATGGGTCTTTGCATTTAAGACAGAGAGATGGTCTCTGATAGTGGTAATTTTATCTAAGACAAAATCACCAAAAGTATTTGCAAGATCTTTTTCACAAGTATTCGAAGGGAATATTGGGGCGTTTTGTTTACCCATCAGTGAGTTTGTAAGTTTATAAAGCTTTTTCTGGTCATTTCCAATTTCGTATATTTTATCTGAATAATATTTTTTCTTTGTTTCCAGTAACAGTTTAGTTACTAGGATTGATTTGTCTCTAAACATTTGTCTATGAACAGTCAAGTTTGTTTTCCTCATCTGTCTTTCAGCCCGACGTTTTTTCTTGCTTTGCAGTCCTTAGATCTTCCGCGTACCATGGCGTATGTGGACGAAGGATAATTGTTCTGGTCTCTTATGGGGCGTGTTTGTTTAGGACGGCCCTTAGCTCATGGTCATAACTACTTAACAGATTTTGTAATGAGCCGTTTGCATCAAAGAGAACCGGCGAAGAAACAAGGTCAGACTTTAACTTTTCGATATCAAGCTGTTTCATTCTACAAAAATGTTACAATCTTGCGTTCTTTTGGAGGCTTTGCAACCCGCAATTGAGCATGAACAGCAAAATGATTCTCTGCCTCATTGCCATTGTTGTCGTATAACACAGGATCCTGTATGGTTGGTAGACCTACTAAAACGGAGCTTGTTTTCCGTGTGATAAGGACATTTAAAGTCTGACCTTTGGTATGGGTTGCATCGACTACGTGCTGTAACAAGCCATGCTCCTCAAGAGTTAGTATAAACTTAATTCCTTCACTGTCATTCAAGTCTCCTGTAATCATGCAATATGTGATATACGTTATGGCAATTCTTACTCTTGTCGTTGGAAAGCATTATTAAACAGAATTTGGCCATGTCATGAGTGTTTAAGATAAGAAAACAATTAAGATAAATATCCATATATACATATATTAAGACATTTTGCCAATAAACTACGAAATGTCTGCACCAGAGTAATTGCTTAAACCTTAAGTATTTCATCACATGTGAGTTGATGTCCGTAAGCTATAATTGAATTAATTTTACCTGAAAAATAATTATTGAGAAATCAATTAAAAAGCTACTTTCATTTTCGATAAACCAACCCGAAGTAGCAAAAAAATAAGAGTAAGGTGGTGGACACACTTTGGCGGATCCAAGTCAATGGGAATTTGCATCAAAATATATCTTTGCAATTAAATAATATTGCACGATTACGTAATAAGTGAGTATATTTACTGGTAACCTATTTAGGGTAAACATAGACATTAAGATACGACAAATGTTAAATAAATAAGATGAGTCGATTCGTTTGTTGAATTGCGATTTTAGTTTTGATGAATAGAACTTTCCAGAACGGGGTAACCAAGAACGCGGGTTGACTAATCAACGTCATGGCGAAAAGTGTAGGGCGAGTTAATCATCGGGCAGTCTTTTTTTGGATTTGACAACTTCAGATAAATATATGCAAAAAATATGTTTATACTTATCTGCTGTATTTGAATTACAAACATTTTTATACCACTGCAGATTAGTAGTAAACCTTATACATTAATATGTGAAACATAAACAAATCGTTTTAACAACTCTATGTCTGTATGAATAGATGATGCATGCATAAAACAAGGAATTTTAAATCGGGTTGGGTAAGGTTAAAGTATTTTACCTGAAAATCTTTTTTGAGACAGTGATAATAGTTGTAGTGATATTTGGCTTAAAGACCTAAAGAACAAAATTTAGAAAAGAGAAACGATGCTTTGTAAAGCCACTTTCCAGTCAGCTGCAACAAAACAAATAGTAGTCATATACATGAAACATCGTATCATATTTTAAAATTTCCTGCGCTTGCGCGGGATGTTATCTAGTTCATTAAAATAACAACAAATAGGTAAGAGAAATGAATCATGTACATTATTTATTGTATGCATTGAATTTTACATGTAAACAAAAATTAGTGTTATATATTATTATTACAATTTGATAAGCCTCTGTAAGCAAAATGTTTGACTTAATACATGTACTATGTGAAGCCGTTTTAGCTGTTCATTAAAGAACATTGAAAACTATGAAAGCCCATTAAAGACTTAATTGGGTAAAAACCTTAGATTAACCATTCTAGCCCCACCGTCACCAACTTTCCTCAAGTCATTACTCAGGCCTTAATTCTGAGTATTAACCTCAAATAAATGTTCTTTTCCTTTAAAGATTTGAGATGAGGACTGAGTGGAATGATTTAAAAATTTTGGTGACGGCGGAGCCAGTATGCATAGTCTCTTAATAGCTTCTGCGACAAATGAAGTAATGAAGAGCATTTGTGTTAATGGGTGCGGATATGATTATTGAATTCATTTGGGTAATCATGCAATATGTTATATACCTTATGGCAGTGTTTACTCCTAGATCGTTTGGAAAGCATTATCACACAGATTTTGACCATGTCATGGGTCTTTAAATAGGGAAACAATTAAAATAAATCATTAAAATAAAAACAAATAGGGAAGATAAAGGAATCATGGACAATATTTATTCCTTTTAACACGAGTTGCATTTTATATCAACTCAATGTTTGTAAAACCAATTCCCCTTTTTCTCCATTTGTGTATATAGTTACCCCCATGAGACTTGTTACATGTACAAGGAAAGTGTTTTCTAGGTAACATGTAGTCTTAAGGACATATTCTTTGTATTTTGTATGCAAGTGCTTGTATTCATAATTCATTATAAATTTCATTTTTGTGTTTGTAGCTTATCAAACATGGACATGAGTTTAAACAACATACTATTATTGTTGGCAGTTTTCGTTTTCATCAATAGTAAGTAAATAGTATATTCATTATTACTTTTGTGGATTAAGTATAACCTGTTGTTTTGTAGTAACATAAAACACATTAAAAAAATTGGATGAATTTGGAACACCATCAACTATAAAAATTCAAAATTGAAAATGCTTCTGAAATTTGTCAAAATTATTCTTAAACTTATGTATGATTCAATCAATTTTAGATTGTTGTTAATGAAGCCAATCAATCCCCTAATTCATTTTACTAAAAAAAAGTTGACATCACATCATAATAAAAATACCTTCCTTCCTATGTACACATTTTTATTTCTATACATGTTTCATTCCGTTTTCTAACAATGTTATGGAGATAAAATGTTAAACGTATGATCAACTAACCTTCAAAACCTACTACGTGTATAAAAAGAGTCTTAATTAATAAACTGTTTATTTTGTTTTCATTAGGTGTATCTCCATTAATTTTAAAGACTGAGGATGTACTTTTCCAGAAAACCGATATCATCGTTCTTAACTGTTCCTGGGATATGGAAAGTATGGAAGACATACCACGCCGTGGTATTAGATGGCAGAAACAGATAGACGATCAGTTTAAAGATATAGCTGTATTCTCATCTTGGGGTTCACTGCCTTTTATCGCATGGGAAATGCAGCCGTCTTACAGCAACAGGACAGAATTAATTGCACCAGACACCGTGCCGTCTGCTGTGATGATAATCAAAGACCCTCTCTGTAGTGATCAGGGAGTTTACCAATGCCTGATAGAGTACTTTTCTTATTTAAATTATAACATACGAACCAGTCGTTCTATCGTAACATTCAAAGGTAACTATGTATTTTCTGTTAATCTAGTTTCATTATATATATAATGTATTATTGTACAAAATGAACAACAATTTTATTAAACTTAAAAATTGTTTTTCCTTTTACTTTTTTCGTTTTTAATAACATGTATTTGATTTTAAGAGAGTAAATGTACATACATTTTTTTCTGTTTCTATATATTTTTTTTTCATTTAATGATTAAAATTGTTTCGCTTATCAATGCGTATACCCTTGATTGTTTTAGCCGAAGCGAGAGAACCAAAGAGGTTTCTGTTGTTTCCGAATGAGCCCGAAGAGTACCATTACATTAGTTTAATATGTAATGCTGATGTCGGAAGTCCACAAGGAACTATTAAGATTTGGAAAATATTTCAAAACAACGACTCACTTGAATTGATATACGCATCCAACGATACATCAGATAAAACAGAAACAGAAAACTGTACCGAATTCATCAGTGTTAATGTTACTCATACTGTAACCAGAGAAGACAATGGAGCTTTATTCCGATGTTCATCGCAAAATATCTTCACCCAAGGACTAGGACCGCACAAGGATTCGTCAACGATTACAGTTATCTGTATTTTTACAATTTTTCATGATTACAGCATATTTCATGGATTAAGGTTTTATCTAAAGTACAACTTCAAAACATCTCAAATTATTTAGGATCGTGTTTTAGTGTAGTATAATAAACCGCCCATCAAACATATTGCTTAAAATTGATAATTTATTTTTCTTTAAAAAATAATAATAATCAATTGTGTTAAGTAAAGATGGACATAATATAACTTTATGGGACTGGAACTGAATAAAAATGATATATGTTACTTATATGTTTCAATCTGTAATGGTAATCAGAGGCAAATAAAAATTTATAGTTGATTAAAAAGCAGCATCGAAAATTTGCAATTATGAATCCATGGGTTCAATAAGATGAAAATATATATTTGAGATTTATACTAATTTTTCTATAATAATATTTCTGAAAATGATTTAATTTTTTCTAATAGGTGGTCGGAAGTTAAAAGTTTATTTTAAAATTTCAGACGGGCCTGGCGAGTCTGCTATCACTCTGACTCCTTCAAAGTCCTTGTATGTAGTTGGAGATCCCCTTACAATGCGGTGTATTGCTGATAGTAACCCGCCACCTTTCTTTGTTTGGAGCTTCCAGCCATACAATACATCTGAAAAAACACTAGTCGAACACGTTTATGGTAACTCCAAACTGGACTTTGATAGCCTTCAAACCACGGATTCTGGAGTTTATATTTGCACAGCAATCAATACCGCCAGATCAAATTATCCGAACGCATCCTCCTCTGTATCCTTATATGTAAGGCATGACAGCTGTAAACAATGCGGATATCTCCAAATATGTCAGCAATATCATAGAGATACTGAGTGTGTCACCAATGTATGGGTACCAATTGCAGTAGTGTTTATCATCGTTTGTGTTTCATTTGCAGTTACGACGATAATTTTGATCATAAATAAAAAGAACAGATCAAAAAGCATTGCATCCAGCAAAAGTGTTTATTCACAAAGGTACAATTAGATGATTATTGTTATTCTACTCAGTTTAATAGAATCATTTTAACAACGATTCGTAAATAAAGCCAAGTGATAGTGTAAAAATAAATGGACTAGTGTACAGTAAAATAAAACGATCTTTGAAACAATCAAGTAAAAATTAACAAAAGTCTGTACCGAAATGAAGTATTTTTAATTAAAACGATATTGATTGATATATGAGTTGTTTAAGTGTGATGTGCGTTACAGGGAAAAATTTTCTTTATTTCAATAATGCAATTTTTCCTTCTTTCTTCTAGTGCTCCACAAAATGACAGAGGGTACCAGACACACGCTGAGTATGACAACACGCACGTGTAAGTGTAGGCATTTAGATTTCTAAATGAGTATTTAACATTGCGACTGGGATATCACGTGTTTCAATTGGGAACTCCACACCAACATAGTGCGGTTAAGGGTAGTTAAGTTACAATGTTAAATTTATTAACAATTTTTTTAGAATAAATTACCAATAAAACATACAGGTTTTAGGTAAATAACTAGATATTACAAATGTGCGTTCTGTGCTTACACCAAAAAGACTATAAAAGGTGCTATAAAGGAGTGAACATCTTATGCTGACCAGTCACACCATAAACCATCATTAGTAGTTACTGAATATCTTGTTTTGTCGAAATGTAACTTTAGATTGTTGGTTCTCCAACATAAAGCATATGCTTATTCCAACCAAAGTGTTTTCTTTCTCCATTCATGTCCATATCCCTTAAATTATATTGAAAATAAGTTTGATTTGTAGTTTCAAAGAATTCAATTTCTCTAAAAAAAAAAACATGTAACCTGCAAAAAGTTTGCGTTTTATTTCAGATATTCATCGATTCAAGATTACAAACCGGAAACTGGTGAATATACAGTGTTGCAATCCCAGAAACCGACAACCGGTGAATATACATCGTTGACATCCCCGAAACCAACAACTGATGAATATACATCTTTGCAATCCCAGAAACCGACAACTGCTGAATATACATCGTTGCAATCCCAGAAACCGACAACTGGTGAATATTCATCTTTGCAATCCCAGAAACCGACAACTGATGAATATACATCTTTGCTATCCCAGAAACAGACAACTGGTGAATATACATCTTTGCAATCCCAGAAACCGACAACTGGTGAATATACATCGTTGCAATCCCAAATCCCGACAACTGGTGAATATACATCTTTGCAATCCCAGAAACCGACAACTGCTGAATATACATCACTGCAATCCCAGAAACCGAAAACTGATGAATATACATCTTTGCAATCCCAGAAACCGACAACTGATGAATATACATCGTTGCAATCCCAGAAACCGACAACTGATGAATATACATCTTTGCAATCCCAGAAACCGACAACTGATGAATATACATCGTTGCAATCCCAGAAACCGACAAATGATGAATATACATCGTTGCAATCCCAAAAACCAACAACTGATGAATATACATCTTTGCAATCCCACAAATCGGAAACTGATGAATATACATCGTTGCAATCCCAGAAACCGACAACTGATGAATATACATCTTTGCAATCCCAGAAACCGACAACTGGTGAATATACATCTTTGCAATCCCAGAAACCGACAACTGGTGAATATACATCTTTGCAATCCCAGAAACCGACAACTGATGAATATACATCTTTGCAATCCCAGAAACCGACAACTGGTGAATATACATCATTGCAATCCTATAAACCAACAACTGGGGAATATACATATTTGCAATCCCAGAAACCGACAACTGGTGAATATACAGTGTTGCAATCCCCGAAACCGACAACTGGTGAATATACATCGTTGCAATCCCAGAAACCGACAACTGTTGAATATACATCGTTGCAGTCCCCGAAACCGACAACTGGTGAATATACATCTTTGCAATCCCAGAAACCGACAACTGATGAATATACATCGTTGCAATCCCCGAAACCGACAACTGATGAATATACATGGTTGCAATCCCTGAAACCGGAAACTGGTGAATATACAACAATCGACAATGTATCGTGATTAAGGAACTAGGTCTGAGGAGACATATGTTTTTTAATGTACCTTTACTGTGTAATTATAACTCATTGCGTAACAACCTCATTGGGACATATTTACAGATGTTTACCATTGAAATGTTTTTATTTTATGATCTGTATGTGCCTTATTTTCTTTATTTGATTCGTTTTTCACAAATGTATATGTAGCAACTGTAAAACACACATTAACTTTTGATGGTCATAATTGACGTCGGCAATGAACCATGAGTGGGAATTGCCATCATGTCAAACATAGATTAACCATAATACTATTTTCTCGTCTACATTTTCGTTTACTGCATAAAGTTACTGAAGTTATTTTCTTTACACATAGGTCATTTTTTAATTGTAGAAACTAATTCCTAGGATTTAGAATACTGTCATTATCTTCACCTGTTGCAAATAGTGTATCAGAGGAAAACAGGAAGTTAAAGTACCGAGAGGATTATTTTACGATATTCATTCGGATTTTTTTTAATTACTTACCCATATGTTATTGTTTATGATCATAGCTTTTGTGTAGTTGATGTAAAATTTTGACTTTTATTTGCTTAAATGTGTTGATTAAACGCATGTGTGCAGAGTATGCAATACATTTTTAAAAAATTCAACTTACAAATACACCATTTTTTTCCTTACATTTTTTCAATATTTTGTAGTTCAGATTTTTGCTAAATGAAAATTAAAGAAGAGTTGTCTCAATTCTTATTTAATGATACACAGTCAATTTCATTATTGATTTGATAAATAAAAACAAAAAAGAAATTTGCCATCAGTATTTAATATAACAGATATTTTCTATCAATTTTTGGGTCTTTAAAATCATTTATATCATTAGATTTACATAAAGAAAACTCTTATACAGACTTTTGATATTTGTTCATATTACATGAGTGATGAACCACTTACAACATATTTGATATAAAAACATCCGCTTTAATTCGGCTGAAATTGAGTTAGCTTGTAAGACTTTTACTATGTTAATCATACTTACTTTAGGATGGCTGCATTGTAAAAAAAAAATTCATTTGGTAGGAAATAAAACAAAATAAAATGATTCGATAGTGAATTTTCAACAACAAAAAACAACAAATTCTGTTATTTTTCTTCAGCAGTTAATTCAGATTGTCCTTCGGTTAATTCCCCATCTAGGATAATTCAGTACTTACCACACAATAAGTGAACATCGTCATATTCCATAGAAGGTCACATTATCAACTTTGAAAACAAATGTAAGCTTGTTTAATAGTTGGTCACTATCTTTCTGTTTGTGGCATCCCCAAGTCCACCACAAGAGTACCTGATCACAAAATCGTTTCAGTTTTTTGATAAACTGTGATTCATTTTAGAGGTTCTCTGTATTGAAATTTTTTTCACATGACCACTTTCTGTTATTGGTAGGACATATGTTTAATTAAGTACTTCCAAATAATGTATCAATATCCTTAAAGATCACAATGCCTTTAGATGGGCACCTTGTGTAATTCAAAATAATTAGAATTAAGACCTATAATTAAAGGGGCATGGTCACGATTTTAGTCAAAAATTATTTTTTCGATTTTAATGTTCACAATGCTTCAGTAAGGCATTTTTAATAGGCAACCAAAGTTTGAGTGTCATTCGTTGAGTTTTAAGCGAGTTACAGAGCTTACAATTCTTTGCTATGTAAACAAAGTTTTTGTTTACATTTTGAATGTTGAAGTGAAAATTCCAGTTTTAGACCTAAAATGAATGTGTTAAACGTTAGGTACTGTTTATTTATGCTTAAAATGACTAAGAAGATAGACAAATCAGCTTGAAAAAGATTTTTACTGGTATATTGAACCTTTGTAAACAAAAAAAGGACACGAGCCTTGTTTACATGACAAAAAATTGTGAGCCATGTATCTTGCGTATAACTCAACGACTGACTCTCAAATTTCAGTTGATAATTAGAAATGCATTTTTAAAGCATTGTAAATAATAAAAACAGAAAAATAGAATTTCACCAAAATCGTGACCATGCCCCTTTAAACATATTCCATAGATATATTTTTTGTTATTTTTTTATAACATTTATATCCTACACGCCAATGATGCATATAATTAATACACATTTTGTTTTGTATTGCTTATAAAAAAAACAACAAATGTTTGTCCTTTATATAGAAGAAAAACTAAAGTGTGTTAATAGTGGCGATATTAGTATATACATCGTACATGTAGCTTTGCACGAAGAAATAATAAATGCAATGTTTTCATATAAGCCTCTGAAAGCAGTATCTAAAAAAATGTATGTTGGACTAAATCAGGTACGTTGTGAATAATTGTTAGGCAGATCAACGAAGCTTAAGGAAATATTTTAAACTACGAAAGCCTAGTAAAGACTTTGTCACGTAAAAATCTAGTATACCAATCCAATGTCCATTTTTTTCACAAAAGGTTCTCTCGAGCAGCAATTTGATTAAATACTATAAATTCCTTATTTGAAGCGAGTATTTAATTCCGCGATTCCACTGTTTTGTATCAAATCGCTAAAATATAAAATCGCAATCACCAATTTTTGTTGTAATTTCCTATAGTTCAAAACAGTTTGAAAAATGAAAGCATGATTTTCCGCTAGAGTTGCTTCTCACGATTTTACGCGGAAATTTATTCCTCGGGTTTATTTAAAAATCTACAGATGAGACTCAGATAGTGTTCAGTTACGTTGTTATCCTTTCTCTCGTCATCAGTACATATCATCACGTCGTACTTCTTAAGTCACTTTTTTAACAAGACAAGTCTTTAAAATGTTTAAACTTGTTCAAACTTGTTTTAAATATATCTGGTTGTTTGCGGTCTTGTTAATTGATTGCATTTGAAATGACTTGTTTTTTAAAAATACCAAATCTTTTCTCGAAGTCACCACGTGGCTTTCTTACCTATATCATAGTTTTATAAATGCAATCACCGCACTATTTGCACCGTCCGTTTTGTACTAGCGACATGCTGATCATAAATGTATTTTCGCTCAATTAGTGACAATAGGTAAGTCCAGCAAATGAAGCATAGTTGTAAGGCGTATAAATATAACAGTATTTCTGATGAAATCATCATCACTTAACATGGTATCCAAAGACGTCGGTCGCTTGATTGTGCTTTCAGCTTTTGTGGCACTGTGTGCTGTTGTGCTATTTTCTTCAGAAGTTGATGCCAGAGGTAAACATTTTGACAAACTCTTCTTTGTCCTTAATATTTATGTGACTTGAGTCCAATTCTAATATATGTAATCCGGTAACTTATTAACAACACATACACTTTTATTAAGTTTTATGCTGATAACAATTCAGATATTTGTTTGTTTTACAAATGGACTACTTCCCCCTTTTTACCCTAGGGTTTTTGGCTTATCAATCATTTTTTTTATATTCTTTTGGTTTCAGGATATGGTGATGTAAGTATTTTAAATATTTGTTCACAACAATTACAATCAAAAATGAGTAAATTTGATTAACCTTTAAAACTTTTTATCAAAGATTTATTAGCACATTTACTAAACGCAGGTTAGCCCCTATAAAGGTTCTGTAAAACGTATTGACAAAGGCGAACGAAGGGGGTATGCATATGGATTGAAAAACAGAAGACGTGGATTATTCAGGAAATACGGACGAAGAGGAAACAAGAAAAATCGAGGATACGGTCGTAACCTTAGAAAAAGTTTAAGAAAATACAGAGGTGGAAAGCAAGGGCGGGGTTATGGAAGGCGGTTTGGAGGCAAATGGAGGGGGAGGAGATACAGAGGAAAGAAAAACAAAGGATTGAAAGGAAAAAAATACAGGGGAAAGGCAAATAAAGGATACCCCAAAAAGAAGGATAAAAACTGTTAATGGGAAATAGCATCAGATCATAATTTTTCTGAGATTGCTTTGATTTCAGTGATAACATAAGAATAAAAAATAAAATCGAAGTAATTGTGTGTATTTTCTTTAGTAAATCATCAGTAGTAAAAGTATAGGTGGAGAAATATCGGGATTCTATGATAACTTTCGTCTATAACACTGACTTATTTTGAAATAACCATGTCCCTTGTAGGATTTGACTTTGGTCAATTCACAATATATATGTACACAATATATCCTAGACGTTTAATCTTAGCATTGAAAAACAGATCTGTGTGGCATTCATCAACTCTTCGAAGAGCGGTTCATTAATAACAATACAAAAAAATAAACCATTTTCTGTTTATTAATCTGCACCAGTTTTAATAACAAATATAATTAATTTCAACCAAGGTAATTGCTATAATGAAAATGAACAAAAATCATTTATTTAATAAATTGTAATTTAAAATAAAAAATACATGCAAAGGCTATTAAGCCAAAAAAAAAACTGTTTTTAAAAGATATGCACACAAAATATTCCACATTTCAATTATTTCATTCTGTAACATGAAAATTCGCTCTAATCATATCTTAATCTAATTTATTTCTCTCAATACAAATTTGTAAAGAAAGTATTATCGTAGCCTTGGTGGATTAAAAGTAAAAATGACGCGTTTTACCGTTTCATCATCATCGGAGTTTTTTAGCATTGTATGAAATCAAGAAATTATCGGTATGTCAATGCTCCTGATATCGGAATGCTAGAGTATGTCAAATGCTCTTAATGTATAAGAATGTTATATTATCCCAGTGTTCTTGATACCGGAACTTTACAGTACGTCAATGCTCTTGATATTTGAATGTTATAGTATGTCGATGCTTTTGATATCAGAATGTTATGAAAATGACAATAACAAACTGTCAACCATATCAAAAACTCATAAAGCGAAAAACAAATTTAAAGCAAGGCAACATGGACCTCTAAAAAGATAGAGGAGGGATCAGGCCTGTGCCTAGGAGGAGTAAGCATCCCCTGCTGACCGGTCACACCCGCCGTGTGCTCATTGCCAAGATCATGAAAAACGGTAAAACCCGTAGTCAGTCCAGTGTATAAATAATGGTCTAACAAGTATTAAAAACGTCAGTCAGCATGTGTCCTAGTGTTCAAATACTCTTGATATCGGAATGTTACAGTACGTCATTTATCTTGATTTGGAATGTTACAGTACGTCAATGATCTTGATATCGGAATGTTACACTACGTCATTTCTCTTGATATCGAAATGTTACAGTACGTCATTTCTCTTGATATCGGAATGTTACAGTACGTCAATGATCTTGATATCGGAATGTTACAGTTTGTAAATAAACAACCACCTTACTTAAATTTAAATGGCAATACATGGCGCCTAAGCAAATGTATGAAAATATAAGGGATAATAAACAGATTAAGCTTCGTTTTTATTTCCTAAACGCATGTAAATAATTGTATTTGGCTTAATCTATACTACTATATTAAAATAATAGACTCGAATTTTTGGGCTTTAATACCGAGAAATCGGAGAAGTACTGTCTTTTGTTTTATATATTTTAAACATCATTGGTACTTGAAGATTACCAATTTGTTTTTATTTTTCTTCAATCAAGCTTCGCTAATTAATAATCAACAAAAATTCCTTTAAAAAATCCGGAAATCACCTGGAGTTTTTGGAATTTACAATCTTGCGCATGCGCATTACATTCACGCTTAATCACGGGAGGCTCTTTAGTTCATGTTTCCACAATATCACATTTGCATGGATACACCCGGTAATAAACGATAATACAAATACGTGTAAATTTTCATTGGAAATTTGCTATATATTCTGTTCATCAAAGAAAATACGGGAGATAACGCTAACTCAGTGCATTTAATATGAAAAATCCCGTGAGTTCCGAATGTCAACATGGTGTGAAAAAAAAGTTGGTGAAAAAGTGTTGAATTCTTCATTAGTACGAATTAAATTTTCAGATGAAAGGTATTTTCAGCATCAAAATGGTTTCTTATGAATAATTTGACTGTTATTTTCAATGCAGCTTCATTAATTTTCTCCGAAATCGTTTCGGAGCGATTCTACAATTTTTTGCTACATTACAGGTATATGGGAGGCATTTTAACTGTGGTGAAGGCCTGTCCCGAGGCACAGTTAGATTATTCTAATTAAGCAGAGTGTAGTGAAATTATCAATAGCATTATTGTAGGCCTTAAGCTTGGTTATGTAAATGTCAACAATACGGTATGTCGATGTATCTATTTCGTAAATTTCCGATATCATATGCAATTTCAACCCGTGCACGCACGGGTCAAAGTCTAGTATTCATTTAAAATACAAGCAGATGTGAATCAACAACATACTTTTTTCGCATAAGCATTGTATTTCAAAACATAAAGGTTTGTTACAAATCACATTATGGTTTCAAAAAGCTGGAAATCAAACAAGCCAAGAGTTAATAACAAATACTTTCTCAATATATTTGCTTCCCCAAAAGTAATGAGCTCGACTAAAACGGTGGCAAAAAAATGAAGCATAGAATTACTTGATTTACCTAACCAAAGATGTAAAGCATAGTCATTATATAATTCTCCCAAATAATACTACTTTCCCCAAACTATGATTGACCTTTTAAAAAAATAAATCAGTGTATCCCAACAAATGCATTAAAAGATAACTGGAGAACGAAATATGCATGACAAAATTAGCTATGTACTTAAGAGTAATCGTTGGAACGTGGTATTTTTATGGGGAAGCTAGGAAGCCGAGAAGAGCGCCAGTTCATCTATACATGTAAGTGACACACTGGTGGCATAAGTAAGCATAAGTGCCCGAGTACGAATAATCCCCAGCGTTCTAAGGCGGGAAATGAGACCTGGTCTTCTCACCCTGTCTCCTGCATTGCTACCTGGTTTTTAATGCTGCATAAGCGAAGCATATACCTGAACCTAACCGATATATACACCAGCCTGTGTAGCAATCTCTTACTTGGTTTAAGTGAATTTGACCCCGCCCATATCCGGTGTTGGCCCCACTATACAAATGTCATTTGAAATGTAACCACAGAGCACAATTAAATGTGTGATAACTTTATATTCTACATGTAATATACCCTTTAAATTAATACTGTGATAGGTCCCTTGCTTTAGAAGCAAGCGGGGGGAGAGACACTCAGGTTTTGGAGAAGAGAGTGTCAACGCATACCACTACAGACTCTACAGTCACGCAACCGACATTGGAACCAATGCCTCCACACCAAAAAAACACAGTCTTAACACTTTTTTTAAACCACCGCTGATTAGACAACTAAACATTTGAAAGTAATGATTAACTAAAACTATAGTCTATAGATAAAAAAACTTACGCGGCTATGTTAAGGCTGTCCGAAGCTAAATTTATACCGAAAAACGATACTATTTTAATTATCGAAAAATACTTTAACCGAGCAAATTTCTTTAAAGTGTTATTACATAAATTAACAGTGATATCAAACACTATATTTGATGCATTTTTGTGACGTCATATATTTTTCTTAAGCACGTGACGGGCGTATCCTAACACGGTAAATATTCTATATAAATCGCATCGGCGCAAGTGAATAATGACATTAAATCAAAAATATTTTTATGAAAAATCCTTCGATAAGTAGTGTATTTTGCAGTTTTTGCTGGGGTTCATATAAATTTTTCGCTAATTTGAAAAATTGTCAAAACATTTCGCACCGCCATCGAAATTAGACACATTTTTACCTTTTAAGCGCGATTTACACAAAATCGGGTCGATTGGTAGTTTTCCCCCAGCAAGATTCACATTGGTACTTATTTTCTCTCCCATTATCACGTAAAATGTACTAAGATTGTATTGATCTTTCACTTGCGCCAAGCTGTTTTTTACATGCATATACATATCACCATTCATTAGTTTGCACGTAGCAGGGGGAGTCGCAAAACCATAAGTTTATAAATAGTTATTTACCTAATACAAAGCTTTAAAACTGATGATTTTTTGATACTCCATATTGGCGATATTGAATTTAGTATCGCTAGTATTTACAACAACGTCTATGTAAAGGAATGAAGCGGTTTTATAATGCACAATAAAATTCACTTATTACGTTACGATACCTCTCTAAGAACGATCGAAAGAAATGCAGATCGTGACGTCAAAGTTAACTATGACGTCATATCTTATAAAGTGCAGACAAGTGACTTTCTACACATCGCTGTGAAATCAATTGAACATCCTTAACATACCCGCGTATACTTTATATGAAGTACAAAATATTTATAGCAACTAGCCCAGCGGGCATTTCAACGTTGAAACAACGTTGTTTCAACGTCAGGCATCAACGTTGAATCAACGTTGAAATAAGGTTGCATATGAAAGTTGAGGCAACGTTGAAAATGTAACGTTGTTTTAACGTCAGAGTTCAACGTTGATTCAACGTAGAAATGGTGTTGAAATCTGGTTGAAAATATGTAGATATGACGTTGAAAATAAATTAAAATTAAGTGACTTTTTTCATAAAATGTGGCTTATAAACATATTTTTTATTATGTTGTGCTGTTTTATGTGTTTTGACACTTTATTAAAAAAAATAAATATCCAAATGTAAAAAAGTCGCCCTTCATTTTAAATCCTAGCAATATACGAGTACATCCTTCGCTAAACAGTTTGTGTATAAAGTCCTCGTTAAAAAGTTGAACTTGGCATTTTCTTAATGTTTTACAAAAGGCTGTAGGAAAATGAACACAAAGAAACCATGCGTACATTCCGCCAAATGGTAGCCATGCTTGTTTTCCATGATATGGAACAAAGGATGTCAACATAAAAACAGAGAATCCACAATAATCAGTTCATCATTTGAACTCTACAGACAGTTCTAAAAAAAATTACTCCCAAGATATTCCAATGTAAAATATAAAATAGTCACAATATTCCAAAAGCTAAAATCCCGACATAAAAATCTGTACATAAAATCCGTGTAGCGACTGCACGAGGTGTACCTCAGAACTGAATTTCTTTGTTCACCACTAGCGTCTTTAGCGGTCAAGCTGACATGGAGCAGCCCGGTAAATTGCATAACTCCCAAGATCAGCAGTGCTTGCAGTAGTGATGGGTCCGCATCCCCTTATTACTGACCTAGTTACCGGTAATGCAATTAGCCACTTGCTGTACGCAGAGTTCAATCTCAAATTTCTTGTTTCAAAACAATCTTTTGTTTTAAAATGTAATGTGAAAAAAATATTTAACATTTTATTTAAAGAAAAATATCATTGATACTGAAATTGGATAATACAACAATATATAATAATTTTATTCGAAATCAAATAATACAAAAATATTTTAAAATTAACACTAAGACTTGTAAAACACATTATTAATGCTTCCACAAATTGACAAATCATAAGTAAAAGCTTAATAAAAAAAATTAAAGGGAAATTTCAAATTTGAAAATATTTGTTCAATTTCATTTATTAAAAGGTTAACGTTGTTTCAACGTAAAAAAGTGGTTGATGTCTTCAACGTTGGAAATAGGTTGGGTATTCAACGTGGAATCAACGTTGAGATATGGTTTGGGTTTCAACGTTTAAACCTCAACGTTGAATCAACGTTGAATAATGGTTGATCAATGTTGCAACTTGATTTCAACCATTCCTCAACGTTGAAACAACGTTGCGTGCCCACTGGGAGGTTGCATGATAATTGTGCACCAAATATTACAGAATACTTATGTTTTAAACACAGCATAAACCTAACATGAACATCTACACTTTTTCCTAGAAAGAATAATATGAAAAGGATATACATACAAGGAATAAAAGTATGGTAGACTGGTAAGGGGGTCTGAAGATAGGTATTGGTTATCCCGTCCTTTGACAAAATGTTCAGTGACAGGTTGTATATTGTTCAATTAAATGTGCTTACCTATTTTCGACAGGTGTGTACCATCTGTTCGAAATAGTTCAATATATGTGGCCTTAATATTGTGGCCATGCACCAAATCTTTGACCAGGTCTGCCAAGAAATGTTTCATACATTTATTATTTCTTACCCTTTTTTGTAAATTTTGTTTCCCATTCCCAGAGGAGCAAAATGTCATAGCCTTCTTTGCAGGATGGCAGATCAAATAAGGGGTTGTCCTTAGCCACAAGGCATTAAATCTGTAAAAAGTGTATTAAGCATTTTCTGTAAAGTTTTTGAATCTATTTTTTTCCTATGTGAGGTCATTAGAACCGAAATGAATGATGGGACAGTCAGGAGGTTGCTGATCTTTGGTCATCAGTGTGTTATTATTGTGATCGGCTTCGGGCGATCACTGTTGTGTCCATATGAGGCATCCGGCAAATGCTTCCACGTGCGCACACATTCCGCTTGCATAAGTAGTTCTTATAAAAATTTGAAGTTTGGTTTAGTATTTATATAACATTTTACTCGGTTTAATTTCAATTCATTTACCTTAAGAGATGCAAACGTACATAAAATACAGTTCGACCTGTTAATTCAACAATGCACATTTTGTCTCACGCGTAAGAATTTCGATCGAAAGATTCATTCAGTAATGCAGTTGACCTCGATGAACTGACCTCAATCATAAGAAGATGCTCCATGAACTGACCTCGATCTATTGATGTTGCATAATAGTAGCTAGGAAGACGGCTTGATTTATAAACAAGGTAACCTTATAATGCGACCTCAATAGCAAGTTATGATGGCATTCAATGTTTTTCAGTCGCAATTAAATTATTTTAATACAACTCTTTCTTTGTATACGTGTTAATGCTCTTTGAAGAGCCCTACTCAGTATTCTGAAGAAGAAGAAGAAGATACATTAACATTTAATAATTACGTTAAAAATATAAAATTAGACAAGGAGTTTACGAACGGCTTTTCCCAAATTTATTTCAAAATTAAATTTGTTGACGGTTTATAATAATGAAATTATGGTGTACAGATTCAAAATATTCTATATTTTGTAAAAATACAGTACTTATTTTATTTTTTTTACATCAAACTGATCATTTTGATTGCTTCTAGCTATCAATATATCATTACTGCCGATCATTCCTTTAAAAGGAATACTTGTTTCCAATTCTTCTCACACTAGTCCACGAATACCTGTCCATAGTATTGTAGCTTGGTATTGCTGACGTAAGTTCAGATTGTATCTTCCTGCTCTGGGGTTTGCCACTTTTTCCGCCCGATAACGAATTGAAGACTCAACTATCCAAATGAATAAATTTGAAAAGTTTGGCAAGATTTATTGCTTGTGAAAATGAAAGTGCGTGCTGTGAGAATAAATGCCAGATGTTTTAAATGCATGCGCTAAAATGGGAGCAAATCTATTTCGAGCATTTATTGTTCATGAAGGCAATACATTTCCATCTCCTATTTTCTAATTTTTGCATCAGGGATAATCCAATTTAATCTGGGATACTTTTATAAGAATAATTTTTTATTTACTATGATTAAACAATTATGGCATTTTGATATATGTCAATACATGCTTTTTTAGACCTGATGAGAGTATATCGCCCTCGGTCGGTAAAGGTCTATAAACCCATTGTATCGACCGATATCAAAAGGCTATAATTATATCGTAGCTGGTATATATAGATTATTACATGGCAATTTTTATATCGCATCCTATATTAGCCCGAGGTCGCTGTATATCAGCCCGAGAGCCGTCAGGCTCGAGGGCTGATATACAGCGACCGAGGGCTAATATAGGATGAGATATAAAAATTGCCATGTTATGATTTTTATATCATATACTTATAGAAAATATGAAAGGAAAAATAAAAAAACATCATGTGATGAATGATTATTGTTAACAAATCGCTCCGTGTCTATATATATTCCATCTCTGATACACTTCCCTGAATTTTTTGCGCCAGCTGTTTGTGTACCAAGTTGACGTCGACGTAACTATTTGACGTCATACTCGGAGATCGGAGTTGAACGACGCATACCGAGCTCTACGTCATAATAGCCGATGATTAACGGAAAGGGGTGTGATATAACATCCGAAGATTGCCGGAGAGGGGTGTGATATAAATCTTATATCACACCCCTAGGGTTTATATCGCACGGGTAGGCGAATTTTCTGTTTATATCGCACAGGGCGGAAAAGGGTATATTTTCTATAAGTATACGATATATATTAATCTGAAATCAAATCAATTTTAGAACTACCTTTTATGTGACACAAGCTCATAAAAAATAACATTTTTAGTTGGTTTTAAATTATAACAAATTAATTCTTTAATTCTTATAGTTCTTACGATGTACAAATCGAAATTGTGTAAAGAATATGTTATTTTGGAGTCACTGCTAGAACGCCGTACAATAGTTGAGTGTTTGATGTCAGTCTTACTGTAACCGATTTCCACACATGTTTACATTGAAATCTCATGTGCTTTTTTCACTTACTAAAACACAATTAATCGAGCCTTTTTTTGGCTGATTTCTTCATATGGATTAAAAAAAAAAACCTTTGCATTACAATTTACAATATAAATCAAAAACAATATACGCTCGAGAATGTTGGGTTCTATTTTTACTTGAAACCTAAGGTGCATCCTATCAAGCTAATCAAAAAATCAGGATAAAACTTAATGACCGCATGTACATGTAATTGCCTAAAAAATAAAAAAAAAAGTGTTCCGTGGTTCCGATTCGCGTTTGTCAAAGTGGAGCCTGTATGTAGGTCAAATGGCAATAATTCTCTGCGAGGTATTACAACAGCTTGGTTACTCTTGGAGTTTTTTTTATTTTCGAAACGTTAATGATGAAACTTGTATTGGACCCTATAGTGCGCAAAAATGAAAATTTATTGGATGCATACCGAACAACTTCAAACGGGCTTGCTACATGTACCCGCTTTCCAGTATTTTCAGTACGTTTTTTTATTAAGGCCGTGGCTTTCTCACCTATATCATAGTTTTAAAACTGCAATCACCGCACTATTTGCACCGTTCGTTTTGTACTAACGACACGTTGATCACATATAGTTTTCGCTCAATTAGTGACGATATGTAAGACCGGCAAATGAAGCATAGTTGTGAGGCCTTTAAATATAACAGTATTTCTGATGAAATCATTATCACTCAACATGGTATCCAAAGACGTTGGTCGATTGATTGTGCTCTCGACTTTTGTAGCACTGTGTGCTGTTGTGCTGTTTTCTTCAGAAGTCGATGCCAGAGGTTAAATTTGTGACAAATTTACCTTTTTGTACTAATTATGTGAACCAAGGCCTATTTCAATATCTGTTATCCGTTAACTTTTTAATTAATCATACACTCTTATTAAGCTTTATGGTGATCACAACGTAAAAATGTGTTTGTTTTTCAAATTGGCTACTTCTAAAATATCAACTATTATTTCACAAGGATTACGGCTTATCAAATAACATTTCTATTCTTCTGATTTTAGGATATGGTGATGTAAGTATTTTTTTTATCTAATTTTTCACAATAATGACATTAAAAAAGGTTTGTAGTTAATAAACCATTGAAATGGCTTAACTATTTCAATCTGCTATTGTGTATTTTTTTTACAAACATTAATCAGTATTTTTACTAAACGCAGGTTACCCCGTATAAAGGATCGTTAAAACGAATTGTCAAAGGAAAACAAAGGGGATATGCATATGGATTGGAGAACAGAAAACCTGGGTTTTTAAGGAAATTTGGACGAAGAGGAAACAAGAAAAACTTTGGACGAGGAAGAGGTTTGGGAAAGCGTCTACGAGGAGGAAGGAGAGGGCGTGGTTATGGTTTAAAAAGAGGTCATGGAAAGAGAAATCGAGGATACGGTCGTAACCTCAGAAAAAGTTTAAGAAAATATAAAGGTGGAAAGCGAGGGCGAGGTTATGGAAGGCGTTTTGGAGGCAAACGAAGGGGAAGAAAATACAGAGGAAAGAAAAACAAAGTTACGAAAGGAAAGAAATACAGGGGGAAGAAAAACAAAGGATTGAAAGGAAAGAAATACAGAGGAAAGGCAAAGAAGGGATATCCTAAAAAGAAGGATGAAAATTGCTGAGAGTCGAAACAGCATCAGATCGTTACTTTTATGAGATTGTTATGATTGCAATATTAACATGCGAATAAATAGTAACATCGGTACAATTGTGTCTAAAGCTATTGCAGAGAAATATCGGGATTTAAGGATAATTTAAGTCTAAAAAAATTACTTATCTTGGAGTAACCATGGTCCTTGTAGGGTTTGGGTTTGGTCTACTCCCCGATGTTTTAAAATCCTAGACATTCTAATTTAGCATTGGAAAATAGAGCTGTGTGGTATTTATCAAGTTTTTTAAGAGGGTTCATTAATCAGACAAAAAATTTTAAACAAATTTCTTTGATTTCCGCAAAAATATTAGCTATAATGGAAATAAACAATTTTGTTTTGTTTTGTTTTTCATTTAACTTTAATTCAAAACATATGCTAGGGGATTTTAAACCAAAAAATGATGTTATAAAAATTATCAAGATTGCTGCATTTCAAATAATGTATTCTTTTACACGAAAGTTATTGGATACTGAAACATGTTTAATAAACAAAGTCTTCTAATAAATGGTTATTGCAGCTTAGTAGATTAGAAGTATCAAAAAATGGAACCAATTCATCTAGTCAACAGTTATTTTAAATTATATGAGATCGAGAAATCCTGTGAATGTTCTTGATATCAGAATATTAGAGTATGTCAGTGCTCTTGATATGTGAATGTTATGGTATCAAATGTTCTTAATATCAAAATGGTACATGCATGTACAGTATGCAAAATGCTCTAGACATCAGAAAGTTTCAGTATGTCAAATATTCCTGATATCAAAATGCTACAGTGTGTCATATGCTCATGATATGAGAATATTACAATTTATTACCTAATCAAAGGAATTTTGTTGTTTTATTACAGATAAATATTTGCGTCTATTTTGTTTGAGTATGCAGTTTTGCTGAACTATTGAAACCGTTCTATTGAACTGCCGGTCAATAGTCTGCGATCTATTGGACCGCCGATCAATAGAATGCGATCAATTGGACCGGCAACGTATTTCAGAACGCGGGTATGGTAAGGCTTCCCGATTGACGCCATAATTAACTTTGACGTCACGATCTGCATCCTTTCGATAGTTCTATGGGAATGTAGCGTAACGTTATAAGTGATTGTCTCTTTTACATAGACGCTGTTTTTATTACAGTAACTATATAGTGATACTATATTCAATAATATCAATATTAAGTATCAAATAATCAGCAGCCTTAAGCCTCATTTAAGGTAAATGACTATAAACTAATGGTTTGAAGACTCTCCCTTCTACGTGTAAACTAGTCTTTAATGAAATGTTTTAATGCATGTAACAGCTTAAGCGCATGTGAAAAATCAACCAAATCTTAGTTTATTGCATAATGGCACGAAAACCTTCTGTAATATACAAATTGTAAACCCTAAAAACTAAAAAAAATGGAATTAAAAAAGGAATTATGTAATAAAACAATTATTTAATGCTTGAGCAGTCAATAGACCAGAATTTTTTTTTACTTTCCTTACCATATGTAAACAATGTGTTTGGTTTGATAAATCGGTCATTTTAGTCGTTACTTCCTGTCCCGAGATATATAAGATTTTATGTTTTTGCTTGTTTGCGATTTTAGAAATAGCTAGTTATAGCGACAGTGCCCTTTGAATATATTAACGTCCGCAATCATTTTCGGTCGTCGCTGGGAGTAAACAAAAAGAACATGATTTTTTTTGTTTTTGAAATATTTCTGTTATTTTTCGATAGAGGCGCTTTAATGAACGCATAATATGTAATTTGCTTTAAAACTGATCCATGCACTCTCAAGAAGCTGTGATTTAAAGTCCTGGGGCCCGTTTCTCAAAGAGGCCTACGCCCAGGCGTAAGCTTAGTCCGGACTAAATCAGGGACTAAACCCCAAAAGCAGACTAAGTTGCGTTTCACAAAGAGGCGGAAACTTAGCCGGGACTAAATTTGGGTTTAAATCTACGCCTGCTAATGGGTAGGCGTAAGTTTTTAGTCTGTACACAAAAATGACGAGTGTTTTGTTTCTAAGGCAAAATAAACAGACAATTTTAATTTTGGGTTTGTTTTACGTGTTATGAAGGAAAACATTCACATTTATGGAAGTATTTGTTCATGTATAACTTTAAAAAATATACCTATTGCTCGATAACCGTTTCTTATTTGCTTAATAAATTAAGATTAAATAAATTTGATAAATTAAACGGCTTAACTCATCAAACATATGTAAAATACATTACTATAATTTATCTAAAGTATGAAGAAATAAATATGGGTATACCCCGATAACTGATATTAACACAATAGTTAAAAGATGCTATAATTCTAAATTATACAGTACATGTATTCAACAACAACAACACCGAGTATATATATCATACAGATGTATATAAGTACTGATAGATAATTGATTTTTTTAATCAATACTCAGTAAGCATTGTTCAACTAAGCCTATATTTATATTCACATCATTTGAAGAAGTACCACTTGTATATTTTAGACGAAGTCTGATGGCAATGCATGTATAATGTTTCTAATCATATTTGAACCCATGAAACAAAACTGAGTTCAAAATATTGAGAAAAAACTTATTCAACTCAAAACGTTTATAGTTGTAATTTGTGCTTGTGTGTGATTGTATGTTCCTTACCTACATTTTTTATTATTTCACAACACGAAAGTAATCTCATTTTTTTTACTCCAAGAATTTTTACAAAATTTTATAAAAGCTACATGTTATTCTTAATGTAAATGAACTCGCATTTAGGTACAATCTTTTTTAATTTGTTAAAAATATGTTTTAGAATGCAGAGTTTGTGTCAATTTTATTGACAAGCGTTTGTCAAGATTCTTAAAGATTCGTAAAATTTCACGTACACGTCTCCTTGAATTTTCGGAAATCAAATTCATTAATCTTATTAATTCGAAGATTAATTACTAGTAATCAATTGCGTTCATATTTTAAATTTTAATTCTTTTAAAATAGGTATGGTTTGCTATCAGTTGTGGACTTGCAAGGCAAAAGACGCTGTTTTAGCAGTTTTACAACAATGTACATTATTAAAAAATTTAACTAGCTTGCCATACTTATTATATAAACTTATATACCCCAAAATAACCCAAAGGAGATGGGAAAAAAGGTAAGACCGCAAAGACCCTTAATACCTTATCAGGAGGGGGATTGGAGATTTTTTAGATGCCTTTTCCATTAAACTTTTAGAAACTTTTCATTCATAAAACTATCTTCAAATAAGGAGGGGGTTCTTAGGTTATTGTTTTTATATCTATATTTTAATCAAGATATATATTACTTGCAATACTTAATACAAAAACAAACAAACAAAACAATCAAATTATTAAACCAAAAAACAGGAAAGGGATTTGGGGAGACCCCGACCTATGGTGTTAATAATTCCTGTGTTGTTAATTGTAGACAATATCTTTCAACACTTTTATCATTCGAATCTCTGAAAACCAATAATCGTGTCCATGTCATAGTCTAAATTCTCACAGTATTGGAACAGAGGATGGAACTTTTCTTCCTTCTGTAGACATGGACAAGGTTCATGTACATGTTATTTATGCAGTGGAAATTTTCGATTTCAGTACTAAGGTTGCTGTTTAAATCATACTAATGCCGTGTTATGTTCTATAAATAATTCAGTGATATGATAAACTATTATCAAGCCTTATCTCAGCATCTGAAAGTGTATAAATATCTATGAAGTATGACTTTTCATTCTGCATACGTATGCAGGCATTTCTACCTTGCCCTGCACCTGCATTTTATAAATATTTTCATTTTTCCACGAATATTGGAATCATTTTCTATGCATTCTTTCGTTCAATTATGCACAATTATTCTTAAATATCGTCGTCAATACATTCAATTGTCATATATTTGGTTTTTGCAAACTTTTACTATCTGCTTCTTTCATATCATCTGTATTTTCTCTAAAATTACATCATGTTAAAAAGCGTATAGGCATTTTATCTACTGTCATTAATGAACAACTGTAACTATGCACAATCTGTGATTTACATTCAGTTGTATATATATAACATATGTACTTTTTAGTACATGTACTAAGAATTGGAAAATTGATCCACCACATATAATCATAGCCTCAAAGCTAAACAAAAATACGATATGCGCATGCTTAGTACTCAGCGGAGATGTCTAAGTTCTTCGACATTTAAACCCTAACTTACACCTCTTTCAGAAACGCAACTTAGACCCGACTTAATATTGGCGTAACTTCGTTAGTCGGACTAACTTAAGCCATTTAGGCCTTTTTGAGAAACGGACCCCTGAGCAGAAAGCTCTGGTGGCGTAATGTGAAGAGTGGTGGAATTGAGCCAAGGCGACCAAGTTACAATCCCTGAATGTCAAATATTTTTTCTTCCTTACTTTGATTTATAATTCTATTCTAAAAAATGATGAATTTTACTAATTTTCGTCTTAATTTTATTTTAAAAAATCACAATAACACCGCCAGTTTTAATATATGTCTATTGAAATCTTTAGAAAGGGTTAAAAATAATTTTAAAAAGTGTTAAGAAATGATATAACTAAATATCTATCCAGTCAGCCTATTTTAATGTGAAGTCAAAAGGAAGACTTTAAGTTGCTTGAAACGAGATCGAGTGAGCTTTTTCCATGAAGTATTTTCCTTGTTTTGTTGATCATGCGCAAAGGGTATTGATAACTTAAGAAGTTTATTTCTTTCTTGTTTTCCAAAATGTTTTCACTTTTTTTCAATTTTAATGTTAAAAACTAGTATATTATATGTGTTTTAAAACTATTTTCCCACATTCTAGGCATTTACCTTCCTTCTTTCTACATGACAACTCTCCAATATAAGATTAAAAACGGAAGGTCTGTATGCTGCGATGCAGGACTGTACCAAATAATCCCCTTTTTTAATTTTCTTTGTTGCGAGAATTTAGTAGTGGTACTTCCATCAGAAGTAATATTTTCTAATATTTATTTTTAAAATGCATTCGTAAATTTACATGGGTAACTAAAAAACAATTTTAAATTTGTGTATGTGTAAACAGGTGTATATTGAGACAAATATAGATAAAGTGAGATAATTCTTAACAAAAACGATGCATTTGCCATGTTGTAAAATTTAGATTTACTGGGTGGATGTAAATACAAAATTTACAACATGACAAGTTGTCATGTTGTAAATTTTGTATTTACACCCAACTAGTATATTCAAAATTTACAACATGACACATTGAAATTTTGTCATATTCAGCATTAAAGATGCATATCATTTGAATAAACGTGTAAAAACTGTCTTTTTATAAAAAAAAAAAAAAAAATTGTGTTAAGTCGATCAAAAGAGACAACCATGACTATTACAACATGATATTAAATTTCCTTTGTTCCATTTACAACAAAATAATGGGTTTACCAAATTAAAGTTTACATCTACCAAATTTAAGATTTTTCAGTGCTCCTTAATTGTCAATATGAATTTTCAGAGAGAACGTACAATTCTGTTACATGTAGCACCTTTTGTGCTACAGAACGCTTGGCCGATGACATTATAATTAACGTCTAACGATAACCGTCTTCAATTTTGAATCACTATGTATTAATACATATACGGTAGAGTGACAATGAACTGATATATTTATAAAATGTAAGGTTAACATGCACGTGATATTTTTTATTTCCGGTGTTAGATGGTGTTCAAGAACACAATTAACCTTTATCAAATTGTATGACAAATTTATACTTTATAAAATCACTTTCTAGCTGATTCAATACATAAATTATATGTGGTAAGATTAGTTTCTCAAAGGTATGGAATTTGATATTGATAAGCTTTATTAAACAAAGAAAGTGTAAGCATGTTATGCTAATACATGTATTAACAAACGATTTTCCTTTAGAAGTATCAGGCAAACATGAAAAAAATACCTTCTACATATATTTTATACAGTTGAGCTGTTTTGGGAATAGCTAAAATATATGGGACACATATTAGTAAAGGCCCTTAGAGGGGAATGATAAATCAGTTTAAAGTTTTAAAATCAAAGAAAATTAAATAAAAGTAAAACTTTAGAGGTTTCTAACCTTTCCCTTTATTTGTTTTTCCTGTAAAAAAAATAATTACATGACTAGACGCGATCGCGATCTCGTTGCGAGCAACGAGAGGTCTTCCGTTTGAAGGCACCATAACAAAGACTACAGGAATAGTTGTTCTTTCCTGCCATTTCTTAACACTATCTAACATAGAGCAAAACCAATACCGGATATCTAAAACGCTATGTAAAAGTCAATCCAAAATTGTAAAATCCGTATTGTGACGCATTGCGATACTCGGACTACTTAAGGTATCGGATGTACAATTGAGCCTGAGAGCTCAGGATTTTCCGGGATGAACTCGGTAGATTACGGAGATTGAAATAAATTTTCAAAATGTCAAACAATTTTGGATTTAACATAATAAAGAGTAAAGAATAAACAATTAATGCATAAAGTTGAGCAAGATTTTTTTTCCTTAATTTTAGAACAAAATATTTTAACTTTTTCTCCTTACGCTGATTATGACGTTGATCAACATTACGTCATTTGCCGTTGTATGACGTTATTATTTTTCCCGCGGTGTTCTTGCAATAACGTGAAGAAGAAAACCCCTAATTTATAGAGTAAAGTTTGCAGTGCGTGTGTCACGTATTCCGTCGAAAAATAGGTCGTTTTAATCATTGATTTCGTAGATTTTTTAACTTTGCATAACTTGAATCTGGGGTATTCCGGTAATTTTATGACCCTGATTAATTTGTTTAATAATTTGTTTACCTAATTTCATTACTGTGCATTAAAAAAATTAAACATAGTTACATAATATTTCGGACTCAACATTTGTAAAACGGCGTATTTACCACCAACATTTTTAATAAGTACCATGCATATGGATTTTCTAGTTACGTTCCTTGTACACGTTAATTGTAATCATTGTGTTTAAACATCTACTTGTTATATTCCGTTAATCGAGTTGATAAGAGTCAAATAATGACATTGATAATAATTGATTGTTTTTTTTTCATCGGAATTCCAAACAATTTTCTTCTCTCGCATTTCATGGAATGTGAACAGTATATTTTTCACTCTTTTTTAAACTGCTGGATTTTCTATAATTCAAATTATACTATTAAATACTGATTCCGACTGCTCTATAGTCAATACGTTTCAATTGGCTGTTGACATAAAATAGGCGCGTTACCATCCAATGAAATCAAATATTAATACTCAAATCTTGATTGACAGGTTCAGCCAGTTAGCGGATGTCCGATGTTATGTGTGGTAATTGTACACAATCTAATCGTGTAAAAAAAAATAATGCATGCTTATTACAACATCGTCACTTATAGTTGTTTTGGAATTTTGTTCTATAAAAGTCATATATTGTTATAACTGTATAAAACATGTTGATGTATTGTGTATTTCACTATTGTACCGCGGTATGAAAACATCATAGACAGACTTTATAAGCAGTCTCCGTTTAAAACTGACTTTTTCTTTTGTTTGTTGAAAAAGAATACAATTTTGATTAAAAGATAATACAATGTTTATTGTTTTGTACGATTTAAAGATTCGGAATGAATTCTGATGAAACATTTCACATGCCGATGATGGTTCTTGCACGCTTTGCTCGTAACGCTTTACATGCCTGATGTGACTCGCAATTTACGACTTCGTTGTAATGGTAACAATATTTTTTCGTGCAAACATTTTCCTGAATGAAAAAACTCAACAATTTAGATTTTTTATTCTAAAATTATAAGTTAGGAATAGAAAACAGTAGAATTACCGGGTAACGGGAATATGCGTTAGATTATGATTGCGACGGCCGACGGGGAGGGGGGGGGGTGTATTATAATCGCGTGACATTGTCATGGTCATTGTAAAAAATAATTGTCAAAAATACTAAAAAAAGATATTGATAAAATAAAAAAAAATTTACAACTTTATTATTATTATTAAAATGTTGGCAATTTTTTTTCTTTGATAAATATTTATCATGTTTACACGTTTTTTCAAAGAAAAATAGTATTTAACCGGGCATGATTTGCAGCGCTATGGTTACTTCCCCATAGTGATTTGGCGGGAAAAAAATCTATTTTTAGAAACTACATACCCGAACCTATCAAATGAGTATATAGAATATATACCTTACCAGGCATCATTTTTTGGTCAATTGTACATCTGATACCTTAATGTTTACGTCAGCGGCTTGCTAGATTCAATCGGCCGGTCACTTCGCCGGCATCAAAGGCATGCCGCCGCAATAACAAAGCATCAAGTTCCAACGATGCAACTGCTTTACAAATAGTTAAAATAGGTTACTTCGGGTCGTAAAAACAACTATTTTCCTTATTTATACTAATATTTAAAATTATCCTTATGTTTGGAATGACTTTATTAATAGTATGTCGAGAGAGAGAGAGAGAGAGAGAGAGAGAGAGAGAGAGAGAGAGAGAGAGAGAGAGAGAGAGTGCTTAGCTAGGCTAAGCGAATTTTTTGCTTATTGGAATACACTTTATATTTAGTATCGACATCTTTCTGGTTGACCCCTGAATTCAATCTAGATTATAGAACTACGCACAAGCAAGCCTACAACTGCAGAAAAGCGAAATATTTAGATCCGTATTTACTCTCAACGTGTTTTGTGTTTTTTCCTTTGGACTTTTGAGTTTGAACACTGTTCGTTATCACCACATGTCCTCGTAGAGGCGGAGTTCAGACATTCACTGCTCATGACTTGACTAAGAGAGAGAGAGAGAGAGAGAGAGAGAGAGAGAGAGAAGTAATGTACATTGACAATTCAAACATGTTAATAATCTGTAAACAACATTTGTCAATAAACGCATGTATACATGCATGCCTGTTTCCACGTATATAGATAAACATTAAACAACCCTCCGTTTAAAGTCATATAGAATAATTGAAACATGGGCATTTTGTTAGAAGATACATTGAGATGGCAGCATTTCTTTGATGCCTGCAAAGCGACCCGGGGAGCTCTAATGCGGTCGTTTTGCAAGGGTGCTTCGGCGGCATGACTTTGATGCCGGCGATGCTAGAAGCGTTTAATTTTAGATAGCTGCTGTCACAAAGCAATGCATGAACGGTATTTTGAAACGAGCTCTATATTTGCGCAATTATTTTGATTTATGAAAAAAATTAAAACAAAAAACATTAAAATCCATTATTTTAAAGATAAAATCGTTAAACAAGACACAATTAAGAAAGAAAAAACTTTCGGCACTCGGGGACTGAACCCGGGTCGCCTGGGCACAAGTCCACCACTCTAACGACTGACCTACGCAGACTCTCACTTCAGAAATATGGAGCCCAAAATCTCAAGAATGCGTGGATCAATTTTAAAACGGATTTCATATTCTGAAGTGTTGAAAGCGTCTCTATCAAATAAAAACATAATAAAAATTCAAATAAAAAAAGTCCAAAAATGAATAATTTTTGCTTCCTTCCGGTGACGACTGGAAGTGACGGCGACACGTTCGGATATGCGAAGTTCACTGCGGCAGGACACTTTTTACCATCCCTGAGAAAAATTGTGAACAAGCAAAAACATAAAATCGTTAATATCTCGGGGCCGGAAGTAACGACCAACAAAATCTCGTGTAATTTTCTTACAAATTTTGTCATGAATAAGTTCTCCAAATTTTATCAAAATCGGCTGAAGCGTTTTTTAAAAAACTGGGGGGAAAAACCAATAATAATAATAGAGGAAAAGAAACAAAGCAATTACAATAAGGTTTTCCGTTGGAAACGGAAGACCTTAATGACACCAAATAAATAACAGTCATTACCCCTTATTGAACCTCTAATATACAAATAGTTGTTATCATTTGTAAAATCAAGTCCGATTTGATAAGTTTAATAAGTAGCTTTACTGTTGAGAGTATAAAAAGAGGAAACTAACCAGGTACATATATTCATAATCCACACTTCAGCCATGGGTAACAGGGAGATTGCTCGCCTTCTTGTGCTGTCGGTTTTTGTAGCACTGTGTGCTGTTGTGCTATTTTCCACCGATGCTGAAGCAGCAGGTACTAAAATGTGGTTTCATTTTAATTTAAGGTGATCAGGCACAAACCGATAATAGGTTACCTGTAATTTAAGTCAAAATCTGAAGTTTCATATAACTGTTAATTTAATGAAATTTCAACTATTTGTTTGTACTTGTCAACGCCATCAAACAAATGTGAGACCATTTATCATTTACTATTCACGTTAATTAAAACATTTTAAAAAAATGTTAATTCAAATATTTTATGTTCCTTGGATAAGTGAAATAATTGACATAAGTTGTGTGGAAATAGTGGTATTGTCTTGCATCACGGTATATTTAACGATTTATCGCGTACTCTTACCGTACTCTTACAGTACATGTAATGAACATGTAATTAAGACCTTTTCAAAGGTTAAAAATTGAAAGTTGTTTATCAAAAGTATATACCTGTTATATCTTGTTTTAAAAGCATAATGATAGTTTAGTTGATTAGTGGGGTTTTTTTCACTTACATATTCTTTGATGTAATCTTTTTTTTTTTCTTTTTGCAGTGATCAAAAAGGTACGTTTTTTTGTGTGGCATATCATATTGATCATGGAACTAATAATATAACTAACTAACTATAGTATGTCGTAATATGCCATTTGTGCGATACAAACACTAAAGTAAAGTATTCATATAATATATTATCTTGTATGTTAACATATGTAATGCTTTTATACTATGTCTCTAATTTTGTGTCATAATCCCCCCACCCATTTTAGACTCCAAAGAGTCTAATGATAATATTATATTATAATATAATATTATAACATGTGAATAATTGTAAACTCTTGGGCTGTATTGCCCAAAGTTGTATTTCTGAATAAATAATATTATATTAGTTATATATGAATATACATCTATTTGGGGTAACATCTTTTGTTATCAATTTAACAGGTACAGGAGAAACCTGCCAAAGAAATTGCCAACCCCCCTAAAAAACAAGCCGTTCTCTACACAAAACAAGTCCTCGGGGGTAGTATAGGAAACAGGAAATATGGTCTGGGTAGAAGAAGAAACAGAGGAAGACGAATCTCCAGAGGTAGAGGTAGAGGCAAGTACCGATTCGGCAAAACGAAGAGATTTCAACGATTCCGAGGGGAGAAGAAATCCAGGGGACTTGCGAAGGGGAAATACTCAGCTGGGAGAGAAAGAGGGAGAAATGGGTCACGAGGGCTTAGAAAGTACAGAGGCAAAAGTGTAGGACGTAGCCGTGGAAGAAAATATGGACGCGGTGGCAGGGGGCGTGGTCAAAGGAAGTACCGTGGTCAAGGAAATGGGCGTGGTCGAGGGAAGGGGCGTGGCCGAGGGAAGGGGCGTGGCCGAGGAAAAGGTCAAGATCGATGGAAAACATATTATGGTTAAAAACACTCTTGTTGATGTATATGGTACGATAAAATGAATTAAAATAAAAATTACTCAACAACTTGTTTTCGATCTTCTTAGATGAACATAAAAAACCTTCGTTGATTAAAGCCATTAAAATTCACCAGATGTGGTTTACTGACACTGAAAGTGACACTGAAAAAATGAAATTTGCTATGAATCTTCCGAATTAGCATTATGTTGGTACAACCTCTTCCTTGAAGAAAAAATTATATCTTGTCATCTAGATCATTGGGGTTTAATCTTTTAAAATAAACGCTACATAAGCGTGTAATAACAATCTTGTGCAAAGGCTAAATACCAAATACAAACTGATCAAAGACTTTTTTGTTGGGGTGAGACTTATATTTGATGACCATACTACCATACTTATATATAGACACAAACCAATTCAAATACTGCAAAAAGTAGATAGGGTTATTTCAAATTCAAGGAATATTTCAATCTTATTATTGCATCAGTTGCAGTAGTGTGACTCTATGTATATTTTATCTTCAAGTATATTTAATTGTTTTTTCCCAAAGTTTTGGATTTTGTACATAATACAATTATTATCATGCACTGTTTATACAGTTAACAATCATATGGGATATGTTAGAAATTAAAGACTTTTGCTGCCTTTGTTGTTTTAGGGGGTGGGGGAATGGGTTCTAGATATCAAATGCTTATATATAGTAATCTATTTTCAAAATTGACATTGTAAAGAACCTTTTAGTAACTAGAATTTAACAGCCATCGTAATGTTTTCCTCGTTCACGTCATGCAGTGTTCGTGAGCTCCATCCGCCCGGTAAAAGAATAAATCTTCCATAGTGTGTGTTTGTTATATAACACTACAAATCAAACTTAAAATGTATAGTTCAATAGATTTCATCAATGACGCAAATGACGTATTGTGGGGCGCAAATGGGGTTTATATGATATATACGAAAGGAAATTAACATAAATTGTCAATAATTTAATAATTAATAGTACAAATGCTAAAAATTATATTAATGTAAGTAATCAGGAATCCATTTTAAAATATCATGAGGTGACTATTATGGTCGGGGCCATTATTATGGTCAAACCCCGACCATAATGATCAAGTCATAATGCTTAAAAAAATAAAATTATTCATTTTTCATTAGTTAATTTTCTACATACGGTAAGCAAATGCCGCTTTTTATTTACATTCTCTAAGTATATGATTCTCATAGGACTGAAATCTACACGATCCAGTTCTAACCGTTTATTGACATGTCGAAACATTCAGTAGTTCAGAAAACCAATGACAGCACGAAATAATCATGATGATGTCAGACTCAAATTCCAAAATAAGGCGAATTGTCAATGGATCTTTTTTCTTTTATCTAAGGTACTGGTGTACATAAAAAATAATTTAATTACGTTAAGGAACTTTTTTTACAATTAATTAATTAATTTGTTTAAAAGCTGTATATATTAACAATAAATTACTTTTTTTGATTATTCATGCCGAAACAACATTGCAGCAACAATTATCAGCGGTTGTTTAAATGAAAAACAATTCTTTTAATTAGTTTAAACTTCCATACGTGGATATTAGGATTCCTTCGTTAACGTGTGAAGGAGCCAATAGGGATAGATCATGTGATATGCAAAGAACGTGAAAAATGTAATGATTTGACCCAACGGCAATGAGCACCATCGATTTATGTAAAACATCATAAACCTTAAGTTTTCACTGTGATTGTTAATTTTATGGGGTTTTTTAATGAAATATATTAAAGGAAAAGATACAGCAATGAAAATGCTTTTTGTGTATATATATACATATTTCTGCACCCTACATGCAAAATAAACTACATCAATTTCACCGTGTAGAATCCCACATAAGGGCGCTGTGATCGGTGTAAGACATGGGCCGTGATTTTGAAGCGGTGAAAGTAGGTCATCGAGTATTCAAAGACTTATTATGATTAATTAAAATCGATTTTGATAACCAAAAGTATCGCACGGAAGGCAGTGGTTATTGATAAACTACCTCTAGTAACACGGGAGTTGACATATCTTTGGAAAAGTCCAAACACTTCTAGTGTAGACAATATGCAGGTGGGGTGTGCGCAACGTATTATTTTTAGGGTATTTTATTAAAAATTTCGAATTCTACTGCAGAACTTCCAAGTTGTTTCGTCCAAAATCATTCCATGTGAATAGAAAATCTACATTTATAGAAGAAAACCATCTCACATGTATGAAATGAGGAGTATTTGATCGAAAACCCGATGTGGCGTAGGGGGCTGATGATCTTGTGGCGAAGGGGGGGGGGGGCTGTGACTCTATTTCATATAAGCAAATTTTCCCAACAAAATCCACATTTTGATATAGCAATGAACATGTGGGTATTGAATTATATATCTATTTAACGTATTTCTACTCCCAGGTTTTTTTTATTTTATCCCTTTTTAGCTCACCTGAGCTGAAAGCTCAAGTGAGCTTTTCTGATCACCTTTTGTCCGGCGTCCGTCCGTCTGTCCGTAAACTTTTTACTTTTTCGACATCTTCTCAAGAACCACTGGGTCGATTTCAACCAAACTTGGCACAAAGCATCCTTAGGTAAAGGGGATTCAAGTTTGTTAAAATCTCCCCTTTCAATGATAGATGATTAAATATCAGTGAAAATGTTATTATTTTTTCAAAACATTCTTCGAAATAGATCAGCCAGAAAAGCTGTACCTTGTGTGGAAGCATCCTCAGGTAGTGTAGATTCACGTTTGTTCAAATCATGATCCCCAGGGGTAGGGTGGGGTCACAATGGGGGGTCTAATTTTTACATAGTAATATATAGAGTAAATCTTCAAAAATCTTCTCTGAAACTGATCAGCAAGAAAAGCTGTAACTTGTGTGGAAGCATCCTCGGGTAGCGTAGATTCAAGTTTGTTTAAATCATGATGAGAGGTAGGATGGGACCACAATGTTGGGGGTCGAAGTTTTACATAGGAATATATAGAGAAAAATCTTTCAAAATCTTCTTCTCAGAAACCTATCGACCAAAAAAGCTGAAACTGGTGTGAATGAATTCTCGCTTAGGGTAGATATATTGGATAAAATCATGATCCCAAGGGGAAGGTTGGGGCCACGTTGGGGGGGGGGGTCGAAATTTCACATTGAATTTTGAATTTCTAGAGAAAAATCTTTTTAAAAATCTTCCCAGAAAGGGATTGGGCAAAATAGATGCAAATTGTGTGGAAGCATCCTCAGGTAGGGAAGATTCACATTGTTTAAGTCATGATCCCTGGGGGTAGGGTGAGCCACAATTGGAGAGGATGTTAAATTTTTACATAGGAATATATAGGGGAAAATCTTAAGTTCTTAAACACAAATTGTCTAGCTAACTTTACTCAGTTCAGTCTTCAAATAGTCTACATTAAAATTTGTCAAAATCATATTCTTCAGGAGTATGGCTTGACCACATGGGGGGGGGGTCCAATTTTACAAAGGAAAACATTTAAGGAATAAGGTTCACTTGTGATCAAAATCGGCCCCGTCTCAAAATGCTATCATACATTTTTCTAACATAGTCTAGGAAACGCCCTTTAAGAATCAGCTTAATATTTCATTCTAGCATTAATAGTTTTCAGTATACAGCTGTTGAAAAATACCATTGTTTTTCGTGTCAGGTGCACCAGCTAGAAACGTCATAACGTCATTATATTTTATGATAACGTCGCATGCATACAAATTGCGTAGTATGTATACTCGAGACACCAGCAAAACTTTTTCATTCCGCATTCATTTTGAATTTGCGTATATACATTGTATTTCATAAATCTTTACAGAAAATCATTTCAGATATCAACACTGATAGAAAATACCGGTAGGCAATTCTATCTTGTGATGCATTCAGTCCGTCCGCGTTTTACGGATCATACGCGCTGAATGTTTCTCCTTCGGTGAGATTATCGATGTGCATTATACAAAAAAATATGGAACATTCATTATCAGTCAATTACGTTCCCTATAAAGACAGAATAAAGCAAAAAGCATAAATCATTTAAGTTGTGATTTCAAAAGCTCTTGCTTTCCTGCATCAAATAAACATGTGTCTCGAAAACGCTTAACGATATTCAAAATACATGTAAAGTAGACAGCGGAGTATATGTGTCGACAATCTAATTATATATAAAAATCAATCCTTGTCCGTTCGTTTTTTTTAAAGCTCTTAGGCAGAAAAGAATTTCAGTAATTGAACTTCTGTTCATGTTGGTAATATCAGAATAAACAAGGATTCTTTCAAGGGCCTCAAAGGTGAATTTACCATCTGGCAAATGCTTTGCACAGCATCTACTGTTGTGGGGGGATAAGGACTTTTTTCTTCAAGAAAACCGAATTTCACTCTGTCGGTAACACTACAATCAGTTTTGGCCCCGGTCTCCTGCAAATAAACCAACTGGAGTGACTCGTGGAGGTAGACGGAACGATAGAGCGACGGACGGAGGACGTCTGACATTACGGAAGTAAGTGGCATTACTCTGATGAGGTGTGCATTCAACTTCCGTATGATTCGTCTCTGTCTTCTTTTTTGAGATACCGTGGCATTTAATTCTGCATGTACTGCATAGAACATCATTCCTTTAAACAATCAATCCTAATTTCTCTAGTACACGCTGACAGTGTTTATTATTTGCGACTTTTCTCCCTTCGTTGAATATCGTTCTCTTTTTGTATAATGCACAGGGATATAATTGTTTTCCTGTGCCAGGCATTTTAAGAAAGATAAAAAAAAATGTCTAACGCTTACAGTAATTGTAGGTTTAGTTCCTTTGGTCAAAAACATGAAACCATTGTAAAATAAAAGAGAGAGAGAGAGAGAGAGAGAGAGAGAGAGAGAGAGAGAGAGAAATATGATCCAATGGATCGGTGTTTTTTAATGAAATTTATTGTCTGAACAAATATTCACAGGTCTATATTTGCCTTTCAAATAAAAAATACAAACATTATTTTAAAATGACCAGTTTATAAGTATAGAAAATTTCCCCGAATCTCATCTATTTACTTTTAATTTCTTTACATTGAAAACGTAAGCATAGCTGGTTTGTAAAAATAATGACTAAAAATTTACGGAAAAATATTTTAGGTATTTAAATATTTGTTATCATTTTTTATAAATGAAATTAAAACATAGTTTTTAAATGAACAAAAAACTGGAAATCATAGATGTCAATGAATAGTTGCCTGAGACCTTATCGTAAGTATCTTGTCTTAAAATTTTTCGTTAATTAGTCTACCCTTACAATGCGCTAACGAAGATCTTGTCAAGTAAATCCTGCTTGTAAAGATGTGTGTGTTACATTGTGAATTCCTGATTTGCTAGTTTTTATATAACCGGTCATTTTGATCAATTAGATAAGGAAAATTACCGGAGATTTGAAATATTTACCAGTTTTGCCTATGGGACCAGCTGATTCCAAAAGGTCTGTAATTTAGAGAGAGAGAGAGTGTGTGTGTGTGTGTGTGTGTGTGTGTGTAGAGTCAATTATAGTCCAGGTTATATCTTTGAATTTACAAAGGTGGGGCTCAAATCTCACAAAAAAGTCACTACCGTATATTTATATTAGGGTTCGTAGTGGCGGTAATGCTATAAAATTGGGATTTTTCCTCTGTTGGAATGGCTCGAGAAGTTGCCCCTGCAGCTGATATTCGGCTTTACAGAAGTTTTAACTTAAAAAGTTAATACAAGTTTTGCATATGCCCTAGCTGTCATTCAATACATTGAAAAATAAAAATAAATTATGAGCTCATGAATACACGCATGTCAAGATTTGGGATTTGCGAGTAGCGTGGGATTGGTTAGTCATAACGTACATTAAAAACGTATCGACTTAATTAACATAGAGATAAGCATCAAAATATGAAATCAATTACTGCGTTTTATTGGTCAAATTACGAGTATATTTGCAGGTTCTTGTTTTTGGTTATTTTATGGGGTGAGGGGGGGGGATTGGAAAATGTATCGAAGATATAAATCGACACTTGACATATGTATGGAAAGATTACAGTCTAGTTTTGAAAACTGTTTTAAACGGTGACTATTAGCTGTCAAAAATAAGAATACATCCCACATACACGAAAGGTAACCACCATATGAAAAGAATATGGGGGTTGGGGTTGGGTGGGGGTGTTAAAGACCTTCCATCCCATGGGAGGGGATATCTCTTGAAGATTTTTTCAAGAGAGTTAGGTAGTAAAAAGGGTATAACTTCGGCAATATTTTAATCAGCTAATACTTCATAACTTATACTTAAAATCAAAATTTTGTTGATCTTGATCCATCAGCCTTATGGAAGGGAATTACCGCCAAAATTCTATGTATCTTGCTTTTATTCTTATTATGCTTACTTCTTTATTCTTCATTACATTTACACTTCCATGTCACTTTATTGTTTTCATATTCATGCTTATTCAATTTCACTTTGATTCTTTTTGATCCTTCATTGTTTGCTTAATTCTATGTTGCAACATTGTCTTCTTATTCGTGTAAATTCTTTCTTCTATCTCTGTTACAAACGTGAATTCAAACACGCAAACCATAAAGCACTTTCAATAAAGACGAATACAAGTTGCATGAATTTAATGCTGCATTATGACGCCAGGCGGCAGTGTGCGCGCTACAATTGCTGCTCCCAGAAAAAAAAACCCCAAAACAACGTAGCTAGCTAAATGTGGGATGTTTCGCACCATGACATTTCGCTCCAATGTTTATATGTTCATATCAAGAAATGGAGGGGAGGTTTATTTACTAAGGGATAATTTATAATTATGTTTGCCGGGTAGGGGGTGGGGGGGGGTAGGTCGAGTTCTATTTTCAGAAGGTTTTATATGTGAATTTAATAAAGTTTGAATTTTCAAGGGTGGTGGGGTGACTGGACCCCCCTCCTAAAATAAAATAAAATTCTAAGTCTGCGCATCAGTTGTTTATATGAGACGATATAATCTTACAGTTCTCATAATTAGCACCCGTATCATAATTATCATCATCGCAAGCTTGATATGGGAGTCGGTCAATTCAACTCTTCATTTAATCAAGACCAGTTGACAGGTAGACATGTATGAGGTTCATGTCTCTAAGTTACATGTATCATAGCTTAAACACTTTCAAATCTAAACATGGACATTCAGTTACATGTACATGATTTATATTAAAATAAACAAACCTACAATAAGCATGGCTGTGAATGATACATACACATTTTTATCACTTCGAAAATTTGTGTAAATAAGAAACATACATTATTTATGTCTTGTATTTTGGAAGAAAAAAAATATTTTATTTAGAACTTTATATAAGAATTTTTATTAAGATTTTGATTTAGATTTTAAACCAAAACGTATAAGAATTTTTATTAAGATTTTGATTTAGATTTTAAACCAAAACGTATAAAAAGTCTCTTTTCCTGGTTTGTTTTCGTTTACTCATTGTGTAATTAAGTCACTGATAATTTAGATTCGTTAATTTTACCGCGTATACGTATATTTACTTCTGCGACTCCACCGCTCTGTGCCGAATCGCAAGAATATAAAATCGCGTGCACCAAACTTTGTTTTCATATCATAAGTTCAAAACTTTTAGAAAAATAAGTGAGATTTTAAAACCTGCAGTTTTAAGTTTTTTAACCCGGAATTTCACGCGGATATTAATTCATCGCATTTAATCAGGGATACACAGTACTGTAGCCTAACGAGAGGTACATAGTGATTCATGCAAGTGATAATTTTCACACGTACTAGAGTACAGAGAAAGCTACTTCTAAGCATTTCGTACCCCAGTCCTTTTATTGTTTTTCAAAAACGTCTTTAAATTTGGTTTAAATTTATTTCTATTTCATCTACATGTTCCACGGGTACCTCTGGACAGAACCGTGCATCACCCCACCTCTTTTCACCTCAAATGAAAATAAAGTCCTGTCGACAAGTACTTATGACATGTTCCTCTTCTAAAAATTGACCGTTCCAGTGCAAATAATTTGCAAATAATTTGTTACTGCATATATATACGGTACATTGCATTGCGGATCTAGAATGAGATCAGATTCACCCCCCCCCCCCCCAATGGAAAATTCACACTTATTTAATCAACCAATAAAAAAATTATTACAGAATTATCTCTCAGACCCCCCCCCCCCTCCATGATTTTTTTAGAACCGCGC
Source organism: Magallana ariakensis (assembly GCA_020458035.1). NCBI lineage: Eukaryota > Metazoa > Mollusca > Bivalvia > Ostreida > Ostreidae > Magallana > Magallana ariakensis. The sequence continues at coordinate 68,924,976 of CM035811.1, forward strand.
GGAGGCATTTTACATGTATACAAAAAAAAACCGTATCTTTTTGAGTCTGCGTATATCGTGGCTTGTTAAAAGTTGACTATATTAACATGTATTTCATATTCCTATACTAAGCCCTTAATTTGAGATGTTTTCACGAATTTATTTTTATGCCAATTGTTAGTTTCGTTTTAATAAATCTTCGGGAGCAGCAATTGTAGCGCACACAATGCCGCCTGGCGTCATAATGCAGCATTAAATTCATGCAACTTGTATTCGTCTTTATTAAAAGTGCTTCATGGTTTGCGTGTTTGAATTCACGTTTGTAACAGAGATAGAAGAAAGAATTTACACGAATAAGAAGAGAATATTGCAACATAGAATTAAGCAAACAATGAAGGATCAAAAAGAATCAAAGTGAAATTGAATAAGCATGAATATGAAAACAATAAAGTGACATGGAAGTGTAAATGTAATGAAGGATAAAGAAATAAGCATAATAAGAATTAAAAGCAAGATACATAGAATTTTGGCGGTAATTCCCTTCCATACAGCCTGTGCGTTCACAGGTTTAAGTCTAGTTGTAGAAAAAAAAATATAAAGATAACGTTTGTCTAAGACTCGATCATTTATACAGTGAAGATAGTTTACCTTCTATTTTAAAAGCAACTACTTTTATAAACTTTCTAACTGAGAAACAATTAACATTGTCTATTAAATGTTGGTGGGGGAGGGGTGAAATTATTACAGGTCTTTTTATTTCTAACGTCATATTATAGTGACGTCATATCTAATTTACAGATGCATGTACTTTATAAGATTATTCATACAATCGTAGATTTAAAAAAAATACTTTTTAACATCCTCATTATTTCTAACCCTGATTGATCCGATTTGAAATACATAGTGCATTTAAAAATCCTAGATTCTTTGTAAAATAAATATACGACCGATAGACCTACATGTGTAATTTGCAAGTGATAGCTTCGTACCAATGTTATAATTTCGCGATTTTCTCTGGTTCCAATTACCTTGATTTAAGAAAACCACAGTAAACAGCTCATTGTTCACATATTTGTTGATGTAGAACGCTCCTTGAAGAATTTTACTCAGTATTACTTGTTATAGTATCTTCTACATCTTCAGTCGGTATAATGTCTAAAGTCACTAGGCTACATAGACGCGGAAGTAGATTGTACATGCAAAAAGACAAGATTTTCGGTCATAAAATTAGTCTTCCTTTCATGTTTATTATGTTTAATACACATACTTTTTTATAGTTTAAATGTTATTTGCATTTAGAGTATGATTTATACTTATCCGATTTATTTATCTAACATTGTTATTGATACATGATATATTGACGTTATTAGAAAACGGCTTTATAAAAAATAAACATGGTCCGCACAATATCACCATCACGATTGGTTGCATACACCTCAAGATAAGTAAGTTGTTTAGTATGACAAAATTTGGCGATGGTGATTTCATGCGGACCTATCCAAAACATTCACGCATTTCATGTATTTTTCCGGAAATATGCATTCCCACGACATTTCATCGCAATTTATTTAGCATATCCACTTAGAGAATCACAAGTACTTATAGATTTTTGATAACAGGTAAAACCAGAAAGTATTTATATATGCACAAATATTTGTTCTGACAACTTTGAAATTTTACTCTATCCGAGGGCCAAATAAGTCACAAGTGAACCAAGTTCTTTTTCACAAAAACTCAAATGTTTTAATATATGGTTTTACTTATATGCAGGCATTTTGACATATTGTTGATTCTTTAAAATTATTTAGACTCTGGCCCCTGTACAATTCTCGTACCTCATAAGGGGTTCAAAGTTTGATGTAGGTTCATAATCCATTATATAAATAGTTGTTTAAGTCTGATCATCTTCTCGAGAACTGCAATGCTCAATATGTGAATTGACTGTAAAATCAGTCTGTTATAAAGGGGCTCAATGATAAACATAAAAATATGCAGGGGAATTTTTTTTATACAGTATCTATTATACGAAATTGTTCAGATATTTTGTATAATATGACTAAAAAAAAATGATTTTATTATGTCTGTTGTTGCTCAGGGGAGCGATGTGACCCATGGACCTCTTGTTGTAATCTTTATATTCTTTTATAAGAACCATGATAAATGTAAATTAATTTATATTTAATAAAAAACAATCCACATATTAATTATAGAAACTACCCATGCTGCTTTGTGTATAAAATATTGATAAAGGTAGAATCTTTGTTTTAATGAAATTATTGGAAAATTAAATATAAACTGCATGCATGCTATTAATAAAAAGGAATTCATTTGAACATTGTATTTCATATGCAAAAATATTATGTCCACATGTATGAACATTTCTTTATAATGCAAGTAAGAAGTAATATTTTAGAGATCCTTATTTCAATATAGTTAATACTTACCTATGTCAGTATCTGACGTTATACATGCAATTTTAAGATGAAATAATATGCGACTCAGTTAATTATGTCAACATAAGAGTTTAGAATTATGTCCAACTGCCCACGGATGTTAGAAAAAATATCAGGCGATGAGAAAAAAAACTTGTTGACCACTCATTGTGAGCGGAAATTATATTTGAGAGAGCTCGATGATCGTGGCCATTTTTAGAGCATTTTGATCTCCTAAAGAAGAAGAGCTATGCATAAAGGAAATGATCAAATGTTTGGATTATTTCTTTACTAAATGTTACTTAATAGTCAAATATTTACATATTCCAGTGTCTTTGCCTGTGATAACACTACGTACAGTATCGATTTTGTACTATAAAACCCATAACTTCAAATGACGCCAAATTGAGGTGCCGGTGGGGTTTGCTTATTTATAATTAAATATTTAATCGTACGATAATTTAAAATTATGTAAATATAAGTAATAAAGAATTATTCTTTGAATATTATGAGGTGATAATTTCGGTCGGAGCGTGATCAAATCTATCATAAAGCCCTTGGGGCTTTATTGGATTTGATCACGCCCCGACCAAAATTATCACCGCATAATAATCAAAGAATGATTCCTTATATATATATATATATATATATATATATATATATATATATATATATATATATATATATACATTCCACATATATTTTGCATGTAAAGCTACTGCAGATATAGCACCATAACACAGATAGCGTACTAAAAGGTTAAATCAGGAGTTTTAATTGTGACGTCACAAACGTTGAACGCTGATAAATACAACGTCACAAGCGAAAATCAAAGATCACGCTTGTGTCTGTTACTGTGGCTCTTCCATTAATTTGAACTTACCCATAGGATAATACAGTAATTTTGAGGTATAATTCACATTTGCATACAAGGCAAGAAGGTAAAAAAATGTAAATATAAGTATTAAATCCTTATTTTTTTGAAAGATATAGTCTCATAACTGCAACGGTGTGTGCAAACAAATTTTCATTTAACGCGCGTTATTCAATTTGTATTAATCTTTCAAAAAATAAGGATTCAATGGTTAAATATATATATATAACACAAAGTTTAAGACATTTCTTTGGGTTTATCCCCCCCCCCCCCCCCCGGGTTCCTTAAGGTAACCCCAGTGTCTTTCGGATCCGGTTCTTTTTTTACACGGCGTGCTAAATTTCCGTCTATAATTTTGGCGCACAACAAATGTTTTAGAATAACTATGGTTTGGTCAAAAAGTGGGAAATTTGTTAAAATATCGCATCTCCGTCGTTTAGAGGGGTTTGGAGAAAGCAAGGAAAGCAGCGAAATGTAAACATGGTAAATGAGAATGAGTTTGTAATATAATTGTACGTATTGTATGCATTCTCTTCCAACAATTACACTGCGTTTATGTAGCTTGACGACCTCATGTGTCCTCCGGGACAAGGGTAGGATAAGTAAGTACTTGTGTAGCTTGAACATTAATCAAAACTATATAACACTGATTGATGTTTAATGTACTACAGATAAATATGTTTAAAAACCTGATAGTAAGTATTTGACAGAAAGGGAGGGGGGTACTACTGCACTCAATTCTATGAGTTTTTTGGCAGTCTCGACCTTAATTTTATATGTATAATACAGTTTCATTGAGTATATCAATATCAGTGACTGTTAGATTGTGTCTTTTTGGTACATTTCAATTTTTTTCCAAAGTTTGCAAAAAACAACTTGTAAAATTTACATTTTTAATATGGGGGTACACGTGTTCAAGAGACTATCAAGCAAAAACTAGATGGTCAATTTTGATAAACTATGTTTTTTTGTTAACAAAATATGTAACTCTTAATAAATATTTTTTTAAAAAGGTATGTAAACTGAATAATTTTTTAGAATTTTCCAAAAATATTCAATTTTGTGATTTTTTGGGGGGAAGGTCGTGGTAAGTAAAAATGTAATATTTTTTATATTTTCTGTAGAAAATCAATAAAATTTTTATGATTTAATGATAATCAATTGATTTGCTTAAATTATAACATAACATGATTTATTTTGGTGCATGATTCAGTAAGTTATAAGATCATGCTTTATGGTGTTAAATTTTGGCTGCTGAATTTTTGGACCTTATGAGCTGAAGCTCACTAGGAAAACAAACGTGCAAAGGTATAAATGTTTTGGCCTTTATAGTAAGTTTATAAGTTGTTTTTACTGTTCAAATTAAAAAATGTTTGGTTTGACACAGATTTTTAAAACACTGGAGTTACCTTAAACTCATATCTTAGTTCTCATGTTTGTTGTTTTAGGTAAATATTGGGAATGAATCTCGAATGAGCCTTTTGGGCTCTCCTATCATTGAGACACTTCCTCTAACAGCTGCGATGATCCCAGAAAATGATTCCGGCTTGCTACGACTACTTAACGATCACTATATTGATCGATATTTATTTCCTTGGTTCTAAACACAGATTGGTGTGCACTTTAAACAAATATATTGGTAATTTTCACAGCAAAACAGTCAAATTTATTAATAAGCTCATCTTTGTTAAAAAAAAGAGTGTTTGGTTTCTTCCGACCGACTGATGATAAAGTACAAGACATTTTTTACATCTTTTAACATTACAAGCACTAACATCTTTTTAGCTCACCTGAGCTGAACGCTCAAGTGAGCTTTTCTGATCCATTTTTGTCCGGCGTCCTTCTGTCTGTCCGTTCGTCCGTCCGTCTGTCTGTCTGTCTGTCTGTCCGTAAACTTTTTACATTTTCGACTTCTTTTCCGGAACCACTGGGTCGATTTCAACCAAACTTGGTGCAAAGCATCCTTAGGTAATAGGGATTCAAGTTTGGTAAAATGGCCCCCTTTTAAGGGGAGATAATTGAAAATCATTGAAAATTTGCTGGTATTTTTAAAAAATCTTCTTCTCAAAAACCATTCAGCCAGAAAAGCTGAAACTTGTGTGGAAGCATCCTCAGGTAGAGTAGATTTAAGTTTGTTCAAATCATGATCCCCAGGGGTAGGCTGGGCCACAATGGGGGTCGAATTGTTACATAGGAATATATAGAGTAAATATTAAAAAAACCGATCGGCCAGAAAAGCTGAAACTTATGTAAAGCATTCTCGGTTAGGGTAGATTCAAGTTTAATACAATCATGATCCTCAGGGTAGGGTGGGGCCACAGTGGTGGGGGGGGTCGAATTTTCACATTTCAATATATAGAGAAAAATCTTTTTAAAATCATAAACAAATTGGGCAGAAAAGCTGTAACTTGTGTGGAAGCATCCTCAGGTAGGGAAGATTCATGTTTAAATCATGATCCAGGGGGTAAAGTCACCAGGGGCCACAATTGGACGGGGGGTGTCAAATTTTTACATAGTAATATATAGGGGAAAATCTTCTTAAACACAAATTGTCTAAAAAACCCCTATAACTTTAGTCAGTAGATTAAAATTTGTCAACATCATATTCTTCAGGAGTAGGGTTGGGCCACATGGGGGGGGGTCCAATTTTACAAAGGAAAACATTTAAATTATTCACAAAAACTCAACTATTATTAAAAATGGTTTTACTTATATGCAAGCATCTTGATATATTGTTGATTCTTTAAAATTGTTTAGACTCTCGCGCCCCTGGACAATTATTGGACCTCACAAGGGGTTCAAAGTTTGATGTAGGTTTATAATCCATATACATGTATAAACAGTTGTTTAAGTCTGATCATCTTCTCGAGAACTGCAATACTCAATATGTGGTTTGAGTGTAAAATCATCCTGTTACAAAAGGGGTCAATGATAAACATAAGAATATGCAGGGGAATTTTTTTTATACTGAATCTATTATACGACATCGTTCAGATATTTTGTATATGACTCCATAAAGCTGATTCTATTATGTCTACTGTTGCTCAGTCTAGCGATGTGGCCCATGGACCTTTTATTTCTATACAGTGGTTAACAGATTTACATAGTATTTTTTCCTTATTCTAATGCTTACAATTTCTTTTCTTCAAAATAATTTAATTTGTTAATTTTTTTTTCAATATTCACAATGTCTTTTCTTTTTTGTAAAGACTGCTCTTAGACGTTTTAAATTTTCAATATATTTTGTATAAAATATTTTTGTGTTTTATTTTATTTTTCAATATCTACAATATATAATTTTTAAAATTTTCTATTTTTGCTTATTTAATACTTATGAGTGATGCAGTATATGGACAAGTAAAGGTGAGAGTGGCAATTTGAACTTCATACTTCACTGGCGACATGTAACGAACATTCGAACAGAAACCGTGCGAGCTGATTTCACAAAACAACCTCCCTTTTCATGTTCGACATCGCAGTGGTACGAGTTATGGGATATGTATGAATATGATTATATTAACAAGAGTAAGAAACAATCAATACAAGCTAAACTATTTTACCAGACCTGCTTCTAGTCCAAACATGGCGGGTCCTAGTATTTCTCTGGTCCCTGTATGCATCCTTCTTTCTATCTTTCTTCCTCCTGTTCTGTCTGGCAAGTATCACATTTTACTGAGAGTTATTGAAATAAGAATAACTAAATCTGTTTAATTAAGGTATATTTAATAATAAAAAGCATTTGATGATTAATATTTTTCCCCATAAAACTTATTGGGGTTTTTTTTCTCTCATCAGCTCACTATGTGGTAAGTGCATATTTACTTTTTCTCAATACATACGATTCTACAGTTAAACATAAATGAATGTTAAAAAAAATATATTTTGAAGACTTTATTTAAGATATATATTCAACTGCTAAAAATTAGCAATTCTTTCTTTTAAACATATAGGTTTCGTTTATATATATGAACTTACAGTTCAGAATCTTTATCCTTGAAAACGTAAAGAAAGAATCCAAACCGTATATCGGCACTGATATATACCATATCAATTAATAAATAAATGTATAAATTATACATAATATTTGATAAGAAGCTAAAATTAAGATGAAAAAAAAAAGATTTTAAAAATTAGGACCTCTAGACATGCAAAGTATCAGAAGCGAGATCGACCGACAGAGACTGTAGAGCAACACTTCATAAACTAAGTACATGTATATGCAATGGTTAAACTACTTGTGGAATGTGTTAGAAGCCACAGGCTTCCTCATTGTCCTGTTGTTATCTGAGGTCCGCAGCTTTAAATTTTTCAGATGTTTTAAAAAATTTAATGTCAAGTAGGGTTTTTTATAACATTTGAAATAAAAAATTATTTCACCAAAAAATGGAAGGATTTGCCGGAGGCAGATCCAAGTTGGGGTTTTTTGGGGGGGCGGGGGGGGTTGATGGGATGGGAGAGGGTGGGGGGTTTTGGGGGGAGGGGTTGTCAGTGGGACAGTAGGTTGTTTTCGTTAACAAGGAAAGATGAATCAGATATTCTAAGATCAATTCTCGTAATTCTGATTTGATAAGTCTGAAACTTCTCAGGGTCATGACCCTAACCCGCGCACGATATCGGTAATGGTCACCCCAACCTCGCTTTATTCAAAGAACTACTTTTCTGTGCAGAGTCTCTTATTTAAAAGAGAGAGTACATAGAATACCGCTAATTTGTATACTTTTAGCGCATGAGAGAGATGCCGTTTTTGAATCAATACGTACGTGTACATGTATATACATGGAGGAAGTGTATAATTGTTGAAACAAGGTCAACATTAATAAACAAATTCTTATGATAAAAACTTATTCAAAGCAAAACTTTACTTTGGTAGCTATATAATAGCTACCTGAAGAAGACGATCCACATGCATATGCCTAATTGTGATAGAAAAGCACTAGTAGGATGCTAGGAAAGGGGTTTTACATAATTAACTATTGCCCAGTTTAAAGTTAATGTACAACACAGAAAGACAAGAAAGCAACGAGCACACTCACCCCCCCCCCCCCCAAAAAAAAGACGATAGTCGATAATGAAAAAAGAAGGGCACAAACATAGTTAAAGACAAACGATAATCAGGTAAAATGAAAGCCAGTGTTTAGAGAGAACAAGGTTTTCTTGTATGACATAGTAATCAAACTTGTATGACACAGTAATCAAACTTGTATGACATAGTAATCAAACTTGTATGACATAGTAATCAAACTTGTATGACACAGTAATCAAACTTGAATTCCAAAAACAACTCTTCCTTGATTGTTTGACAGTCGCACCAATACATCAAAAAGAGCATGGTACTTAAATACATGTAATACTAAGTTACGTATGTATTCAAGTGCACCATTGGACGCTGCTAAGGTCGATTTACAGTGCAAAGCTAATAAACTGCTCTCAAAGAATCGTTTCCTTTTATTACAGATACTTTAGTGTGCAATCATAGTTAAAAATTTTCACTTTCAAATAAAATACATTGTCAAGTACAAATCATTTAAATTTAGTGTTACATTTCAAAGGGCAACTTTAAATTTCCCAAAGTTTACCGATCCTGCAAAATCATTTATTTATTTCTCAGCTTTTCTTTAATGTGTACGTTATGTTTTTAAACACGCACTATTCAATATAATTACGCTATTTTATTTTTTTTTATTATTGCTAAAATGTTATTTAATGAAATAAGAAAAATGAACTTTACATAATTTGATTTCAGAACAGCGAACTGCCGGCCATTTTGTCCCGCACTCCCCTTCTAATAAAACGTGTAAATGAACACATAACACTCTATCCACAAACCCAGTACATTCCTCAACGTACTGTCCCTTTCCACGGGAAATCCAAAACAACTCACGGAGAAGTGGTCGGGAAATTCCATGGCGGTGTCTTCCAGGGAAAGTACTGGTCCAAAAAGTTCTCCGGAACGTTACGTAAAAACTATGGAGGGAGGGAGCTAAGTGGTCAGTATGAAGGAAACAAGAGTTTTTATCAGGGGCAGGTCGTGGGAAGATTAAAGGGCAGTGGCTGGTATAAAGGTTTATATAAAACTTACAGCAAAATAACGTATTACCGAGGAAATCTCAAACCAAAACCACCAAAGCCACGGATATATAAAACAATCAGCAGGAAACCTTTCAGGTCGGTTCAGAGAATACATTCGCCATTCAGCGCTTATACCAGGTATTCCTCAGGTTTCAACAAGTACCCAAGATCTCGGTACAGGTTTTACAAAAAGTTTACTAACCATCAGCGATACACGAACAATCAATTTCCTATTTTTAGGAGCATCAGCGTAAACTCTCGGAAGTTCCCGTACCCTGCTTATGTACCCAAGCGAAACGGAACGCCAAAAATTCCTCATATTACCCTGGTTGCTAAGAAACATAGGCTAAAGAAACAATTCAAGCGGAACCATAATAGAAAAGGATCAACATTGCCAAATTTAAAGTTTTCTCAGGTAAAGATTCAAAAATTAAAAAGAAATAAGAGTAAAAAGGAACCTAGACGCGGAGATAAAGAAACGTTGTCGAAAAGCAGGCGCGAGTTCATCCGAAGGTTTGTCAAGAAATTAGAGAGAGCCCGAAAACGGTACAGAGTCAACGAAGAAGCCCAGCAAAAAGCAGTCTTTATAAGAAAGTAATGAAAACTGCAAGGCAGAGAAACTGTATCAGTCTACGATGATAAATAAAGACGTCGGTAAATAAGTAGTGTACTTTATTAATCTCTCTCTCTCTCTCTCTCTCTCTCTCTCTCTCTCTCTCTCTCTCTCAGGTATATCAGGTATTTTTAGTATTCATAGAAAATCTACAAATGTTTAGTCATCTTGAGAAAAAAAGGAAGGTGGTTTTGTTTCTTATTTCTTGTGATTTCCTGTTTATGTTATGCAAACATTTTGGTTCCATGATTCTATTGTGAAGTTTTTTGTTTAAATTTGATGTTTACAAATAATACTGCAAAATAATATCTTCAGAACCTATAAGGATTTTTTTCAAATAGGATATTGCATCACACTAATGTATCATATTTGCATGTTCATGATTGTATGGGCACATATTCGTTGCTCATAACTATCATTTTATATATGCTCTCTCTCTCTCTCTCTCTCTCTCTCTCTCTCTCTCTCTCTCTGTGTATTTATGAAAATAAATTATATTTATTTCTGACGCCTTCTCAGTAATAGTAAAAATCATATAAGTTATAACAATTAATGTTTACTTCATGCAACAATGTAAAATATGTTTTAATGTAATATAAAAACATCGTTCAGTAATACTTTAAATTATTATAATTTGCTCCATACCATCACAAGTGCACAGTCCTTAACACCACTCTTGATGATAGATTGAATTCCTTTGTTACGGACGCCGTTGAAGAATGTCGAGAGATTCCACTTACGCATTATACCTCGTGTCGAGGCTGATTACAAAATACACAATCACCGGATCCAGAAGAGGGGAAATGCGATATTGCAATCTTATTTCCTGAACCAGACAGAAATGAGATCTACAATTAGCAAGCCGAGTCCGCTTTCAGGGGAACTAAATGGTCTTTGGGTATATTAATTTTCACACAGCCGTCCACTAACCGCGGCGTGAAAAGCACGTCCCCCAAAATACAGCACTCCATGGTCTCCGTGTCACACTGCAGGAAGTCATTACAGGGCTTGGTGTTTTCTATCACCCCGCCAATAATAACTACTCCCTTGTTTTGCTCCACTACTCCGAAATGCGTCCTCTGAAAGTTCTCGAACCGCGCGACGAACTTGCACGACGCCTTCGAATCCTCGCTTTCTTCAAAATATTCGATGACTCGACCGTCGTACAGAACGAGAAACATTCGATCGTTGAACACACAAGATCGAGTCAGTTTACATGCCATTGGTATCTTGACTGTCAAAATAACACAGGTCTTAGTGTTGACGTTATAACACTGTATAACAGACGTGTCCATTCGACTATTCTCCTCACCGCCGAACGTGTAAATTTTTTCATTCCGGTAAATGGCGGCAAAACAGCTCACAGGCGTAACGAGTTCTCCCGCTGACTCCCAGCTTTGATGGGAGATGACGTATTTCTCCACGCTTTTCAGCATCTGATTCCCAACCCCTCGGTCACTATCGTAACCCCCCAGAACGTAAATAGCGTCAGTGACAGCTACGCATGCGTGCCTCCGGCGGCCATTTAACAAGGACGGTAACTCTGACCAGACGTTCCGATTGACGTTATACCATAGAAAGCTGTTTTGTTTCATGCCTCCGCCGGTGATATAGATGTCATTGCAGTAAGTCACGGCGGCAAACTCGATTCCCGGATCATAAGAAAGAGAAGCCAGCTTGAACCAAGTCTGTTGTCTGAAACTGTAACAATAGGTAGATGTGGAGCGCGTGTAAGGTGGCTTGGTTGCCTCGCAACCTCCCAGAACAACCAGCACGTTTTCTAGACTAGATGTTGCGCGTACCCGTGCAACCTTTGTTGCCATTTCGTGTTGCCGGGCTGGGAGAAGGTGATAGTCTTTTACAATATTGATAAGATCTAGACAATTAGGATCTTTGGCGATTTCTGGCTTTCTCTCCAATTTGACGAGGTATTCTGGCCTAACGAACGCTAGTCTTACTTCTTGTAAGAATTCACACATATGATCTGCGTGTTTTCTGTTTTGGTCCAACCAATCAAATATGACGTTACACAAGTCTTCCTCTGATGAGACATTTAAGTTTTCCTGCCTTATAATCTCAATTATCTCTTTCGGGTCCAGGTGATAGAAATCTTCCAACTTGGACACTTTTCCGAAGTTGTCCAGAATGTGTCTGAAAGCGGCGGCCTTGATCATTCGACAGTTGTTTAAAACGGAAACCTTCCACAAATGAATACAATTTTCAGTATCAATGTGTGGTTTAAGATACGTTTCACACAACTTCTGCAGCGCTCTAATTTGTAGAAAAGCCGACGTCTGTAAGAGAGCAATGGCCGAATCGACGTCGAGTTCGATTTCCCCGGTGTAAATAAAGTTCATTGCCGTCTTGAAAATCCTCGGCTCCATCTCTTCAATTACGACAGAACCGGTCAGGCTTTCTTTCATCCCAGAACCAAACATGGAGTCGAAATAGGACGACATTGTCGCGAGGACCGCTTTATGGCACAGAAAAGTCTCGTTTTGGACCTGGATTGTGACGTCAGAGTGGTCCCCGCTCAGCCAAAGGCGCTTAAGGCCCATGAAGAATGTATTGATGTGATCTTCTCTCATATCTGGCTCGCCTGACATACCAGCGTTTGTGCGTTCAGGGTCTCACTTATATAAACCGACTTCAACCTGGAACGGATGTGAATGTTTATGTATATTTATATATAAATAATTTATGTATTTTTGAATTCAATTTTGTAATTCATTCCGCGTTTCCTTTTTCAAAATTGAAAAAAAATCAGCAACCCGGAAACTTTTTTTCAAACATGGAAATAAATTATTGTCGTTTTATAGGAACATTAGACATAGGACTGTTTTATTTGGTATTATTTATTGCTTATTACTGCATGCCACGTTAACATTCTGTAGATTGTAACTATACTTAAAAAGGTGTGATTAGTCAGTTTTGTATTTTATATAAAAATAAAAATATTAGTTTAACAAATGAATGTTATCGATTTTACGCGGGCTGGGGGATTTTAAAATTGTGATCGCATGGAAGGGGTGATGTTACCAATTTTTTGTTCACTTTTTAAATGCCTATACTTTTAACAATTAACTTTTAAGTTTGTTGTATATCTGACCATGCGCGGATCCAGTAAATTTTTCCAAGGGGAGGGGGGTCGGGACCCCCGACCCCCCTCTAGATCTGCGCATGTCTGTTGATTTTAAATGTAGACGATTTTAGGGCAAAAGAACTATTAATACACAAATATAGAGAATCTGTCATTTCCTGCTTATGTAGGAAACTACGGGGGAAAATGTCCCCTGTTAATTATACCTTGCATATTTCTGTTCGACGGAGTCCATTTATAATTTTGTGTAACAAGATCCAAATGATACATGAAGGAAAAAAGAGGCGGAAGGGAACATGACACCGCCATGATTCACTCAACTTGTATGGAAACGTCCGCGCGTGTTTGGCAATGGCTCAGAGTAAAACTTCAAAAACGTTTGATTTTGCCCCATTTATTTTGCATTTACATGGGAACATCTGTTATGTACTTATATATATAGTGTAAATTTTGTTAGCGACATTAACCGAGTGGGTTATGGAGCTAAATTAGGTCGCGTCACATTAAGTGTCTGTCATTAAAGCAATCAATGTAATAAGTCCACTTAGAGTTCGTGTGGTTTCAATTCAGTTCATCACAAGGAGTTCAGAAATGAAACTGAAAATAGTCACAAAAGGTGTTTTTAAACTAATCTAAACATAAGTTCGATTACGGCTACAACGATGATAATTCATAGGGATTTGAAACGGGTACATTACGCCCACAAATAATGAATTTGCAAATCATAGTGAAGGCGTGGTGATAAAATATATATGTACAAGCTTCCATTGTTAAACATTTCACAATGCTTACCTAGAGATCAATAACTCCCAAGAATGTTCCTACAATGGTTGAACTGAACGCAAACTTACATATCGTTTCAATACGTATACACAAGTTAAAAAATATCCCACACACATGATATCAATTCAACGCAAAACTACACACCGCCGATTCGGAGCTCACGGGGGGCGTAAATACAACAGCCCGACCGGCACGGCCCGACATTCCATCAAATGAACGCGCCACGCGGTATTTTATAATTGTCTTTCTTTTTTTTAATTTAAATCGCCACTAATATACAAGGTCTTTAGAAAGTTGTAAAATGTTGTAAGCTAGTAACACACGCGACGCCCCCCTTTACCGAGTGTCTCTTCCTGTTCAGGAAGATATACCGTTAAGAAATATGAATGGGGGGTGGTCTGATATCAATTTGTACCACGTTAGTGTATATCTATCCAGGTCGTTGCATAGGTGTTCATTCATCCAAAAGCAAACCTGTTTGAGGGGTCTATATTTAACTGGGTCGATTTTACTGCACTTAATCATAGGTGCAAAGCGAAGAAACAGCTGTTAATATGGACGATGCGTTTGTTTAAATCAAGGTATAGATGGGGTTTATCGAGTTAAATATTTCGATCGATGGAAAAGTTTTCTGAATTTAAAATTGTCACGTTGCACGAGGTAAAATGTCGTTTAACTTGACAGAACAAATATATTGGATTTCTGTTAAAGATAAGACACAATGCATGCGCGGATCTAGAGGGGGGTTGGGGGGTCCCGACACCCCTGGAAAATGAATAGCCTGTTATGCCGAGATTCAGGAATGCATTGTATACCAGACAATGCACAAAAATCAATGTTTCATGCATATTATAAAGCATTGAGTTTTAGTATGCGTGTCTACATTTTCTCCTTTTTTTATTTTTAAATTTTAGTGTATTGATTGAAAAGAACAGGAAAAAAGAATTATGTTGTTACTTTTTTTGAAAATTAAATATCAATTATTAAAGATACAATATATATATATATATATATATATATATATATATATATATATATATATATATATATATATATATATATATATATACACTTTTTTCATTCCAAAATAAACAATTTTAGAAACATGTTTCCATGGCAACGGATCATGCAATTAATGTACAATTATGCAATGATCAAGAGCAGGATTTATTAACGTACATAATCTAGTAGTAGATTTCGAGGATACCATAAATTTATTGACAAATAAGTAATAGTGTATATATATATATATATATATATATATATATATATATATATATATATATATATATATATATATATATATATATATATATTTGTTGACGACCATTATTCAATGTAGATAAGTTTAGTGATAAGAGGTTATATAATGTTTCCAGCAATGTATGTATTCCTGTAATCCTTCCATGCATGTATTTTTTAAAATAACTATTTCGACGAGCATGCGCCCTCTAAAGGGAGAGGTAGGGTGTTTCCTCAGAAAATTCAAACTAGTAAAATCCAGTTAGTTTATTATCGAAAATAGGCCTTTAACCCCACCCCCAACCCCCCGGCGAACAAACATATCCTTCGTTCCACTTCTGGAAAGAAAAATCTTGATCTCGCTGCCCGATCCTTATTATGAAATATTTTTCATAATAAAATATTGTTTAAATTAGATTTTAATTAAATGTCTATATAAAAGTTGTAAACAGTTCCATCGATGCATCCATACACTGTTATTTATTAAAAACCAATTCCAGATATGTTATCTTTAATTATTACTTTTGAATTTTTTTATAGAGCTCTTTTTCCTAAATATATTAATAAAGCCTAAAAATGGCAACTTGTGTGTACAAAAAAAAATTGGTTTCGAATAAATACTTATTTGAAGTATTTTTAAGAAATGTAAGTGTCTTCCCAGTATCTTAAGCTGCATGCTATTGTAAAAATTGAAAGGGCTTCGGCTGAAATTATTTGGGGTATAACGGCACAATGAAACTAACTGTGCAATTTCAGTGCACTAAACATCATTAAAAATTTTAAGATAAACCCTGCAATTCTAAAAACAAGAAACACCAATAAATTTCTTGTTCCCCGGTTGATATATGGCGGGAAAATGAATGGCGTCAGGGTGAACACATAGTTTCCTCGTTTGCTTGTCGAGTCAAATGAAAATTGGTATGATTTTTGAAAAATTACCGAAAAAAAACAAACAAAAACGGCGCACTGATTAAAAACATGATATTGATTTTAAAAACCAACGTGACTTCATTATTCAGAACTCCAAAACGCGCAACACAAAAAATGCTTTTACATAATTTATTTGTACATGTTTTCGAAAATGTGTTTATTACTGAATAGGAAAGACCAATACTGTAAACTGTATGCCGGTCATTTTTACTCTGATCAAATTGTTCTTATTCACATTGCAGAAAATACATGTACGTTACGTTCAAAATGAATTCGGGTTTGATTATCGGGAATCAAAATTTGTACATGACAATATTTTTCAATCTTAAAGAAATGGCTGCCACAGATAAAAAACGATTACAAATTTACCCATTTTCGCCAATTTGTGGCATGCGGAAAAAAGATCGGTTATACGGAGCTAGGTACACGGACAAGGAAGCGGAACATTTTTGGTTGTCGCAATTCCAAAAAAAATTACCCATGTTTGCAAATTTTGTGACATGCGAAAAAAACCGGATATAGGGAGCAAGGTACAAGGAAATGGAACATTTTTTGGTTGTCGCAATTTTAAAGTACATCTGTTTTCTATTGGTTGTCTATCTGGGAAAAAAGTAGCGGGCATTGCAGATAAGGAAAACGGATAGCTTCATAAATCTTTTTAAAAATTATTTAAATAAACTTTGGGACACTGTACACACAATATCAAGCTACAAAAATGTTTGTCATTAGTCTGTATTTTTCCACGTTCATCTAAAAAAATGTTATGAACTAAAATGTCACAAATGAGATAATTTTATTATCATGCCCTGAAAATTGCTGAATCGCAGCAGATATCGTTATATTGCTTTTCCAGAAACAGTTATATTACACAGGAAATAGTTACATTGCCCTCCCAAAACTGTTATATCACCCTCGCGTGCAAACGTTCCTCGAAAATAAAAATGTCAGGACAGCGTCTGCTATTTAGAGGAACTTACTTTAATTGTTTAATTTGATAAATTATCTACTTATTGAAAGCATCGATCGACATCTTACAAAAAAATTGATTTGTAAGATATGAAGATGCATTAATAATAAAGGAACACTTGTTAATGATGTAAATATGTTCTTAAACTGATTTAGATTTTTAAAAATGTTATCTAACAAATATTACATGCCTTCGGCATCGGGCGACATAACACTCCAGTGCTTTCCTGTCACATTGAAGCAAATATTCTGGTATGTCGCCCTCGAAGCCATGTAATATATGTATAATATCTATTTTAGTCATATATGCATTTTTACGAATTTGTAAAAGTGTCATTGCAATTTCTTTCAAATTTTTCTATTTAAAAAAAAATTGGCCAATTCTCTTCTAAATTTTTATTTTGCAGAAGTCAAACGTTTGACAATAGAATTACTGTAACATATTTCCTTTGTAAAAGGAAAAGTCTGATTAGTTATTCAACGAAAAACATTCCGTTCCGTAAAGCACCAATAGACATTCGTCAAATGTCATTTCATTCAGTTGGTCAATGATGATTGCTCAAATCAAAACGATAAAAAACCAATATACCAAACATAAAAAACAATACAGCTCTAAATACTAAACAATTCAAACAAATCATGAAGAATTCAGATCAATTAAACAGCATCTTCGCTAGTCCAAGGATTAAGGTCCACATTGCTCCCCATAAACCGAAAACCCATGGCTAGCGAAGATATGGTCAAACAATAAAGTAAAGAAAGATAATAGAAAACAATCATCTATAAAATTAGAAATTTGGTCTATAACAAAAAATGTTGATTAAAAGTCAGAGTATTGAACAAAGGATTGTAAATTTTGGTCTATATAACAAAAGATTTTGATTAAAAATCAAGAGAATCAAACAAAGAATTGTAAAGTTTGGTCTACAACAAAAGATGGAAATCGAAACTAAATAAAAGAGCCAATATTGGATTATAAATGATGTTTTCAAGCCATGTATACTAATACCATATGTAGACATGAAACGGGTTATATTTTGACTTTAACTTCCTGCATGGCTAAAATACAAAATTCAAATCATGTATGGCAATCAGCTGTTTTCATTTTGATACATGTTATTTCTAATGATACACACAATTAAACCATAATTTTTCTTTGCAAAATAAAAAGTGTCTTCTCTTTTCTTTAGATATATACATATATTTGATACAGATTGATAGTTTGACTCAAAGATAATAGACTGTCCAGTCATTCTACAATTGGTTGTTTATCCCATAACCCCTATATTTTTGGCATTGCCGTCAAACATAAAAAATAACAGATTTTTCTACACTACACGGACACATATTTACATACCTGTTTTATGATTATTTTTTTTAATTTAATCAAATATATTAAGTTCCTCGGAAACGAAAACCAAACAGGGGAAATAAGACAGCACTGGCGGGCCATTTTGGAATCGATTGCTTGTTGTCAAATCGGACAAACGATGGAGTAAAAAAATACAATTTTGATTTATCTATTCTAGATTTCATTAAACGCGTTCATATAGAAGACAGTCAAAGCTAAACTCAGGAACTGACTAACGGCGAATTAAGAAATGTACAAAACGCATACAATTATGTTATTAAAACATTATAAAAAAAAAAAACAAAATTAACAACAATAAAAAAATCAATGCTCGAGATTCAAATAATTTAAACAACAGTCTGTAAATTGTAATATTTAACAGTATAAAACTTATTAATCTAAGATAATGTATTTAAAAAAAAAAACGAATTTTTTTTTAAAAACTAGTTTTATTACAACCCGTCATTTGCTTCGATATATTTAATCGAAATAAAACTAGGTTTCTTATTCCCATTAAGAATATGTAATTAAACAAAATGGAAACACAAGTACAAGAAACAGAACATATAATTTGTAAATTAATTTTGTTTTACTTGTATATTCTTATATACTTATTAATAATTTACTAGAAATACCGGTAGGTGTACAATGATATTGACAAAAAATTGAAAAAAAAGCAAGCCCGGCTACATTCATTGTTAGTTCACAAACCTTCATAACAATCAAAACAAAGCAAAAAAATTGAACACAAAAAAAACATTAACAAAATGCAGATGATATGGAGCTAACAAAAACGGAATATATTGACATTTTTTTTTTTTGTAGAGAACAAAAGGTATATATGAAAATGATGAGCAAGTTTGTAACCTTTTTTATGGGGGGGGTGTATTTTACACTTTCTTTAACCTTAGCCTGACAGCTTCCGTTGACCCACGACGACCTTTCCTCTCGACCTTGACCTTGATTTCCTCTTCGTCGTCGTCGTTTCCCCTGATGAGCTTGAATTTGGTGTGATGGGGACTGTGCTCGAAACAGCCGAAGATAAACCTACCCGGTCCGTACGGGGTTTTCCCCAACAGGAAGTTGGCGAAGATCTGCTCATATCCGGCCAGGTCCAGCGGGTACCTGCCGAACTGTAACACACAATAAATACAACATACAGACACAGAAATACATGATTGTATAACTTACCAAAACATACAATGAAACGTATACAACGTGTGTATCACTGTTTGCATTATTTAACTATTTTTAAACTGCGCCAATCGCAACTTCTTGGGGTTTTCCAACAACAACAAAAACCAAACAAACAAATAAACTAGAGGTGTTTTCAGCTCTATCGGAAAGATCCGAAAAGTTGCGATTGCATTGATTGATTTGGACAGACTTGCACGAGTCGTTGTTAAGGAAGCAATTCGTAAAAGTAAAAAACAAAACCAAAAATGGGTCGGTGTCTGAAGCAGCGTGTTTTCAATGTTAGTCTTGATTCACGAGGTTCAGAATATCCTTTAATCAATAGGAGTAAATTGTTGCAAATCATTATTCTAACTTTGAATCAGTGCCTAATCATATGTTCAATTAAGTCATAACCAAAAATAAAATTAGAGCGCAAATAATGACTTACAATTATTCTGAAGATCACATATCAGTATCGAATTCGAACTGATTCACATCTAATTTCCTTGGGTGAATTCAAGAGTTATCGGACTTTGTATATTTTACATCCTTGTAAATTGAATGCATAATGCAACTTATAGTCGCATTTACTACCATTTTCCTAATATTCATACTTAGAAATATAGATTTTGTAGCCATCTGCCTAAAGCTTAACACCCCCCCTCCCCCACACACACACACCCACTCCTTTCAATCGTTTTCTGCAAGAGTGCATGTATGTTTACAAACAATTAAAATGCTGATATATATTATCATAAATTCGATAAATGTTTTGTGAAGCATGTCTTCCATTCGTTTTTCAGTTTCCTTCAATTTTAATGTTTTTGATTACCCACTCCCCTTTCAATTTTAAAATGAAATGCAATTTGCTTGCTTTGTCATACTTAACTAAACATAATTTATTGCCATGATAATAACAACGAGGTCAACCTTCTTTTCTTACATGTAAATGGCGATTTGAATCCGCCTTTATAGTTCCACAATTTGTATTATTATACTTTCACGTTAAATACTGAAATCTGATTGGTTAGACGCAGTTGACAATCCGTTCTATTACCCTCAGCGTTAGCAACACACTTGGCAATGGGTAACACAACGAATTGTTACATGCGCGTAAATTATGCGCGTACGGTTCGCCGTAGAATAAGTGGTAAAATTTTCTCTAAACTTAAGACATTCAGTATAATAAAATAAATATAATAAATGAAATAACACTATTTATATAGTGTAACCCGTTGCCAAGTGTGTTGCTAACGCTGGGGGTAATAGAACGGATTATCAACTACGTCTAAACCAATCAGATTTCAGTTTTTAAAATGAAAGTATACTAAAACGGATTATCAACTGCGTCTTAACCAATCAGATTTCAGTATCTTATATGAAAGTATAAGATATATCATTATACTTTCATTTTAAATACTGAAATCTGATTGGTTTAGACTCAGTTGACAATCCGTTCTCTTACCCTCAGCGTTAGCAACACGCTTGGCAACGGGCCGATAGAACGAATTGTTACATGCGCGTAAATTATGCGCGTACGGTTCGCCGTTAAATTCACGTCATTTCTACATAAACGCAGTAAAATGTTCTCTAAAATTAAGACATTCAGTATAATAAAATAAAAGGTGCCTATTTAGGAGGGTAACACTTGAAATTTACACTCCTCGAAAACCGTTGTCAACCTTTGCTTCGCGTCGGTTGACAATGGTTTTCTCGGGGTGTCAATTTCGACTGTTACCCTCCAAAACAGGCACTATTTATATATAATGATATCTACGCCGATCTGTTATGGTATTGTATTACATATTTAAGGAATGAATTCAATATTTATTAGTTTTATACGATATAAAATGGTTTGGAACAGTTTACGCTTTTTTATAAACCGCTTCGCGGTTTATAAAGCGTATAAAACTAATAAATATTTGAATTCATTGCTTATAATTTAATTTTTTGCTATTAACTGTAGACAAAAACGGTCATTTGACCCTTAAAATGACATAAAATTGTACAAAATTCAAATGTAACGTCAGGCGGATTGATACGTTTTTTGACGTTAGTCTTACTATGACGTAGGCAACATTCTTTATACGATATAAAATATTTTTTAGCCAATCAGAAAGCGCGTTACAACCAAAATTAAATTATATAGTTATACACTGATACGTACATCTGTCATGGTATCGTGCGCTGTTTTGGCCACTACTTTAGCCTCTTGACTCTCCAGTTTAACGAAGTTTGTGTAGAAATCCGCCAACTCATCCTCTCTTATAATACCGTCCTCTGAGGAGAAAAATAAATAGTTAACGTAACACTTAGTCATCCACACCGACATACCCGCTCTATCTTCGGTTCTTTTCTAGAATCAATGCCAGTTCTAAGATTATCATCGTCTCTATATATATGTGTAAATGATCATTCATTTACCTACCATCTTTATAAATGGTCCATTTTTTCAAGGATTTATTGCAAACCATTCACTAAAAACAATATTTCGAAAGGATTAATTACCGACCAAGCATCCTTATTCTAGGATATTTTACCGACCTGTTGTCTTTATTTGTGATTCTATTTTAGAATGTATTGTCAACCCACCATCTCTATCGCTGATCCTATTCTGAGATTTATTGTCAACCTACCGTCTCTATTGATGATCCTAATCTGGGATTTAGTATCAACATACCGTCTCAGTGTCAGATCCAATTCTGGGATGTGTTGTCAACCTACCGTCTTTATCAATGACCCTATTCTGAGATTTATTGTCAACCTACTGTCTCTATCGATGATCCTAATCTGGGATTTATTATCAACCTACCGTCTCAGTATCTAAGATCCTATTCCGGGATTTATTACAATTCTACCGTCTCAGTGATCCTTTTCTTGGATTTGTTGTCAACCTACCGTCTCTATGATGATCCTATTCTTTAATGTCAACCTATCGAATTCGTTTATATATATGATGCTATTCTGGAATTTATTACAATTCTACCGTGATCCTTCGAAAGGATGCATCATTAACCTACCGTCTCTATCGATGATCCTGAATAAGGACTTTGGTAGGAGTCTGAGCCACACAGGAAAGTTCTGCATCCCCATGCTCCCATGAATCAACTTTGACCACAGTTTCAGCCAATCATCCAGGTCCACTCTTTCTATACAAATAATTAAACATTTCTTTGATGGTTTAAAAAAGTGAACATTTACAAAAAAATATATGTATTATGACTTTAACCATCAGTGTTAAGTCTTCGAGGCTAATTTTACTTTTGAATATTTTGGGTTTTTATCAATGGAGCTTATGAAGACATTTATTTAATAAAACAACAACAAAAGACGTGGAGATTGATACATAGTAGCACGTAACATACAATATGTTGATATTACATCACCCAATTTTTAATGTATACAGGTACTAGTATGCACGTGTATAAATGGACACCGTAACATCAAAACCTCGTGTTACCAGTCACTGAAGTTCGAGATATTAAAAAAAACCAACATACTGTGTTCTGTTTTCTCCATCAAAATCTCGAAGAAAGCCTCGTGCACGCCGAACATCTCGCGGTAAGCAGGAGAGTTGGTACTCCATTGGGTGTATTCCACAATTCTCTGTGTATAAAGAGTTATACCCCATAAAAGAAATGTAAAACATTATTAGACTGGGACGAACGAATTTGATTTGTTAAAAACGCTTTCCGTTCATCTAAAAGTTTAAGATACAGATTTTTGTTAATATTAGCGGATACTGTGAACCAATTTTTATTCGTGTGCTAGAAATTTTATCAGGTAAATCGCGAAATAAAGTCGTCGCGAATAATTGTTGGTTTACAGTAAACTGACTTCGCTGTAAATGTTAATTCAAAATAAATGTGTTACAATCAAAACTAAAAACAAGAGGCCCATGGGCTACATCGCTCATGAGAAACAATAGGTATGATAAAATCAGCTTAATGTAGTCTTAATACAAACTATCTGAACAATGTAGTATAATACATGTAGATCCTGTATAAATAAAAAATTCATTTTTTCCACTGGATATTCTATTGTTTATTATCATAAGTCCCTTTTCTAACAGGATGATTTTATAGTAATATCACATGTTGAGCATTGCAGCTCTCAAAAAGATCCTAAACAATTGTTTATATATGGGATATAAACCTACATCAAACTCTGAACCCCTTGTGAGACCCAATCGTCCAGGAATCATCTAGAGGCCAAAGTCTAAACAATATTAAATAATCACCTGGCTTATTAGTTTCTGAGAAGAAGATTTTTAAAGATTTACTCTATATATTCCTATGTAGAAATTCGATCCCCAATTGTGGCCCCGCTCTACCCCTGGGGTTAATAATTTTCACAACTTTAAATATACACTACCTGAGAATGCTTCCACACAATTTTCAGCTTTCCTGGCTGATTAGTTTCTGAGAAGAAGATTTTTAAAGATTTACTCTATATATTTCTATGTAAAAAGTCGACCCACCCACATTGTGCCCCCACCCTACCCCCGGGGGTCATGAGTTTTACAACTTTGAATCTTCACTACCTGAGGATGCTTCCACATAAGTTTCAGCTTTCCTGGCCAAATGGTTCTTGACAAGAAGATTTTTAAAGATTTACTCTATATATTCCTATGTATAAATTTGCCCCCCCCCCCCGATTGTAGCCCCACCCTACCACCGGAGGTCATGATTTTCACTATTTTGAATTTACACTACCTGAAGATGCTTTCACCTTTCACACAAGTTTCAGCTTATCTGGCCTAATGGTTCTTGAGAAGAAGATTTTTAAAGATTTACTCTATATATCCCTACGTAAAAAGTCGATCCCCCCATTGTGGCCCCATCCTACCCCCGATGGTCATGATTTTAACAACTTTGAATCTACACTACCTAAGGATGCTTCCACATAAGTTTCGGCTTTTCTGGCCAAATGGTTCTTGAGAAGAAGAATTTTAAAGATTTACTCTATATATATTCCTATGTATTAATTCGACCCCCCCCCCCCCCATTGTGGCCCCATCCTACCCCAGGGGGTCAATATTTTCACAATTCTGAATCTACACTACCTGAGGATGCTTCCACATAAGTTTCGGCTTTCCTGGCCTAACGGTTCTTGAGAAGAAGATTTTTGAAGATTTACTCTATATATTCCTATGTAAAAAGTCAACCCCCCATTGTGGCCCCATCCTACCCCCGGGGGTCATGGTTTTCACAACTTTGAATCTACACTACCTGAGGATGCTTCCACACAAGTTTCAGCTTTCCTGGCCAAATGGTTCTTGAGAAGAAGATTTTTGAAAATTTCTCGATAATTTTCATTAATTCCTAATTATCTCCCCTTGTAAGAGGGCTTGGTCCTTAATTTTCACAACTTTGAATCCTCTTAGGCTAAGGATGCTTTGTGCCAAGTTTGGTTGAAATCGGCCCAGTGATTCTTGAGAAGATGTGAAAAGTTTACAGACGGACGGACGGACGAACAGACAGACAGACGGACGGACGGACGGACGGACGGACGACAGACAAAATGCGATCAGAATAGCTCACTTGAGCTTTCAGCTCAGGTGAGCTAAAAAACAAAAACTGGAACAACATGAGGTGACTTATTAGAACATGGTCTCTTCCATATACGTACATACAAGATGTAAAAATATTACGCAATGTTTCTCACAATACATGTTGAATTTAATAAAAGATGTAAAAGTTTTAGCAATATTGCTTTCCTTTTTGTTTATACAAGATATCACAATCCTGATATTTATAGAGAAAATATTACCGAACAATATTGTTTTCTTTCAATTTCCCCACTCGCTTACGTTATTCCATATTTAACATTGCAAGCAACACAATATTTAAATACATAATGATAATGGTGTTTTTGTTTTATATAAGTTGATTCAAGTGTGAATATCCTTTAGTTTTAATGAGGTTCTCTGCTGTATAAGTATCGTTGGTCTGTGTTTGATGTGTAGAAGAATGACGTTAACTTTTTATTACGATTTAGGTATTAATTTTGATATTTCTGGTTCATTATCCCTAGCTCTACGTGCTTTTACAATTCTACATTTCATGACTATGATGGCTCTAAAAGAAATCAACACCATAATCAAAATGTACATGGAGTCAGCATTCAGCTATTTTGCTGCTTTTTATTTTCAATATATTTCAAAACTTAAAATCACATGGCAATACTGTTAACGAACTTTTATTTATTTCCAATGATTTTTTGCTACTGATAACTTATTCCGGGCCGATAGTTTATTTTCGCGACAAAGTCTATACACACACACACACACACACACGTGTACCTTTAGGGAGGCTGGCTGGTCAACAAATTAACCACCAGATCTACCTTAAATAACTAGATATTATTTTTTTTAAGCATAATACATATAATGCTGAACTTCTATCAATACAATTATTATATTATAAATAGGTCTCGTTTTTCTGAATCTGGTGTTTATTGTTTTCCACGAAGAATGAAATTTACTCTTAGTGGAAGTGTATGTACATTGTACTTCCCAAAAGAAGTTCTTTCATAAATATCGAAAAATAATAAGTTTAGTCGCAATGAAACGGCAGGAATGTTTGCATCTCAACTTAAACATCAAAATAATCTCCGAAGCACTAAACATATTGAAAAAAATTACATGAAGCTGTTGTTGCATACTAAAAAGGAAATGTACAGAGCTTAGAGTACGCAAATAGTTATATTTGTAGTATGCCTCATATGGAATCAACTGAATCGACCGAAGCTGATCACAGAAGTTGCATGGTATCAGCAAATATACTGTAGATTTATGGAAGCAGAGTAAAGGCCGACCAATGCCCCCCGGGGACAGGATTGGATGCGTACAGTATATTGACTCGCTGGCCGCAATGTCAACTCTTGGTTTGGACCAAGTCAAGCTTGGCTTAGCATACACCGTATCAGATCACCTCGCCCTTTTCCGTAGCAAACTTTTTGCTAGCGTGCGACGGAAAAGGGCAAGGTAATCCGATTGACTATTCATCGCCACTCTACTTCTTAAAGGAGATGTCATTTTAACTGTGGAAATCTGACCTAGTTTTATCTACCAAACAATTAACAATGACCAGCTTTGACCTTGTCAACAAATTTAATCATTTTTCTCTGGCGTCGATATTATTAAACACCTTAGTTTCATTTCAAGTTTTGTATGAATTAAATATATTATCGTGTTGATACTAGTAAGTATTTTGCCTGTTTGTGATTAAACATTGCTGGGACGTCATATATTTGGTATTACAGATAGGAATATACATGTACCTTTAGCAGTCAGATATTAGAACCATTTTAACAAGACCTTGGACGTTCAGTAGGGCGTAGCTATCTATTCCTTGCGTCAAAACAAGTTAAAAATGACGCGGTTTCAAGCTAAATATGCACCGATTGCGTAGTCTTAGCGCAAAAGCCAGACAAATCTTGTTGATTTCAAGAGCAATGGCTGAGTGGCTAGCAATGAAATAGACACTGGGTTTACGTCACATTGCTGTTTGACACAACTACCCAAAGTCCAAGCTCTTGTTAAAATGGGATATCAGTCTGACCTTAGACATTCAAAATCAGATACCTCGTGTTAAAAATCGCAAATTGCCCATCAGTTTTAACTTACGGAATTTTGGCTATAAACTATTAATTCAGCAACGAAACAATCCAATTATTCTGGCATTAAAAAATTGATATTTTTATACCTTTATGCAGAACTCTCGTCTCAAGAAAATTGATCGCAACCCTCTTGGTCGGCTTTCGTGCAATTTAGCATAAAAAATATTCGCTTTACGTAAGTTCCTTAAAATATACATTATTGTGACGAAAATCAATCAGAAATACAAGGGTTCATCCAAAAGTAATGTCACAATATGCACCGCGTTTCACACTGGCGCTGCATTGTATAAAATGATACATCAAAATTTTCCTTATCAAAATTCTAATTTGAAGTAAATTTTTTATTAAATTTCGCTAAACACTTAACAAGATATTGTTGTTTAAAGCATGATATATACGTGACATCGCCGCGTCATGAATTTACGTCTTTTTTAAGGTTTGTATTTATGAATAAATTACATGCTTCAAAATTTGAAAAAGCCCCAAACAACACAATATTTTGAAACAGATATATCATAGACTTTTTCTAACTGTTTTGAAAAATTAGGGAACGTTACCGTCCATTTCGGATATCTACGCGATGCCTTTTGTCTCTGTATCAAGGAATAAAAAGACTGGACATGCGAATAGTAATACGAGGCATTTTTGCTTCGATGGATGGATTTCACTAAAAAATGTACTGGAATTGATCTATCAACTAAAATTGAGAGCGAGTGAACAGGGTACCATTAACGTGGTTCCAATATCTAATAAAAGCATATGTCATGTTAATAAATAAATAAATTAGATAGACAGAAGATATACGCTATGAAGGAAAGTTAAAACTAGATTCTTACGTCATAAGCTGTATCATAAAGCTTCGTTCATGACTTCTTGAAGAGACCTCGACAAACTGATCCACATTAAATAATATCCAATATACTACCCCATCGATTACAAAAAGAGTAATTAGTTACTTTATGAGAGAAAAAAAATTTAAAATGTAAACTAGAGCATCGTGGCCAATTTTTATAGAGTACTAAATAAATTACGAAATTCTTCAAAACGCCAAAGATCTAGAAATGAAGTCGCTAGTGTGCGGCGACTATCCTTACCTCACGGTCTACAAATTATATTATCTTCAGAAATATTTATCATAATGCATTAAAATTATCAGATCTGAATTAAAATAGGTAGATATCTCAAAGCACAAGTTTTTGTCACTCTACGCGGATTTTTTACGATTTTATCGCATCTTTGACATTACTTTTGGATCAACCCTCGTATGTACAAATCAAACAAATAACTTAATTATTTTATCATTTATAGTAGTATTGAACATATTTTATTGTATATATAAGGATACATATACAAATGGTTCGGACACAAGTTCTGACAACTTACTAGGTCTTTACCATAAATAGAAAAATTATACAAAACTTACAACTGTTATAACATGATATTAAAATGTTATTACAATTAAAAATAAAAAAATTTATAGTATTATTACCTTCATGAAGCCATGCAAATCGTCGTGTTCGATAAAATTGTCGCCATTGGAATCTAAAAAAGAAAATAAAATAATACATTGCATTCATTTCCCTTTCAGAAATGACAACAATTAAGGATTTTCTCTTATATGTACTGGTCTTAAAACACACTACATGGTTAAATATTCATATAATTATCATAATCTATAAAAGGCTTTAGGAAATATGGGACACCACCATATTGTGACGTGCTTTTTTTCGAAATAAGTAATAGTAACTATAATTCTCTGATTTTTTTCTGTTGATGCGCATGCGCAGATCCAAAAAAAATCCACCATAGATGGGGGGGGTAGTCAGAAGAATAATTATTATTGCCGGGGGAAGGGGGATCCGAAGCCTGTAATCTTAATACATTAGAATTTTCCAAGGGGTTCCTGTAACCCACCCCAACCCCACATCCACCCCCCTAGACCGCGCATGGATACCTAATAGTGTAACGCAATATTTTGTTAATGCTAGGTTGGCAGCTGATCAGCAAGTCATCATTGTCACACCTGT
The DNA here is from genome assembly GCA_020458035.1 of Magallana ariakensis. Classification (NCBI taxonomy): domain Eukaryota; kingdom Metazoa; phylum Mollusca; class Bivalvia; order Ostreida; family Ostreidae; genus Magallana; species Magallana ariakensis. Next base: position 68,954,141 of record CM035811.1, read on the forward strand.
AGGATCTTTTACCTTTTATAGAATTTTAAACACAGTAAACGCGCATTTTATATAGTCAGATAGTATACATGTAATATTATTATATACAATCTAACAATTTACAAAGGGTGGTTACCCGGAATGTTGATCTTTAACCCACATTGATACGTAAAGGTTATCATACCACCTTAAAAAACACACATCCACGTTACATTGGTGCATGTTGCATTAATTTTGTTATTATGCTCCAAACTGGTAAGTGGCTGATTGCGTAACGGTTGTAGCTTGGTGCATAACCTGATCACGCATATCTTTCCTGCTATAGTAAAGCAAGTTTCTTGGCCTTCAGTTCATGTATTTTGTGTTTTATTTCTTGAAAATTGTTTCGGGGAGGAGGGGGGGGGCATATGCACTTTTTTCTGCGATGAAGTTTACCCTGAACTTCAGAAGTATAATAATGACACACATAAACATTGTGCTAGTCTAGAAAATTTACTCTAATTAAAATATTGCTTATGTTGGGGAGGCGCGGCGTGTCAAAATAAAATCATTCGAGATTTCGTCTCAATTTACCAGATCATACCAATTCCCAACTACATGTATCTTAGTTCGGCTTGACTGCATGGTTGATCGCATATCTCCGTTTCAGTCTAAATGCTTGACAAAGGTTATTGAAGATATATTAATGTAATCAAATGATGTATCTAATGTTCGTAAATCAAGACAGATGATAAAGTTAAATTCAATTTACATATAAGATGTATGGTGTAGAAACCTTTATTATATAACTTGAAAAAATCAAGTCGCAGTAGCATATAATTCATGGTGAATATGGAATCAACATCACGTGAGCTCCACGCACCTGCCTAGGTGCTTGAGGACAGCATCCCCCCCAATACCCCCACCACCTCCCATCCCAATCTCCATCAATCAAGACTCCCAGGGTAACTGAATGTCTCTCACAAAAGAAATTTCTTCAAACTCGGAAAATAAAGGATATGCAAAACACTATTAGTTGTTACCTTTATACATGTTAAGGGACACGTCTATAGAAATCTAGAAGGGAGGTAGGGGACGGCTGTCTTCAAGAACCTGTATGTGTTACACATATCTCAGCAAGATTCGTCGATGGAGACTGAACAATTTTGACGGACGTCTCTTCAAAATTGTTCAGTCTCGGCGAATCTCGTTGAGACTATTGGTACACGACCACTTCTGCAAAAGTTGCTGTTTACTGAGAGCGGGGAAGCATCTAGAATCTAGCATCTTCGCTAGCCAAGGGTTTTCGGTCCACTCCGCTCCCCATAAACCAGCGAAGATGCTAGAAAAGATATGTAGATCTAAATGAAAATCCATGACGTCATTTTGGATGACTTTTCACGGCTGATTGCATATCGTACTTTTACTATTTTACTGACGTCGAAGGAGTTGTGTATAAAACTTGTTGTATTGGGTCCAAAAAGAAAAAAATGCGTATTTCAAATTGATGATCCTTCTTTCATTTGTTTGAGATGCAAGGTTGTTTGTCTTTTTTCTTTTAAGAGGGGGGGGGGGGGTAAAATAGCCAGCCCTTCAACTGTTTAGTCAGCCCGCGGCATTAAATGTACATGCCTACTGTATATTTGACCATTGATTACGAATAAAAAAAATGTATGTAAAATTAAGTGCAGCCGATTGACAGGTCATAAATCTTTTAACATATATATACATGTATACACTGTGCAGGTAAACCGAACGATAAGCGGTATTTCAATGGACCTCATCCAGATCTCTATTTGTTTACGTCCACTTACAAACTGGCCAGCGGCACAAGATCGTGATCCCTGACCTAGATCGATCGTTTTCTGTTTGTCAACAACTGGCCTTCATGAATGTGGGAGGGAGATGGGGGGGGTTCTATTTAAATCATGTTGTTGAAAGGAAATTGACATAACGGGGGAAATTTTCTGCACGCTCTTCATTGTGAGCTTGCATTACTTGCTATCAAAAATAGGATGCACTGCATGAGAACAGCAGCTGATCTATAGCTTAAATTAAATGGGTCAAATAAATCTATATTCATTTCCTTTAATCAACACTTTATGCGTCATAGTAAAAAACTACATCTATTACACGTATCAAAACAAAAGACACATTGCTAAAAAAGAAAATATATACACGCATTTGGTTACACAAAGTTGTTCAGTTGTTATATATAAATCAAATCAACTAACGGTATAATGAAAACAAAATTCATGATCAAAGATCAATTTTAAACAATAACAACAATATGAGTAAACTCACCGAAAAAGTTGAAAAAATATTCCAGTTTCTCCTTCTGGAAGGGTGCAAGAAATACCATGGTGGAAGATGCACAGACAACAAGCACAAAACGAGCAGTAGAACCTTAACTGGGAAGAGTTATATAGGACCGTGCGACGTGTGTGCGTTTTAAGTGCGAGACCCCAAGATTTTCACAATCACACCGGCCGCTCGCTAGCGAGTGAGTGTGACGTCGCGTGTTGTTTAAAGTTTCAGACAATAAGTGAGTGCGAGTGTACGACAGCCTGTCAGCAGATTAATTAGATAGATTGTCGCTTTATCTGGTTGTTGGCAGATAAAACAGAAACTGCTTTGTTGTCCTTCAATCATGGACCTTGACTTTTGCTCAGATTAATTTTTTAGCTCTGTGTTCTTTCCTCTTTCCTTTCTTTCTTTTCTTTGTTGTTGTTGTTAAATTTCTGTAGTGTTTCTACTCTTTACCTATTCTCTTTTGAGAAGTGGACAGGCATAGCTACAATTAAATGTATGCCTGTACGACATTTAATTGAAACTTGTTATGTACCAATACATGAGAAAACAATAAGAAGACTCGAACTTTCAAATTGTTTACAAAACAAAGATATTCTAGCTGTATCTTGCTTGTAACTCAATATTTGACTTACACATTTTGACAAAGCATTAGAAATACCCATGTTAACCATTCTAGACATTTAAAATGGAAAATTAAAATTTGAAAGATTTGAGCTCAAATCGTGTCTAATTCCCTTTAAATTCTAAATATATGATATTCTTTTGGTCATAAGGTATTTAGAACTAAATTAAAAATCCAAATATTTGAGATATAATAAAATTTAATATTATCCCATGTATAAGATAAAGTATTTTTTAAATTCTTTATACAGAGCTCTTCGTCTCAATAAGATAAGAATGATCTAGTCATAAATCAAAGTGATCAGGCGGGGCCTGGACCCCCAAACACTCTGTACGTAATGTTACCAAACATATATTGCTATGTATGATCGATGAATATATTAGTCAGACACCGCCGTCCATCAATCGGGGTGACGATTTTCGCCTATAGATAGGAATTTATAAAAGTTTACGATTTTGTTTTGGTTTGTTAAAAAACATTGAATTTGAATTTTTGCAACCCCCCCCCCCCCCACTTCCCTGGAATTAATCATGGATCCGCACCTCCCTCTCGATGTTTTTTCGACAAACAAAATTTTGCATCCATTGCATTTTATAAGGGACGGTGTACAATTTATACAACTTGCAAAAATATTAAGGTTAACAGTTTTAAAAAACTAAAAGAGATCTGGGGTGGGGTGGGGGGGGGGCTCGGTAGGAAGGGTTGGTTTAGAAGTAAAGGAATTAAATAGTAAATTCAGCGGCAATTATCGTGGGGGTTTTTTTCTCACCTGTTTTTCATATACTCCTAGACAAGTTCAAGCAATCACGGAGGAGTTAAATGTATTTTATAGTCTCTTTATATCATTGAAAAGTGGTTTTGAGATTAAAATAAATGCATCTGGAAAAACGTATTCCCCACCCAACACCGGTATTTGCTTTCAAATTTGTACAGTTGATTATATGTAATTAGATTTAGAGCTTGGATTCCCCCATTTCCACTGTAGGGTAAATGGAGGTTTGTCTCATGCACGATGTTTTATCGATATTATCGACATCGTGATGTTGGCCGATATGAACTCAACATCGTGTTAACTCTTTTATTGTTAACATAATGTATAGTCATTGTGTGTGCGTCTTGCCGTGTCTACACCGTTGCTATCGAGTCAACATCACATCTGTATCGTTCGTGTCGCTCAGTTCTGTTCACACCAACTTCTTTGACAAAATCAATTTTCTCTTATATCTTTGCAATACATGTATTTCAAAAGACGATATCTAAGATTTGATTGATAGATACGAGTGACGATCAAAAGTCACATTATATCGTGCATAAATATTGTCAATATATCGACAAAATATTAATCTATAAGTTATACCATAAATTTGAATATATCGTATATCATTGTTGACGTCGCAACATCGACAATGTCGACATTGAAGGATCGAGTGTAACGATTCATAATAGCTAGATATCGATTTGATTTGAACATGAATAACGATGAATAATATGTTAATTTGATAGTGTATCAACATTGTCGATATTACGATGTCACCTATTTGGTAATTATAAATAAATGTAAACCAAAAATTGATTTATAGACCTCTTGAAGCCCTTAATTGTCCATGTGAACCCAACCCTCCCTATCCCCACCCACGAAATACGTCATTCGATCGAGTTTGGTGAAGGATGGGATATGATCCCCCTCCCCGGACAAATTACCCAGGATCCCCGCTTTTTTTGGGGGGGGGGGGGTTGTAAAAAAGGTTGATCTTTTTGGACAAGGTCGATCGTTTCGTTGCTTGTACTTGTACATGCAAAGAATTGTAGGTCGTTCCCATTTAGATCTTTATTGGAAGAAATGTCATCTGTTAATTTTAAATTTAAGAAATAGGCCGCATCTAGTTCAAGGCATTGTAACGTACGTTCATTGATAAGAGTTTGTAGCTCGTACAGATATGTGTGTGTCAGAAAGAGAGAGAGCAGAGAGAGAGAGAGAGAGAGAGAGAGAGAGAGAGAGAGAGAGAGAGAGAGAGAGAGAGAGACGAATGATTGGCCTTTAGATTTAAATCCAATAAATTAATAGAATTGTAATATTTCAACTATTTGTTCGCCTTTAAAAATCAATTATTTATGTATAAATGCACTACGGTCTGGTTTTTATTGTATTCAAAGCAAGAACTTGGTGACGCCCGGTTAATACTCCTTTAGTGTGAGCGGGGTTGGGTCCGGTGACCCTATAACCCCTATATTCCCCACCCTACTCCCCAACCCTCACTTATTCACCCATTTTGGAAACGGGTCTAATTTTTCAGTGTTCAAAACTATTAAGAAGTTTAAATATTATTACTGAAATTGATATTGGTATAAATCTGATTTTCCACCCTTTTGGCTAAGTTATATTGCTTGTCAAGATTGTTGGGGTTTGTCCCCCCCCCCCCCCCACCCCAACCTCAAAACACACATGTTTATTTAAAACGAAAACGATGCAATTATGCATAAATACATTATCATAATCCAATTTTACTCACATGTGACATTGTCCATGATTTGTGTCACAGTAGAATGAACAGGCGCGTAAAAAAAATAAAGTAGGTCAAAACTATGTCATCTGTTCTTCTCTCCCCCGCCATAAAAAAAAAGTATAGGATAATTTGCATTTTTTTCAAATACGAATGAACAAATGGTCGCAAGTCAATATCAATATCATTTACATAACACCACATATATACAGTATTCATATATTGTGTTACAATGTATTAAATTGTTTATCATGCATGTACATCATGCGCGGATCTAGAGGGGTCGGGGCGGGGGGGGTCCTGACCCCGCCCCCTGGAAAATGAAAATTTATTAAATTTACATAGTAAAATTATCGCAAATATGCCTCAGAACCCCCCCCCCCCCCCGGCAAACACAATTATCCTTCGGACCCCCCTGAAAAAATTTCTGGATCCGTGCATGTACATGTATCTATTTGTGTAATTTTTTTAATTAAATATTTGTGTGTGTATATATATATATATATATATATATATATATATATATATATATATATATATATATATATATATATATATATATATATATATATATATATATATATATATATAACTTATTTCTGTATATATAAAACAATCTTTTATGGATAATTTTAAAAACGACCATGCTTAGTCAACACAACATTTTAAGATTTACACATACAGATGTACTAGTACTTTACGGAAGCCGGTAGGTGCCAGTTCAGAAGAAAAATATTTTATTTGTCGTCTGCGATATTTAGATCTAATCGGTCGACGCCAAATACGTTTCGAGCAAAGACCAAACAAACATCTTTCAGCCTCCAAATGAATGAGTTTCATAACAAACCACGGCCAATGTTTTCAACCAGACGCTCGGCTGTTTCCGTAAATCTTCGACACTGTTTGCCGGAGATTTCAAATACGGAGACAGACGAGCGTTTGGTTGAAGTGAACTGCCAGTACGAGTCTCTTATCTCTAGAACTATGTGGACTGCGGACAGTGGCTCAGTGAGACGATCCCAAATGTTGAGTTGATTATCGATTGATTTGATCTTGTTTAGGGCTACTCCAAAGATCGAGATTCTTGGTATAATTTCTTTGAAACAATTTATCTGCATGATTATTGATTTTTTTTTCTTTTCTTTTAGAGTATGAGGAGATTTCATTCTTATTATAAATTCTAAAAAATTCTAAACAAAAAAAAAACGGTCTGTGTATAAGAGTCATATATCAAAAATGTCAGATACGTGTAATTTGAAATCATATCTTTATTGCATGCCAATAGGTAGATCCGCCTCCGAAGTTTACCTAGCTAACTATGAATAGCACTTCCCCTTTGATTGGGTCATTAAATTTCAGCCTCTTTCCGATTCAGCGACTTGGTTTTTTATATACAAAAATTATGTAGTTCAAGAATTTTTCTGAGATTAATATTTAGGTATAGTTCATACTATAAGGGTTATGTGAAAAAAATGTGAAGGTGATTTTACACACGCAAGCAGAAATTTGTAAAAATAAATCAAAGTATATAAATCTAATTCATGAGTGTATTTTGAATTTTTGTTTTGGTCACCTGCACGTGACGGTGTAACTTCGATAATGCAAATGAGATGGTTGTTACCCCGGATAAAGCGGATTACTAGAACCTTTCTACTCCTTTCGAATAAAAATAGGATCGATGCTAAATTTTATTTTGCTTGACGATATGAATGCCCCCACCCCTATAGCACACTCTTTGAAAATTAATACAATGTGTCTGGATGAATGTTCATTTTTATTTAAAAATTGATATGAATCAACATACTGGCATGAGGCCTACAAAGCCGCTGTATAGAAAAACAAACAACAACAGAAATCCTGGGTTCGATTCCTTTTTACCTACTCATCTGTCCTCTGCTATAACAATATAGAAACAATATAAAAACAAGAGGTCCACAGGCCGTGAAGGTCACTTGTGTATCATAGCCCATAGACTGACATGTCAGAGAGTCTCGTGTTCGCATTTAAAGTTTCATTTTGGAGTCTAAACCATTATCCGAGATTCTTCCGACTGTTTCCTCCACTTTTATTATTTGATATTTGCAAACATCACCTCAACACTTGCACTCAGATTCTATATATTGTTTGTATCAAACTGTGTAACCTGTTTTTGATTCCCAAAGGTTTGTTACTTAGTCATTAGCCTCTTTTTTTTTCCACAAGGAATCACGAGTTATCTCTCTTTCTCCAAAAATCGTATTTACTCATAAAAAAAAAATCTGCCAAAATTTATATGCGAGAATTTATAGTCTAATTAAATAGCTTATATATGTAACAAGTATTTTCATCTGCAGTGATTGAATTAGTGAAATTAAAACTTTGCGAGAGCGCGCACCTGAGAGAGAGAGAGAGAGAGAGAGAGAGAGAGAGAGAGAGAGAGAGAGAGAGAGAGAGAGAGAGAGAGGGAGAGAGAGGGAGAGTTATTCACAAGTTTACGTGTCCATACAATCAGAGAATATTGAATATATACAGGTACATGTGTACTAAGTGAATTTCAAAACATCGGAACTGGGTTGATTTCAAAAGAGGATGCTTCGTAAAAAAGATATTAAAATATTCATTTTTAAACGTGGGTCAATGTTCGTGGGTAGTCAACATTTTCCTGGTTCGTGGGGACGTAATTTCGTTGGTAGTGTAATGAGGATAATTTTAATATATATTAAACAAATGCAAGGTTGTGTACATATGTTCGTGTGGATGTGCATTTGTGGGCGAGGGTTACCCACAAACGCCACGAACATTAGTCCCCCATGGCACGAACAATGATGATTCCACAGTAATATAACCTCTATATCATATTGCGCTTTTCAAGTGTTTGAGAAATGTGACGTTATGTGTTTTATACATCAAAACTTTGTTCTTGGATGCAGTTCACTGCATGCTCAAAACGTCTTGCATTTTAATGAAAATGTCATTATTAAGCATATAGAACCATTTAAACAAGAGCTTGGACTTTGGGTAGTTGTGTCAAACATCACTGTGATGATTTGTCTGGCTTTTGAGCTAAGACAAAATTATACGCGTAAAACCAGTGTCATTTTTAACTTGTTTTGATGCAAGAAATAGATAGCTACGTCCTACCAAAGTCCAAGGTCTTGTTAGAATGGTTCTATATACATGTTGTACATGTTGATCTGGATCAGAAGTTAACGAAAATCTCTCTTAAATAAAGTGAATGAGCAAAGACATACATGCATATGAGTCTGGTTTGTGGATCAGATTACATGTATCTTAGTCACAAATAAAATATTTCAAACCGAGCTTTGTAATTTTCGTTGAATTGAATTGAACATATTTTATTGCATATATATAAGATACATAATTATACAAATGGTTCGGACACAAGTTCTGACAACTTACTAGGTTTTTACCATAAATAGAAAAATTATACAAAACTTACAACTGTTATAACATGATTACAATAAATGAAAATAAGTTATATATACGAGAATAAGAAACAAGCACATAAACTATATTAAACAAATCTACCAGTTTCGTTGATATACAGTTGAACTAATGAGAATAATTGCTTTTTAATTTCAATGGATAATGACTCATCGCCCCATAATAAAAGATGAGTATTAATTATGTGAAAGTGGTCTAGTTGTAGCAGATTAATAAAGATGTTTCATTTCTTTCTCCTATACTTAATGTATTCCACAATTGAATAGTGTCAGGTATAAATGATTTCTTAAATAATTCTGTTCTACACCTAGGTAAACTATAATTTTCGATGTTCCTAGTTCTATATACATGCAGAATCCGCGTTACTCCTAGTATTGGGAATTATCAGAGACAAATATTCGGGGACACACTTATTGTAGATCTTGTACATACTATAGTGGTAAGTTTAGACGTCATTCTTCTAGCTGAAAGAGTTTCCCAGCCCGTTTCAAAATATAAGGATGTTTTTAAAGCAATAATTTTCATTTCGATGATAAACACGTTTATCAGTAGTAGGAAAGGAGGAATGAGCATGAAATATATGACTGGACCAGGAATCCAACCCGGGACCCCTGCAACTATAGTCAGCTGTTCTACCACTGGGCTATACCCAGACCGTTATCCACGGACCAGATAACCCCAGCTACTACACAAGTAATCAATTCAATTCATTCATTTTTATTTTTAATAGAAGAACATCAACATAAATATTTCTATAGGAGTATCGGCTGCGTAAAATCACGACTGTATTCATGTTATCCCAGATTTAATCATAAAAATTAGAAATATCTCTATAAATTTCCAATCAAATAAAAAAAAACCAATTATTTTTTACCTCACTGTCTTTTTTTAGGGGTCTTCTTTTTGTATGCTAGATGTTAATTTTGGCGCTCGTTTCTTCATAGATATTTCGATTTTTTAATTTTTTTTTTTTTTGGTTATTGTATTTTGTTCTTGTTGGGGTTATTTTTGGGGGGGGGGTGGGGTTGGGGGTGTTTGTTTGTTTTGTGTGTGTTTGTTTTGTGTGTGTGTTTTTTTTTTGTTGTTGTGTTTTTTGTTGTTTTTTTACTTAATATACGATTTTTGGGGGGTTTACCAGTGAGGGTTGAAAATTCATTTCTTCGTAGATATAAAATATCAATTTGTTTTGTTTTTTTTTTTAATTTTGTATCTTATAGTTTGTTTTCGGTTTTTTTATTTTATTTTATTTTTACATTATATGCGATTTGTTCTGGATTTACCTGTGACATACTGAGAATCAACTGAGCACTGCGTGAATTCCACGTGCTATTCCTAACGTGAAAGAATACTCACGTGAATTTCAGTCGGAAAAATATATTAACGTGATTTACACTGAATTAAACTTCATGGTTAAAGTAAAGGATGCAATATTGTGATGTCGGTCATTATATTTTTCCATCAAATTTTCGCATAATTTCGGAGCCTATTACTGAGAAAGAGGAATAACTCTTCAATAGATTAAAAATTATATGTTCATATGCTGTATGATTGGGGTAAAATATTTCTGAATATCGTTATTTATACATAAATCTACACCACACTATAGTTTATTTTTTGTTCATGGTAGGTACATGTACCAACAATGAACATGCTGAGGCAGATGTTTCCAGGTCACTTTCAATGTAAGACCCATTTCGTGACCGAACGGTTACTGAAAATGTAGATGGGGGCCTAATTAAAATAAATGTAGGTGTTGTTAACATTGAATGACCAGGGTCCGTCTAAGTGTTAAATTTTATATCCAATGAAATAAACGGAACACAAAAGATACAGGAAATCCGTTACATTAAAACATTTAAAAAATTATCAATTTATTTAAACTTAGATTAATGCATCTGTTTGAGAATTACGGTTATCATGAATTTATCACCCCCAATGAAACTTTTTGATTATTTGATGTATTTTCTCAAAAATGTTATAAAACTAGCTGATTGCATAATTATTTAAATAATGTCCTCATGTTAAAACTTGAAGTGTCCCCCAATAGTTTCTTGAAAAAGCATATACAACATGACTCCTGATTTGAAGATTTTTTTTTTGCTATAAAAATGCAATAAAAATGTGTTTTATACGATACTGAAATTATGTTTGTTACTTTAACATTTATGATAGATAAGACTAAAACAAATTGTCGAGTTTTAGCACAAGAAATATTATATTGTACTCTGGAAAATTGTTTGAAAATTTGTTTGTGAGTATACTTTTTAAAAATGCTCAAGAAAAAAGCATAATCAATGATTTCTTCAGCTCAAGAGTGTTGGTGTCTTAGTTTTAATCATACTGAACTTTTTTTAAAATGATTTGATTTAAGTGTACAAAATAAAACTATTGCGGCCGAGTTATAAATTAAAAAAAATGTTTCTTCAAGTTCAAGTTCTTTATTCCAAGAGACAAATATCTCATAGGTTAAACATGTGAACATATACATATTAAATACAGTAGGATAACAATATACAAAGTGTACATAATCAATTTTGATTATTCACATCAAGAGTTCGAGGCTGGCCTTGTATGCATAATATAAATATTTCCCTAAATTACACAGTTCTTTAGTATTTAAAGTAGATAGTAACTTTATAGACACTTGGTTTTCGGGAGTGAGTACTTTTTAATTTTCTCTTAAACTACGAATTTAAGTGATGGACAAATAAGTTAAAAATGGAATTCATCTTCTTTATAATCATATAATCACTTGATTTGATTTGATTCTTTTATTGATGATAATTTGAACTGTTCTCTTGTAAATGATTTTTTTTCCTCTGTAGAATACATTATTATGTGCATAAAATAATTCATAATTAACTTAGTACGCCCCCTGCTAGTCCGTAGAATAATTATTTACACCTCAAATTTTAAGGAATTCAAAAATATATTTTGATAGTATGCTGAAGAAGCTAATGAAATTTCGTATTTAACATTCTAGGTTTTTCATAAATGGTTTATGGTTCAGAAGTGAAAAGAAAAAAAAATGACATACTTTTGACTTAGGGCCTACTTTTGAGTGTAGCTTTTTTATTAATCTTTTACATCATTTAGAATTAAGTGCATATTTAAAAAGACTTAAAATGTAAATCGATGTACAAATAAATTCAAATAAATAAAATATAAACCAATGAATAAATAAATAAATAATTCAAAAGCTGCAGAAAAAAATGTGAATGGAACTCTCCATTGAAGGAGGTACGAAACCTTGTGATACGAGCGCCCTCTGTCAACAAATGGGAACACAATGAGCATAAATTTGTGTGGAAATATCACAAAGAAGAGGGATAGAGCCATGCCTCATTGGACATAGCATCACAAGGTATTCTCCTACTAGAAAATCTATTTATTTACTAATATTGATCTGGCATCAAATGTCTTGTAATCGCAAAACTTCCCGAATTTATTCTGCCCGACGATGTGGAATGTCAAGAGCCTAGGAAGTTGTTCTGAGTTTTGCCGCCGCTTGGCGAGTTTCTGAACTCGATAAACCGCGAACGGGGCGAGTGTCGTCTGTAACACAAGTCCAGAGTGATAAAAGACGACGTACCCAGGGGTTTGTGGGCGATTTTACAGGTGTAAGCAGCTCTGGAAAAGTTTCACGGAGTTTTGAAACATCAAAGAATTTGGACATGGAATTTCATTAACTCCCTTTGCAATACTTCATTAAAAAGTGAATGATGACATGGGATAATTAACCCCATGCGCCCCAATTTAAGGTCGACAGTACACAAACACAATGCAGACCTTATTTATTGATTTTAAAGTCAATCAAACTCGGTCGGATTAGTATTAAAAGGCAGGATTTTGAACTCTTTGTACTTCACATGCACGGGGTCAAAAGTTCACTAACTATGGTGAGTCATTTTTAGTAACATGTACCATGTCTTGTCTTTGTCATGTACTGCGGCATTTTAGTTTTCGAGATTTTTTTCCTCTCCTTTGGTTTTTTTTTATCGCTTTTGACAAGCAAAAAAGATTTTACAACCCTCCTAAAAAAATTAACATGCAGACTATAAGCTTGTGAAGCATGAACTACTGATAATGTGAATTATTACACTCATGTCTCCAGAGTCCGTTACAGGTAAACAGGTTTTTTTTTATTTTTCCCTTTTGATTGTTATAAGAATGTCAGAATGATTTATTGCTGAACGCTTTAATAAGAGAATATTCTAATTACATAAGTAGTAACATTCTTTTCTTAAAATGTAACAAAGTAAGTTTGCGGATATCCCAGAAAAATATTTTGAATGAATGATGCATGTTTTTTAAAAAATGATTTGAATAAACATTTTTAATGAAAATAAATTATAAAATGATGTTGTTCAAAACACTTTGCAATATTGTATATTCAGATTTTGTAGTAACTTCAAAAAGAAAAGTTGTATATACATGTACAGCAAGTGTTGATTTTTTATAGAGCTTCATTTAATGCTAATTCATTTGGCACAATCAGGGCTAGAAACGAATTTTTACTGGTAATTGAAAATTTTAACTCGGTTATTAAAAATTTTCAGTTAATTAAAACTTAAACTGTACCAACAGATATATTCTGAAAATTAAGACTTTAGATAATTTACTTATAATAAAGAGCGAGAGCTCTCGAACTCCACACAGCATCAGCCCAAATATGAAATTAACTGGTCCTTTACCATTTTGGCCATTAATTACAGGTGTCAATAACAATACTGCGGAAGTGTAGTTGTTCGCTGCTTTATAAAAATCAGGTTGACATCCCAGTCCATAGAGATAATGTATAGTTCCTCTTACATAATAAATAAATCTTAAAATTTGCAAAAATAGTCCACCAAAGTAATTTCCTGAAACATTCTGTGAAAATATCCGATAACCAAAACTAAATTTTAGAACATTTTTTACTTGTGTTGTTATCATAATACATAATTATTTCTAAACCCCTGAAATTCTTTTAATAACAACCTAAACTTTTCCGGGTTGGTGGGATGTTTTAGAAAAGGTGTGAGGCATGTAGGAGACTACCGGTATGTGTAGATTCAGAAGTCAAATAAGTTTAATATATACGTGTATATACAATAGACTATACCGTAAGTGGTTTGAAAGAAAAACATGTATATTGCAGATATGTTGATATTAGATTCAATTATGGAAAGCGAAAAAATAAATAAATGAAGAGGTCCCTTGAATGCAACTGTAAAGAAATTTTACTGTACATACTAAAGCTGGAAGATAAGTTGATTTTGGTTTTTTTTTTGGGGGGGGGTGTGGATGGCAGTGGTGCTGATTGAACAAATACATTGTTGTAAGAGTTCTTAGTTTACTACTCAGTTGTTAATATTTACATTTTCAACTGTCTTTGTCTGTGATAACATTACGAATCAATTTTGAAGCCTATAGCATGTATAGCGGTAAGCCTAATAATTTCATAAAAGATGAGCGACACAAAATGGGCATGTCTTATAGCATAATCGAATAACGGTATTGGCTGTGCCACGTAGTAATACATACCGGTAATAGTGGTTTTAAAATGTTGTTTGAAAGTGTACAAATTGGAAACAATATAAATATAAGTAATAAAGAATCATTCTTTGAATATTATGAGGTGATAATTTCAGTCGGAGCGTGGTCAAATCTATCATAAAGCCCTTCGGGCTTTATTGGATTTGATCACGCCCCGACCAAAATTATCACCTCATAATACTTTATTCCTTAATTAAAAGAAGTTTTACAGTAGATACTAAAGTTTCAGTCTTAATTTTTCATTTTGGGGTAGGGAGGTAGGGAAAGTAGAGATAGAATGACAGTAGTGGTGATTGTATAAAGACATTATAAGAATTCATAGAGTGTTACTTGGTAAAAAATATATACCTGTCAGTATTAATTATCGTCATATTTCGGGGCACCTGCAATGAAAAGCCAAGAATAAAAAAGTGAGCGTAGAGTTTGAACAGCTCCATGTACCTGACCAGCCTTTGATTTCATCAATCAAACAGAATATTTTTTGATACTTTTTTTTTTTGCAACAAGTGATAACGTTCATGGCTTTTAATGCCAAGTTCACTAACATCAGCTCTCGAACTTTTGAGATCCAATCTTTCCAGGTTATAAACTATACTCTCTACTTTGAATTATATATGTCTTAACTCTGCATGTGTAGAGGGAGAGAGAGAGAGTCAGAGACTGAAAGAGAAAAAAAAACTTCATTGTGGTATTTTGGGCAGGGCATATGTTTCATTTAAATCATGAACTTGTCAATAAGTCCATCTGGATATACACACCTGTACAAGGTGATATATATGCCAACAACTTTCCCTTGTTCACATGTTTGTAGACATACTTTCTAGTAGCATGCTAATGCAGAATTCAAAGGCAGTTCAGAGAAAACACAACTGTGCTTGTAGATATTTTAAGACTGTTTTTATTGCCAGTATTCCTGGTATTTAAGGTATCGTTTCCTGTCTGACTGATGCATGTACATGTACCACCTGTTTCTGAATCAGTCTGGAGAAAAAAATTATTACCAACATGCCACATGTATCAGGGATGTCAAAACTTAGTCATGAAGTCATTAATAATAGTAAACTTGATTTTAGGTCCTGATATTTAATTTTTCTTCTACATTTACGTGATTCGATTCAGAAAGAGTAAAACCCAATATAGCACTAAACAATTAATAATAATACGATGTAAAAATGGAAGAAAAAAACCCAATTTATTTTTTATTTAATTTACTTTTTAGCTTACCAATACATACAATGACACTATGATACTAGTTTTCCAGATTGACAAATACTTTGATGATTTTTCCAAATTCAAAAGTGACAGGCCCCTTTTTAAGAACAGATAAAATTGTAATGGAAAAAATGCCAATGGGGTGGGGGGGTGGGGGTAGGGGGGTCTTTGGAAGACACTGCAGGGTCTGGAATAGGAAGAAGCAGAGATGTATAGTTTTTACCACTATTTTATGGATTCATGATTCCATGGTGCAGACCTAAGTTCATTCAAAGTGGGCCACTACATATTATGTCATCTCTACTCTTGCATGCACTAAGTGTGCATCAGATGTGCACCTATAATTGTAAATGCAGCATTTGTTATTGATTTAGTACACATGACTGCACACAATAAAAGATCACTGATCAAGATGAGAGAAGGTGTCACAGATGGATTTGACTGTTATATGTTAAATTTTGTTCAATTTATTTTGGTATGTCCTTTTTTGCTTGCTTAGTTTATTCATCAATCCGATTAAAATCAGCTGTTCTGATACGCTACAGCTCTCGAACATCTGAAACAAGCCGCTTAGAGGTCATGTCCGAACGACCTTTCGATAACCCAATCAAATTGTGGCTAGCAAAACTCTGCCAGCAGATAATTTCCCATAAATCTGTGCGGTTATATTTACCTTGCTGTTACTTCACCCGATAGTCTTTAAGAGACGGGGATTCTCATTGGTCAAAAAGGTCACTACCTTATATTTAAATATTTAGATTATCAGGTTATTCGGACGCGACCTCTAAGCGGCTTGTTTCAGATGTTCGAGAGCGGTAGTGTATCAGAACGACTGATTTCAATCAGATTGTTTATTCATATGATTAAAATTTTAATTACCGTTATACAAAAAAAAAAATGTAGTTTGAATTATGTTCATTAATTGATTAGCAGTAGTAAAAGGGGTTCATACAGTAGCACAATTGCTTAAATTTTGCTTCCATTATTATTTGATGCATAGGACTTTCAAAACTTGATGAAATTCTATCCTTCAATGATTAGGGAAAACGAATCAGGTTCATATTTGGTGATATATAGGGGTCAAGGTCACAAGGCTAGACAAACTTCAATGGCAGGGTAGCTCTCTGGTCCAAAGTCAATGCAATGCACGGATAGAGAAAAAGTTTTTTTATGGAGGATCCGAGGGATAATTTTGTTTGCCAAGGAAAGTCCAAGGCCTATTTTCAGTAATTATAACTTTACAGTGTAAATTTTTGTGGAGCACATGGCTTAGTGGTTATGGGTGTTAGGCCTCTGAAAGGTGTCTGGTTCAAACCCTGCTGTGGTCACTTGATGTTGTTTGTTGTGCACTTAGACAAGGCACTTTATCTACATTGTCTCAGTCCACCCAGCTGAAATTGGGTACCGGCTTACGCTGGGGGTTAATCTGCGATGGACTGGAGTCCCATCCAGGGGGAGTCTATGACTCTCATCTGCTAAGCACCATGGAAACCGGGGATAAGTACCGGCCCTATGCGCCTTCATGGCATGGAGAAGGATTTAACTAACTGTGTAAATTTAATAAGACTAAAGTTTGAATTTTCCAGGAGGGTCTTGACCACCCCCCTCTCCCAATCATTTGGTATTTCAGTAGATTAAGCAGATTGCAGGCTCTGAGTGGGAGAACATTTTTTTGACTATGCAACCTGCCCTATGTATACATATACTTTTCATGGCAAAACTTGACTGAAATAGTAGTAGTGAATTATTTTGGTTGATACCTTATCTCTCTCAATCACACATTGTACTAAACATGTATGCAGACTCTATAACGATTTGTCATGTTTTACATCTCGCTGTTACAGTAGGTTTTGCATCTAAATACATCTTGTTTCTCATTATATATGAATATGGAAAAGCATTGCATGAAATTGAAAAGTTATTTGTTTCAATTTGTTGATTTACATACATGAAAAAAATGAAGAGAAAAAAAAGTATAGGAATTTCATTGAGTTTATTTATTTATAGTGTAGTATTTCTGTACCTAGTTTCAGTGACATGTTGACAAGAAACCAATATCAATTTTCATGTAATTTATGTCATTTACAAGGATTCAAACCAACAATATTAGAATATATATAGAATTTTACGGTCTATAATAAATTAATACCGAAATATGTCAATGAGGTCCAAATTTGTGTTTGTATTTCTAAAATTTGCAATTTTATTTTTCAGGTGACAGAGAGAGTGAGAGATCGAGAGAGTAGGCACGATGTCTGATGCGAATTTGCGATTTTATTTTTCAGGTGACAGAGTGAGAGATCGAGAGAGAAGGCACAATGTCTAATGCAAATTTGTGATTTTATTTTTCAGGTGACAGAGAGAGTGAGAGATCGAGAGAGTAGGCACAATGTCTGATGCGAATTTGATGGCAGAATCCTACGCTGAAGACGCCATGCAAAACGTCGCCACAGACGAGGAGAACAAGCCGTGCTGTAAATTCTGCGGCAAGAAGTTTGCGCAGTCCAGCTATATCAAAGCGCACATGAGGCTCCATACGGGGGAAAAACCGTTTGCCTGCTCGTTCTGCCCCAAACGATTCAGCGATTGCAGTAACTGGAAGAAACACGAGAGAATTCATATCAGGTAACATAACTCATCTTTTTTGTATTAATTCAATCATCAATTATATATTAATCAAATCGCTAAAGGATTCAGTGAATGAATAATTGGTAGAAACATGAGAGAATTCATAACAGGTATCACTCTATATTTTATCTATTAATAATATATTTATTCAATCGCTAAATGATTCTGTGATTGAACATGTTGAAGAAATCTGTAGAAACATGAGAAAATTCACACCAGGTATCACCTTCATCTATCATCTATTACAGGTATTGCTAAGCGATTCATCTAGAAGTATAATAAATTTATTGATTGAATACAAGATAATTCATATATCTGGTAACAGATTTGACATCTGAACGATAATACATGTATAGGAAAGTAATACAATACATGTAGTATTGTATAGGAAAGTAAAACAATGCATAAGAAATTAAGATTTTTCTCCTGAATATTTTTTTCTTAGTTACTGTATCTCTGATCAAAGGCTATCTCATTATCTCTATCTCAGTCTTGACTTGTATCTCATTTATCTCAACATGTATCTTATCTATCTCAAGAAGGTTTCTCATTTATCTTAATTAATTTGCTCAGATATTATGTTTATCGTTTCATCACATATTTCAGGTATCTTGAGATATCTATATCTCTTTCTGTGTAAGAAGTCGGTCATTTTCTTATCTGCTTCTTAACTTCATTAAATTTTAATCAGTATTGTGTTTACATGAACATTAATCTGGTACTTTGATAATAAAAATTAGAAAATTTTTCTGGTATTAGAAAGAAACAATCATATACATCTAACACCTTTGTTTTTGAGATTGGATTTATTTGACTGTTTACAAGATATATAACACTTTAAAGGCATATTTAGATATCCCCCTTGATTTGGAGGGGGTTGAATGGAACAAAAAATTGTTCTTTGTCGATTTACTGCATATTATTATTATGTAAGAATCTATTCTTGTTTATATTTATAGTAAATGCATTAATTAACAAGTTCAAAGAATTCAGTTTATGAACACTGCTTTGGGCTAAACTAGATGTAAATGATTTATATGGATGTATAATATAAGATAGGAGAGAGAGAGAGAGAGAGAGAGAGAGAATGCAGAGCAGAACTGAGAAAGAGAGTGCAAGAGAGAGAGAATGCAGAACAGAATTTAGAGACAGAGAGGGAGGGAGGAGAGAGAGAAGTCTTTTGATGACTTCATTGTGTGTTTCCTATACTCACCTTTCATCCAATTCTTGTAGATACTACGCCAGAATATGGATACATTTTTCAGTTTATTATAGCCACACCCGACGATCAAAATTAATATTAATTAATTCCATATCATAAACAGACCAACTGTTTATATTTTGTGTGTGAAGTATGGTAGCCGTAAATTAATTCTGCGGTTGGACTGATTGTCAGACCCTCTTCATTTGAATAGCGGAAAATTTACCTAGAAATTAACTTTCTACCTGTTGTAACGAGAGATATATTTGTGTAAGTTAATTAAATGCACTGGTGTGTTGGTTAAGTCTTGTACTTTACCGGT
Source organism: Magallana ariakensis (assembly GCA_020458035.1). Lineage (NCBI taxonomy): Eukaryota > Metazoa > Mollusca > Bivalvia > Ostreida > Ostreidae > Magallana > Magallana ariakensis. Next base: position 68,973,880 of record CM035811.1, read on the forward strand.
GTTTCGTAGTCATAAATTCATGCTCGGTCGACCTTGTAACAAAAAATGACAAGTGACAAGGCATACATCCCAGCATGCCTTTGTCTGCTGTGAGTTGACAGTCGTAACAAGTAATAGTCTCTTAAGTCTCGTACAATTTTTTTTTTTAAATCACTTTCTGTCCTCGGTCACTTTTGAAATACACCGTTTGTTGGGACATTTTGTTAGTTCTCCCGTAAAAACGATGTACCTGATTTCTTTGTCTTTTTTCCAAGAACTTGACGTATATTAAGTAAGAGAGAGATAGACCATGGCATTTTACATCAAAGAAAGCATGAGAACAGATATTAAACAAGTGTTAATAATAGACTATTGTCATTTGAAAATATTCCACTGAATATTTAATGATAACCCCTCCTACATCCCCCCCCCCCTTAACAAAATATTTTAAAATGGTGCCTTTAACCTGTAGTTTATTTATGAAAGAAGATTGTTTATACGATTCTGGAATTCTAGCGATTTACATTTAGTATGATATGCGACATTCACAACAAAGATAAGTACATGGAAAAAGCAACTGTCAATTTAATATACAGTAAAACACGCTTATAACGAAGTCCCAGGGACGGGCGATTTTACTCTGTTATAAGCGTAATTCGTTATATCCGTAAAGTTTACAACATGTAATAAAGTCACAGGGAATGAAATTCCCTTCGCTGTAAGCGTCAATTCATTATAAGCGTGTTTGTTATAAGCGTGTTTTACTGTATATTCAATTCATTCAATTTCTTGGCCATTTATGGGCACTCAAGTGGTAAACAGATATACTTGTTGCTTAGATAATATAACCTACTTGTATAGAAACTATATGAAAAACACAGTGTTCTAAGCTATAAGATATTCTTCTTTTCTGTGTTCATTTCAATTTAGCTGTATTTAAGACCAATGTAGACAAAAACTTGGTTTGCAAGAAACCATAATTATACATGTATTAATCAATGCAAGTGACCTGAATGCAGTTTAATTTTATTGAGTAATAATCTTCTCAAAGAACTCTTCTTCAAACTTCTTTTTGAAAGTATCGTACACTCTTTAGATCGTGCTCAACTTGACTAAAACTGGTTTTGTAATATGCAATTAATGACAAGTGTTTAGACCACAGATTCATTAATTAGGCATCAATTTGTCAAAGGGTTGTACATTTTATACTTCAGGTAAAGAAAAGATAGAAAAACAGTCATAAATGTAAAAAAATATAACTGATGTTTATAGAAGCTTTTGGTATTTTTAATAATAATAAAGTTACATTTATTTAAAGACTCTGGCATTTTTAAAAATACATGAACATGTATTAATAGTATTGTATACAATATTATTTTTTTTAAATCTGCAGAAATTTTCACTGTATCATAGAAATGCATGCCCACACTTTCTCTCTTTGTCAGTCGGTCTGTCTCCCTCTCTCTGTTTTTGTCTCCCTTTCTCTCTCTTTCTCTCTTTCTCATTCCCCCTCTCTCTCTCTCTCTCTCTCACACACACTCTCACTCTCTCTCTCTCTCTCTCTCTCTCTCTCTCTCCATCAGAACCTTTCTGATTGAGACAATGCTCCTTTGAATTCTCTACATGTATATCATCATTGAATATTTACCATATCTTTATTCTTTTGTTCTTTTTCATTTTATCATGATTTATTGCTCCATACACTGACTATTTTTTGCTCTGAGAATATTTTGTTCTCTCTTTTTTTTCTTCACCAAAATGTGGTTAATTAAATTAACTAGGTTAATTAAATATGACAAGGAATCTTTGATTAGTTACTGGAAACCAAACATGTGCTTTAAATACCAGCTGTTGGTAATATTGCATGCTAATTTTTTTGGTCATGATAAAATTCCCCTGTGAATTAGCAACCCTGCCAACAGTTTTAAAATTTGACTGGTTTTATTTTTGACTGATGTTAGTTGTTACCTTTTGTGTTTCTGCTCTTTTACTATTTGGTTAACTTTATCAAATCAAAGTGTACAAATGAAAATTTAAGTATTTATCAGGAAGCCATGGTAAGAAAATATGAATGATTATGTTAAGTTGATCATTTTAAGGATGTGTGTTTGAAACCAGTGAGACACCCCCCCCCCCTCCCAACACACATAACTAAGATAAGACAATTGATACTCGATTTATGAAAGTAAAATAATCAATTTAGAGATATATCACTTGTTTGTTAAACCTCACTGTTTGAGAGCAACTCCTAATGCAATTTTAAAGAAGGTTTCATAAAACTGGATTACTACGTGTAAGTTGAATGCTAAATGTTCTTCTGGCAGAATAAAGACATGTATAGCTCTTTGTTCAGTGACAATCTAGTCTGTGCACTAAAAGTTAAATGACATCTGAAATTGTCTTTATTTTTGTGCAATTATAAAATGCAGTATACTGTAAGTGTAACTGCAGAAAATCTTCCAAGTTGGTCATGTTGATTACAAAAATCAATTTTGAAAAGAAAATTAAATAGGGGCATGGTACTAGTATACTATAGAATATTGAAGAAGAAAGACAAAAATAGTAAAATTGTTAAGATAATTTTTTTTTTATTGCATACAACTTCATTTACTTGCCAATGGATAACTGGATGTATACAGCATCATAAAATTATATAAATATGTCCTAATAATTTTCTTCCAATTTATTTTCTATTGCAGACAACTTGGATTAAATCCAGACAAACCGACCAATCAGAGCAAGAACCAGGTGGCAGCCGTTGTCCAAAACTACTCCACCCCCAAATCCAAATCAGACCACAGGGACTCCAACTTCCAGTGTAAGGTGTGTAACAAGACGTTCTCCAATGCCAGCAGTCTGACTACCCACCGCCGGATACACAGCGGGGAGAGACCCTACCGCTGTGAGACCTGCGGGAAATCATTTACACAGATCGGCACCCTCAGAACCCACGAACGAGTTCATACAGGTAAGACATTGTGTACACTGAAAATATAGGTATAGGTTCACGTTGGTAAGGCATTTTGTTCACTTACAAGGATCACACAGATAAGCATGCTCAGATCCCAAGAATGAGTTCACACAGATACAGCAATTAGTTCAAAGAGAATACATGAATTGGCTCACATGGGTACAACATTTCGTTCACTTAGAAGCCAAGTTCAGGTTCACACAGATTGGCATGCTGAGCCATGCTCAGAACCCAAGAACGAGTTCACGCAGGTATAACAATTTGTTCAAAGAGAATAAACGAATGGGTTCACATGGGTATGACATTTGTTCACTTAGAACCCATGAAAGGGTCACACATCTATGGAAATTTGTTGTCTGTCAAAGAATACACTCGCACTTTATAATAGCCCTACTTTATAATTTTAAAGAACTCGCTAAAAAAATCACACAGGTAGGACAATTTGTTCACTGAGAACACATGAATAGGTTCCCACAGGTACAGCAATGTGTTCACTAAGATCCTACAAACAAGTTCACATTTGTATTTTGTATGGCAATTAGTTCACTTAGAACCCACGATCAAGTTCACACAACATATCACCAGGGGAGAGGGGGAGGAGGCAATATTACTATTTAAGATTTTATTTTTGTTTAATGAATGCAAAATGAGCATGTCATTGGAGGAAAACCACTTCAAAACAACGAAGCATGGATGGGAAAATGTGTCATTACTGGTGTGTTCTTGAAATGTTGATACAAAGGATCACACAGCACCTTGGTTTTACAACATCTGCTCTCTTTAAAAAAAAGTCATATTTGATGATGAATATCTTGGGAGAAAAAAAAATTGTCAGGCCACCTTAAAAAAATAGTTTGTTTACACTCAAGCACTTTGTATTGATTCATTTATCAATTTCATTTTATGTTCATTTACCAATTGATTAAGAGGATAAACTATAAACTGGGAAAGGACACACCCACATCATCATTTGATGAAAATGAGTACATGTACAGTAAATATATTTATTTGTCAATGATACAGGGAAAGAAATTTTTTTAGAGAAATTTATATTGAATATAAAGCATTTTGATATTGCGGTACTATATAAATATATAATTATCAAAAGAGTGTGCTAGACATATAAGAACATGTAATAAAATTTTCATGAAAAATGGGGAACATTAAGACATTGCTATGTTTGGCGATTTTACCACATGTCGCGCAAACTAACAATTTTTAAAATGTAGCCTCAAATGACTTTAAACTTGAAGCATATATAATTATGAAAAGAAAGCATTAATAGAGGAAATTTTATTACACTGGAGGATTGAAACATTTCAATAGTATACATATATTATTATTGAGAGAGATTGCTTGTAAAGAAACATTTATGAAAAATTTGGAGCATTGAGACATTGAAATGTTTGAAGAATTGACCACACCTTTATTCGTTTCAGGAGAGCGACCGTACATGTGTAAGCTATGCGGCCAGACCTTCGCCCAGAACGGCAGCTACCGCATGCACGAGCGCCGCCACATGATGGAGATGCTCCACAAATGTCCAATCTGTCCTGTAAAGTTCTCGCAGTGGGAGGACGCAAAGGCGCATCTCGCTACGCACCCAGAAATCGCAGGCGTTGCCGAATTCATGAAACACCTGCCTTCCATGTCATCCGCCGGGGAGACGGACGATGAAAATATGCCCCCCATGGACGGCTTCGCCCCTCAGATTGAACAGCTCCACCTGGACCAGTTTCCGCCCCCAGGGTTTCCCTTTCCCTCTCAGTTATCTCCTTTCTTTAATCTTTCGTCGTTACATTTTGGTGCTGCCCTCAGTGATTTACCGACCCCTGCCGGACTTTTTGCCGCCCAAGGACAGGTTTGTTATTGTCTCTTTTTGTTTATTTAATCATTAATTTACATAGTCATTTTTTTATTTATTAATTTTTTTAAATTACGGAATACTAAATATTTTTTGCTTTATTTTATTATTATATTGTTTTTATAGACCTAGCATGGTAGGTTTGTATAACCAAAAATATTTATTGCCAATTACAGAAAACTATAATACATCATTTATTTTAAAGTGTTGAAAACGGAATATTATCCTTGTTATTTAATTATTGATATGATAATTTAGTTTAAAGACCTTGTATTTTAGGCTTATATAACCAAAAATATCTATTGCAAATTACAGAAAACATGATACATGAATACATATGGAATCTAGATCTGTGACAGTAATCTATGATGAAGATTAATCATTATTTGTCTAGCTATTTTTCATTCCTCATGTAGTCTTAAGAGCTAAAGACTTCTATAATTTCAGCATTTTGTTGTTTTTAATCTGTCTATATTCTTTTTTAATAATTGCAATGTGAAAATTTAAAAGTGGAATTATTAGACGTCAAGATTTATGGTCTTATTTAGCTCATTAAGATTGGGATTCTTCAAATCTTTGATGGCCAAAGACAGGAGAAAGGTCAGTTTAGGGTCAAGGGCACTTAATTTCAAGTGAAAGGTCAAATTTGTTCTATGACAGCCAGGTATTGATGAACTAGTTTCACAAATATTTATTGTTAGTATTCAGTTAATAAACCTAAGCTTGCTATGTCGAAATAGTCTGCAATACAATTATGTTATTAAAGTATAAAAATATTGCAATTACTCATGATTATAATTATGGTAAAATAAGAAAAAAAAGTCGGCCACAAGAAGACAACACAGTGCCACTGAGTGCATATTGATTGCATGGTTTTAATGTCCATTTAAGTACAGCACGGAAAAAAACAAGGGAATTATTTTGATCGCCTTTAGTTCATTGGTATTCTAGAGGGGCCATACTGTGTACTCTTAGACTAATTGACGTAGAATTTTAACATGAGGTGGATAGTAGTAGTTACTTGAAGGAAATTAATAGATGATGTGTGTGAATTTTTTTTTGAATGTTTTATTTTAGTTTTAATTTTTTTTTATAGTTGATTAAAACAGAGGGCCTAAACTTACACACCCCTCGGTCCACTCCTCAGGAGGACTTGTATAGACAGTCTGCGGAGGTCACGACCTCTGTCGCTAACGGAGTCGTCCCTTCCCCTAATGTAAGTGTAGAATGGTTTTATAGGGAACATCTTGTATGTGAACATTGAATAGGGAACATCTCAAAATTGCATGTTTGTGTACATTGAATAGGGAACATCTCAAAATTACAAGTAGCAGTATCTGTACATGGAATAGGGATCATCTCAAAACTACTGTATGTGTACATTGAGTAGGAACATATCAAAATGACATGTACATTAGACAATGACATAGAGACCATCTTAAAGTTACATGTCAATGTACTTTAAATAGGGAACTTCTCAACATTAAAAGCATGTGGACATTGAATAGAGAACATCTCAAAATTAAATGTAAATGTACTATAAATAGGAAACATCAAAATTACAGGAACAAATCTGGATGGTACATTGCTGCAAATATTTTTTTAATCATATCAACAGCAAGATAATTTGACATAAAAAGAAATTGCAGGCAATATTTTTTATCAGTAGAAGAAGATCTGTATCATAACGTTCAAGCAAACCACTTTTAAGACAAAGTATACAAATTTTATATATGTTTGACATGTTTTAGGATAATGGGGACACAGCGGTCAGCACAACCACGGCGAGGGACAGGAAGTACAGCTCTGACTCGCACACCTCACGGTCACTGTCCACGCCCGGACTTGAAAATGGTAAGTCACATCACCTCATGGTCACTGTTCATTCTGTGACGACATGGTTGAAAAGTCCATCCAGCTCCTAGGGCCATAAAACATAGACAACCTCACCCAGGGTGAATCAGAAAGGAAAAGGGGTGGGGGCTAAATTTATCTGGGAACGCTATTTCCTATTTGGTGCAATTTTTACGAGAAGCAATGAATTATGTGATGGTAGTCCTGTTTCTTGAGCAGATAACTTTTGAACAGAATTTATGCTTACTTCTTGGTGCAATCAGTAAAAGCTTATATTTGTCTTTAACAACAGGCACAAACAGAACGGACACAGAGAAAGGAAACATAGAGACGGACTTCGTCCATCCAGACACAGAACAGGGCGTCAAGCCGAACTCGGAGGACTCGAGCGTGGTCAGCGACCACTCGGATAACAACAACTCGGAGGAAGTCCAGGGCATCAAGTGTACCAACCTCCACAGCCGGCTGTCCGGAAACTCCCGCAAACAGAAGTGTCCGATGCGGCGCTATAGTGGATCAGGTAAGAGCCTTGAATTATAAGTGTAGAGCTAAAGCGGAACAGGTAAGGATCCAGAAATTTATGTTTGCTATTAAGTGTAAGGCAAAGACCTGAAAGTTTGATTGAGACACTATGGAGGTGTTGATAAATAGATTGTGAAAGAATAGAAAAGAAGTTCTTGGCATTTTTTTTTAGGTTTTGCAGATTTATTCAGATGTTTTGACCAGTAGTATTTGATAGAATAGAAGGATTGCTTTATTCAATAGTATGTGATTGAATAGAAAATAAATTTGACATTTTTCAAGATAAAAAACTCTTGGTCATTTTTCCAGCTGCTTCCTCCATGGTTGACCCAGATACGTCAACCCACGTGACACAGAGTCTCCTGAACGAGTCAGACAGCATCTACTCGGGCGACCAGAGCATCGAGGAATTCCAGGACATCAACAGCATCACAGGGAAGCTCTACCGCTGCGAACACTGCCGAATCCTGTTCGAGGACTGCACACTCTATCTCCTTCACAACGGGTTTCACTCCCATGATGCCGATCCATTTAAGTGTGTTATATGTCGGCTGTCATGTCGCGACCGGATCGAGTTCAACTGCCATCTTATCAGTCACATCAAGTAAATGAGGAAAGAAACCCTTATTTTTTAAAAGGTTTGTTGTCAAATGGGTTCAATTGTGTGTCAAGACCTGGGTTCTTTTTTTTAAGTTGAATGATTCTGAATTTTGTACAAATGAGAACAAACATCTGTCCAAATTTTTTTTTTCATACTATTTTTTTGAGGTGCCTGTTTTTGAAAGCTATAAATGCTGTTGAAGATTTTTTTTTTTTTTTTTTGAAACTTCATGCACCTATAGATTGTGGGACATAATCCATGAAGTTTATTTCCAGGCCAGATGATAATTAGCGTTTTGGTCAGTATTTAGATCCTGGCTTATATATCATGGTTTATTCTGTATTCCTGCAATGAATTATAGATCTGAAAAGAGATCTGATGTAAAGGAGGAAACTCAAAACGATGAGTCAGCAATTTTTACTGGATATCTTCCACCACTTTATGTTTTTTGTTGATGAACAAATATGAACTGTATTATTTTAGATAGTAGTTTTTTTTTTGTTTTTATTATTATTATTATATTTTTTGCAATATTCACGTAGTTTTAGTTCAGTTCCACTTTTCATATATATTCGTTGTGTTAGACATTATTTTTTTTTCCAGTGTTGGCTATTATTTTGTATTTATTATTTTGCCTGAGGATCAAATTTGGGTCGTCATGTACAGTTACTTTATTTTACTTCTAAGAAAAGTAACTCTTTACACACAAGGTTAGTGCTATTTTTCTTCCAAGGTTGTATTTTAATGTAAACCAGGAAAAGAACCATACTTAAAAAATGCTATGAACAATTTATCCCCAAAACATGGGATCAGGAAAAACAATTTTATTTTTTTTTTTAATTCAAATTTTTACATACACTTACTTCTTTGTTGATATTGTTCAATTTAGAACCATTTTAACAAGGCCTTGGACTTTCGGCAGGACGTAACTATCTATTTCTTGCGTCAAAACAAGTTAAGTATGACGCTGTTTTCAAGCGAAATATACACCAATTGTGTAGTCTTAGCTCAAAAGCCAGACAAATATTGTTGATTTCAAAGAACCATGTCTGAGTGGCCTACAATGAAATAGACAGGCCTATGTCACATTGCTGTTTGACATAACTACCCAAAGTCCAAGCTCTTGTTATAATGGTTCTATTGAGTTGCATACTTGCATCTCAAAATATATAGTCCAAATTTTTATGAATAAATAAGGTCCAATGAATTTTTAGCTTAAAATTAAAAAAAAAAAAATGCAGCTTTATTTTGTATTTAAAAAATATAAAACAACCGTCATAGTGCTAAAAATAGATCTGAGAAATGTCTCTTAAGTTGTCATTGTTTCTTTTTTACGCAGAAAGGCAACTTGACACAAAAATTCTAAACACTGGGATTTTGTTGTTAACATGTTTTTGTATTTCGTTATTGTAGTACAATAACCCATGTGGGTGTTTTATTCCCCTCTTGTTTAGTTTGCATGTATCACAATTATTTCATTTAAAATTTGTGTTGCTGTCCGCCTAATTTTTCTACAGCAGTTTTGCTGTAGTAACCACCATACCCCCCTCCCCACTAGTTATTTAAAGAACGACCCTCATGGGAAAATTTTCCCCAAACAAATCGCTGTACAATGTATTTTATTCTTTACATCTGTGTATATCTTTTTTTCATATCAACATATCACTCTTGGTCATTAGTGAAGTTGAAAGTAAGATTTCAGGTTTTCTTTCTAGCAACCTTGGAAAAAGCCATATTTTGAAGCATTGTTTAAAGCAAATTAAACAGATTTTTAAAAGCATTGACTAAAATCAGGGCCTAAAATCATTCTTAAAAAAGGAATGTGCTTTGTAGGTTTGACCAAATCATGACCTGGATTTAAAAATAATTAGGAAAATTGACGGAATTTTTTTATTTGGCAATTTAAATTTTATTCAGAACTCAAAATTTCTCTGTATGCATTTTTTTTTCTCAATCTTGCCTGTTAGCTTTTCAAGTAGATATTCTGTATCAGAATCATATGTACAAGTATTGAATGGCCAAGATATTAAAAAAAATTTACACCCCCTCCCCCTCCCCCCAACTTCACACACCATTGTGCCATGTAAAGGAGACAGATCAGCCATGGGCGTCCATAATTAACATTGTAGATTACATATCATTTACATGTATTATACATTTCTTTCACAGGGGTCAGTTCTCTGTTTTTTTTTTTTGCACGGTTGTATATTTTAGTATGCATTTTTGACCCCCCTGTGAGAATGATCATTTTGAGTTCATTTTTTGCCCGTAGTGATGATTTTATTTTTGGTTGTTGATGTTTGTTCATTACCTCTGTGTCAGACCTTATTGATTGATATTCACGTAGTATTTCCAAGGGTACCAGTATTTTTATATGAAAGCTGTTGTCCAATCGATGCCTTCTCTGTCGAAAGGTCAAGGGCATTAGTTGTTGAATTTTCCTGTACTATTCAGATATATCACTATTTTGTATTTCTTCATTCTTAATGAAAAATTTTCCGTGCAGTTGCTAATTTCTCATTCGAATCTAAGAAGGGTATTTCTGATTGAAGATAGTTAAGCAATACACACATTTAAGCACTAGTTCAGTTTGACATGTATACCACTGAAACCTTAAATACTGAATTCTACGTTCACTTTGATTTCTATCTTTTCAGCTTTTAGGTAAAAACTAAAGGTTTGTTTTTCTGGGGACACTTTTTTTTTTTAATTTTAGTAGAGTTTTAATACATTTTAAAGAAAGGCTTTAAAATCAAGAAAAATGAACATATCTCATTGTATATTTTATTTTTCTTATCTTTTTTTATTGAGCTGTCCTTGCCAAACAAATATTATAAAGAACTGAGGTCCTTGTTTTGAACTTATGATTTATAATGCATGTGTATCAAGGACTTCCATTTGTGTCATATGACCTTCATAAAAGTTATCTTAAAAAAAAAATTAAGGTAAATATTAAAACTGCTGAATTGAATTTCAAAAAGTTCAAACTAATGAAATTGTTGTTGGTGTATGCAATAATATTTAGCAATATCATTCTTCCATCTCTATTTTTAAAAATAAAAAGTTTGTTTGCTTTTCCAAAATGGCACAACTTAATATTTTTGTTTTGATTACTTCATTATTAAATCTACAACATTTTACATTTCATTTGTGTGTCATGTTAGCCTTTTTTTCTTCTTGTATACAATATCATTCTGTATTTTGCAGCAATATAGTTATCAGTGTTTATTATTTTTTTCTTGTTAATAGTTGTTTTGTTTTCTTGTTAGAAAACTGGCCAGTTTTCTTATGAAAATTACAGCTTTTATTTCTAGAAGACCAAATTTGTGGGACTGTTTTCGTTTTAGTGCTGTAGTTGTGATTTAAAAGAAATGCACCAATCTTTCAATTTGCATTGCAATTTTACACGAGATTCAAAAATTGCTTCTGGAATCATTGTTGTGTATATCTTGTACTTTTTGAACATTACACAAAAGTAATATTTTTTGCCCAAACAGTCATCATTTACATCACCAATAACAATTAAAATTTTTAGGCAGTGAAAATCAATTCTGTTCCTTTAGAATATTGATTTAATTCCACTTCAGAAACAGTTTCAAATTTTTCAGACTCTTCTTTGTTTGGAGGTAAAAAAAAACTTCTATATAAAAATGCCTATAGTTCTTTACCTTGGCAAGGTTTGTTCATTTCTTTTTAAACAAATACAGCACATGAAACTGAAAACACATACGTTTTGTTAGAATTTAGTACATATCAGCTATAATTACTAGTGATAGTTTATTAGTTAGTTGGGACCATTCAGATGATTATATTTCTTACTATGGTGAATATTTTTTGCTGCTTCCAATTTGTGAGGAAACAAGATCATTTGTAGATTATTTTTCTATGATATTTTTTTTCTTAAAACAAGTCTGTTCACATTTTTCCTTTTGAAAGTTGGTACCTTTAGTTTTGTCACAACTTTTGTTTTCCGTACCTCTTAAATTCAATGGCCTCTTTCTGATACACTTATCAGTGACGTTAGTATTTTTTTTGTTGGTTACGGGATGAAATTCCGTACCTCATGTTTAAATGATGTCTGTGGTAACTTTTTTTGTTTTATTGACCACTGAAACTATGGACACAATTATGACCAAAGCCAAATAGGAAACTTTAAAGAGATCCCTGCCCCACATTTTCCTTTTCCTTCTATACACTTACTAGACACAAGGTTTTCTGTTTATTTCACTGATGTCAAAACCTGTGATCAAGCAATTTTTGCCAAATATTTCTATAATTCTCTCACTTTGTTTTTCTTTTGTAACACATGGAAGTGATGATCTGTCTGGTGTTTTTTTTTAATGTATTTTGAATGAATGTTTTAATAATAACTGACAAAACTGCTGATAGTGTAAATGCAGAGCTTCCAGCTTTGCCTAACTGTGGGTAATTATTATTATCGTACCCTTCTATTTTTCACCCTCCTCACCCCCCTTTCGTTATGTCTTTGTGTAGATTTACAGGGTAATTATGGGAAACGGTTGTAATTTCGCTTTTTGTTATTCTCTTGTCAAGTCAAAGGTGTTTTCACAAGAAAATACCGTCTAACATTTTCTTATCTTTCCGAAATTCTGAATTTGTTTACATTATTTTCAAATTCAATTCGTTTTTTTGTTGATACATTAAGGCAAATCTGCTGATTATGAAACAAAGTTACAAAGTGCTCGAGATATTCTTCCTACACAAATGTTATTTCTGTTGCTTTTGATATACTTAAGTTGTGAAATGAATGTTGCCAGAAAGTTGGATTTCTTAGGATTTAACACAATGTGATAAAACTCCCCCCAACAAAAATTGTTTAACATTAACATATGATTTACTGAACTTTGTGATGAAAACACTTTGGTGCATCCATAGATTGTATGCAATATTTTTTTTCCTCTTGTATTAGATGTTGCAGTTTTAGATACTTATAATTATCTACATGTATATTACCAAAAATACACACGTATGTAATCACCCCCTCAATGTATAGATATATTTTTGTGTTACATACCCTCATGATCTTGTTATGTATATACACATTTATCGTTCATAATATTCTACATGCTTGCCTCGTAAAATATTCTGTTGTTTGGATTCAAACAAACAATTTGTAAACCAAATGTCTAGGTACTAAAACTTGTTACAGGTTAAATGTTATAATGTGGGTTTTTTTTATTCAAATGTTATTTTGATTCGCATTTGCTGTAAGATTTTTTTTCAAGTATTTTGTTAACCGTTTTCAGCTGAACAAAAAAGAAAATTCATCTGCATATCATATTGTTATTCTCAATACTGAAAAGAGGTAAAATTTTTTTTAACATTATATTTAATTTTTAATTTTTTTAATACCATATTTAATCTAATAACTGTACAAGGTTTTTTACCCTGACATTTGGTTTTCATACTTAAAACAATAAAATGCATTTATTTTAATAGAATTTGTTTCAAATAACTTTCAAACATTTTGTTTTCTTAAAAGATTGCCATTGATTATTTTCTGCCAAAACTTGGCAAATTGTTATTAAAATGAAAAGGTTGTTATCAGCGCCATTTTGAATTACAAATTTCATTTGTACACCAGGTTTATGTCTGTTTACACTCCTGAATCAAAGACGGCATTTATTTGTATTTTTTATTTCTGATTTTTTGATAGTTTTTACAATTATTTGTTTACTTTTCATTTCTACAAAGATTGTCAATTCTCCTAAGGGAGACACATATAAAGAAAAAGCAATTTTTAACATGAATTTTATGGCTAGGCCTTGTATAATATAATTTTGGTCATTCCTGTATTTTGCTTCTTACTTCAGAATCCCAAATTTTAATGTCAATTTTATGAAGAACCATTGAAATACGAATTCTCATATTGTTTGTGAAGTTAATCTTATGAAATCAATAAAATAACTAGTTTTATAAAATCATGAAATATCTAATCAATTCAAAATTCAATGAACAGATCTTATGAAATCATGATGAGAAATAACCATTCTCCAAAAATGATGCAAGATATTTTCATTAAAGCTAAAGTTCAGGAATGACAAATGTTACATGTATTAAAGTGATTTTCATTAAAAAGCCAAAATCTACCATTGCTGTCACGGCAAGACCAATGGGAAATCTCCGTCATGTAGATGTTTTATTTTTTCATGAGGTACTATCATTGACTTAAACATTTAGCACACCTAGATCTGTACTATTTTTAGACTTTGTTGGCCATGTATACATGACTGTGTTGTAATGGTATTATTATAAGTAGATGTGTTGTGAAATGCTTTTTCTTTCTTGGTGCTAAATATATATATTGATGTTTTATGCTTCATTGTTAGAATCGTACTTAAAAGTACATCATTAAAGTTAGATCTGATTAAATTAACATCTTGTTTTGTTGTTTGTATTAACCCAATCCTATGTTTAAGGTACCTCACTACACTCAGACTTATACATGTACTTTTTAAGACACTACGTCACAAGATGGCGATTTAAATGTTTTGTTAAACTGTTTATATCGTTCGATTTGGCTGTATATCATTGTAGCTCAGTGGTTAAAGTATTGGGCTTCTGAACTGCAGATCATGAGTTCGAATCCGCCTGGAGATTTTGTTCATGTTTACTGAATTAAATTTTCAAAAATGTAATTTTTCATCCAAAATTGCACATTTTTTTCCTATTTGACTTAAATACTTCTTATCCATTATGATATCTATCACAATCAAGTAATTTTCTGCTGATTTGAGAAAATATTTCAAGGTGTAGTGAGCCACCTTAATACTGGCTCTTTTCCATTAAGGAGGCTGGATGGTCAAGAAAATATACCTATCAGATCTACCTTAAAATTTTTAATATTATATGGCCAAAAATATAATATTGAAAATTTTAAGGTAGATCTGATAGGTATATTTTCTTGACCATCCAGCCTCCTTAATGGAAAAGAGCCAGTATTGTATATGGTGGGATCAAATAGAATTTAACAATAGAATAAAGTAACTTTGGTTTTATTGTAAATTTTGCATTATCATCCATCCAGTGAATTCATAATTTACAATATAAAGAAATGCCAACCCCCTTGTAGGTGTTGAAGATAAGGGTTTGCTAAGTATGTGCGATAAAAAAGAACAGAAATTGAACAAAATAACATTTATTGCACCTCTGAATACCTATCTTCACCATCTAATCAAACACTGAACTGAAATAGTCAAAAAGAGAACATAAATCTCAAGTAAAAACCATTATAGACTTTTGTAGTGTATACATTAACTTGCATAATATACTTTTGTGGTGTACATATAAACATTAATTTGCAAAACGATGTTAATTAACTTGGAAACTTTACGTACCCGTTAAGGCATCTGTATGGTTGCTGTAGACCCGGATGTTGTCCACGTGACCACTCCGCCATTGTTTTGTATCGCTCCGCTCTGAAGTCCTCTCAAACACATGGGGTCGGACTGAAAGGAAGATATATATATACTGTAAAGAGACTTTTTTCGCGACATTGGCCGGCCCATGTAGATTTTGAAATAAGCAAGAGAGATCGGTTATATTCGCGGCGACACTGGTCTTCTGTTGAGTGTGCGAGACGTATGAGAAGTTGCAATTATTTGAACCACGCGAATCTTTTACCGCATGCTACAGAAAAATATTGTTTATTGCATTTAATTTTGAAATCATTTTGGAAATATAAGAAATAACAGAGTGGGAAGGATAGAATTGCAAATAGCCAGACACCATATTAAAGTCTAATTTGATATTTATTCATCTTTAACTAACCCGGCCGAATGTTATGTTCCGCGATATAAGTGGACTAGAATGCCGAAATTGTGTGCATATTGAAGTCATTTTAGATTTTCTACCAGGAACCAATCGTCTCTTATTATTATATATAGCTAGAACTATAGTGTGCCAAACAGTGTGTCCCTTTTGATGTCATAATTTAGAATTTTATTGGGAAAATATAATCATTACTACAAAAAAAATGTTAAAGAACATAAGGATGTTGATCATTGAGAAGAAACCTTGCGCGGATCTTGGGTGCGGGGGAGTCTTGGTTCCCCCCCCCCCCCCCCCCTCCTTAAATTCACACATAGTAAAGTTACCGAAAATAGCCCCCCCCCCCTCCGACGGAAAACAAAATTAATCCTTCGGACCCCCCCCCCCCGCAAATTTTCTGGATCCGCGCATGGGACCGTGGCTTACCGCTGGGAATGAAGTGGTTCCGTCCGCCATCATTTGCTGACAGCCAGCCGGACACTGCGCTCTGAAATGTTACAACAAAATATTAAAAAACGACGATGTTTTGGATTTTTTAAAGTTTTTTTTAACCGTACTTCAACAGGTCGGGTACACTACCTTACATGGATAGCATTATTTAACATGTGACAATATTAGCGTCAACCAGATTCTCCAATCCAGTGAATGAGTCGCAAAGCATGACGGTCTACTACGTGTGTACGATTCAACAGGCACACGTGGGTTTTGTCGGGTTTATACCCAATATTTAATTGCTTGCCGGAAAATTTGTACTACTTGTTTTTTACTTTAAAAGGTAAATAAGGAAAGATTACGTATCATATACATTGTTCCATGTTCACATTGAAAAATACTGCTGTTTTAGTTTATCAATTGTTGCTTCAAAAATTGATCAGTATCAAAAGTATTGCAAACATACGCATACAAGTACAAATAGATTTTGATAAGAAAAATAACCCTGTATAATTGTTTAATTATTGGTGGCTTAATCATTGTACACTAGAAATAAAAACAGGTAACTGTACATTTTTAACATACGTAAATAGCTACGTTAATAGAAATGCACAAACATACAAATACAGAAGCACAAATTATGTAGCATATAGTATTTTGTACGCTAAGTATTCTGATGAGTGTCCCTGAAGAAAACTTTAAAGCGCATTCTACTAATGTTGTCCCAACACCCGAGGTACCTGAGATATCACGTGAAAAACGTACTCACTTCTTCTAATTCAATAGGACAAACCTCTCTTTTGAACTTTGACAATGGTGTATTTAAATAGGTTGATATAAGGCCTCATAAGCAATATTTTTTAAATGTGAGCATAGAAATAAAAGATCTGACATATTTTTCCATATTTATTTCATAATTTCTGAAAAATAATTGAAAATGAGTTTCCAAAGGACAATTCAAAATGGTATATATTTTCATTACGCTCTGTATACACTGAAACTTGTAGTAGCCCACAATGCCTTGCAACTCATTCACATGATTGGTCTGTCGATATATAGAAGTAAACAGATAGCTACAACTTAGTATGCAAATTTATGCAGAAGTCACAAAATCTAGTGGTCTCGACCTGTTCAAGGTATTAATAATTTTAACGGTTTCTGTAGCAATCAATACGTGCAATTTTGATTCACATGATTTTTTATTATGTGAAAATTCAATTGAAATACCAAAATACCAGTATTTGTGTGATTTCTACACGAAAGGTTCATGCAAAGTAAATATTATTCAAAATTTTCAATCAATTGATGTAATTTAATAAGTTATGTGAAATCCACTTATCTGTACAATGCCAAAAAAAAATGTCGAACGAATTGTATTTCTGAATCATATAAAATTAGATCCCGTGTATATTTTTTTCACAAGAGATTCATAAGAGACTCAGTTGACTGTGTGATCTTGCATTTTCTGAATATGAGCGAAATGCGCTTTTTGATGTAGGGCGCAAAACAGGGGGGGGGGGGGATATAATACCGACTTACCCACATAGTTTGCCGGGACATGGTGTGAATGGAGCATCGCATGTTGTTGTTCCCTTGTCCTCGTAAACTTAAACAGTAAAACAAGGCCATTATATAAGTAAAACGTAAACTTAAACAGTAAAACAAGGCCATTATATAAGTAAAACGTAAACTTAAACAATAAAACAAGACCATTATATAAGTAAAACGTAAACTTAAACAGCAAAACAAGGCCATTATATAAGTAAAACGTTTCAAATAGGTGGTTTTATTTTAAAAGATTTTGGTTGGAATATAGAACAAATTTTATCCTTTTAGCTCTGTTAAAATATATATATATATATATATATATATATATATATATATATATATTATATATATATATATTGTTTGAATTAATAGAATTTTAAAGGTTTCACTTAAAAACACCTCTTTGATACATATATATCATTGCACCGTAGAATTAACTTTATCAAAGTGACCTCGATCGATCTACTGCACGCTATTGCATAATTAGTCAATCAAATATTAGAAATAAGTTACTAAAATTAGAAAAAAGGGAGACAGAAAAGTTCAAAGACATTGGGAAACAGTAAACAAGACCATGTTCTTTGGCCTCATTTCTTGCAAAATAAAAAGCGACAAAATGAGAAAGGGAATGAATGCAAAGAAACGTTTTCTTTAGTTCGTTTGAAGTATTATTAATTAAGTACACTAGATGATAACGCGCGCAAGCGCGGGAATTAACACTTTATGCATTAATATGATGCATTGATTTGTGTGTTCATGCCCTTTATTCTTTTTGTTCCAGCTGACTGGAAAAATTACATACTTTTTTAATATTCTATTTCAATAAGGGAGTGGGTGTATAATTATAGTCAAGTGCGCCGTATCTCTTTTCTACTTTGTGTTTCTCTCTGTAATAACTTTTATCACTGTTTCACCACCAGCATTTTTCGTAATATTAAAAGGAACACAAAAATATAGTCGAATTGCTGTATTTCGTACGAACAGAAGTAATGGAAATATCCTCGTTTGTCACATTGTAAATTTAATAAAAATCTCAATTTCCAACATGACAACCGTCCTTAATAAGAATTTCAGATAAATTCTGTCACCCCCACCCCCCCCCCCCCAAAAAAAAAATCTGCCCGTTTTTATGCATACATCATTTACATAACATGAACTCATACAGACGTAGAGTCTGTTTATGGTTAACAAATGAATGCACAAGTTTTACTGCCAATCTTTAGTGGTATAAAATTGTATGTAGTTTTAAAACGATAGTATACACATATTTATTTGCATATCTTAAACCTTTGTCAGATCCAAGGTAACTACCGATGATTAACTCGCCCTTCATTGTCCAATGTCCACTAATCTTGAGTCGTTGGACTAATTTGTCTGACTATATATTTAATAAATCTGGCAAGAGAATAACATTTGATATCCAGAGTGTATTATTAGGTAATCCAGATATGGATTATGTAGTTAATTTGATGAATATATTGGTATAGAAATATATTTATCAAAAGTCGAGAAAAGACTTGAAGTTATCTTTTGCAACATTAATGCCCTACTTACAAACTTACTACAATATTGAAATGAAACTTTTTACTACTGAAGACTTTAAAAAAGATGGTCATCATGGAGTTGTCTCTTTCCTGTATAAATATTTAATTTACACAATAATAAAAAGGTTGTAATTTTCTTCTTTTTCTTGAGAATATTTGTACTGTGTGTATCTATACATGTATATGTATTTATCAATACATTATACCAACTTGCTGTGTGTGAGAGTTCTGTCTATCTGTCTGTATACTATATATAGGTAAAATTCAATAATATCTTACGGACATCAACTCACACGTGATAAAATACTAAAGGAGCCAGCAGTTACTCTGGGACAGGCATTTCGTAGTTTATTGGCAAAAATGTCTTAATTTGTAAGTATAGATGTATTGCTAATTGAGTTCCACATTTCAGTAGTTACCAAAGGCCGTAGCGTTGTCCGAGCCGTACATATTGGTGGCGACACACATGTACTGTCCATAGTCTGCCGGCCGCCGGACCGATAGCACCAGCAGTGTGTTGTCAGGCAAGACCACGTGGGTAGGGTCAGGTGATACGGGGGCACCGTCGTGGTACCACTGGACGTTAAGTGGCGCCTCGCCTGACGCCTTGCAAGTGATGGCGAAATTAGTGGAGGTGGGTTCTATGGGGAACAGGTGGGAACCTGCAATCTCCACCTTCCCCGGCCCTGAAATAGACCCAACAGATGAAGGTGATAGGAGACATTCCACTAGTTAACGACAATGAGATGGTCAGAACAGGTGCTCTTTGAAAAAAAAATGTAAACCAAGCTTCATCAGCGTGTGAGAATTTTTGGAGGTTCGCGAAAACCGTTATTGCGAATATTTCCCGTCTATACAAACATGTATAGTTAAGAAAGATTTTAAACATAGAACACAGGACGAAACTCTACAATGCAGTAAACTGAATGTTAACTGAATGGTCTGAAAAGGTGACTGAATGGCATAGTTCTGCTATTCATTCTCCTTTCAGTTACCGTTCAGTCACATTTCAGTTAACTGAATGGCAGAGGTTGATCCTGTGGAATCCAGTTTGCGAAAGTTTGTCGCCGCAAACCATATTTTCACCATTTAATTACGAATTCAAATTTTTGCGAATAAAAGTTGGTAAACTTTATATGTTGATGATGTCACTGTGAATCAAAGAAGCTTGCAGTAAACGTATTATGCGCGGATCTAGAGGGGGGTCGGAGCGTAAGATTAGCAAGACGAAGTGAAACAGGGTTAAGAACAATGTAATATAGTCATAACAGGTACTCTTTGATATGACGGTTATGGGAGTTACATGTACCAGGTATCCACCGAGGTGAGATGAAATGAGATAAACTGAACGATAATGAGATGGACGGTCATAACAGGTGCCCTTTGTGATGAAGGTTAGGGGGTTATGTGTAACCCTAAGGTGAAATGAAATGAGATAAACTGAACGATAATGAGATGGACAGTCGTAACAGGTGCCCTTTGAGATGTAAGTTAGGGGGTTACTACACAATCCTAAGGTGAGATGAAATAAATTCCACTATAAACGATACGATGATTATAACAGGTGCCCGTTGAGATGAAGATTGTGGGAGTTGCTATGTACCAACAGGGTGAGATAAAATGAGATAAATTGAATGACAACGAGATGATCAGAACAGGTGCCCTTTGAGATGTAGGTTGAGTTACCATGTACCAACAGGGTGACGACAGAGTTGGCCGTTCCGTATGAGTTGGTAGCTTGACAGATGTAGGCACCGGCGTCCCCCGTCTGGACGTTTAGGAGAGTCAAGTCCCCGTTCTTCTCCTCGTAAGCGTTGTTCACATTTGGCTTTGAAAAAAATAAAAATGACACGGTTAAAAGTCAACGAAACAAATTATCTTGCTCGTATATACACACTGATCAAAAGTGAACAAATTGGCCGAAAACACCTCGTCCCTATTTCTTTTCAGTATTCGCAAACTGGTCTTAACATGCAAATTATAAAAAAAATAAAAATTAAACTGATCATGATCTGAAATAAAACCTTATAACGATTTAAAGTACGAAAATAATAAAAAAAAAAAAACGGCAGAGGACAATTCCTCTTCAGTATTCACAAATTGCTCTAAACGAATGATTAAATACTATTTTTACTGAACAAGTGCGCGTTGATCTTAATATACTTACTGGTGCTATCCAGGTGGTGGTAGGTTTGGGATCTCCCTCTACGTCACAGTGGAGCGTGATGTCATGACCGACCAGGGCAGTGACCGGTCCTTGCTGTATCACTGAGGGCGGGCCTGAAAAAGATGACGCAACGAGCGTGTCGATTAATAAAACTTTGATTACATTTGGTATATTACTGTAGTTTCGATAAAAATACATACACAAAAATCTACGATTTTTTTCTTTGATTTGAAACGGACGTTATCGATAAGTTATAGAAAAAATACATATTAAATTATTATACATGTATGTTTAAAAATTCGTTATGACACTGTTTACAAGGTTATTATAAAAAACGATTGCTTTTAAAGAAAATGCATTCATTTGTGAAAGAGAGCAAAAATGTCGTCGAAATCACGTATACCAGGGCTGATACACTTCTAGAGATAGACGAGCAAGGAAATGTAGGGGAATAAGGAGGCAGAGACACAGAAGAGAAACAGAGAGAGAAAGACTGAAAGTTAGGATAGAGAGAAAGCAAAACAGAGACATTTATTAGGAGTGACTGACCCTCGGTCACCAGGTAGGCGTGTTGTGACATGGTCTCTATCCCGTTGTTTGCCTCACAGACATACTCCCCTTTGTCCGAGATCCCGACAGACGGCAGTTGTAGCTGGGATCCCTCGGGAATACTGATAATCCCGTTCGTAATTTGAGTTTTCGCGCCATTTTTCTCAACATGATACCACGTGACCGTAGGCTTTGGGTCGCCATCGAATTTGCATTCAAACATGACGTTCTGACCGATGAGCAAAGAGTGGTTGGCAACGTGGTCGACTATTTTAATGTGTTCTGTAAAAAGAACACGATACATATAACATTGAAACAAGATAAAACAAAATATTGGAAGTGATTTTACTAAACCCGGGATCGAACATGTGCTCCAACTTCGTTTCTATGGCGATTGATGGTCTAGGTTCCAAAATGCCATGTTATCAAACCTCAGACTTAAGTAAAAAAGTTCCTCAGAATAGGTCATAAAACTCTTGCATGTCAAATGATCAGTTGAATTCGTCTTCGCAAATAGTTTGATTAAACAAATGATTTATTTATCGTCATAAATACTAAAAAAGTCCATGATTAAACGCAACCCGTTTAATATTGAACACGGACCATCATTCGATGAAAAAAATCTTTTTCAGTGGCGTCGGAAGCAAATTGAAAGTGGGAGGGGGCTAGACTCATCAGAAATCTTGACAAGCAAAAAAAAAATATATATAAAGGTTATGGTTATAGTTATACCGCTAACTTTGCAAAAAATACCCCCCCCCCAGGTCCATGTACCATAAAGTGATGCTTTTCAATAACTATATATAAATAGTGCCTGCTTGGGAGGGTACCAGTTGAAATTGACACCCCGAGAAAACCATTGTCAACCGACGCGTACGCGAAGCGGAGGTTGACAATGGTTTTCGAGGGGTGTCAATTTCAACTGGTACCCTCCCAAACAGGCACTATTTATTTTATTATACTGAATGTCTTAATTTTATAGCAAATTTTACTGGTTTTGTATAGAAAAGACGCGAGTTCTACGGCGAACCGTACGCGCATAATTTACGCGCATGTAACAATTCGTTCTATCGGCCCGTTGCCAAGTGTGTTGCTAACGCTGAGGGTATGAGAACGGATTGTCAACTGCGTCTAAACCAATCAAATTTCAGTATTTAACATGAAAGTATAATAAAAACATTTATTACATGACTTACGGTAGACATTGAGCTGCACTGTTTTAGTCACTTCTCCCAGGGCACTGGACGCCGTGCACGTGTAGGTGCCGTAGTCCTTGTATGGGTCAAGGTTCATGAGATTAAGAGTGTCCTGATTGCTCAGAGTCATTACTGTCCTTGACCCGTTTCTAGAGGTCATCGTCCACTCCACGGTTGGCTTAGGGTGACCATGTGCGTCACAATGCAGTGATACTGACGTGCCCTCCAAGGCATTAACCACTTGAGATGTTTGATTGAAATAAGGCCTTTCTGAAAAAAATATCGTAGATGCTTGAAGCTGTACTAGTATATAGTCTTTTTTCAATGTATTTTGTTTCACTCTTTTTCTTTCCCATCTTCCTCTATGTTACCTCATCTATTCCCTTACACCATCTCTCTCTCTCTCTCTCTCTCTCTCTCTCTCTCTCTCTCTCTCTCTCTCTCTCTCTCTCTCTGAAATATTTTTCTATACTTACATATGTATATATTGTCCCATCTTTTTTCTCTCTGTTTTATCTCGTCTTCTCTTTTATGTTTTCCTTGACTGATATTTCATGCATGCTTACAATCTCTGTCTCTGTCTTTCTCTGTGCCTACCCCCCTCTCTTTCTCTCTCACCTAAACTGTCACAGCAGGTAGACGTTTGGAGTGCTGGTTGTACAGCCACCGCCTCGCCTTTGGGTCCTACGTCACCCTTCTGACCCGTGGAACCATTGAGTCCCGGATCACCCTTTTCACCCCGAATTCCCGGAGGACCCGGAAGACCGGAACTTCCTGTCTCTCCTTTGTCTCCCTGAAAATATTTTAGGTAAAGCTAAAAGATCTTAAAACTGTGTTTGAATAGAATTATACGTATCTGATTCTGACCTTAACATAACGCAGCAAACACTTCAAACTTGTCTAGCATTCTGATTTTATTTTTTAGCGAAAACTTTGGAAAGAGTCTGTTATGTCTGAAAATTCTGACGATTTTTCTTCGGAAACAATACGGTGAAAAAAAATCACAATTCGATGGAGAAGAAAAAATGGATGGATGGATGGATGGATGGATGGATGGATGGATGGATGGATGGATGGATGGATGGATGGATAGATAGATAGATAGATAGATAGATAGATAGATAGATAGATAGATAGATAGATAGATAGATAGATAGATAGATAGATAGATAGATAGATAGATAGATAGATAGATGGATAGATAGATAGATAGATAGATAGATAGATTTCCTTTTACAAAACAAAACCAGAAATACGCCATAAGTCACCTTAAGTCCAGGGAAGCCCGCCTGACCTTTGACCCCGGGGATTCCTGGTGGTCCGAAGTCTCCTCTGTCGCCCTTCTGTCCCATCATTCCGGGGTCACCGACGCGACCTTTGTCGCCTTTGACCCCTTGAGGTCCAGGGGCGCCGTCTTTTCCGGGTTGACCCTGTAGCCCCGTGTCACCTTTATCACCCTTGTCACCCTTGACCCCTGCAGGTCCACTAGTTCCGGGAGGGCCAAGTTCACCCTTTTCACCCTGGACCCCTGGAAATCCAAGCATGCCAGGTTCGCCCTTTTGACCTTGAAGACCAGGTGCACCGCCATCACCTTTTGACCCCTAAAAAATAATGTAAAGATAAAATAAAAACGAGCATTAATTTTATAATTCCATAAGAAAAAATATTCCTAAAAGATTTAAAACATAGTTTAGTGGTGTAAAGGAAAATTTGTTATTAATCATAATTTGAGAATTTGGCTTTGGTCAATTTCCTTTATCAACAACTGATCTACGTTTTATTTAAGTGGGATGATGGTTGTTTAACACATGGATGTTTGATGGATGTTTACCAGACATAAACAATATCAGTGAGTAGAGAAAACAATTAAAAATCTGATGTTTGAAACTCAAACATTTTGGTATATCTTTATACACAGAGCTCTTTGTATATACTACAAAAACGGCAATGACAACCCATTTCTCTTAAAAGCCAATTTTAACGAAATTTCTGTTGGACATTCGGGTTTCCTAGCAATCAAACTTTATCTGTAGTTTATTGCAACACGGATTTTATTCGAAGTTTTTGTCACATTTTTCAGTTTGACTTTTGGAAGTAAAATCGATTTATCGATAGAGTTGACGGAGTTATCATTACACACGTGACCGTACCTTCTCACCTGGAATTCCAGGGGCACCCTGAGTTCCCGGACTTCCGGTTATCCCAGAATTCCCCTTCTCTCCCTTAGGCCCTGTCAAATAGCACGTTTCCATATCGAACATTAGGTTCATAATGTAACACGCAATATATGTATATATATTTTTTAAAATTTGTTGAAATAGGTCAACTATGCAGGAAGTGTAAAGGTAACATGTTACAGGAAGTTACTGATGCATGAAAAGCTGTCAATTTTACGGTTACAGTTAATGTAAAGTTAACAGTGATTTTATAGACAACTTTTGTAAATGACATATAGTCAAGTAATTACAATTGTTAAATATTTTATAAAAAAGTACTAGTACATAAATAAAAGTATTCATACACTGTCGGAAGAAATATTCAATAGTCAATCCTTTTGAAATTGGTACACGTAAATCTTGAAACAATTTAATTACATCATCGTTTTAATATAACATGCCCAGATTTTAGACTAAAGAGCAATCAATATGTGTATGTATTTATAAGAACTAATAACGGTTTACTGACGCCAATTTAAGAAAAAAGATATATAAAAATGTTTCAAACTAATGTTCTCAAGATAAGCACAAAATTACTTAATTATAAAGTGTATATTAATTTTTAGTGTATAAAAATAAAAAAAAAATGACGCAAACGGCAACATAATCCGTACCTGGCAAACAGATTGTACTATTTTGTCCACAGTACTTGTTGAAAATGGCCAGCTGAAAATGAGATAAGTATATTACTTTGACGATAGCATGATTATAAAAAGTATATTAATACACGTTAGACTTCTTGTTTTTTATTTGCATTGACTATAATGCCCTACCTCGGAGTTCGCAAGCTGTTCAAATATTTGCGCCATTTCGTTCCCGGATGTTCCCGATTGACGGAGTTTTCGCGCCCTTTCGGTGTCGTCTGCTTTTAAGAAATCGGCGACCTGGCTAAGGATACTTCGAATGAGTTCCCTCTCACTTTCTTTTGTCTTGAAAAAAAAAAGACACGCTAAGACAAACTCAATGTTTGGGGTATACAATCATGAAAATGGCGAGACCAAATTTTACTAATTAAATTTCATTAAACATACAACTTTTACCTCGTCAAAAATTAAAAATTATTTAAAAATTAAAAAAAAAAACCCATGTACATATATATAAACATATAATAAGAACTTTACATGATACTGTACAGCGCGGTTTATAAGTGCTTTATTTCATAACGAATCTACGACAAATAAGTTCCGCCTGCAAGCACTCAATTTTCAACAACTGACGTACGCAATTAGCGAAACTGACTATCCACGAGTAGAAGTTTGCTCGCGAATTTCATGGATATTTATCACACGCGAATAATATACGATTTGCAGTAGCTGAGAAATGTATTGCTTAAAATTGCTCTCTTAGAAATATATACATGTATGTTAACTGACCTCAGCTGCTCTCTTGACCCGATCTCCTTCGATGCCGCTAGTGACGTATTCATAATGAACATTTTGCTGTCCGTTTTGCTGCTGAATTGATAGAAACAGGTTGTTACCAATAAATAAGTTATTGCAAATAAAGACTAAACAAACATTCATATAATTAAATACAAAATGCAAAATCAGAGGCACGATGTAGATAGTAACCACCATGTAGTTGCAAATGTTAGGATAAAAATACAGACGTGGTAGCTTATGTACAACCACTGTTTACATACAAGGAGATATGCACCCCCTTTTTATTTCCACCCTTAGCCCTTGTTGTCAGCGGGCGAATTAAGACTGGACGAACTCCATATTGTTTTATATTTACATTTTCAACTATCTTTGTCTGTGATAACATTACGAATCAATTTTGAACCCCAAAACCCAATAACTTCATAAAACATGAGTGACACAAAATGGGCGTGGCTTATAGCATAACCAAAAAACTGATTGGCTGCGCCGCGTAGTAATACATACATGTAGCATGTGCTACATAAAAAAATAGTGGTTTAAAATAATGTTTTAAAAGGTACAAATTGGAAATAATATTAATATTAGTTATAAGGAATCATTCTTTGAATATTATGAGGTGATAATTTCGGTCGGAGCATGGTCAAATCTATCAATCGGGCTTTATTGGATTTGACCACGCCACGACCAAAATTATCACCTCATAATACTCAAAGAATGATTCCTTATTCCTTAAATATTTACATGTTTCAGTGCCATTGCCTACATATGTACGTATCGATTTTGTACTATACAGTTCTATAAATTCAAATGACGTATAATCTGGGCGCTAGCGGGGTTTGCTTACTTATATTCAAATATTTAATATGAGGAGAGTTATTCTTTGAATATTATGAGGTGATAATTTCGGTCGGGGCGTGATCAAATCTATCATAAAGCCCTTCGGAATTTATTGGATTTGATCCTTTTTAGGGCAGGGATGGGGAAAAACACATACACAAGAAATATTTATCTATCAAGTTTGACTGATCATAAATCCTGTCAATATGCATACAGGAATATAGTATACACACAATAATAACACCGCCAGACGCCGATAACGAAAATACCGACCCTTTTGAACATCGTTGTACATGTATGTATGTAAGAATTAGAATGGTGCGATACTGGTTATATACCCGGCCTTTTTTCACTTTAAACAAAAAAAAAATAGTATATTTAATTGTAAGATGAAAAATTATGGTTTCTTATCCGGTATAGATAGATAGATAATTTATATCCAGTTTTGAGCCCAGAAAGTATACACGTTTACAATTACTGGAGAGAAATTCCTAAATGAGAGATTATACATACAAAATATCCCATTCACATATATATAGACCTATATGTAAGACGAATTGGTGCGATACTGATTACATACATGTGGTTCATGTATACTTGTACCTAGACCAACAAATAGACTGTACACCCTCACCTCAAGCTGTCGAATCCGCAACTCGTGGTACACAGACACACTGACAAAGGCACACAGGTGGAGGATCCCCCCGCACACCAGTAGCCCCAGGGACACCGTCTGTCCCGTCCCGCCGCCGCCATTGGTCCGCATGGTTCCTGACATGCGATAAATACCACTCACAGCTCTCTCACAAGTCGTCGATCTCTCGCCCCCTCGTGTCAAGGTGTCTTATCTGTTCTGGCGACCTTTTTCTGTGGAGAAAGTGTCTCTACATATACAATGGGTTCCAGATCTTTGTGTGTAGAACTTATATTGTCTTACTTACAGCGGTGTAGGTGGCGCAAACGTACTAATATACCAGTACCATTACCATTTATTATGCATTTTTGGCAGAAAAGGTATCTAATATAGTTTATACTTAAAACAAAGATCCGTAAAAACCAATAACATGTGATATTTTACATTCAGTGTATATTCCACTTCTGTTTGCATTGAAAATCGGTGATGTCCATACATGTATTTCACTAACGTCAAACCTGATCACAGCCTGTGAACATTAGGAGATCGACACAAAATTATTGCATCTAGATTGCATCTTTGATGATAAACAAAAAAAAAACAAATTAATTTTTATTGTCTTTAGTTGTCAAATTCTTTGTTATCTAAAACAATTATACAAATATTATTATATATATAAAATCATTGCATGACATGTATACGCGTTTTTTAGTTCATGTATGTCCAAGTCCTGGGAACTAGATCTAATATGTATTTGGTTTCAACCAATCACAATACCAGACGTCACCTTTTCTTTTTTAGCCAATCACATTGCTCAGCTTCATCTTAATCTTCGTTGTTATCCAATCACAAATGCAAGAGACTTTGTAAAGTCGTTGGCTCTAATTCATTACAAATGTTTGGGGGTTTTTTTTATATAGTTTTTGCGAATCTTACCTCCATTTTGATATGCATGAGTGTATATGATATAAAATGCAATATTGGACATTTATTTTTGTTGAAATATTTTCTCAATTCCGAGAAAAGTCTGTGTGTATATGTACACGAAAAAACGAAGCAATTTTCAATAAAACATTACATTTTGTGTTTTTTCTTTGTTCTGTTTCTTGTTTTTTTCTCACAACCATTACAGACTTATCAAATCAGAACCACAGTTGCTATTTAAGGAATAAGGAATCATTCTTTGAGTATGAGGAAGGAAAGGAAAACTTCTACGTGTTATAAAAGGGTTGTATAAAAATTGCTGGTCTTCAATCTCTTTTGGATCAATTAACATATTATTTTATTATACTTTCATGTTAAATACTGCAATCTGATTGGTTTAGACGCAGTTGACAATCCGTTCTCTCTCCCTCGCACGCTTAGCAACGGGCCGATAGAACAAATTGTTACATGCGCGTTAATTATGCGCGTACGGTTCGCCGTAGAATTCACGTCTTTTCTATATAAAAGCAGTAAAATTTGCTATAAAAATTAAGACATTCAGTATAATAAAATAAATAGTGCCTGTTTGGGAGGGTACCAGTTGAAATTGACACCCCTCGAAAACCATTGTCAACCTCCGCTTCGCGTCGGTTGACAATGGTTTTCTCGGGGTGTCAATTTCAACTGGTACCCTCCCAAACAGGCACTATTTATATAGTAGCACATGGAAATTACACATTAATGTTGACAAGTCAAATATTGTTGTTTTTAGAAAAGGTGGAAGGGTAAACGAAAGTGAAAAATGGTATATTTATGGTAAACCACTTGAAAATGTAGATCAGTTTGCTTATCTTGGCATTATTTTTTACTACAATAATGCAAACATATCTTGGGAGTTAAAAGGTCAACTTGTAATGTAGCAGTTTATTCTGAATTAGGACGCTGTCCTCTGCTGTACCAAAGAATGTTCAATATAGTTAAGTTCTGGAAAAAGATATTGTACCATAATAATTGTATTATTCAACATTGCTATTATACACTATATGACTGTGTCGAAAAACATAATGCAAAAAACTGGTTGTATCATGTCAAAGATTTTTTATGCAATCTGGGTATGTTTGAATTGTGGGAAAAACAAAAAATAACAGCTGCAGATCTCATTGTCGTTAAACAACGTATTTTTGACCAAGCTACACAGTATATTTTTTCTCAACTAGATATTTCTAGTAAATGCTCTTTTTTCAAATACCTAATTGCAACCCATGATTTGCAATTTTATTTATAATAATGAAACCTATTCCAAACAAATATCAAAAGTGTATTTCAAGATTCAGGTTGTCTTCGCATCAATTGTCAATAAAAACAGGTCGATTTTATAATATTGAAAGACACAATAGAAAATGTTTTTTATGTTCAAACTCTATTGAAGATGAATTTAATTTTATTTTAAAGGGACCTGGACACGATTTCAGATGAAAATTTTATTTTTGATTTTTATGTATTAAATAGTTTACTTGTGTATTTTGAATGATTTACCAAAATTTGAATGTTAGAAGTCGTGATACAAGCGAGATACAGAGAAAAGAAGTCGTTGTTATGTAAACAAAGCTCGAGTCTTATATTTGTTTACAAATAATGTAAAGTAAAGAAACTACCATTTCTTTGACAAAATAACTTGTGGAAACAAGATAAACTTATTAAATGTGTTCATAAATAAGTTTATCAACAACAAAATGCAACATTAGATTGAAACTTTTACCAATTCAAGATATATGTAAACAATAACAGGACTCGAGCTTTGTTTACAAAACAAAGAATTTTAACCTCTGTAACTCGCTTGTAACTCGATATTTGACTTTAAAATTTTGACAGAGCATTAAAAACATTCATATTGACCATTCTAGACATTAAAAATGAAAATTTTTTTTTTGAAAAAATCGAGCTCAAATCGTGTCCAAGTCCCTTTAATATGTCCCATATACGAAGGCTATCGCAAAAAATACATTAAGCCTTATTACTGGAAAAAACCTTCAATGTGTAAACTTTTGCAACTTTTTCATGTTGAAAATGTAAAAGAACTATGTAATCTGGGTAAATTTATTCACTTTAGTTAGAAAATAAGACAAGATTTACTTAATGCAAATTAGATGTTGATATCATATGCACACTTCTGCCACAATCTCCTGTTAACTTACCTGTACGTGTATATTGTTTATATTTATTGTACTGATAAGCTGTACCGCTTAAAGTTAATAAAGAACTGAACTGAACTGAGTATTATGAGGTGATAATTTCGGTCGGGGCGTGATCAAATCCAATAAAGCCCGAAGGGCTTTATGATAGATTTGATCACGCCCCGACCGAAATTATCACCCCATAATATTCAAAGAATGATTCCTTATTACTTATATTTATATAATTTAGACATCGTACGATTAAATATTTAAATATAAATAAGCAAACCCCGTTGGCGCCTCAATTTGGCGTCATTTGAAGTTATGGGTTATATAGTACAAAATCGATACGTAGTGTTATCACAGGCAAAGGCACTGGAAAATGTAAATATTCATTTATAAAGGCCACCTTTGTAGCAACGTGAAATATAATAACACAAAATGTTATGACGCAAAATGTAATAAGGCAAAATGTAATAATGGGGGTTTATTCAGTTTGCTTTATTTATTTTTAAATTCTATTTCGCGTTGCTACACGCTTCAGATCGTATGTAGATGATAAAACGAAATTGACATGGTGCAGTTTATCTACAGTAGTATGCCCAGAATACCCTACCGTGAAGTCGAGCATGCGTATCCCAGTAAAAAGGACTAACGTAGTTGCTAGCGCTCGAGAGCGCTAGCGATAATACGTTAAGAAGCGGTTTTATAAGTCTAAAAATTAGATTGCTGATTTGCAAGCCATTAGCTCAAACCCCACTGGAACTTTTACAAAAACCCACTGGGTCTTTTACAAAAACTCACTGGGGAGTTTTAAAATGAAGTTAATTGTATATACAGTTTTTTTTTTAATTTTAAAACAATGGTTATATTTTGGGGAGTTGATTTTAATCAACTCTCCTATGCAGTTACTCTGGCAAACCGAAAGTGAAACAGTGTTTGAACCTAAGCACAAATCATCGCCGCTGACAAGAGTTAGTTCTTGAAATAATAGACAAATGCGGTGTAATGTATGCTGAACCATTGTTTTTCAAGAAAACGTATTTATAAATACCTTGAAAATAGTCAGATTTTAAATGTAACGAACAATTTAGATATTTTTTGTAGTCGTATGTATTCCTACGACAGAGGGTTCAACCAGACGCTCGGCTGTCTCCGTAAATCTCCGACAAGCAGAGAGTCTCTCTTGGTAGTCGGAGATTAACGGAGACAGCCGAGCGTCTGGTTGGACGATACAAGAGTTCAATATTGCTTGAATCCAGACATGTGTACATTTTTCAGAAATATTTTGATTACTGATACATAGTTTGATGGAATTAATTATATCTTTAAATATTACACATGATTCATATGGGGTTTTCTCGAAATTCTTGTCGGAAAAGTCCTAGAACTGATATTATAAAAATGTGTTAATTTAAATGGAGATTAGAAATCACTTGTCATGCTAAATAACATATCGTTGATTCTAAAATAAATAATAATCGATAAAATCAACTCCCGTCAGTACTTCAGTACTTCGATTATCAATGTGTACTTTCATAAAGATCAATATCTCAAAATCGATGTTTCAAACCACTTAATATAATTTGCATTGAGTAACACTGTGACAGGTAAGTCCTCGAGAAGAAGAAAAAGACAACACAACTCACTTCTAAGGTTAAAACATTTATTTTGTATAAAGAAATGCATTTTTGGAAAAATTCCAACTGTTATCAAAATCAAAGAACATGAAGCAATATTTTTGTCATTCTTTTTGAAGAACATTTTAGTTTAAATTTTCGGCACGGTTTCAGACTAAAAATAAAGTTGGCAGAATTAAAATAGCAGTTACCATGGTTATGTCGCCAAAGTGTTTGACACTGGCTCGCTCACAAGTTTTCACTCAAACATTCAAACATGCCTCCATTTATTCTCAAAAAAAAGGTAAAAGAAATGAAATATTTCGATTTTTTCTCAATTGTATACTATCCTTTTAAAAAACACTAGCATTTTAATATTAATCATAAATCTGAATCAATATGCGATTTCAAAGGGTTAAACATTAAAAGAACCTCATTGGTTGGTATTTTGACCATATAAAATTGCGTATTTTTAATATATCAAAGACTGTCCTGGAAAAAAAACACCACAACCTTAAATAGCTTTAGGGGCTTTTCAATCCATCCGAAGCAAACAAATTGCTCGAATGCTTGCACATGTATTGCTAAAGAGGTATCAATTTAAAGTTAATTCTTCAGCATGTTTCTTTCGAAAAGAGAAAAAAAAATCATTTTCACTAAAAAAAAAAAAAAAGACCCCATTTTGAACACTTTAAAATCATTGAATAAATAAATGAATGAACTGAACTATTAATTACTTAAATATTAAATAATTATACTAAGAAAAAGATGAAAAAATCATAATGCCTGTTGTTGACAATCAAATACAGTGTACATAGGTTGTAAGACAAAAAAATAAAATGATGATAGCAGTGGTTAACTAAAGAAAGAGAGAACTCTACAATCTAATCTATGAACATCCAAAAATGCTATACAAAAACATATCATTGAACAGGAAAAAAATGCAATCAAATAAAAATACATAAATATGAGCATTTCAAGGGGGTAAGTTCTTACGGTAGAACAGCTTACTACAAAAATAAATTACAGGCCAATTGTAAATGAGACAGCAGTTATTCCATTGGCAGAACTCACGGTTCAAAGGTCACATATTATTGTTAGCTTTGGTTTTCAGATTTTTGTAAATGAATATTCGAAAGAGCATTTGATTGAAGAGGTAAAACATCTGTGTTAGGAAAATGCATGTTTTGGGATTAAAGTTTCAAAATTTGAATTTGAATATTAAAGTAATAAAATTGCAAATAGTTATTGATGCAGAATTTCAGATAAAGTGAAAAAAAATAAATATTTTTTTCGGCCTAATAAATGCTACAGACAAATGTGTTATTCCTTTTAATGAAAATATGGGAGGAAATTCAAGTTTTGACATATACTTACATAAACAATCTTATCATTATCTTTCGCATACAACACAATTCTTTTAGGGTCACTGAGATCAATAAAAACATTCCTATCTACAATATGAATATTTTAAATAGAAATCGGCTTTCAAACAAAATATGTTTGAAATTCTAAAAAGAAAATACTAAATACACAAAATATGTATAAAAACATTATTTACTGAGCGTTTGCTGGAATGCTAATATAAACACAAAATCGTGGTACTCATTGGATGAAGGAAAATGATGATGTAACAAAACTTCTCATTGGATGATGATGTAACAGATTTTCTGATTGGACGAATATTTTGTACTACCCTCTGATTAAAAAATCAGTGACTTTGTAGAAATTAAACTCTGAGATCATTTTGTATTTTACAATGACAATTATTCAACATATAATATGTACAAAGGGAAAAAAATCACACACGATTCATACCCAATCATTGGTAAGTGTATCAATTCTTACAGAAACCAATTTGTGGGCGTTAAATACATATGCTAGTTAGGGACAATGCTTGATACATGTACTTCATGCTCTGAAAATCATTCATAGCATTATAAATGCAAAACAGGATTTTTTTTTTCAAATACGCAATCTTTCATAACGTGTGGTGAATTGTACCTAATGAAATTTACACATTCAAGCAAGTCCAAAGACATTTACACATGCAACTTTTTTACAAAAAAATAATAATAAAAAATCAAGCAAAGTTGATGAACAAACACAATTTTAAAATGGTCAATATAGAATTGGTAATGGATCAATTGATCACAATAAATACAATATGGACACAATGAATTTAATTGCAGACGACTTGGCAGGACTCAATTTGACCTGAGACAGTATTTACA
The DNA here is from genome assembly GCA_020458035.1 of Magallana ariakensis. Taxonomy (NCBI): domain Eukaryota; kingdom Metazoa; phylum Mollusca; class Bivalvia; order Ostreida; family Ostreidae; genus Magallana; species Magallana ariakensis. The sequence goes on from CM035811.1 coordinate 69,008,918, forward strand.
CACTGGAATCCATCTATAATAGCTAAGTTTAGATACTGGAATAAGTACTTACAACTACTTATTGGATTCCCCCTCCGAAGTTGTCCCATCTAACTTTGTGTCAGTCCAACATTTATTAAAGAGATAAATAAATAAGAAAAATTAAGAATTGTATACTTTCAACATTAATCTAAGATTAAACAAAGCATATTTCAGAGAAATTTCAAAGGATTATTAAGGAATTACAGTTGCATTGCAAATTCTAGATATCTGGGAGCTACAGGTTGAATAGTTTGGACTGTTGTGTATTATCTATGGCACAGTATACAGTCTGACTAGTTGGAATTGTATTGAACAAATTCACAAATCCCTCATTTTGTGTCCAGTCTTTCAACTTATATTACAATATGTTCAATTAACTATACACATCTTGCATTTCAAAAATGAAACTTATGACCGTGTCATTAAAAAATCAGGTCACTTAACTTAAAGTGAAAGTAGCTGCAAAAAACTAACTAATCTAAACACATGACAAAAGGACTTTCACATTCTGCATGGTTGTAATCTTGCTGCGTTATTACATATTAAAGAGGATATTTCATATTAAAAACGATTTTCGCCATCTTATGGCAATATAAACATATACTGGAATGTAAAGGCGAAAATATTCTCCACAATTATGGCACACAAAAATATCTAAAGAAAAAATATATTGCTATAGTTTTTGCTAAGAAAAATATCCTTACACATGTAATTGTTGTAAAAGAAAAAAATCCTGAGTTCCAGAACGATTCTCACTCTGGGTGAACGACTCGTTGAAATGGGGATGATTTTTTTTTGAATGGAATGGAAATATGATTCACAACTTTAGCTACATTTCACAAACCATGGAAGCTATAGAGATGGTTTTTGAACACAAGTTATTGTGAACATCAATATGCATAATCGTACATTGAGCAATTGAAGGGTTTGATTTAAGCAAGACAGTGCTATATTTTATCATTTGAACACAGAAATTGAACATTTTTCATTCTTTTGGACATAAATTGAATGTTTTGGCTTTTAAAAAAAATCCTCATTGCAGCTTATAAAGGACTATAAAATGTAAAATACAAAAACATCATAAACATATCGACATCAAAGGCACATGAAACAAATGTCCAATGGACGTTTGGGACAAAAATAAAATTGCAGTTGGAAAATCAATAAATCACAATCATTTATAGCAACCTCATCCTTCGTTCCCTTGAATGAAAAATATAAAATGGCTGAATGTATGAAAATCACGTTTTGAGCATTACATTGGCAGTAAGTTATTTATCAACACTCAAGTCTATGGGTGCAGGCGTTTCGGCACTAGGGGTCTGGAATCTGCCTGGGGGGACAAGGGGGGAAAAAGCCTGGGGTTGGGACGTCTTCATGTACATGTTCATTGGATTTCCAAATCCAAAAGGTGGGGGTGGGGTCCCAGACATGGTTGTGACTGGGATATTTGCCTTGGTCCCTTGAGCGTTTGGGTAAGCCTGACCAGACATGGCATTGGCAAACATGGCCATGTGAAGACCTTGGAGCTGCTGCATTTGCATGAGGTACATTTGCTGCACGTCAGAAGTAATGCTCGGTATAATTATCTGTGAATTAGGGACTTGGGTATTGGGACTTGCAGAATGGCCAGCGTCTGGATTTGGAATGCTTTGGCTGTCCATCTCGGCTTTCTTTCTGCGTCGCCTTCTCTTTTTTGGTTTCTCCTCTCCAACATCTAACTTCTCTTTCTTGATTGCCTCTGGACTCAGGATGTTCTCCGGCAGACTGGCCTGATCCGATATCCCGACTGCTGAGTCTGAAGACACACTGGAGCAAGGAGATGAAGCGGATTTTAGACATGAATCTTTCCTGCCTGGTCTGGAGTCTTGAGATGAAAGATCTGTGTCAGTAATCCGACCGACATCCGGAGATATACTGTAATTCTCCGTTTTCATACAAGTATCCTGGATTTTAGCTGGATTGAAATGAGTGATGATCTTGTCACCTGGAACAGTTACTTCCTTCTCGTTTTGTTTGGGATTTCTTGTTAGATTTTCCTGAGTATCTGGGCGAGACATTGGGTCCATGGAGGATGATGCTTCTGTGGATGGAACACTTTGGCTGCTGGATTTTGCGAGAACTTCGATAGTTGGAGTAATAGATCTAATTTCGTTGTCACATTGACTAGATGCTGAGGATATGGGTGAATATTGAGGGGTAGATGAATAATCAACAGGGGGCGGGGTGTCCACTGATATCTGACTCACATTGGACCTTGGCAGTGATATAGCAGAGTCAGCTTGACTGATGTTGGAGTCGCTTCTCGGTCGAACCAAATTATCCATGTTTCCACTGTCGACACTTGCAGAAGATGAGTTGGACGGACTTTGAATTTTACAGAATAATTCTTCGATCTCCGCAGCTGATGGAATGCCCTTCTTTCCGTTTTTGGCGTTGAGATCCACGGCTTTCCCGATTTCCTCCTCGTGCTGCTTTTCAATGTGTTTGTAAAGATGACTAGTCTGGGTGAACTCTCTGTGACAGAATTTACAGGTGTACGGCTTGGAGGTGTTGTGCATGCGCATGTGGATGGTCAAATGATGGCGGTGAATGAATGCCTTCTCGCAGATGTTGCATTTGTACGGACGGACTCCCAGATGCATCTTCTTGTGTTGCCGAAGAACGCATGCTTTACTAAAGGATTTTCCACACACATCACAAGTATGAAGCTCATCAGCGCTGTGCGTCTTAACATGGCGCTGAAGTTCTGCATTATCTCGAAAAGTCAAGTTACACACGCCACACTTGTACGTCCTTTCCCCTGTGTGGGACCCGATGTGCATCTCCAAATAAAAGACCTCGTTGAAGCTCCTCCCACAGATATGGCACTTGTACGACTTTCCACTGTGGACGCGGAGATGTCTACGCAAGTTGTTGTACTGACTGAACTCCCTGTCGCACTCGTTACATTTATAGGGCATGCTCCCGGTGTGTGTGGTACGCATATGCCTCTGTAGCTCATAACTATCACTAAACTCCACCTTACAGATCCCACAACTGCACGACTTTTCGTTATGTAGCTTCATGTGGTTATGGAAGTTCCCAACCTGTGAGAATTTCCTGCTGCAGACCTTACACTCATATATCTCAACAACCTCACTCTTTTCATCTGAGTGGCTTTTCTCATCAGAGAGACTTCCCTTCCTTTCCACGTTCCTGTTGCGGCGGTTTGGGTTTTGTGTGCGGGGCGCTTTCGGTTTCTCCGTTTTCGGAGAAGCCTGCCTCTGTGGTGACATCTTTGGACTGGATACTTGAGCAACCCTCGAGGGCAACGGTGAAGAGGGCATAGTGTTCCCTTGTGAAACAAAGCTGCTATTTTGCTGACTGGAGGTCATGGGTGGCATGAACATCCCTGAATTCATGTACATCATTGGATGAGGAGAAAAGTTCATTGGCATGGCAAAGTTTCCATACATGTTCATGTTAATCGCCGGATACATTGGATGCTGTGTCCCCGGATTGATGGGAATTGGTGGATAAGGTAACCCATTTTCCTGCTGTGGCATGCTTTGAGGGGCTTCATTGTACAGAGGATTAACAAACTCTTTGGGCTTTGCTGTTTCAGGGGGCACCTGCCCTTGAAACTTGGAGGCTGTGAACAGAAGCTCTGTTTTCTTTAGCTTTTCTCGGATTTCATTGTTCTCCTGATCGATTTCCCTCTTTGCTTTGTCGATGATTTTCTCGTACTCTTTCTCAATATCATCTTCCTGTTTCAGTTCACCTTTCGTTTCCAGGTAATTTTTCCTCTTTAACTTCTTGTGTGTGTAGGACAAGAACTCATCTTCAGGGGCAGGACTATTGCTAGCAGTATCCAGCGGTGCAGGAGAAGTGCTTATCACTAGCCGGTCCTCCTCATCATCATCGTCGTCATCATCATCTTCATCATCATCACAACTATGGAGATCCTTCACCTTGTCCCCAATATTTCCTCGAAAGCCTTTCCTAGAACTGTCTTCCCAGCTCTCTCTTTCCTTTGAACTGTGGTCTTTTTGAGAAGCTTGAACTGCTTCCAGAATCTTTCGCTTTTTGGGATGAATCGCACCGCTGTCTTGCTTTGGACGGATACTCTTCTTCTGTGTATACTGGTTTAATTCAGTCCGTAATTCCTCTGTGTGGTCGCACACTATGTGTTGCTGGAGGCCAAGAAGGGTCGAAAATTTTTCTTGGCAATGCCGGCATCCGTAAGATTCTACAAAAAAAGATTTCATTACTTTAATAGTTATTTGCTTTTAAACAGGATTCTCAACAAATGAAATAAACCCTATCACTTCCTGATGGTATATAGTCTATTGTCCCAAGATATCCTTGATTCACATTTTGCTTAATTGCTCGATATCAATAAATACCTCAGGGTTCAAACGATGTTCATTCAAAAATATGAACAATTTCCAAGATTTCTCAGTTGAAATGCCCCCGCTAGCTTATCAGGTTTCAATACACTGCTAAAAAATGTGATGTCTACGGGGATTTTGTAATTGCAGCAAACTCAGATGATAACGTTGAAAAATTGTGCAAGGTATTCCAAGTGACTTCCGAATGGAGAAAAGATCGATGTAAACATTTCCCATTATAAATCTCCGTAAGAAATCCGTTTTTGTTCCTGTTATATTTTTCGCATGTGAAAAATTTGATGTATCTTGGAAATTTTCCCTTTCATCGATTTTGGCCTCTAGGCATTTTGACCTTTATCAAAATTAAGATATTAAACAAAGTTGTTGAAAATGGCTGTAACTTCATGACTTTATAAAGACAAAACTTTTATTCAAGTTAGTATAAATTACACTTTCAGTGAAAAAACAAAATAAAACAGGAGGGTCAAAACTGTTTTTATCAGATTTGTTAAGAGAAATGATAAGTATGTTTAAGCTTTGACAAATTACTTAATTCCCCTTCATCATCAAGAGTCAACACCCTGTCCTGCCCCTCTCAAGAATGATGACCCAAAACATAATTGCTCAAACCAATGTGATGCATAATGAAACTTTTCTATCCAGCATTCATTTGTAAAAAACGAAACAAAAATCCCAAAGTCGCGCAGGAAAAAACAAAACTGTAAACCAACTGTTATTCGCGGCGACTTTATTTCGCTATTTACTTCCGATAAACTGGTTCGCGACGACTAATGTTCGCGACACAGCCTTATCAAGACCCGTCTTGTTATAACAACCATTCGACAACGATTGGTTCGCGGCAAGAAATATTCACGACAACGATGCCCTCGCGAATCTAGCGAAAATTTCTCGCACGCTAATAAAAGTTGGTTTTACAGTAATCTGTGAGTCATATGGACAAAGCCCTTAGGAAGACTTAAGAATCGTGTGTTCTACATTTTGATTATGGAGCTCGTAGTTAATTGTAATTTTGTGCAGGTTTTATGAATGTGTCCATTGATCAATGTCTGACAACAAACAACATTTTCCAAATAAATCATTGACAATTCTTTCCCATGTCCCATATGATATTAAAATTTTTTTTGGAAATCAATATTTTTTGTCTGTTATTGAACTCTTTATATCTTCTTAGAATACTGAATTTTAGGTAGCAATAACAATGTTGAACATCATTAGAAAACAGTTTACTGACAATTGGCGGACACCTTGAACTTTTCTCATTTTCATGAATATAATTTATTTTATTCTCAATCCCCCCATCGAGGAACAAAACTTTTTTTTTAATTTTTAAGGAGGCCAGTATAAAGACTAGGATCATGATATGAATGAAAACATGCATTTGTTTATAAATGATTGCATAAGAATTCAAAGGATTGGAGAGATTTCCTTCAGCATAGTATAAATAAGCCAATCAAAATAGGGCATGAATATTTATGATAATGAAAAATATTCAGGGAGCTGGCCCCAAGTCAGTATATAAAGCATACATATGCTGTGGGGTTCTGACAATGTGTTGTAATTTCAGGCTTGATATCGTACCATTTTTAACGTTTCCATCACTGCTGATATTCCGAGGGAGGTTGCTTTCAGGAAGAGTCCTTCCTTTATACTTGTCAATCATGTCTGTCACCATGGTTACATCATGCTTGAGCACACCCATAGTTCCACCTAACACTGTGTCCATCATCCCTGAAATGGTAAAAAAAAAACAAAAACGTAAATGATTCTCAGTACATTATCTTTACATCATAAATAATTTGTTTCAGATACAGTATTATACATTCTGTAATGAATTGACACATTTCATTAAATGATATAATCTGCCAGTTAATGTAGATGTATAGTTGAACAGTCATTATACACAATATAACAGAATTAGTATATATAGATGATTAAGCAGTATAAGCAATGATTAAAATGTAGCTTAATATTTAACTCATTTCATAGTTCAAATGAAATCATACAATGAATTATAATTGTACACCCTAAATAATTCTCTGTTAGGCTTACATAAAATATTTTTAGATTCTCATCCCCGCCCGCCTCTCTGAAAATGGTCCTCCCCAATGCATTTTATTTATATTTTGAAAAAAAAAATTGTGTGAAAAAAATTTTGGGGAAAAAAAACCGGGCTCGGTATACACAAAATTCAAAACATTTTAAATGGCTGCCTAAACACGTGGATTACCATTTGTTTTCAGTCATGTTTGTCATCATAATGAAACAAATGTCTTTGTGCATTAACAGTTATAATAAGTTGAAATAAAATGAAATTAAAGATTAAAAGTGGGTTTGTGTACTCATATTAAGCATTAACAGTTTATGAGAATAGAGCAGTTGTTATTTCTAGAACATGAACGGTGAAAAGGTGTTTTAAAAATAACAAAATAATAAATAAAATCCGCCCACCCGCCCCATTTTTTTGGCAAATCAGGATGAGAATCTGAATATTAATTTTATGTAGCCTTAGATATATTCAGCAATGTATTACTGAACTGAACTGAAATGTTAGCCGTTCCAAAAAAAATTGACAGTCAATTTGAATTTAAATACAGTATTGGAATAATGAATTGAATCTAATCTATACACTAGATTTGTTAACCGTGAAATAAGTTAACCCTGGGGACTTCAAAACAATGTGTGTCATTTAGCAACATTATGTGATCCCCCTTGGGATAGTTTGCTTCACTTTGGGCAATATTGTGTCCCTCTGACCTAGCTCACATGATGAAAGTGCTTCCCTGAATTCCAGTCAATATCTTTTTTATCATTATAATTTACTTCAAAAATATTTTCCTGAAAATTAAATTCAAATAAAAATAGATCAGAATTTTTTTTTTAGGAAAAAAACCCCCAACATTCAGACCTTACTTCATTTTTTTAAATTTTCTATTACACGTATGCATGTCGAAAAATCTTGGGATCATTTATCTTCTTTATCAATTCAAAGTTAAACACCTTACTGCTAGTGTCACCATCTAGTTGTAAAATTCTTCACATATCAAAATCTTTCCTTATATTTAAACTGTTTCTCTCCCATTCTGATTTTTTTTTATATAAAGGTGACAATTAAATTTTGTTTACATTCATTATTTGATGTTACGACAACAATTCAGTTATAACCTTTACTAAAGGTAAATTGATTACAGCTGACTTTTGCTTGAACCTGACCCACAGACAAAGGGGTCAACATTTTCCCCCTGCCCCAGTGTTTATTAGTGACACAGTGTATTAGATGACATAAGACAAGCAGTCCCAATGTTTACATTACTAATAGCCTTCCTTACAGGAGACCATCACAATACCCCCATGGGTATCTTACATAACCGAATAAATCCCAAACACTAAAATCCCTGGTGATGAATTTCTTAACATAGACAAAAGACCCCCATTGTGAAAGAGAGAGAGAAAAGAAAGCCCATATGCTTCCAGGCATGTGTGTGCATACACATCTGTGTGTGTGGCCAGAATGTGTGTATACATGTGTGAATAAACAAACAAAATAGCAGGTGCCCCCCCTCCTTTTTCACTGCTGTGACAAAAGAAGAGAGGAAATAAAGAGGTACACAACACAAAGGGCCCAAGATAAATACATTAATTGCTGCAGCTCAATACATTGGCCTTTAGTGGATGTATTGAACATGAACAATAGCACTGATTAAGAAAAGCCAACACCCCCCCTCAGGCTTGGCTTAAACAATAGACGACTCAACCCCATTGTTTGTGAGGAGAAGGATAATTGTCTCTCTTGTTTTTTTTAACCAGTGGCTGGTCATTAGTCATACACTGAGATTAAAGCTGGACTTTTTGTTGAGTTCTCATTTGTGTGTAACTGTTAGCTTTATTCTTACATAACGGGTGTATTTTCATGATAAGAAAATTGCCTTAGAGTCTTAGTGATTATACTTGTTTCCTTGCTTCTTGTGATAAAACTGTTTCTTTAAATCACATCAGGAGTTTATGTTTGAACCTTAATGCTATTTAAAACTGTAAATTAAAAAGTTTTCAAGACTGAGGAACTAATGTTAAGACTTGTTTTTTTTTGTGTTTTATTTTTGGTAAAATACCAATTAAGGTAAAACTTATTTCTCTTGAGCTATCTCGATTTCCTTTATATGAGGAGAGGTTAAAATATCTGATGTAACACCAATGCAAGTACAGCATTCCTAGTGTTGGTTACACAGTCTTCCTGTTTGTTACAGAAAGGATATTAATAAATAATAATTAATGTCTGTGTACCCCTATCTCTTTGTGGGAGAAAAATGTCAGTCATTGAGATATTGGTCCTGGGGTATTTGTGAATCAAAGCAATAATTAATGTATTTTTGTCCATTTAACATCAAGAGAATTTAAGCCTAAGGTGCTAAAATACTACAGTCAACGAAAAATGTGTACTTGATGTGGAAGACAGAAATCTAAACCATAAAATGATACACAAAGAAAATTCAGCATGGTCATTTTTGAAATAGAAACCTCGTATTGTAGTGTTTATGAAACCTAAATATCTTACAGGTACATAATAATGATTTTTTTCATTTATAGCATTAGAAAATCTATTTTAATCAAGAATCCATGCCATATAAAAAGAATTCTAAAATCACATTTTTAATGACAAAAATTATCTTAAAAATAATTTAAATGACCATATGATTTTAAAAAACAAATCCATGTTCCGCAGGAAATATTTAACTGAAGTGAATGTCTACTTCCCCTACCATAATATTTTCTTTGAGTGCTTCCCACACTTTACAGAAACCTCAAACAAAGGATAATGGTTTTGGCAGTTATTTCTTTTTCAGAAAAAAGGAAGACTTCAAATTTAATTTTCAATCATGATCTACTTTCAAAAAAAGTACAAAAAATATGAATAATTGAGTTATTGAGTATTGACTATCATGAGAAAGAAAAAAATTGAGTCCAATTTGTATAAAAAAAAATCTGTTCAGAATTACTGTTATTGTTTTCTTCTCTTTAAATTTTTTTTATTAAAACATGTAATTGTTTTTATATTAAAATCGATGACTAGATTGAACACGCCGCTGTCTGTATGGCAGCCTTTGCACCCTGACTGGAGGGGGAGTTCTTTGTTTATTCCCGATCATCGACCTTTGTGATCGCTCGCTATAAGTCGATACACAAAACCGCAGATAATGAGTCTAGGCCACGTCATGTGAAACTATATCTCAAACTAACCCCACATTACAAATCGCTGGACATACTCACCGCATAATAAGTCGATATTCAATTATGATGCATCCACTCTTTAATTAGTAGTTTCTATGTTTAACCAATACACAGGAATTATGCGACCCACATGTGATTCACCTGGGCACCGAGGCACCGTTGTTTACATTCGACGCCACATACATTACAATGAAAATACATGCCTTGGCGATTCGACATGGCATCTGATTGCATTTATGCATTTCATGTAGTCTGAAAGAGGATATTCTCAATTCCCAATGACCAATAAATAAAATTAAACTTATTTACCTGACCGAAATCCTTCCGTTGTTTTCTCCCGAAATCCATTCTTCTTTCTTACTCCACTCAGTCAACGTCAACCGTGTGCTTGAAATTCAGTCACTTCATTGCAGGTAACAAGAGTTTCGTAGACTAAGTTTTTCTTTGTGCGAGACGCGTGTCTTCTGACCAATCATCTTGTTCGTTGCATTTTCGCGCCTCCTTTAACAGAAGGCGTGGATCTCTTTGTTTAAATAGAAACTACAATGTTTATAGTATTACTAATATTTACTATAGCACGAAGCATTATTATTAAAAGAATTATACCAAAGGTTATAAGTGGACAAGATGGACGTACAAGCCTTAAAAATAGACAAAAAAACTGAAGCCCCCCCCCCCACCGTTTTATAGTACCTTTTACCCCCCCCCCCTAAAAAATGGCAATGTACCTATTACAATGATTACGGATCCAGGTCGGAGTGGTCTCGGGGATAAGAGTATCATAGTTTTAAATACTTTTGTTTAAAGCATTATACATGTCAAATGTAATAAAATTTATACTTTCAGTTTTTACAACCAAATAATTGATTAAAAGACTGAGAGGTGCACCTATGATATATTATATGTACCTATTTACTGGCTATGAGGACGATAGCAAGTTTATTGTCCCCAAGACAGCAACTATTTCACGAGGCGAAGCCGAGGGAAATAGTTGCTGTCGAGGGGGGCAATAAACTTGCTATCGTTCGAATAGTCAGTAAATAGGTATTTTATTATACCGAAGAAAGGCGTTGCAGAATTTTTTGATGATAAACAAATTAGTGTTATCGCACTTTGAATTTAATGCAGCGATTGGATTACGTCAGAGATGTTCCGAGTTTAAAAAGGGGGGAAATCGAATGCCGCCGGCGAATAGTTTCGATGACTATTCACCATGGGCAGATAGCACGGAAACTATTTCACGGTTAGATAGAATAGCATGTTTATTAGTTGTAATTTTACATAGAAAATATTCACAGAGGTATAATAAACTTTGATATACTATAACTATGTCAAAAGTGAACCGCGCGCGCAATACAAATGCACACATACATTAACTTTCTAAGCATACAAATAAATTCTTAATTCATCACCACGGAAACAGTAATCTAGATTACTGAATTACTACTTGTAAATAAGTATACGAATGTAAATTCCTTTTTAAAAATCATCCAGATATTCGTTGTACAAATGACCTTGATTGTTTTATGTGACGAGCATGCATATTCATGATAATTCCTTTAACTCTAATCTTTGATATCTTAATCGTCCTATATAAAGCTGCTAATCAAATAATTAATGGACAATAGAAAAAGGAAATTATCTAAACAGCTGTGTGTACAGTGTATGTTTGGCATAATCCACTTTTTCATTCGCCCTTTTTTAAACTAATGCTTGACACTTGTACCATTATGTTTTGTATAATTAGACATGCGCGGATCTAGAGGGGGGGGGGTCCCGACCCCCCTGGAAAATAAAAATTTATTAAATTTACATAGTAAAATTATCGCAAATATGCCTCGGACCCCCCCTGAAAAAAAAAATTACCCTTCGGACCCCCCCCCCTGGAAAAATTTTCTGGATCCGCGCATGATTAGACTCTTGGCGTTACTATTTAAAAACGCAAGGATATGTTAATTGTCAATTTTGAACTTCATGTACAATTCTGTATAAATGGTTTGAGCGAATAAACTATAATCGATCGCGAATTGAATAAACGGTTATTTCTTTGTTAACTATACATGATATATACAGAGAACCACATACGAAATAAAAGTTGGTTTAGTTTGAACCCTAATTTTTTATTGTTTCTAAAAATACAAAGTGAAAAAATGAGGCAAATTACAAAAAAAAAATTAATTACAAGGCCTTCCTAGCTGTTATGTGTTACATTAAAAGTTTAAAATCACAACGTTCTTGTTCTATTCTCCGTACGTAACGATGAACATAACTAAACAAGAACGGTTTTTGATGGCACAATTCAGATGTGGAATCCTTCCTGTCAGAGTCGAAACTGGTTGTTATCGAAATGAACCTCTTCAAGAACGTTGTTATGTTTTGTGTAAAAACAGACCAATTGACGACGAAAAACATTTTATTTTTAATTGCAAATTCTACGAAAACAATAGAAACTCTTTCTTTCATTGGTGTAAATTTAGATAAAAAGAGCTAGAGCCACGAAGCATCAAGAATTGCCCTATCATAAAAAATCACCATATATTTTAGTGAAATATGGCGTGGAATCTTAGCTTTTTAGCCGGGCTCTGCTGAAAGCAGAGTCCTGGCTGTAGGCATCCAAATCGCCAACGTTACTATAAATAGCACAGCTTCAAAAAATAAACAAAAAACCGAACAGCGTCAAAGTAAAAGCTTCCGCTATACCAAACAGTTCCACAGACAGCCATGTTTTGTGAAATGTATTGTTTTTTGGTGGTTTATTGCGAATAAATTTAGCGAGGAGTATTTTTTTTGTTTCTTATTAATTACGTGTTTTAAAAACATGACTTATAGTATGCCCTTTTGACACTTACAATGCGCATGAATTTCCATGAACTACTTTACCAAGCATTATTAGTCAGCCCGCGGGCTGACTATATTAAGTTAGGATGAAACTTCAATTGCGCTTGCGTAAATTGGAATTCTGGGAAAAAATTAGACAGTTCGTGTTAGAAAAATTCGAAGACGTTATGAAACCGGTCAGTTTCTAGGTCAAACTGCGCATCAATGTATTGGAGGTGTCAATGGGAATCGTCTGCAGCCGGAGTCCGCGTATATCTTCCTAACTCTCTTAGTGAGATTAAAAAGTTAATTTATTGGAAGTCGTTTGCCACCAGACTATGAAAATCAGATAGCTATGTCTACAAGTTACAACTTTAAATATTAAGTAGATGTGCAGTCCTACATTGCATGTACACCGCTGCACGCTTATCTCCTCACCTACCTACATGTACAGCCATAAAAATAAGGCTGCAAACTAAATGTGCACACGCATGTTAATATTGTTCTGGAAACTATTTATCTAGTATTTTAATAGATTATGTATTCACTTTTGTCCTAAAATTAAAATTCCGCTGGCTGACTTTCTTAGCTTTTTAAAAAGCTAACCTTGTATAGTATTCGGCTGCACATCGAAGAAATAGGGGAATGAGTTTAAAACGCTTGTTTCCAAGTGCAAATCACAGTTGATTTTTTTCTACTAAACAGATATATTTCTTCGCTAATAGCCGCTTTCAAAATTTAGTCACTATCCGGCGCTTTGCCGAAATTAAAAGCATATTAGAGAGAGATAGAAAAAGAGAAAATGAGAGAGAGAGATTTTGTTAGTCTCTACTGCACCATATGCATAAAACACATCAAAAGAGTCCGGCTTTCAGTACTTCAGTACTTTGATTATAACTGTTTTTGTTTTTTCGATATCTATAATACTTTTTTGTAAACGGAGTTTACAATATGGCACTGTTTTGATGAAAAAATGTAAAACAGACGTCAATTTTGTTAAGTAACGTCATATAATGATAAAACTACGCATGACTTGAATTTAATAAAATAAACAAAAACAGAATTAAATTATCTTGTAGACATTATAATTTATTTATGAAAAAAATTATTGATGAAAATACCATGAAAAGCTTATTTACAATAAAGTTTTAAAAAAATACAGGGACCAGTGCTGAAGATCAATATAACGGCGGTACATTTAATTATGTCGGTGTCTTCACAGTTCTTTTTTCAGCAATTTGAAACTGCATGAAGGAATGCTGATAATGTGCAGTGTATAACTGAGAATTAATTATTAAATTCTACCGATACAATAACAAATAATTAAAAATGAATATATAAATATGACAGAAATACGGTAAATTAATTTAACAGAGAAATATGTAATCTCGAATTTTGATGCATTATTGTAACAGTATGTGTACATTATTCTGCATAATTATTTTACTTGTTTCTTCACCAAAACCTGGCGTTTTATAGCAGTTAGATACCAGTGTTCAGTCACTGAAACATTCTGTTTTCCCATATTCCGTGCGTTCATTGTGCACACACAGTGCGTTCACCGTGCGTTCACTTGCGCTCTCCGCTCCGCTCGCGCTCATTGTTCACAAAGCGCCCACCGTGCGTTCACAAAGCGTTCGCCTTGCGCTCAGCTTTCGTTCAGTGTTCACTTATTGATCAGTCAGATAATATTATATTTAGGCTGATAACAATACGTAACAATATGTAGTTTATTGTTGTATTAATAATAACTTCCGGGGCACTTCGAATAAATCGTTCATCTTGCGTTCACATAGAGTTAACATATCGTTCACCGTGCGTTCACCGTTCACTTTGCGCTTGCCCTTCGGTTTGCGATCTGCGTTCGCTCACCGTTCAAAAGCGCTCACAAAATTACGCTCAGCGTGCGCTCACCATTCGTTTAGAGTGCAATCACCGTGCGCTCACCGTTCACTCACTGTTCAAGTGGGAAAATAAAACCGTTCAGCGACTGTGTACATATGCAATGGATATATGCCGAAAACAGTTATGTATGAAATAATTTAAAACAGTTTCGACACCCGTTAGGGCCGAGAACTGTCTGATATTTTTTCATACAGAAGTGTTTGAGGCGTATATCGTACTTAAAACACTGCCATTGAATTTCATTGTTGATTTACCGGGGACAGCCCGATTTTAAAGGATACCAGTATTGTAACCACTGGTAACGGTCTGATATTAAGAAGCTCAATAATATCGGACTGTCACAAGTAAAATTTTGGACTGCTGGAACAAAGGAATGACATCACGGCAGTGTTTTAATGTTCAATAATTAAATGAAAAAACAAAAACAAAAAACGATTTCTCAAAAAATATTTTTATGAATTAATTATTCCTTATGAATGCCGTAATATAACGTCTATTTATTGTTATTGTTATTGGTTTTCCAGCATATTGCAACAAAAACACTTTTATATTTAATAATGTTCTATCTTTTGTGGCTTATAAAATATACAAATATAAAATGAAATGCAGAGTTTTGAACGACATTGTAGCATATAATGGTTTATTATGTTTCTTGAAAAGTGCACTTGCGCAGTTTTATATGACAACAAAATCAGCAAAAAGTATTATGTTTGATTTCGAAATTCTGAATACATTGAATGAAAAATTGTAATATTACTTCAAATTGTGCATGTATTTATCTAAAGGTGACCAGGCCTTTAGATTTAGTAAACTGGTAGGGGGACTCTCTGGACACTTATACTGATTTCCCCTACACATGTCTACGAGAAAAAATGTACTGCTGTTACATGTATTAGCTATATTTATAAACAAATATAAATATTATTATGTATATTTTTTAAAAGATTGTAATAACCTGGGGTTTTTTTTCTCCACCTTTACAATAACAATTTGATTGTAAATATATACTATTTTGCCTGAAATATTTTGTTACGAAATAATATAACTCTAAAGGTGACCAGGCCTTTGGATTATCAAATTGGTAGGGGGATTCTCTGGACTTTTTTTTACTGATATCCCCCTACGCATTTAAAAAAAGAAAAAAATATATATATATACTGTTGTTACATACCTACGCAGCTAAAAAAATGTATACTGTTGTTACATACACTAGTTATGAATTTATAGACAAAGCTAAGTATATGTAAGATGTGTATATGTATGTATATGTATGTATGTGTGTATGTATATGTATATGTGTATGTGTATATATATGTATATGTGTATGTGTATGTATGTATATATGTATGTATATGTGCATATATTTTGCTGTAACAACCAGGGTTTTTTTTTCCCCTTATAGCCAGTAAATATTTTATAAGCGTAAATTTACTTGAATTGTATGCTGCTCTAAGCCTCTGCGCAGGCAATGCCTTCTGTTTTGTTATATATATATGAGATTGAATAAATATAAAAAAAAAAAAAAAAAAAAAAATTTACATTTCATTTTCTCTAGTGATATGCATGTCTTTTGAGAATTGTTATAAGTGATAAACCATCCGTTAATGTCTTGAGAATTAAGATCATATTAGAGAGAGAGAGAGAGAGAGAGAGAGAGAGAGAGAGAGAGAGAGAGAGAGAGAGAGAGAGAGAGAGAGAGAGAGAGAGATGTGGGCTCACTATTTGGAAGCGAAGGTAGGTTACAATGAACATTTTATAAAGCATTTGATTTTTCAAATCCAAGCAGTAGCACATGAATAATGTCGTAAAATTTTCTTGAAAATCCGAATTCATAGCAAGCATGTAGAATTTGTGTTATAATATATATAGATTTGTGATAAACTCGGCCGGAAATCGATTGATTTTTTTAAGGGGCGGGGGTGAATAGAAACACATACCATTTCAAATCTCTCTATACACTCATCGTTATGTTTTTTTAAGGAAAGGGTCTGGCAATCTGAGTCCTTTTTATATGTCATACAAGGCAAACTTTAATTAGATTTAGCACGCATAAAATAATCGAAGAAAATTTCAATCGAGAATTTTATAGGCAAACGTCACCGATGTACACACATTTGGTGTGATTTTTTATTTTATTGGACGAATAATCAACAAAGACATCGCGATTAAGATTCGACTGTTACATTTATATAGTGCACATGTTGATAATATATTTTAAGGTGTGTATACCAAAAGTCGTCTTCATCGAAACGGACACGATCGATCTTACAATAACTCTTACTGCATGTAACGGTTCACCGGAAATACATTGACCACGCGACGAATTAACAGGTGGCTGATAACGTAATGGCGAATGCATTGGCAAGATTTTTTTATTCAAGGGACGATAGCTTAATATTCAATTACAGCTGTACTTTGGAATTAAATAATAAAGTTATTTTGATGGAGTAAGTTAAGTTTATCATACTTGTACATTACATGTTCACACGTGATATCGACTGTCTCTGTCCCGTGGTATTCAGAAACACTTGTGTCACAAGTTTTAAAAAATCGCTTGCATCTTTCCTTTCGTTTAATGCATATAGGTGTTTGACAAAAACACCCCAACATCTAGCTGCTTATAGATGCTATCGCTTATTCTACACAAAGGTAAAGGAATATTTACTTATTTGTTACCATCAACGTACGGACAATGTTAACTTTGCCTATGATTTTTTTGTTTTCTGTTTGTTAACAATGTTAATGTATTTCATTATCTACTGCAATTGAATAATACCGTGGTACATAGAAATAATATTTAAAAAAATGCAGACTTTACTGGTAAGTTCTTTTGGCAAAATACTGAAAGCACTCAAGATTCCGTGTACAGATTCAAGTGACGTCGCAAACGTCAAACTATGACGTCATTGATGATGCACAATGTAAGCATGAATACACAATATAAAATTACTAAATAAAACATATTTAAGTTCAGTTTATATGCATTTCTTCCTCAAATATTAAATAAAATGATGATTTTGTAAATAATCACAAATAATTCTTTATCATTCTTTATCATTATTAATTAATTTATGCAGTTTCAATAAAAAATAAGTTAATAATTACCCTAAAATAGAGTGGTCTGCTTTATATTCTGTTACTGAAATTTTCAAAACTTGTAAAATACATATTGGCCACACTTGAGTACCTCTAAGACATTTTGCAGGCAGATGCATTTCTGCAATATATCTTTCAGTTTTAAAAGTTTCAAAGAGGTACTCAAGTGTGGCCACATTCAAATTGCCTTGTCTGCAAATTGGATTCATACCTTAAAATTCCTATCTTATCCTAAGGGTAAGTTAACATTAATGGAAGAGCCACAGTAACAGCCCCAAGCGTGAACTTTGATTTTCGCTTGTGACGTTGTAGTTTACAGCGTTCAACGTTTGTGACGTCATAATAAAACTCGACATTTTAACCTTTGACTACTTGTTGCATTTAGAGGCATTTGAAGATCACAGAATTTAATGGAAAAACACAGTAGAATGTAAATATTGTAGATTATACGCTGTGTTAGGATACGCACGTCACGTGCTTAAGAACAACATATGACGTCACAAAAGTGCATCAAATATATTATTGGATATCTCTGTTTATTAATGTAACAAAGATTTAAAGAAAAACGCCCGGTTAAAGTGTTTATTTGATAATTAAAACAGTATCGTTTTCAGATATAAATTTAGCTTACGGACAGCATTGGTTAAGCCCTCCCAGATTTTCTGAATACATATGTACTACTATTTTAGTTTTACTAACAGATACAATCAATTTTAATTGTTTCAATTTCAAGCAAATTTTTGTTTAAACCGGGAAAGTCAAAGCACGTCATCTGCATACACCTAACACTTACTGTATGTTATTTAATTAACTGCATAATGCAGAATAGGACTCGGGACTTTTGACACATTTAGTGCATGATGCGTTAATAGCTATTTGTAATTTTATTTTTCATACAACTGTAGTCAATATTTTTACTCATTTCTTAAAGTATTGTAAACTATGCAATATATATAGATTATTACATGGCAATTTTTATATCGCATCCTATATTAGCCCGAGGTCGCTGTATATCAGCCCGAGAGCCGTCAGGCTCGAGGGCTGATATACAGCGACCGAGGGCTAATATAGGATGCGATATAAAAATTGCCATGTTATGATTTTTATATCATATACTTATAGAAAATATTAAAGAAGCAATCAAGAACATCATGTGATGAATGATTTTTGTTAACAAATCGCTCCGTGTCTATTTATTCGATCTCTAATAAACATCCCGGAATTTTTTGCGCCAGCTGTTTGTGTACCAATTTGACGTCGACGTAACTATTTGACGTCATACTCGGAGATCGGAGTTGAACGACGCATACCGAACTCTACGTCATAATAACCGATGATTAACGGAAAGGGGTGTGATATAACATCCGAAGATTGCCGGAGAGGGGTGTGATATAAATCTTATATCACACCCCTAAGGTTTATATCACACGGGTAGGCAATTTTTCTGGTTATATCGCACAGGGCGGAAAAGGGTATATTTTCTATAAGTATACGATATATATAGATTATTACACGGCAATTTTTATATCGCATCCTATATTAGCCCGAGGTCGCTGTATATCAGCCCGAGAGCCGTCAGGCTCGAGGGCTGATATACAGCGACCGAGGGCTAATATAGGATGCGATATAAAAATTGCCATGTAATGATTTTTATATCATATACTTATAGAAAATATCAAAGAAACAATAAAAAACATTATGTGATGAATGATAATTGTTAACAAATCGCTCCGTGTCTATATATTCAATCTCTAATATTTTCCCTGAATTTTTTTGCGCCAGCTGTTTGTATACCGAGTTGACTTTGACGTAATTATTTGACGTCATACTCGGAGATCGGAGTTGATCGACGCATACCGAACTCTACGTCATAATAGCCGATGATTAACGGAAAGGGGTGTGATATAACATCCGAAGATTGCCGGAGAGGGGTGTGATATAAATCTTATATCACACCCCTAGGGTTTATATCACACGGGTAGGTGAATTTTCGGTTTATATCGCACAGGGCGGAAAAGGGTATATTTTCTATAAGTATACGATATAAATCTTATATCACACCCCTAGGGTTTATATCGCACGGGTAGGTGAATTTTCTGTTTATATCGCACCGGGCGGAAAAGGGTATATTTTCTATAAGTATACGATATATGCATTTATTAAATATACTGAACACATACATTTTGAATTTGTATTTTGATTTTGTATTTTGAAAATGATTAAGATATTATTTAAATTATGCATGCCTCTAGAGGACCCTTGTTTTGTGAATAAACGATTACATACAACGTTGCTGTGACACAATAGCTAAGGCACAGGACATATCAAAGAACTCGCCGCTTGGGCTCAAAAGTCTTGACCTATATACTAACGTTACTAAATATTAAGTTCAAGACAGCATGAATGCAAATGTTAACTATTAAAATTACTAATTATGCATTTACACTTTAAAAAGTACATTGTACATATGTACCAATTAGTTGCAATAATTGACACAGTGGTAATTTGAAGACTGAAAGCGAAACGGCGTTATATACTTTTGCAAAATTGTTAAAAAATCAATAAAATTGTGGTGGTTGTCAGGTTTGGAATGCTACACTTTTTTTTTTGATGCATCCATGTTTCCCTACTACGTGTTTCTATATTTGCATGATTATTTGTGAGCCTTGAATAATTCATTTATCACTTGTAAAATAGTGCCTAGCTCTTTCCCCTCGCTTCTTGTGTTTGTTTTCAGGTGAATTTTATCGTTGTTAAATAAAGACGACGTCACATTGATCGGAAGTCCGGGCGTTGTATTTGGTAATGATTACCTGAGGATTTTTTTTTTGTTCACGTAGGTATTGGTACTTATGTGATAAATATTACAGCCCCTGTGTGAGTGCCGGGATATTAAGGATTTGGAATTGTTTTTACATTTTACTTTATATGCAACAGATTGAGAAATTCCTAAAACCATCGGAGCGGAAAGAGAGAAAATACACAGAGAACGCGGGGAACGAACAGTTGTGGGTAAGCTTAATGGAATCTTTTTAAACCGCACGCTTGAAAGATTGGAGAAATCAAACATCGTTTGTCTAAATTTAAATGATTCATATTTGCATGTTTATCGTATTTTTATTGCGATTTCTCGGTATTGTCAACTCTCTCTCTCTCTCTCTCTCTCTCTCTCTCTCTCTCTCTCTCTACATACTTTATTATAGTCGTGACTTTTCATACAGGCTTTTTCTCAACTCAAAATTTTGGTGACGGGGTATTTTTTGTCGGGCAATCTAATATGTCAAGTGTTTTTAAATCCAGAAGCACTTGTTTCAAACGGTGCGCTGATTTGTTTACTCAAACTATTGAATATAACTATTTAGCGAACTGTATGAAACAAATCTGGTTGTAAGATAGGTTTTTTTGTAAAGAACATACTAAAATTGATCTGCGTGACCTGTATGCATTAGACAAATAAATTCTATCTAGAACCACTGGACCATGAATAGGAAACTTAATATGTGAAAGCGTTATGGTTGGGTCAATACGAAGAAAAAAAGAACAGGGGGAGGGGGTCGCAAAAGCGAAGAAAACCGTCTCATTTTTCCAACAGTTCATTGTATAGTAGATATTATTCGTACGTACATTGTAGAATCATTAGCTCATTTGAGTGAACACTGATTTCGCTACTTTAGATACGGAAACGTACATGGTATTTTTATCATCGTTTAAGGTAGATCATTCTGTGTCGTGAACAATTTTCTAGATAAAATACTGTTTTTTTTACTCATTTACATACGAAACGCCCATAAAAGGTGTTCTGAACCGTAGTTATTGTACGGTAGACCTCAAAGGAAAACATACTGGCTTCGTGTCACAAAGATATTGGGAAACTAAGTTTGTTCAATTCATTACACGTTTGGGTGTAAGGGGCCATAGCAGGGGATAAAACCTTTACTAGATAAAAAAAATCTGAAGTCTGAAGTATGCTGTGCTTCGAACAAAATTAAGTAGAATTAAGTAGAATGCGAGATGCTTTTTTCCCGTTTTCCCCATCTTCGCTACCCAAGGGTTTCTGATCCGCTACTCTCCTCATAAACCCTTGGCTAGTGAAGATGCGTTTCCCCATTATAGCAAATGCAAGGTGATTAGATTTCAGAGTTGACAATTCAAGTGCTATTTTACAGAAACACTGAGATTGAATTTATTCTGAACAAATTGATACTGAGCTGGACATTAGTTCCAAGCCATTTCTAGTTATTCAATACTAATATGCAACCCAGTTACCAAATATATTAATGCAGCAGATTAATAAAAACAGACGAAAGTTCATGCTTTTGCATATATATGCATGGTTCTTACAAATTATGGTTCTTAGCTCAGGTAAGCAATGTGGCTCCTGGATCTTTTTTTTGGAAAGGTCTGATAAAGATAGAAGAGACAGACTGCATATCTCAAAGTTGCTGTTTTTCCTTCCTGTTATCATTTTAGCTAAACCTATCCTTTGGAAAAGGCTTTTGTTTAAAGAAATGTATTTATATGAATGAATGACTAAATTCAATATCATCATTTTTGATTTTCAGAGATGTTTAAAAGCAAGATATTCAAAAAGAAGCCGAAGAATAAAAAAGAAAAAGAAACAGGTACGAACTGCATGATTTTTTCCCATACATTCTCCTTTTTTTGCGTTCTCTTTTCGAAATAACTCGATAGCCTGACAAACCTGTATCTATAAATTTATGTATTTATAAAAATGACGCTTTTTGATCAAAAGTCATTTGTAATATATAATTACAAAAATAGTAATGCGAAGTTTTAAACAAATAAGACCAAGTTAAAATAAATGGTGCGATTTCTATTTTAGCCTGGAAGAAGTGAAATTTGTAGATAGGGAGCCTTTTAATTCTATTTTCACTTTTTATTTTATTTCTCAAATTTTGCCAGTCTGACATGTAAGAGACGTGGAAGAGACCAATACTGGTATTTTAAAATGGGCAACTCGAAATGATGACTTCCAGAAAATGTCAATCAAACCTTTAAGGTTGCATAATAAAATTTAGGGTTGGTCGGGGAACAGAAAAGAAAATATCAACTTAATTTGGCCATTTCATGCATATCATGCAACCTGCTACTAACTAAAGCGTTCATTTCCTAAATATAAGACCTGTGCGTTCATATTGCATTAGTATTGAATTAAAATATTTAAGAAAGACATATTTCACATACATCAAACTGACAGCTTCCTCCAATTCTGACACCAAAGATATATTCTACGATGATATACCTTCGGTAACTCCACCTGTTTTACCAAAAACACCCATTCCAAAGCAACCCTTTAAGAATGCGACCACAAGGAAGATCTTCAGTAAAGATGTTATTGGAGATCTACCCCTACAACATGTATCCTCTAACAGACGAATGGAAGACCTGGATGACGATGAGTATGGGTACACAACTGGTGCTGCCATATACAATAAACAGAAAAAGAAGAAAGTTAGTTTAGAGGAAACGTTCTTGGATGCACAAGAATTTGTTCCATACAGAAAAGAAAGTCACAATCCCATGATCAGCAGATTTTTCTTCTCCCCTAAAGGTGTGTTGACAGTAGTAATTTCTCAAACGCTTTAATACTGCAAGTTGAATGAAATCAACGGTGTTGATTTTCCATGGTTACCTGTTAAAAGTAAAGTTTAGTTCCAAACTCTTTAGTTTATATATTACAATAGATGACACAGAATCGTAGTTTTCAAATGCACTGTAGTTTTTCCGATGCTTTTCCTTTTCCCCACTTTGTACGTTTATTTTTTTTACTTTGTAATATTTACAAATATATTATTCAAATGTATTATAAATATGGATTTTGTAGATGACTATGCAGATATGTCTGTTGCGAAGGTATGCCAAGAAATAGACAACTTTCAGGGAGATGATCTCCAGGATCTCAAGAAGTTCATAACTGTTCATCTGCTTCCAAGTCTGAAGCTGGATAACAAGATTGCTGACGTCTTTATACTTCTCTCTTGCAAAAACAAATATGTAAGAAGTATTTGTATTCAAGAACTGACCGAGATGATTTTGGAGATTGATCATAGAAAGTTTTCTAGAGAAGATCTGATGAATCTGTATGAAACTGGCACGGTTCAGCTATTTACTGCCATTACGGAAACCAAGAAAACATTCTCCATTTTCCAACCTTTGATTCAACTCGGTATTATGTTCAATTGCTTCATTTATCTAAAGGCAGTCGAAGCAATGGACGACTGGATTGCATGTATCCGACGTGTTATGAGTACCATGCAATCAAAAACTAAACGAGTCATGGAAAGAAGTGACCCGGATGTTCAGGTGTTTGCAAAAACAGCAAAATGTATATTTGATCTAGAAAATGTGGACTTGGATGACAGTTTATTGTTAGGAGAAGATGTGGACGATTTTCTTCCAGAATTCAACAGGGAGGATGGAGATATTTACATTGAAGGACTAGCTGCTCTTTTTCATACAGGAAATCTGGTTAATATACTCAATAATTCATTTTTTTATTTTAAAGTTTATTTTTGCAAAATATTAAGAAGTGTTGAAGGTATTTACATAAAAGTAAAGACGAACACAAGATAGTAAAATGAGGTATTTATTGCAAATACTGCAATGAATAAGAATAATTTAATTGGTATATTGATAGATACTGAGACAACAATCAAAGTTGAAGGCCGGTGTACAGAAACTGGTGGGATTGTCTTCGTTTATGACCGGATCCAATGATGACGGAATTGTTAAGTGGTTTCATTGCTTGCTTGGACAGTTCGTGGTTCGTATACTACTACAAGAACACCCCGATGGTAAGTTATATATCAAACACAATCCCCCTACACTGACAAAGTTTTATCTTTGGTCCGTATCAAAGGTCTAAATATCTTACTGGCATCGACCTCTGACCTGACCTCACAGACCAAAAAGTAAGTCTTTATCCTTTTTATTTGAAGAAATATGGCTATAGACAGACAAAAAGACCAAAAGAAACAAGTCTTCCTCTCGAATATATGAAAATGTGTTGATAGAACCCACTTTTCATCTTTTGTGTTTTATTCTCTTACCTTCTTTTTGTTGCTTATATACGAAATCAAATGTCTTTTAAAAATTTCAAAGATGTAATGTCAAAAATAACAACAGACATGCAAAAATATTTGTTTATAAAATCTGTAAGTAATATGTATACCATGGTTTTGTTGGTCTTGTAGTTAAACAAGATGTACTTGACCGCTGTGAAGATCAGATGTGTTCCTTACTGAAAAGCGACACTTTTCAATCAGATGGTTTTAATTTCTCACATTGCTTATTGTTTCACCACAACGACAGACTTCGTTCCAGGTACAGGAACATAGCGAAGACAAAAAGTGTAAAGGAATCAAAGACGGCAACGGAAATCCATATACAAACTCTTCTGAACAAATTTGGTCTTATTTTTGACACGTCTACATCAGAGTCGAAGTTAAACAGTATACTAGAGCGCAAACAATGTATATTTAGCGATGTGGAAGCATCCATCACAATTATTTACGAAGCTTTTCCAAAGGAATCAGCAGATGTTAATATGTATGATAACACCTCAATAACAAAAGGCCCGGCTAGTGAAAGCCAATACAGGATAGAAAACATGGAAAATGAGCTCGATGTTTTAAAGGAATTAGAGTCTAAAGATTTTCAAATAAATGTGGCGAGGCTTCTAGCCTTCAACCAATCACTTCCAAGGTTTTACATCAAAGAGAGGCTTCCTGGTGACAACTTACAGAGGCGCCTCCTGGAGGCAAGAGAAAAAGAAAAGATAATCCCAATCGTTGATCTGATCAGGATAATAATACAGGCAGTGAAGGCTGTTATATACGTCCACAGTCAAGGATGTTTGCTCAGAGATATCACCACGGCTTCCTACGGCTGTACAGTGTCAGACGACGGCTATTTTTTGAAACTGAAAAACTTTGAGATGGCCGCAAGACCTTCGGATATACCGGATGGTGGAATAGTTAGTGGAGTCATAGGTATGGCGGAATCCCTAGTATAAAAATATTGGCCAACATCACATCAATATTATTTTTTTTTATCACAATTCTCTATCCTCTCATCTCTAGATATGGACTTTAGCGGGGTTCCTATTCGCTGGGCCGCCCCAGAGAGTCTGCTAGAGGGACATTACAGTATCTACAGCGATGTCTGGTCCGTCAACATCTTAGCCGACGAGATCCTCAACTATGCCGCTTGGCCATACTCCGATATCAGCGATGCAGACATAAATGACATGGTCACTCATGTAATGCCATGTTTAATATTATACCACTTCATGTAACACATCTGGATGATTACACATTATAATGAATATTTATTTTCTACATTCAGATAGTTTTTACCCACCTTAAACCTCAGGGATTTAACCGACCCCGTCGTGTGCAGGGGCTGATTTTGGAGGGACTGGCTACCGTTCCTGAACAAAGACTCAAACTGGAGGCCCTTAGAGAGAGATTGCTCGAGATCCTGGACAACATTGACGGGGGTGACAGCTACAGTCTGTATGGTAGGAACGTTGGTGTAAATGTATAATGTTCTAGGTGGTATATGTATGGTAGAAATGTTGGTGTAAATGTATAATGTTCTAGGTGGTATATGCCGCCCGATAAACGGTTTAATGATTTGTATTCGTTCGTTTGTCAACAGACACATATTCCGGGGTAGAAGGCTCTCGAACCAAGACATATGATATTCCTCCTCTTACAGAGCGACAAAAACTGGCCAACTCGGTGTTTGAAAGGGTAAGTTAAAATCTCTTGCATTTTGTCACTGTAGCATTTTTAGTGTTCTCTCTCCCTCTCTCGAAATGTATAACATATTCCATTGCTATTTCCAGGGAATTCCAGCATCGATTCAAAGATACAGAGAGCTCGAAGGTCTGACAGCTTTTATATTTTCAGATTTTAAGCAATGTTTTATTATATATATAATAAAAGTATAAAGCTTGCGTTCTTCAAGCCTTACAAAATCCATTCTAGATTAAAAAAAAATCAAAGCCCATTCTACCTTTACTTTGGGCATTTTTCTCTGGATCGTGAATTTAATGTATACTTTGCAGACCCTGTAACTGCATTTTCACTGGAAGTGGCAGAACACAACAGTAGACTGAAAGAACAGACAGGATTGGAACTGATTGAAATTTCCTCCGACGACAACTACAAAATTGAATCCGAGGTAGAACTATTTTAACAAGAGTTTGGACTTGGTAGTTGTGTCAAACATCAATGTGACGTAGGCCTGCATGTTTATTTCATTGCTGGCCATGCTCTTTGAAATCAACAGCATTTGTCTGGCTTTTGATCTAAGACTATGCAATCTATGCATGTTTCACTCGAAACCATTGTCATTGTTTAACTTGTTTTGATGGAAGAATTAGATGGTTACGTCCTACCGAAAGTTCAGTGTCTTGTTAAAATGGTTCTAAAATGTGATATCTTTAAAGTAGTTCAAACAACAGAATAAATAACTTCATGAATTCATCGATATTTCTTAAATTTTGGTAAACTGATTTTTAATTTAACGATTTTTCATATAATAGGACAAAATGAACAAAATTAAGGTGATGGAAAGAGTAACTGATGATTTCCTAAAGTTTACATACAAAAAACTGAACGAAATTGACAGCAGTAAGATGTGTGTAGAACCATGGCCACCATTAAGAAGTGGATCGGCAGATGGATATAAACTGGTATGAAATTTCGAGTAATTTTACAACACACCTGTTTTAAAAGTTCATGAAAAATATCTCATTTTATTTCTATCTTTGTAAACAGCATTATAATTTCCCGAGGTCAACTCATCTTTTGGATGTTGTTCTTCACAAAGATCGGGGAGAGACGATTGTTCCTTACATAGAGCTTCTCTATGAATTAGCCAATCACGTGGACTCTTTTCATTCAGCAGGATGGATATTTCGATGTCTTAGGGCAAAAAATGTTTGGATCCTGGAATCTCAAGTATGTCATAAAAAACACCATATCCGGCAGATCATTAAACGCTTTCTTTCAGTTCTCATTGTTTAAACTACTTTGTTGAATTTTCATATTTTATGTGAGACGTTTATTGTGTATTTTCTTTTAGAAAAGGGAACAATCAATTGTGGTACCAAAATTCGGTAAATACCGCATGATAGTTTCCTCCGAGTTTGATGCACATCTAGAACAAATCAAGGTTGACAGTCTGGAGGAAATGGAAGGTGTTCAATGGTTAGTTGGCGTTTGAATAAAATTTTCCAACTACACCAATGTCCAGCAAGATAACAAAAAATCTGTCATCAAAAGTGGGAATCGTTACGAATAACGTCTGTTATAATTTTATAGTATTTCTTGATTTATTTACTGTTGGAAAAAGTGGTAAGAACCTTTATTTTTGTATTCTTTAGGCTTCCCATTGAAGCAATCAAAGCTAATCTGTATTCTAAAGAAAGTGATGTGTACGCATTTGGCATGGTCACGTGGGAAGTGATGACAGCTTTTGGACAAGAGGGAGTCGTGTATGATCAAGATGAGGAACGAGAGTTGTCGTGTATCCCGTTTAACTATCAACAGTCGGAAAATGTACGATATATTTAAATTGTTAAATTGGTCATTTTCTTTATTAAATTGAAATCTTGTTTCAGCTTTTCTGATCAAAGTTTGTCCGTTGTCTGTCGTCGTTGTCGTTGGCGTAAACTTTTTACTTTTCATCTTTTTCTCCAGAACTACTGGGACAATTTCAACCAAACTTTGCACCATGTGGCTCATGGGCCTCTTGTTTAAAGAATGCTGGTGTAATGTGAAATTATAGAATATGGATTGATTTTCTAATTTGAAGTCGTATTGATTTTCAGATTCTACAGCATTTGATCGAGGGATACATTCCAGAAAAACCAGTAAAATGCCCGGATTGGTTTTATCGAGAAATCACTAGACCGTGCCTTCTTCATCAAAAAATTGACCGACCATCCATGAAAACAGTTCTTCAAATTCTTCAAACACGGTACATGACATCTGTTTGCATAGTACCTTATGTTGTAATTTTACAAAATATATATTATCAATGTTATTAATAATGTCATGGTAAAATCAACCATAAGAATCACAATATAAACAAAGTAATACGAAAAAATGTTCCTTACAACAATAGTGCTTTGATTGTTTGTCATTTTGCTACATAGACTGTGAAGTTATATGCAAAGTGTGTTACAGAAAAATTTGTTGAATCCGGATGTTGTGCATTCCGGCATGTTGTCCAATCCGGCGAAATCATTCAGTCCCTTGATATTTTCTTATCATTTTATGTTTAAAAAAATGTTGTGCAATCCGGATCTTGTCTATTCTGTAAACTGGCCGCGTTAAAAAGAACCGACTGCTTATAATTAGTGAGAGTTATCTCCCGTAATCCGGCCACTTATCGATCGGCCTTATTCAATTTTACTGTCCTTGCTATTGATTTAAACAACTGTGAAAATAAATCCAAACTAGCAACTCATTTCAGTTTATTCCGGTTAGCCTTGTTATAAATAAATACGCATTTTTTTCTAGTTAGTTAGTTCTTTATTCCAAGAGACAAATATCTCATAGGTTATACATGTAAACATACATTTCAAATACAATAGGATAGCAATATACAAAGTGTACATAATCAATTTTGATTATTCACATTAATAGTTCGATGCTTGTTGGCATAATATAAATATTTTCCTAAATTACACAGTTCTTCAGTATTTGAGGAAGATAGTAACTTTAACTTTCAACCAAAATGATATCAAAAATGGGGGTTGTGTATTATACTTCACCCCAATTTTTTTTTTCAGGCCGATATTCTGGATACCGCGGAAGTAACACTGCCTATATCGTTTGTAATGCAAAGTTACATTTTATTCTGTCAACATTCTTAAAGTTTATTAAATTCCCGTGTATTTGAATATTTATCAATTGTTCCCTGCGCCGAAGGTGTCTTCCCACTTAGCCAACATTTTGAAAAAATACAGGTAAAATACAGGTAAATCTGTGTTGGTTAAGTGGGAATGGGGTGCAGGTGGAGAACAAAAGAATTTAAATACAGGTAAGCTATAGTCTGTTTTCAGATTTTTTAAAAAAGGAGGAAAAATATTTGTTAGCCTACAGAAGAATAAATATGAATTGAGATTCTGTCCCAGTACTTTATTTTTTTAAATAAATTCCGATGAAAATGTAATTTTAAAATTATGATTTACTGTTCTTCCTTAATTTAAGCCTTTATTTGAGCTATATATATCATGTTTTGTCTATTTTCATCATTTTTTGATATAATTATATTCGTTAAGTTAACTAAAACTTAGCCTTGAAAAATAATTTAATTATAAAAATCTCGTTTGAAATTATAGCTATAAATCATATGGGTCATATGTCAATTTTTTTTCTTCAATTTTCTATGGTTTCTAAAGTTATATCGAATATTTCCAATCTACACAATATATGAAATTATCAAAACACAAAAACGCTTGAGTAAAGTGCTTATATTTTTCAATGTTGTATACGTCACATTTAATAAGATCGATTGTATGATGATGAATACATAATCAGTTAAGAAGATAAAATCCTCCTCTGCCGCGTTTTCTAGAAAGTTGACTTGCACCTGAAGATACATGTAGGCCATTTTGATTTGATTTTTGATATCTTTCAACTAACAGTCCATAAAACAATTAAGATCTCATAATTTCCAGTCTTTTGATTCTGTAAACTAATGACCATAATTATGCTTATTTATCTAGTCTATATTCTTTAAAAACTGCTGATCGATCTCATTTATGTAATTATATATCCAATTTAAACATTTTATAAATTTTTACTTAAATGTTTTAATCATGCATGTAACGGTATTGGATTATACATATAAAAGATTTTATGTAATTAACTTGCAGAGAATTGCTGATCTATATTTTTTTTTTTAAAAATTCCACGGTTATTTTTATTTACCGGTATTTATTTTGATTATAGGCAAAATTACTGCTTTTTTAAATAAATAACATAACATGTTTAAAGAAAATTTATGTTTCAAAAAGTATAATATATATATATATATATATATATATATATATATATATATATATATATATATATATATATATATATATATACACATATTTTATTTAGTATTACCAGTATTTCTCTAAATAATTTTATGCATTATATTTTATCATTTTTCAAAAATGCTATCGTTTGTTTGTTTTCATCAAACTATTCTAAGGTAATTGATAACAAATACTTTTACATGTGAAAACAGACTATAGCCTCCTGATCACTTAGGTGTAAAAATCAAAATGTTGGCCAGTTGGGAATTGAGAATTTCAGAATGTTGGCTAAGTGGGAATAAACCGCACCGAAACAGTTATCGCCATTACGTAATCAGCCATCTGTTGACTTGTCGCAATTAACTTGTGATACCCACATGCTTTCCTTAGTGTATATTATTACGAGTGTGAACCCTTCCCAAAATAAACGGATCTTTCCAGTACTTTTGTGATTTTCCTAAGTATATAGGAACTGATCACTGATCGCCGGTTCTGACGCTTTTCCTGGCATGTAAAATATCAAAATCGTTAAAAAGGCAAAAAAGTAAGATATTTCGGACTAAATTGTATGTTGCAATCATTTTATGTTTAAAAAATGTTGTGCAATTCCGGATCTTGTCTATTCTGTAAACTGGCCTCGATGAAAAGAACCGACTGCTGTTATCTTCCGTAATCCGGCCACTTATCGACCGGCCTTACTGCTTAATTATTGATCAATTTTACTGTTGTTGCTATTGATTTTAACAACTGTGAATATAAATCCAAACTAGCAACTCATTTCATTAAATTTTATTCCATTAAGCCTTGTCATAAATAAATACGTATTTTTTTTCAGCCAAATTATATCAAAAGTGGGGGTTGCATATTACACTTCACCCCAATTTTTTTTTCAGGCCGTGATTCTAGATACCGCGGAAGCAACATTGTCTATATCATTTATAATGCGCGTATGGTTACACTTACAGAGTTTCATTTTATTCTGTCAAAATGCTCCATTCTTAAAGTTTATTAAATTCCCGTGTATTTGTATATTTATCCATTGTTCCCTGCACCAAAACAGTTCTCACCATTACGTAATCAGCCACCTATTGACTTGTCGCGTGGTCAGTGTCAGTGGTATGGAACACCTCCATGTTGTGACGTACTATTTATCGAAATAAACATCTCATGTAGCGGCGTTGACCCCGTGACGTCACACGCACCAAATCAGCTTGGTCAAAGTGAAATGGGGTTTTCTCCGAATTTCTCGAAAAGTACTCGAGCTTTATCCAATCGTTTTATTAAAAACCTAGTTATAACATACATCACCACACAAACTCCCGTTCCGCTGAACCAATAACCCACGGTAGCCACATGGCTCGACTCGTCAGTATCAGTCTCTTTAGCTAGGGCTGATCCATGAAATGTATTGTTTAACTGTAGATACTTGCAAATGTTATGTAAAGATATCGATTGTCAAGATAACTGTGCTTTACTGTTATTTGAATACACAGATGAAAGTGAAATTATGGTGTACATTAAAAAACATTTTCATATTCAAGTTTGCTAAGCTACAATCTGATTAAAATCAGCTGTTCTGATACGCTACCGCTCTCGAACATCTGAAACAAGCCGCTTAGAGGTCACGTCCGAACGACCTTTCGATAAGCCAATCAAATTGTGGCTAGCAAAACTCTGCCAGCATAATTTCCCATAAATTTACCTTGCTGTTACTTCACCCGATAGTCTTTAAGAGACGGGGATTCTCATTGGTCAAAAAGGTCACGACCTTATATCTAAATATTTAGATTGTCGGGTTATTCGGACGCGACCTCTAAGCGGCTTGTTTCAGATGTTCGAGAGCGGATGCGTATCAGAACGACTGATTTTAATCAGATTGGCTAAACTATCAACACTATCTACCAGTACCGAAAGAAGACTTTTCTGTGAAAATAAAATATACACTGTATCTTAACCTTACTTTGTTTCAGGATTTTTGTTCGATATAACAAAATTTCATTAGGGACTCCTTGCAATTAAAACAAGTTCTGATAAAGCGGTAAGCAGAATTTATACGATCTAATTAATGTCTAGTGGTTCATACTATTTAGATTTACGTTATTTTGCAGACTTGGCAAGACTCTTCCTAAGCAAATCCTCAGTTTTTCCCCTTCAGTCCTTCCAGAGTTACAGGATGTATACGACGATGCTGATATTTATTACGAAGATGATTATGATTGTTGGGGTGATGTATATACAAGTCCAAATCCGTCCGATGACGAAGACTCAATAAAACCCGTGGAAGACGACAAGGCTAACTCTTCTGTTGTCAAGTGGAAACCACCACCGCGTACAAAAATCAACATGGATAAAAAGGATTCCAATGACGACGGACGCCGCAAACCACCACCACTACCACCACCGCTACCACCACTTCCACAGAAACCCAGGAAAATGGAGTCAGATATGGCCGACTGCTCCGTCCCGCCGGTACCTCGTAGAGACAGAGATACAACAAACCCACAGGAGTCTGAGGATGTCAATGGATATGAGACTTGTCCGTCTGTTCTTAAAAGACCACCAGTTGTACTACGTGGAAAGAAAGAGGACTCTGCTAATCCGTCTGATGTTAACTCATGTAAATCTCTTCCTCTTCCAATGACACCACCACAGTCCAATGAAAAGGAAGCGAAAGATCAAGATGTTTACGCTTCGCAAAGTAATCCTATTTCCCCACAACAACAAACGAAAGACGCTTTGAATTCTGCAAAAAAGCTCCCACTACCGCCAAAACCACCAAAACCAAACTCTACAGATGCTAATCCCAAAAAGGAACTTGGCAAGGATGAATCTAGCAATACAACTGAACTCCCCGTATCTCCTAGAAATATTCCCCAAAAACATGATAAAAAATCCCCTAAACAACTTTCTGTTTCACCAAATGAAAACCAATCGACGTTATGTGGTTCAAAAACAAGAACAGATCAGAGTAATTCTTCAGATTCTGTTTACAAATGTTCTGACTTCTACGGAACTGTGCCAAGTGGGATGTCTGATGACATGAGAGAAACATTTAAAGGATCAGATTTTAATAGCTCAGACAACATGTCAATAGGTGTAGGAGATACCCATAAAGGATCAGATTTTATCAGCTCTGATAATTTAGGAGACACCCATAAAGGATCAGACATTGATCGAACAGTTCGAGCCGCAAAAGACAAAGGCATTGGTACCGAATCAACATCAGCAATTAAAACAAAACCCAAAGTTTTTCCAAAACCAAAGGCAAAGCCAAATTCCACTTTCTATGTCAATGATCACGAGTTGAAAGCAGACGATGTCTCCACCCCAGTGTACGTAAACCAGAATCAGCCTGGAACAAAACCCGCGGTACCACCCAGAAAGCCGCTCAATAAATAGTGATTTTATTGGGATCAGAAAGCCAAGACTTCCGATGCACCTGATCAATCATCACTGTTTAATCTATCTATTAGAATATCAGTACATGTACATTATAATGCGTTATTTCTTTTTTAAATGAAGATTTCTGGTAATTAACCAACTTTACCCTCTAGCTGTGGCAGAGATTCCTTTGTTTACTGTTGGCTTTGAGAGGGACATACATTTATACATTTATTCTTGGTGATATGTAGCGCAAATTTATGCGATTGTGAATACCGGTATATTGTTTTGTTTGGCACAAGAAAAACTGTTATCGACACATTTTTCATAATATGTATATATAATTTAACACCTTGTCAGTGTTTATGGTACATCTGTATGTTTATTCATCTCTTAAAATAAATCTAAAAATATTCAATTTACATCGCCGCATGGCTTAACCTACCAAATATTTAATGTATTGATAAATTTAAAGAAAAAACAAATCATATACAAGCCGGAGACAATTTTTCGCCAGTTACAATTTTTTGATAATGCGCTGTAACTTCGTTTTACGGATATTATTTATTATACTCTGTCCCAAGTTTCTGCTTTCACCACTTTTTGCGTATAGCTTGAATCTTGGATTGTTTCCCTTTTATCGATTTGAATTGTACTTCATTGACAGGTATATTTATTTTAATAAAAAATCATAAAAAGTGACGGAAGCGATAACTTGGGACAGACTATAGGTATGTTACTGACTGACTACAGAAATATAACAGATTGTTTACTAGTAATCTCGTCAGTAACGAACCTAATAAGTGTTTTGTTTTCCCGAGGACTATCAAGTGAAACATGTATTTCACAAGAAGCGATGATCTTAAAATCCATCTAAAAGTGGCCTTACCTGTCCTCTAATTTAACAGTCAACTTTTCTCATTCACAACTTGTCTTTGAAACTTGTTTACATACTATGTTTTGTTGCTATTTAATTTTAAACCTTTTCTCCCTTTCCTCCGCAAAGGTTTGAGTTAATATTGACGCTGCCATTTTATTCCCCTCGAAACACAACATTGTGATGTCAAGTCTAAAGGCAAATTTCTTCTCTAATCTAAACGTAATTTCAAAGGACAACTACTCAAAATATTTTAAGAACTTAGTATAATACGTAACGCGGTTTCTGTACTTAATATTGTAAAATGTCGAGATGAGTAGGCGAAACGTCGTGTCGGTCATATTGCCGAACAATTATTCTCTCACACTGACACAGAAATATATGCGGCAGTATTTGCCATGTGTGTTGCGTTCCAATTCGAGGAAAAACAAAATATTATGTGTTGATAAAATGACATAGTTTTATACATGCCGTGTATATAATGAGTGGATTGGATATCTGTGTCGGTCAATGCTCAATAATATCCGTCAACCCTAATCACAGCAAATAAGCACAAGTAAACGTTATCACGCCTTTTTAAAATGAAGAAATGATATTTTTTTTGATCGACGTATCAAATAAAAAAATGATTAGAAAACTTTTTTAACAATGCGCTAAGCATGATGAAGTTTTCCGATCAATTTTTTCTTTGATACTTCGATCAAAAGAAAAATTATTAAATTCGTTTCTTATCATTTAATCAAACACTGCCAATTCATAAAACGTAAAGTGTCATTGATCAAAAATGTACATCATGTAACTGAAGGTGATTTTGAAAAATGCGTATTCTACTTCGTAAAATGATTTTGATTTTGAGGTACAATTTGAAAAATCTGAATCTGACCACGACGATGATGATTTTGTTCCAGTAGTTGATCGATGGCGGACAAGTGGACGGTATGTAGAAAACTTTGAATACCCACATGAATTTAATCCCTTCTCTCGCCGTGTAGGAAACCCTCCATTGGCTAACACACCTCTTGTAAAATATGTCTATAAATTTACAACTCCGGACAAAGAAAGGAATCTAATTGAAATGTTTGTCGAGGAAACAAATAGATAGGTAAAGATCTTTATCATATTCTCAGTACAACCCTAAGCCATTTTCAGAAACTCTGGAATGGCATGACAGATGCTGCAGAAATGTCAACCTACATAGGATTGTATCTTTTTCATGGAAGTTTTTCGTCGCACAAGGTTCGATAAATTATAGATTTAGGATTGGAGATTTAATTAACCACTAACGAAAGCATAATTTGATTTGAGCTATACATGCATCTAAACACTACATGTATATCTATGCAGTTTGTCTACAGTTTACATAATTAAGCATTTCAATTTAATAATTAAATATTCTCTTTAGTATGATTATATAGAAATCCAAAGGTTGAACCTTTGGTTTGAATAATAATACAGTCGTACGTATTACATTTCAACAAAATACACAGAAAAGTAACTTTATAAACATCGTTATTTTTAAAAAATCCTATTTTGATGTATATCGGGATATAATTAAGGGTGGCCATGAAGGGCTTTATGGAAGAGCAATTTGATCACGTACCAACTTGTATTTATATCCTCATATACATCAACAAATGATACAATATTCTATTGATTTGAACATATTTTTATTTTAATTGTACAAAATAACAAATGGGATTGGGCACAAGTTCAGAAACTTAGACCGTAGTACAGTACAAATAATTTATGTACACAACATGTTAGGTCAACAGATCATATGACAGTTATATGTAAATTTAAAGGGACCTGGACACGATTTCAGATGAAAATTTTATTTTTGATTTTTATGTATTAAATAGTTTACTTGTGTATTTTGAATGATTTACTAAAATTTGAATGTTAGACGTCTGTTACAAGCGAGATACAGAAGAAAGAAGTCGTTGTTGTGTAAACACAGCTCGAGTCTTATATTTGTTTACAAATAATGTAAAGTAAAGAAATTACCATTTCTTTGACAAAATAACTTGAGGAAACAAGATAAACTTATCAAAGGTGTTCATAAATAAGTTTATCAACAACAAAATGCAACATTAGATTGAAACTTTTACCAATTCAAGACATATGTAAACAATAACAGGACTCGAGCTTTGTTTACAAAACAAAGAATTTTAACCTCTGTAACTCGCTTGTAACTCGATATTTTAACAGAGCATTAACAACATCCATATTGACCATTTTAGACATTAAAAATGAAAAAAAAAAATTAAAAAAATTGAGCTCAAATCGTGCTTAAGTCCCTTTAAAATTTACAATGTGTGTACAAACATCAACTAAATAATTTTGTGTCTTTGATATAACTATAAACTAAAGAAAATAAATGTTTGTTTTCACTGACACTAATTGACAAAGGACATGAGTATTACTAATATTTAGATTTATGATATGGAAAATTTCATTAAGCAGAACATTTCTAGCCTCTATATTTGTTACAAGTGAAAAAAATAAGTGTCTTCGAATAAAACATTATTCTTATTCTAATGTTTACATTTGTTGTAATTTATGGCAATGACAATGCTTCATATTTTTTTGTGTTGTAGCAAAAAATAGTTCAATAATGTTGCAAGTATTTTATTAACAAAATAAATAAATAACACTTTATTTGCCAAAGAAAAACACATTTTCGATTTAATAAAATGAAATAGGAAGAGAATCCACTCATATTTTGAAAAAAAAAACTTTGCGGAATATACAGACAACCGTTGAAGTTCAAGTCACAAAGCGGTTGAAAATACGATTGAAATTAAAAAGAAAACAGAGGCACATAGGAATTTTTTTTTTTTTAGAGAAAATCGTATCGCAGAGAGATGAATTAGATTCGGAAGCATAATGTTTTACTCGGACATTTTAGAGACAAGCTCTTTATTTTGTTTACGAAATAAAACAGACAGAGAAGCAGAAATAAGGTTTTAAATTTGACATTGTGAATGAACTGTATAGAAAGGTAAATAATAATGCGTTTACGAATTTGATCGGGATTTGTAGAAAAATTCAGACAAGACCTGAAGTTGAGTGTGCGTTGCCACAGTGCTACTTTGACAAATTGCGAAAGAAGAACTACAGTGACGCTTTGTGACGATGATCTTAGGTAAACCCAAACCAATGATCATTCATCGTAATTGATGTAATATTATAAAAAAAAATAATAAAACTTCGTATTACAAAATATTGATATGTTTTACGAAGCTTATCATTTATGCCTAAATATATGTGTTTTCATTGTATACTAGGTTTTAACATTGTGTACATAATAAAGTAGTGACCGAGATATCATTCATGCGCTACTATGACCTTTTGCCCCAGTCTTTGATGTTATGCAGGAATAACAGCGAATGGCTGAAATACATGTATAAAGGAAAAATTTGCAAGTGTAAAATGGTGATTCTTAAAGGTAAAGGAAATTAAATTAAATTCAAAATAAAACAATTTTGACACATTTATACATAAAATTGTTCCAATAAAAATATGATTGGAAGTTTATATTACAGCTATAGTAGTTCGGACTATATGGACAGTGGATATCGGCCTGGGTAACTCAGTTGTAAAGCTCCTGACTAGAGTTGTAGGGGTCCCGGGTTCGATTCCCGGTCCAGCTATATACATGTATTTTCATTGTACTATTTATATGCTCATTCCTCCTATCCTACTACAGATGGTATCGTGGTCTTTCTTGTTCAGGCAATATAAATACATGTATAACTAGAGACGAGCTCGTTGCAAGCAACGATTAGGTTTTCCCTCGTAGCTGCGTCATACTTGTGACGCATTACAAAAAAATGATAGCTGACCATCGTACAATATTAGATGTGTTAACACTGAAAAACAAAGTATTACATTTCTGTGACCGTGCAGATTTTACGGTGATAGAGAATTCGTCTGGATCTGCATCGGTCGTGTGCAGTACGAACCGGGTGAGGGAATGTTGGCGTAAAGTGTATAAGGTATAAGGTTGTGGCGCGCTGTGGGCCGTAAGCTAAAACGAAGGGTGGGTTTGCCGTATTCCCGAAGGTCCACCAGTATACAGTTCCAGAGAAATAAACAGGCAATTGATGCAGGATTCCACATTATTGGACGAGACTCAACGATGGCAACATTATAACAATTTAACAGACAGACA
The DNA here is from genome assembly GCA_020458035.1 of Magallana ariakensis. Lineage (NCBI taxonomy): Eukaryota > Metazoa > Mollusca > Bivalvia > Ostreida > Ostreidae > Magallana > Magallana ariakensis. The sequence continues at coordinate 69,047,875 of CM035811.1, forward strand.
TGTTACAAACAAGTCGGATATGGCCAGAAGTGGCCTCTGGACTCAAGACTCTGGGAGAGTCGGACGTGGCGGGGCTGGCCGCCGTATTCCAGACTGCGCATTGACAATTGTACATAACTATTTATAAGAATTTTAACAATGAGAATAAATTGCAATTAACAGGTAATGATATAAGTAAGCTGAGTGAAAGGTTCACAGATATAAAATAATTAAATAAACTCAATGAGTCTTTGATGTCCAAGAAATGAAAATCTGATAATTGCACAATGTTGTTTTAAGAGATTAACAGTCCTTGAGACATGACACTCAATTCAATTCAATTTATTATCCTTGAGCTTTACAACTCATCGGAATACAAATTATAATACATATAAAATTATAAACAAATGTGCAATGTGCAGTAAGTGAGTGGACATATTAAGACAATATAATCATGTACATATCATAAAATATGAATGAACATAAATGTATGTTAAGTAGCTTAAACTGTAGTATTGTTACAATGCTGCGCTCTCATTTTGAAAGCGCTAGACAAATATTTACCTAAATTATTGAGTTCCTTTATATTGTTAACACTTAAAAGTTTAACTAGTTTAAAAACACTAGGTTTTTTGTAATAAAAACTCTTTATATATTTCTTTCGTAATTCAACGTAAAAAGGACATATGAGTATAAAGTGGAACTCATCTTCTAAATCTTTTTTATTACAATGATTGCAAAATCTTTCATTTCTTGGCACCTTGTTGTGTCGACCTTTTTCAATATTTAAAGAGTGTGATGAGGTTCGAAAAATACTTATAAATTTTTTTGAAATATAATTAATCGGTCTCCTAAGATAGTTTGCAAACAAAAATTATCCACAAGGTGTTGATATAACATACTCTTCGGAGATGTCGAAAAAGATGACATCAAACTTTGTTTATAAATATCTAATATTCTACATTCAATTGTCTTGTAAGTTTTACATTGATTAGAACAAGTTTCGTCAAACAAATATTTTAGACCCATGCTAGACAACTCGCTTTGTATGGAAACCATCCAGTTATCGTTATTGACAAGCATGCTTTCGTATGCCTCCTTCAAGATAATATTATTTGTATTTTTAATTTTTAACCAATATTTGAAAATTCGTAACTTTCTTCTAATATACAAAGGCAATCTACCCAGTTCACAATACACTAAATTATTTGTAGTTTTTTTATTGACCCCAAGAATTCTCTTACAAAAATTGAGATGTACCTTTTCTATATCGGGTGCTTTGTGGAAACCCCAAATTTCACAGGCATACGAAAGAATACTATGAACATACGTATCAAATACAGAACATTGAGTTTCAACATTAAAAGAATAATTTTTCATAGTGTTTGATATTGCAAAAAGTGCTTTCCGTCCTTGATCTGCTACATGTTTTTGTGTTTGTAAAAATTTTCCATTGAAGTTGAATAACATACCAAGATACTTAAAAGTATTCTCAACTTCTAGTTTTTGTTCGTTGTATGACCAGCTTTCAAGATCTGATATTTTCCCACCATTTCTAAAAATGACAACCTTGGTTTTAGACACATTTACATTCAGATCCCATTCTATAGTATACTCATTAAGTGTATTTAACATACTCTGTAACCCAGCAGGGGTTTCAGCAATCAATACCATATCATCTGCAAACATTAGCAGGAAAATATTAATCATTTGTAGTTCAATGGATGGACAATTGTTTTTTATAAAGTTTATCTCAAAATCATTCACATAAAAAGCAAAAAGTAGTGGTGATAACACTTCACCTTGCATAAGACCCATGTCATTACTAAAGTAATCACTTAAAACACCACCATATTTGACACATGACTTCACATTATTGTACAGTGATTGTATAACTTGTAATAATTTCCCTCGTATACCAACTTTATATATTTTATCCCATAACTTGCATCTGTTAATAGAGTCAAATGCCTTTTGAAAATCTACAAAACAACAATATAGACGTTTTTTGTTACATAGAGTTTTGCTAATAAGTGATTGCAAAACAAATATAGCATCTACTGTACTAAGTCCTGGTCGAAACCCAAACTGAGCATCAGTCAAGAGATCGTATTTGCTATCCCATTCTAGGATTCTATTATTTAAAACACTTGTAAATAGTTTTCCAAAACAACTGACAATAGAGATACCCCTGTAGTTGTTTACATCATCAATGTCACCTTTTTTGTGTACAGGTACAATACAACTTTTTGTCCACAAATCAGGGAATAAGCCTGACATTAGTATTTTGTTAAAAAGTTTATGCAACACAGGCATCAAAATATCATTACATCTTATAAATAACTCATTTACAATGTAGTCCTCACTACAACTTTTGTTACATTTTAGTTTTTTAATAGCCATACTAATTTCATCATAAGTAATTTCTTTATCTAACTCTTCATATACGGCATTATGATTCATATAGTCACAAGTACTTTCTGTGTGGTCAGCGCTGTTACCTTCAATAAGACTTTTAAAATATGCTTGGAAGTCGTCATTCGTTAGGCTACATTTACCAGACTTGCTTTTCCCCTTGGAGAATAAACTGTAAAAGTGTTTTGGGTTGTGTTTTCTCAAAAAATCAAACATGTCACCCTCATATCGTTTGTATTTATATTTTGATTTTTTCATGTATTTTTTGTATTTTTTCTTGGCAGCTAAAAGTATTTCTTTATTTTCATATGATTTTTCATTATTGTACGTAATGAGTAGCGCTTTGTATTCTTTCAACAGTTTTTTACAAGTTTCGTCAAACCAGGGTTTGTCCTGTTTCATATTCCCACATGTGTAATTTTTATGTATGGTATGGTATGGCATGGATACTTTAACATCCATGTAAGGTAAGACACAGTCATTCAATATACTACAAATATTATTGATACAAGTATTGTATCACTCTATTGTGACACTCTGTCTCTATAAAGTCTAATAAGTGTCAATCACTAAATAAACAAAAGTAACTATGTAAGAAATAAACTGTGAGAAAAAATTACGAAACAGATGTTGAATTTTACAAGTAAAGTAAAAAAAAAAATTATAATTGAACAGTGCATTTTGCACGATGATACTACATGTTTATAAGCAAATACAGATCTTAACACGTTGTCTCTAGTTTGATTCGCCGCATTTTATTCACAGAGTAGGACTGTGGTTATGCCCGGTACGATGGTAAAAAGACCACTGGCAAACGTTTTACACGCATTTTTATCGAACGCAAGCGCCAATGAATCTATCAGTATATATGCGGAGATCCTGGAAATTTTACAAGGGGTTTTGAAGAATAATTTTGTATTTCGAGGAGGGGGAACATGCGCGGATCAGAAAATTTTTCCGGGGTGGGGGTTGAAAAGTCAGACGGTTATTTGAGTTTGCCAAGGGATGTCCGAGGCATATTTGGTAAGTTTATAATGTACACGTAATTGAAAGAAATTTCGCTGGGGGGGGGGGGGTCTGGAACCCTTCCCCTTCTAGATCCGCGCACGGAGAAGACCGATGCCGGTAATTTTACTGTTATTTTAACCATTTTTATTTAATTATTCATGTTCATAATTATCAGAAAACCAATATTACCTTTCAAAGCAGTTAAAACTTAAAACTTAAGATACGAACCATTTAGTCTCGGTGAGTATTGCGTCCGCGTACGAAAATAATGGCAATTTTCAAGAAATTCGGATGGACGATCTGTGTCCTAGGTCGTCCATCCGATTCTTTTTCTGACTAAAAGCTACAGACCTGCAGTTAAAGATTTTCAAACTCTTATTGATTATGTCAATTTGTTTGTCTCAAAGAATCAATAAAGTTTTACCTTAAAAAAAAGAAAGAAATCGGGCACAATTTTCAATGTTAGCATTTTACAATTTTATGGTCTAATAAAATTTCAAGAAACAACTCTTCATTGCTTTATCCGAAATATTGCATGAAAAAAATTTACATCGCATTTTTTAAATTACAAAAGGATATTCAAAATGAACTTGGATTAACCGCTAACAAACAGGCATAAAGAGAGACTGAGAACCAATTCCTTCTCTTTTTTTTTTACATCAAAAGAAATTCAAAAATAAATCAAAATATATATTTTTTCTTTGTATGCGTTAATGAAAATGTAGATCAGCAAGGGGTTCGTTTTCGTGCAAGCACCTACATAACAGATTGTTACACGGGTCTACAACGATGACAAATATCGAAAAGGCAATATTGTGGGTAAAGGATGAATGTGTAGTTGGTTGTTTAAGTTTATTTTTGATACATGTAATAATATTTATCTGGATCGGTTATGTTTGTTAGTTTGTTTTGATTATTAAAGAGGGGAATAAAGAAATGAGTAATTTCCAAGCACGTAGCATCGTTTTTGAAAGTGGGGGGGGGGGGGCAAACTCATCCAACAAATCTTGACAAGCAAAAAAAGAAAAAAAATTGAATTTTCCAAAATTTTCAAAAATTCACTCATAATTTCATGATTTTCATACCATTTTTTTTACATGCTACCAAAATGGGGTTGGGGGGGGGGGCAACTCCATGATAATTCAATTTTTTAATGTAAATTTTATAAAAATAGTTGCTTCGAGAAAAAGTGGGGAGAGGACATCTTTATGTCATATAACATGTGAAACTGATTTCATTCCACCCACAAGCTGGAAATAATGAAATAATTTTAATGAAAACAATATAAATAGACGTCATAAATCCCATATCAAACGCCATATAACCACTTGATTCTGCGCGTCTTTTTAATGAATTTATAAACAACGGCAAATTCTAAAATGTATTTTTAAAGGTAATGTTAGCTGCAAGTCTGTAGACCTTGTATGAAAAATTTCGGATGGTAGTCAATTTTTCCGGGATACAGACAGAGCGGTACATATATGCAGCTAAGGTAACTAAGAATGATCCCAATAAAATACTTTGTTGAGTAATGCAAGCTTTTAAGAAAGCAATACTTACATTTGTTTAAAATATAACACCCAAATACTTCGTCTTACATTCGCTATTTGTAGAACAAGCAGAACCAGTATCAGTCTGACCGGCCTCATCATATACATTGTTGGAATTTTATTGTCCTAGCATTGCAATGCTCTGCATGTACACAATTTCTTTTAAAATTTAAACACTTAAAGTGTTCATCTATATGGCTACACATAACGTACACACGTGATTCAAAATAACCCAGACGGAAAACGGTAAAGAATTCAGTCATTGAGTCTACGTTTTATAGAACTTGTAAGAAAACACAATGCGGGTCTGAATGTTTGTTGATATGTCAATCTATCAATATACAGTTTGTTAATTATTTTCTATTGCTAAGGCTACAGCGTATTTGATGAACAATGAACAACATTTTTTCCATGCCACTTTTTTCCATGGAAGATAGCGAATACAAGTATAAAGCATTTATAAAATTTATTTAATTACCTCTTTAGAATTGTGTATGGAATAAATAATTTATAAGTTGCTGCTGAAGGTTGTTTGGTATTTTCGTTTGTAGATGCTTTGCAAGTAAAAAACCTGAAACGCAGGGCAAGTCATAATTAATATCCCTAATAACCGTAACTTAAAACTAGCGGCTTTGGATTCAAATATTATCGTATACGAATATTAAGTTCACTTTTTAAAATCATCTCCACGATGATAATTATATTATATCCATTGCAAATCAGTATTTTTTTTTTTTGCTTTAAAAGAATTGTTCTATCGGGAGCAATCCCGCGTTCGTTTAAATTGTCATGTCAGTAATACACATTGTGCTTTATATGACGGCGGTGTATACGTATTGTAGAAAAGTTGAGTTTAATTACCATGCATTGGAACCATTTTATTAACACATCTCCCAGTACTGAAACAGTTCAAAATGTCTCTGTTACAGTAACACAGTGGGGTGTTAATCGTGTACGTCCAGCTCTACAAGCACATGCACTGTCGTCTAGGCGACGGCCTGAATACAGCTAGCGACTCTCCTATCGATCGGTTACCTGAGTCTCGTAATGCATCTAAATATAGACAGGGGCACAGTTATGAAACAAACAACAAAAATAAGGTCAAAGAGGTTTATCTATATGAAATGAAAATGTACATTTGTATAAAAACATTTGGGAATTTTATGTGGAATTATTTTTGCGCGCTACATGTATCAGTTAGTGCATTACAAGAAGCCCTTTCATAACCTCATAAACGTGCGCACCCCCACAAAAATGGACCGAACTGACAACAATTGTTTCTGCAAATACTGACTATAAATTACGAAAACATTAAATTGAATACTATAGAAGGATTCAAAATTAATTTCTTTACAACTTTGCTTCAATAATGCATTAGAAATATTTATTCCATTTTAAGTTATTGACAAGAAACTTTGGACGCCTCTAACTCCCTAATTATAAGGGCCAGCCCCTTTTTTGGTATACCGAATGAAAGGTCTGGGTAAGACCAAGAACTTTTAAAATACATGTTATAACAAATTTTTATCAGGTAGAAAACTAACACGGAAAATACGCGAATTTTTTTGATTTTTTTTCTTACCTTTGTTTCAACATCTATACCACCCCTTTTATTTGCATTTAAATAATAAATAAAATATATCTCGCACAAATTCAATGTATTAGCTTCCAAACCAGCCCATCTTTGAGACTCTGCCAGTCATCGTTAAAGCTAAACCCCCTGGACAAAAGAAGTCGTTAAATTTTACTAAAAGGGGAATAACTCAAAACCGGATAGGAATTTTCCTCAACTAAAATATGCAACGACAACATCACGCGGCATGTTATCAGTCCTGAAAATTTCAAAACAATCGGTGAACTAACGAGCGAAATATTAAGGATCAAAGTTGGCGTCTAGAAGAAAAAAAAAAATAATAAGAAATTTGAAAATTTTTCAGAATAATAGTAAGGTTTTCCGCTGAGAGCGGAAAACCTTAATAACTCCTGACAAGGTGAACTTGTGATGTGTCTTCGGGGTCAAAGACTATTTAAGAAGGGAGGAATGTAGTAGTTGGAGCTATATATGGACTGTGTATATCGACCTTGGTAGCTCGGTGGTAGAACGCCTGAATAGAGTTGCAGAGGTCCTGGGTTCGATTCCCGGTCCAGCCATATATTTGCACTTCATTCATATTCTCATTCATCCTTTCGCACTACACAACATTATTGCAATTCTATAGGAGAAAGGTATTTCCTGTAAGAATTTGATTTAGACAGGTAATTTTCATATAAGAAATTAAGATTTCCTATCGGATTTAATCAAATCCTATCGAAATTGAAATTCCTGTAGAAAGTTCTTGTTTTCCGATAGGAAATTTGAGATTTCCTATAGAAATATTGTTTTTTCCTATGGGAAAAATTATTTTCTTGTAGGAATTTATTTTTGAAAGGTAAATATTTCACCTGACAGGTGAGATACAATGATAACAAAGGTGGTTGTACATTTTAAGCAATGGTCTATCATATGGCATATTTGATTTTTTGGATATATGCAGCTTAGACGGGTGCAAAAATGACATCTTGGCACTGGCATAATTAGCCGGCACAGTGTTCGTACATCTTGCCTCGAGGTGCTACTCGGTCGCGATGAAATTATCAAATTTCTTGCACTCTTTTCAAGCCAGGAGAGTACTAACATCAAATAAACAGGTCAATGAAATATTTACAAACATAATATCCACATAAAATAAATGCATAAACTCCAAAGTGTAACAAGTTTTTACTAGTTTATAACGGGTTTATACTAGTTTAAAACACTGCTGTGATGTCATTCCTTTGTTACAGCAGTCTAAAATTTTACCCGTGACAGTCCAATATTAGTGAGCTTCTTAATATCAGACCGTTTCCAGATGTGACAGTATAAGTAAACTCATGCGCTCAACCTACTGTATAGTATATTTGTATATTCTAAGATTTCAAAGTGACATATAGGTCCAATGGGCCGGGTGTAATTCGATTATGTATAATATTGTACTGCATTATACTTTTAATTGACATACACATGTCACTATAATAAAATATTTGCTTAACTACTATTAACTTACTCATAAAAAATCTGATTGAGTTAAAATCAGATCTTTGATCCGCTTCGAATATCATAATTAACATCTACTTGTTATATATAAATGTGGGATTTTGCTACTTCATAACATACGCGAATCTAAAAGAGGTGGCTATATCCCCCCTTTTGGAAAATTCTAATTTATGAAAAACCACATAGTGAATTTACAAAAACTAGGCACCGGACCCCCTTTCTTCGGCAATCAAAATTACCCTTGAAAACTTTCTGGATCCGCGCATGTATAATCTACCTGATATAAATACATTCTATATTCGCGTATAAATATGTGCTTTTGAGAAAATGAAGATGCTGATTAGCAGTTAGCCAGTTAAATATATATAATTTTTTTGAACGTATAATCTTTGTTACTCAAAATATATCTGGGAGTAAAAGAAGTTGCCTCCCTTAATCTTATTCGCATGTATAGATAGCAAATTTTAGCGACTTCAAGCACAACATCATGATAAAAAACGAAATTAACATGCACTCAAATCAATACATATTCAATGCAGGGAACACTAATAAGTAATAGGGTCGAACTTTGTATATGGTGACGCATTAATACTGGTTCTGCATGGTTGCTTTGTGTTTCTACATGCGCAGATCCAGAAAATTATTCCGGGGGGGGGGGGGGGGGTCCGACGGTCCGACGGTTATTTGAAGTTTGCTAGGGGGAGGCTTTGTGTTTCTACAGTTAGTGTGTATAATCGATGCAAGGGGGGGGGGTGTTATTATCTAAAGTCAAATGCATGGAGTAAATAAAGATTTCTTTTACTTTTATTAGACTGTCGAGATATAATATGAACTGATTCATAAAATCATCATTTTTTCTGACTGTTTTTTTTGTCCCGGAAGTGACCCACGATACACTACAGTGTTAGTATCATAAGAACCCTTGTCAAAATCGCTAATTTAAAGATAGAAATATTTTTGGGACATGCACACATCTGTTTTCTTACATAATTATCTTCTTAATTTCTGTTGATACAAAACAACCAACTATATTAAACTTGTTTTTCGCATATTTTGCAACTAAGTAATAAAAAGTTTCAGATGCTTCCCATGCGCGGATCCAGATTTTTTTTTTCCGGAGGGGGCGGACAGGAGGGGGGGGGGGGGTCCCGAGAGATAATTAAGTTTGCGGGGGAGTCCGAGGCTTATTTTCGGTAATATATATATAGATAAACATATATCTACATAGGAGAGGGCATTATAAATATCGGCAACGAAATATGTTAATAAAATCATAATTATATCGGAGGGAAGGGGTATTGATATGCAGTGGTTTCCCTGTATGATTTTCGTGGCTATTTAAGAAAAAAGAAATCTTTAAAAAGATATAGGGAAATACTAAAATTTAAAAGCCAAAATATATAGATTTTTTCTTTGAAATATTATAGTTTATAGCATTACAAATCAGCTCACGAATTATATTTAAAACTTTCAAGTAAATCTGATGTTGGGTATTTTGCTCGCATCACCCTCCTTAATAAATAAGCTGTGATGTTTACAGAGACCCTGATGAACTACATACATCTGGCTTAAGCCCCCGTCAGATTGTTAAAATTAATCAGGTTGTGTATAGGTGTTACAGGGAAATTCTGTTATCATCGTCATTTATGGCATTTCTTCACTCCGAAAATAACCGTTTTAAAAAATAAGATCTATAAAGCAGATTGAATGCATCCCGCATATAACAGCAGCTATATATCATTAAATAAGTCAAGAATTAGATGTGTGCTAATAAAATGGAATGAAGTGACAAGTAATTAATGTGCCTCACCGAGTACGTCAACTTATTTAAAGCTTTTTAAAAATTACACAATAAGCGTGTACAAAAAAAAAATAATAAATAAAAAAAAAACATATTGTACACGTGTGGTTATTTTAACCCCCCCTTTCTATACGCGAACAGTCTCTTACGGCGCAAAATAGAATTTGGTGTTTAAATCGGGTATTATAATTTTTGGTTATATAAAAAAACAATTACCAAATACTGTAGCAAGGCATATACTAGAAGTAAAGATTATTGGATAAATTCTGCATCTTAAATCACAATATGAATATGTATACTAAAAAGTCCAACCAAATAAAAAAACCCACAAAAAAAAAACAAAAAAAAAAAAAAAACAAAAAAAAAAAAACCCCAAACAAAAACAAAACAACAACAACCCACCCCAAAATACATCACAGGATGAAGCTCTGACTGCCATTCAGTCAACTGAATGATAACTAAAAGGTATGTGTTACATTAATAGTTTAAAATCAAAGATTTCTAAACTTATCTATAACAATCTTTGTTATAGATAAGTTTAGAAATCTTTGATTTTAAACTTTTAATGTAACAGGTTATAAATTTAAAATGTACCAGCTGTCATGAGAACATAAGTTTGATTTTTTTTTCTCAGATAAACGTAAATAATAGTCTATATTTAGAAAAACCTCGAGATTCTTTCATGTGACAAAAATGTTAATCCCATTGACACTAGTCTTTGATATCTACTTAACTTAATCTCCCGGCAAATTAAATAATTGTTGGACAATAGAAGTGCGAAATTATCTTAACAGCTATATGTGTGAATGTTTATTTTTCTGGCATGTCATTACCATCTCTTTGTCATCAAAAAAAAAAAAAAAAAAAAAAAAAAAAAAAAAAGCAATGCCTGTCAAAAAAAAAATTAATTGTAAGAGAGAATGGTTTAAGATCTTGAAGAGTACGGTTGGGCTAACTGTGCACGTTAGTATAGAATGTGTAATGTTGGGCTAACTGTGCTGGAACCCCGCACGTTAGTGGAGTGAGTGTGTTATGTCGGACTAACTGTGCTGGATTTCCGCACGTTAGTGTCGATTTTGTGTACAGAATTATATCGGACTGTCCGTGCTGGAATCTCCGCACGTTGTTAAGTTGTTATCTCGGAACTCCGAGAATCGGTTTTCATTGTAATACCATGTACCGTTTATTTCACCAACTTAAATACAACTTGTTGAACTTTTTGTTTCGTTTTGGAGTTTTTATTCAGCGTAAACTTGAGCGAGTGTAACGAATTGAGCTTTCCCCTGAATTCACCATATGGATTTTAAGAACTTATACATTACAATTTACAGTTTACAATACAAATCAAATACAAATGCGTTCGTGAAAGTTGGGTAGTATTTTAGTAGAAAGCCGAGTGGCATGCTACCGGGCTAGCCGCAACTTCACGTTAAACTTAAACCTCACGAAAAAAAATTACCATTAAAACTTCATTGGTGAAATATGGAAAGGTGAGTGAATGGCTCTATTTATTCAGTCACATAGCTATGCCATTCAGCCAGCTTTCAGTTACCTTTCAGACACATTTCAGTTGACTGAATGGCAGAGATTCATCCTGTGCATATTATTATTATTATTTTTAATCTTCTACTATACCCATTATAAATTGCGCTTTATTAGATATTCTATCACATGCAGTGTTATCTCTATAGGTATGTAAAGCAATGCATATAGTCAAACAACTGTTCTTATAAACGTCTATTATATTACGGCAGCCAAGCAGTATAACGCTGACCATTGCAGACATAGACCCGGGGAGGAACACAGGATTAGATAATCATGATAATCTCAGGCTACCTGTGCATGCATACACCTTGACACAAATTTCACAAAAACCCTGGGGATTTCATTGGAAGCTATATTTAAACCCTTATTCAGCAGACCTAACCCGGAAGTTTCTTCGGGTACCTTGTAAGACTTGGAAACGAAACAACGAATTATTTAATATCTCATCTTTCTCCAAATACAAAACGAGGGACACAAGGTAAGATCGAAATAATCTTGTTCTTATCCCTTAGGTATGGAAAGAAGGTTAGGGTAGCGGTGTGGGGGGTGGGGGTGGGTGGGTTACAACAACATTAAACTCTCGTATATATATATATATATATAAGCCTGGGTTTTATCTCTTGCGGATTTCCCCTCTTGATTGTAAAGTTATTTAAGTGTTCTATCATTGCTTAAAGGAAAGTAGGAGGTAATGTAAAACGAAAATAAATTTACTTTTAAAAAAGCTATAAACTATTTTTTTTTTAAATTTTCTGTGTGTGTATGTGTATAAGAGAGAGAGAGAGAGAGAGAGAGAGAGAGAGAGAGAGAGAGAGAGAGAGAGAGAGAGAGAGAGATAATATTATACTAAGAGAATAACAAAAGTTAAACAATCTTGTTTATCAATGCTTTTAGATCTAACTGATCAATGCCGGTGTTATGAAGCCTACGACAATGGCAGAATATCAGGTATGAAATTATTCATCTTATTATATCCCAGACTTAATATATAATTGTGAACTTAAGTGATATGGAACGCATATCGATATTGATGTGGATTAAAATATGCTATAATCAAAATACATTCTCCGTTTTAAAATTTTCAAAATTTAACAATATTTGACCCATAAAAATATGTATATATTTTTTTGGAAAGGGAAACATTCTGAAAGACCCAGCGGGAATCGAGCTTATGACTTGCAGATTCTTAGCTAACGCTTAAACAAACTGCGCTATATGCTGTTAGGTAACAGTTTTGGAGGTAAACAGTTATATATAAAAAAATTTATCACATGTTTATCTCATTATACGGTGGATATCACTCATGGGATAAATTTTTGATATTCCACTGTGTGTTCTTACGCCACATGACGTCATAATTAAACATTACGTAGGTTTAGGCGGTTGACTGACGTAGAATGAACAAGTAAATAATAATTTCAGGGGTGTTGAGATGTAAATATGAAACATATAATATTGTTTCATTTATTTGTCATGAATTCATAAAAATTTGTTTGAAAATTAATGAAATGTTTGTTTGTAAAACTTCAAGGAACTTCTTTTCATGCGTAAAGTTGTTGACGTCTTGTAGTTAATGTGTTGTGCGGCTCACAATTACAAATTTTACAGAAGATAAATGAGATTAACAAAATACGTGGTAAAACATGTGATAAAAAGAATCTCTCATGATTTGCGATGTATATGATTTTCATCCAACTCGTTGTGTGTTTTCTATCCCCTCGCCAAGGCTCGGGGATAGAAAACACACAACTCGTTAGATAAAAATCATATACCATCGCAAATCACGAGAGATCCTATATATACTTGATATTTTATTTCGATAGAAAGAGCGTCACAATATACATGGCGGTGTCCCATACCACCTTAGTTGTGATTTACGATGGGATTGTAAAGGTTCGATCCCATTGACCAAGATGCACCGTCTAACATGCACGTTATCTAAATATGCTGATCTGTCACTTTTGAAAATGAAAATCAATAGTATTGATCTGTCTGATTAACATTACATGTATAAACTCAACGCATATAAAACTGATAACAACCAACGGTAGAAAACTCTCGGCCTAAAAGGCAAAGTTTCGCTGCAATCAGAAGAATTCATAAACGCATGCATATATACAACAGTAATCATACAAAATTAATCACTATTAAATCCTGCTGTCCCTTCCATGAGAATCCACATTCCGCTAAATAAAAGTCTTTCAAATTTTGTAGAGGGTTTATATAGGCTTTGCCTGTTGCCTAATCCATTTGATTACTCAATAAAATATGTTTAAATTAAAAGTCTTTCATAACATTCTGAAACTTGAAAGAAATACTTATTTTTTTTTTAAACAGAAATGGTGACATGATATTGTTGTGACCATGTATATTCTGGTTTTTAATTCATTGTGAGAGAGGAAGGGGTGGGGTTGATTTACATGAACTTACAGATATACATAAACTTTAGCAGTTTCTAAGACACGAACAGAACAACATTCCTTAAAACACGAAAGGTGTACTCTAAATATGCAAACATATCAGGATAAGTTGATAAGGGTAGGGGAGCCGTGAGATCAATCATTACATTATTTACACGGGCGCCTGTGTCTGTAGTAAAGTTCCCTCCTATTTCATAAACACGACACGGTTATTTTTGTAATATGGGGGTAAACATTTCTGACAGAAGCAAGTGTCTGCGACAATCAACATTGTAAAATTAAATGTTTACTTTAAAATTGTAAGATCCAAAAGACTTTCTATAACATGTCGCCAAATACTTGTTTACATGCGTTATCCTTATTGAACTGCGGCCGGTTCAATTATTTTTTTCACTTTTCTTTTAATGCATAAATGCTTTAATAATTCATGATTACATGTACTAGATTTATAAGTGAACAATATTGGTTTTAAGTTTCACATTGATGTCCAAAAAAGAGAACATTCATGTTTGTTATGATTACCAGAAAACATAAACGTTACACACATTCAGAAAAAAAAATCCTAATCAGGATTGCATATATATATAGACTCGAGGTTATCCCCAATCCCCAATCCCGACTCTAAATAAAATTATTTTTGATATAGCATTCGCTTGTCAACATTTTGGAAAGGGGGTCTGTCTCATCCACCATTTTCCAGATTAAAAAACATTTAAATTTCAACTGAAGAAAACCTTGCTTGTTTTTTTTTTAAATATCGTACAGCATATCAATTTTCTCCATTTCTTTGAATGCCTGGAATGAATCTGATTTTTAAATATCCACGGTGACACATTTTGTCTGTTTTTTTTTTAAGTAAAAAAAATGTCTTCCTTGACTGGTATTCAGAATTAGGAAGCCTGCATAATTATCAATACACTAATAAAAAAACCCCTTTAGTTGGCCGCAAGGGTAGAAATGATGTCATGGGCCTTCTAAAGATATCTACAACACATGTTATAGTCATTTTACGCTTCCCGCGTCCGTCAGAATATGAATTTGTCCTTTGCTTTTTTTTTCAATATAAAGAAAAAATGATAACATGACAAATAATAATTTTGATTGAAAATTCATAAAGGATAAATTTATGTTAAAAAAAAAAAAAAAAAAAAAATAGAAAAAAGGATGTACGTAGCGTTTTTAAAAGTTTAATTATTCTAATCGTATTGCAAATTTCTTGCATGTCAACATCTTTAGTTCTAAAGAAAATGAACCGACTCTGAACATTTTTTATGCTAAAAAACCTATATTTGGGGGTAGGAGGGAAGGGGCATCGACCATAAGCTTTCCTACCCCACCCACACATATGAAACCAGAATATATATTTAGATTTAGGTTTTTCAGGCTCATTGATTTTCCAGTTTTTCTTTGGCTTTTTTTTAATTTCAAAAAAAAAAAAATATACACAACTGTCAAAATATTTAGTGTTTTATGTCTTTTAAAAGTTCTAAAATAGAAAATAATAACTGCACGTTGAACGTGACAGAACAAGGTTACAACTACTGTAAAATTGTTGCACACTTACGCATGACATGCACTGAATACCGGTAGACATGTTGCTGCATTGGTGACAGTCACTGTGTTGGCATATCTGTGCATACAATTAGTCCATTTAAATCCTTTGTGGACAGCTTTCATGTTACAGTGGATTATCATGTTGTAATTTATAAATGATATAGGCCTAGAATAGGGGGTTGTTGTAAAAAAAAATAATAATCTAAAAAACAAAATTACTGCAGCTTAAGGAAAAAAATCCTCATTTAATTAAAACAGCGTTAGCAAATTGGCACTAGTGTTAAACCGTATACATGTATTTGGATTTTTCTACAAATATTAAAAAAAGTTAATCTGTACCTTAGTTTATTTTTCATAGCAAACAATAACGTCAAAATTATTCCTGGGTTATAATTTTTGGGACATTGGAATGATAGTGAAATTTATATGTTATGACACATTAGATTTTTTACAAAATTATTAATCAATACATACGGTACCATTTCAAATTCCCAGGGTGCGATTTTTGAATAGGTTAAATTTGATATAATTAACCTGCATAGACAGAGGGTATAGATATGTTTTTGACGATTCTCTAGTAGCTAGATAGATGATCATTTATTAAACAAAATCCTCTTATTTTTTTTTATTTAGGAACCAATAGTCAAGTTTTAACGAACTCTTGCAAAACGAATCACCATTCTTTTCTTCTTATCAACATTTGAAATGACGGATCGCTCAAAAAGAAAGGTACGCTAGGATGACGTGTACTGTGAAAATAAAAACATTCTAGTATGAAATCAATCTGATTAAAATCAGATGGAAACTTGAATGGAAAAATAATACTTTTGATATGCTTGGAATAAAATTCTCGGTAAATTTGTCAGACATGGTTGACTTAAACTATATACCAAAGTTGATCGAGATTAGAAAATTACTTAAACAATGGAAAGTAAGAAGGATGACCCCGATAGGCAGACTTACTGTTCTTAAGACGCTAATTATACCAAAATTAAACCACTTAATTCTTGCATTGCCAATGCCTAATGATAATTTTTTAAAAGATCTTGAGATCGAAATGTTTGAATTTCTATGGAACAGTAAAATACATAAAATTAAAAAAGACACTGTTTGTCAAGATTATAGATATGGGGGGTTGAAAATGATCGACTATAGGAAATTTATAACTGCACTAAAATCCACATGGATTAGAAGAATACTGCATTCAAATAGTAAATTGAGTCAATAATCCATTGTAAGACTGATAATCTGTGGAAAAGAGGATGTTCGTTTGTTTTCTGGTATATGTAAGACTATTACAAATCCTTTCTGGAAAGAGGTTTTCTTATGCTGGGCTCAGGTTGAAGAATATATTAGTAAAACAAAAATGAACATTTGGTATGAACAAATATAAGACAACCCAAAGATTCAAATAGAAAATAAACCTATTTTTAATAAACACTACTTTAATGCAGGCATCTTCTTATTGTGTGATTTATATAACCTTGATGGAAAATTTTTAAGTTACGAGCAATTTTTAGAAATGAATATTAACACAAACTTTATTGAATATTGTGGAATTAAAAAGGCAGTGACCTCGAGAACAAAACATATAGCACTTTTTGATAAAGCACTTGGGCCACATATCCCCTCTTCTATAAGAATATTTCTTAAAAATGAAAAAGGATGCAAAGATATGTATCAATTACTGGTATATAATAGTAAAACAACTATTACAGCAGTGACAAAATGGCAAGCTAATGGAAATATTTTTTCAGAAAAAACATGGAGTAGCATATTTGAACTTCCTTTTAAAGTTACACAAGAAACAAAACTTCGGTGGCTTCAATTCCAAACACTCCATAGAATAGTTCCAACAAATGAATATCTTTCCAAGTTGAATATTTTGAATTCTTCATTATGTACTTTTTGCAAAAACAATATAGAAACAATTGAACACCTTTTTTATGATTGTATACATTAAAAGAGCTTTGGTTTAAGACAGAAGAATGGATGCTGAATAAATTTAATATCTCAGTTTGCTTTGATAAAATATCTGTCTTGTTTGGAAAATATAAAAATAGAAACATTTATAGACTGCAAAATTTACTTATTCTTGCTGTCAAACAGTACATTTTTGCATCTAAATACAAGCAAACGACAGTTCCATCCCTGTACTTTGGTTGTCTAGAGAAAATGATAATAGATAGGTTTCATATAGAAAAATATTTACTACTAAGAAATTGTAAATATAATGAATATGAAAGATACTAGCAAGATATCTGTAATCAACTTTAAGTGTTTGTTATTATAAATTGATCATATTTCAAAAACTTTATTTATTAAAACATTTTTATTAGTATAAACATAAAACCATATACCCCATCCCCTCCCCAACCACAATTTACTCACCCCCCCTTTCTATATATATCCTCTCCACAAAACCCAATCTCATTGCACATTTATATACAATAATGTTTTACAGGGTTATGTTTGTATTGTGCGATATACATGTATGTATTGTATAGTCTTTGATAGGCATACTTTCCGTTTATGTAGTTTTTCTCTACTATATAATGTGCTTAAAGCAAAATAGTGAAAGCAGAAATTATGTACTTTTTCTATGTTCATATGTGCTTTGATATTGATTTAAAAAAAAAAAAAAAAATCAGATCCTCGATCCGCTCCTTGTTAGCGACAAACGAAAAACAAGGAGCAGATCGAGGAAAAAAAATTAAAAAACTGCAAATTTGATTATAAATCGATCTTTTTGGACATTTTATTTTATAGAATAATAATTCATTCTTCTAAAAAAAAGTGACAATTGGAAAATTTTCGGACGAAGAGCTGTAGGCATTAGCACGGTAAAGAACCATCTCAAATTTCAATGGAAAAGAAGTTTAAAGGCATCTAGAAGTAACTTGATCAATTATTACTCTTAAAAAAAAACCAATGGATCATTACTCCTCCACCCACCCGTCCCTTCAAAAATCCCCACTGAAAACCCTACTAAAACACTCATGAATTTTGGCCATGCATCAATAATTATTTCATTTCATTTATCACCCTTCATAAAATAACAAAATAGGAATAAACCACAATGTGAAAGAGAGATACATTCAAATGAATCGATTTTCATTCATTCATCAAAATTATATAATTTTTCATGCTTTAAGGTAGTACAAAACAGAAAAGCTAATTTTATCCTATCATTCATTTTTTCTGAAAATTGAATGAAAACGCGATCATAATTATTTAATTTATATTCCCTATTTTTTTAAAGGTAGTAAAACCAAGATTTTCGGAAACTTGTGGCGAAAATATTGAAGTCGAAGTTGACTCTGCAAAGAATCCCGTTAAAGCAAAATGGAAGTTTTCTAACTCGTGTGGATTGGCATTTTCTGGTTTCTCTTTGTTTGACAACCGGAGGTACGAAGTCATCTTTAGCGGAAGTGGGCACGCGAGGATAGGATTCACACAGACCGACCCCGATCACTTGTTGGATATTCAGCAAGCCGTGAAGAATAACCAGATTTTGTTTTTGTCGGATGTTCGCTATCACAAACGACAATGTGTTGTGGATATTATGAAGAGGGTTGCCATCAATGGTTCCATATTCGAGACCAAATATAAGAATGACAACCCACAAATTAAAGAACTTCTAACTTCATACGATGTTTGGGCAGTTATTTATCTCAAATTTGGAGATATAACAGCGGAAATAAGAGGTAACTTCCTATATTTACGATTATAATACAATATAGAAAAAAAATCTGTGATATATTTTGCAAAAGTATCCTTTTATTCACTAGATCATGAAAAAAAAATTACTATTCTCTTTTCATTAAAAGGCAATTTTTTTTCACAACAGTATAATTCTTCATCTAAATTTAAAAATAAAGTATTACATACGATCGTCCAATATTCTAATCACGTTATTTCATTAAAGACAAGGAAAACCAAACACCTTTGAAATTCCATAGAAAAAGCGACAGAAATGTCAGGCTTACGGACTTGAAAATTTCTCTTACTTCACCTGTTCCATTAGCTTATGCATGCATGGAAAACACTATATGTACAGGCGAGAGCATCCTCGTTAAAGTAGAACACACTGATAAACTCGAAAAACCACCAAATTCATTTCATCTTCGCGTAGGATTAACACACAAAAAGCCACTTTCAAGTTCAATATTAGACTTTTCTCCTTTCTTGTGTATAAAAATTGAAAAGGGTGAATGTTTGGGCGATTTATTCGTGTGTATTTCAAGAAGAGGACACTTTCATGTATACAAAGGCGAATCTTGTATAGATACAAAAGCACTTCCCCCAGGCATGGATCCTAAATTACCTATGTATGTGTGCTTTGAGATTTTTCGTGTCCGAATCGAGTTGATGAAAACATTTTACTGTGAGCATTCAGATGCCATGCAGTTTCCTAAAGATCCATTAGAAGAAAAAGAGTCTGTTTACGCCATCGTTGAGATGATTCGAATAGTCGACGAGGACATACGAACAGGAAACATTACTCCAGAGGTCCAAAAAAGGTTCACTGAGGGCCTTACAGATTATGCTAACCATATTTCAGTCAAGGATCGGTCAAAATCGGTTTATTCCAGGAACGAAGCTGACGATTACTTAACGCCCACTAACACAGGTCCAATCAAGGGCGGTAAGACGGATATGTTTACATTTGAAAATATTTGGGAGAAGCTGGAAGACATCCAGAAAAGAATCAAGGACCAACATTTAGAAAGAAAACGGGACTACAAAAAAATATTGGAGGCCATCGAGTTTAACCGCGATAAAATCATTGGAGAAAGAAACGAGAAAGAAATGAATAGCGACGTCTTCAAGAATCATCTCACAAGCACGTGTGCAGGTTTCATTGCCAATGTTGACTGCTTTCCACTTTGTGACCACTTATTGCAAAGTGGTATATTCCACCAACATCAATATGAAACTATTTTGGATGAACATAGACAAAGCCGACAAGAAGCCCGTCGGTCTTTGTTTAGTATTTTGTTGAAGAAGGAATACACACCAGAACAACTTCAAAATCTATGGACGGCTTTTAGGGATACAAAGCAGGAGACTTTACTTCCTAAACTCGGTTCATCGTAGCTATTTAAAGAATCTCATTTAAGAACTTCATTTATATCGTGTTGTTTGTTTGTTCCTTAATTTGTTTTGGATGAAAGTCTAATAAATAACAAAGATAAGTAATTTTTTCTTAAATGATGCTTCGAAGACGAGAGCATTTCTTTTCTGTTCTTACATCCCCGATTTGTTTTTGGTTGACAGCCAACAAACTTAATTTGTTCCATTAAAAAAAAACCTGTGGTACAAGTACATCCTAATTATTATACCACTTGCCCGACTACCATTTGTACTAATAAAATTTTTATATCGGCGAGTCAGATCTGTTATACGGAAACGTATTAGTGTAACTTTAGTGTAACCCTGACACATTTTTATTGTTTTATTATTTTGTTTTACATTTTAATCTGTAAATTTTACAGTTAAATGAGTAAATTTCACAATTTGATGTGTACATTTTACATTGAATTCTTACACTTTAATGTTCAAAATTTACACTTGAATGTGTAAAATGTACACTTTAATCTGAAAAAAATTGTACTTTAACTTGTAAAATTCACATTTTAATGTGTTGTAACATCTCGGTCACGCCGGTAGATATATATACATGTACATATTGAAAGTATTAAGTTTGTACTTTTAATATTGTACTTTAAAATAATTTCTGTACATCACATAAAATATAGCTTATCAGTACAATGCGGACACAAATACACAAAGATACAAGACATTATAACAGAATACTATTAACACTGTAATTTCGTTGATGCATCCCTGTTTATTCAAATATTAATTAAATAAACTTGAATTTGATAATATTCCTTGAAACACTTCTGTACAAACAATGTACTTATATCATTGATCTTCTGGTGGCAACAGATAAACCACTTTATCTCATTCTTTCACGAGAATGAAGCTAGGTTGGTATTTTCTTAAATTGAATAATTCCAGTCAATAGACTACAAATCACTTGATTATATTTAAGAAATTGCAGGAAACAAGACACGTCAAATGCGATGTAGAATTTCAAAATGAATGATACCGATGTATGTATAAATCTTACAGATAAAAATTTTACAGATTGAAGTGAAACATTTACAGATTAAAGTGAAACATTTACAGATAAAATTGTAAATTTTACAGATTGAAGTGAAACATTTACAGATTAAAGTGTAACATTTACAGATAACATTTTAAATTTTACAGATTGAAGAGAAACATTTACAGATTAAAGTGTAACATTTACAGATAACATTTTAAATTTTACAGATTGAAGAGAAACATTTACAGATTAAAGTGAAACATTTACAGATAAAATTGTAAATTTGACAGATTGAAGTGAAACATTTACAGAATAAAGTGAAACATTTACAGATAAAATTGTAAATTTTACAGATTGAAGTGAAACATTTACATATTAAAGTGTAACATTTACAGATAACATTGTAAATTTTACAGATTGAAGAGAAACATTTACAGATTAAAGTGAAACATTTACTGATAAAATTGTAAATTTTACAGATTGAAGTGAAACATTTACAGATTAAAGTGTAACATTTACAGATAACATTTTAAATTTTACAGATTGAAGTGAAACATTTACAGATTAAAGTGTAACATTTACAGATAACATTTTAAATTTTACAGATTGAAGAGAAACATTTACATATTAAAGTGAAACATTTACAGATAAAATTGTAAATTTTACAAATTGAAGTGAAACTTTAACAGATTAAAGTGTAACATTTACAGATAACATTTTAAATTTTACAGATTGAAGAGAAACATTTACAGATTAAAGTGAAACATTTACAGATAAAATTGTAAATTTTACAGATTGAAGTGAAACATTTACAGATTAAAGTGTAACATTTACAGATAACATTTTAAATTTTACAGATTGAAGTGAAACATTTACAGATTAAAGTGAAACATTTACAGATAAAATTGTAAATTTTACAGATTGAAGAGAAACATTTACAGATTAAAGTGAAACATTTACAGATAAAATTGTAAATTTTACAGATTGAAGTGAAACATTTACATATTAAAGTGAAACATTTACAGATTAAAGTGTAAAATTTACTAATAAAAGAGAAACATTTACACATTTATGAATAAAGAAATTGGGCGCACAAGATTATAAGTTTGCAGGAATCATCGACACGAATCAATGGTGATTTAAATGTCTATAACCTCGAAAGGCTATGTACAGATTTGAACAAAAATTAATTACTCAATCTATATCATGTTGAGAGTTGAAGTACATGTCTATTTCGGCTATTAAAAAAACCTCACAAGCTTTCTAAAAATGGCAATGAGAGGGTAAACCGATAACTAGTTATATTGGAAATGTTAATGCATACATATTTTAATTCATTTATATCGTATATCTTAATAAACTAGTAATAAGAACAGAAAATAGTGTTCATACGGCAGAAAAAAATAACGGCAAATTAAAATATACCGGTATTCTATAATTCAACATAATGTTATATCAACATACATTTAAAAACAAAAAAGTTAAAAAAATAAAATGAAAAATGGGTCACCGGTAGGATTTGAACCCGAAACACCGCATGTATGTATTCACTAATCCAGGACGAAACCACTGAGCCATGCGTGACTTCACAATATGCGGTATAAAGTAGTGTTTGAAACAACATTGTCATATCCATGGACTTTGTTTTTTATCCTCCCAAAATTATTTCGAAAAAGTAAATAATTAGTCATCTCTGGGTCATCTCTCCATCTTTTTTTAAAAAGCGACATCTTTAATGTTGAAATATGTCATCTTTACACGTTTCAAAGACACAGAGACAATAAAATCATTTAAAAACAGCTGTAAATAAGTATGATTTTGCATGAATTGCATTAGACCCATATTATGACGAAACCTTTTGCATTACAAACATTTTTCTACCCATTCCACGTCCAGCAGAAACCAAATAACGGTTATAATTCGGAAAATGTGCAAAAATAATTGATGAAATTTCCACTCTCCTTGTGCGCCCAGATTCCTGCCGAATCTACATCTTAAGCGCCCACTTTCTTTTACACATTTCCGTGTAAATTATACAGATAAATGTTTATAACTTACACATTAATTAAAAGTGTAAAATTTACAGATTAAGTGTACATTTTAAAAAGCATGACACCTCATCAAAACATTTGTAAGATTTATGAATTAAAGTGTAAATGCTACATTTTACAGATCATTGTGCAAAATTTAAAAGACTATATTGTTCAAATTTTACAGATTAAAGTGTAACTTTATAATATAAAGTGTAATTTTTACACATCTATTAAGTGTAAACAAATTAATCGCGCATGAATCTTTTTCCCATAACCGCGTCTCACCAGGAGAAAATATAATTACACAGGGCGAGCAAAATCACTTAATTTAGCTATCGGTAAAAGTAACATTTATTTTTATATAAGAACATGTACAATTCATCTTTATTTAGAACAGTTTGATGTCGCTTGAATGCAGGTTTTTATATCCATGATTGAATTGATAAATATATATATTGAATCTCGAATTTTAGATATTGAATCTCTTATTTCGAGTCTTTGTGAGATTTACATTAAAGAACATTTTTGTTCTTTCTGAAACAATAGTGATGATGAACTGACTATAAAAATTTAAAACAAAGACCCCCCCCCAAATCTCGAACATCATTCAACCGATACAATTGGTGCATAAAACAAAGTATTTATCAGCATTGACACATACTGTTGCAGTCACATCAGTGTTTTTAAAATATCTGTTACGAAACAGTTTTTTCTTTCATTCATGATAAACACAAGATAGCACATATTTCTTTCCGTACTTTTCCGATATAGAATTGTTATCTACGAGACGAGAAGGAAGTGTCTTTGTGGACGTCCAACATATAAAACCCAAGAATCGGATTTAGATAAATATAAACCATCTGTTTGCTGTTAACAGGTAGGTTGTTTTAGTCATTTAGAATTGTATGCCCAATTTCAAAGAAAGGTTATATCCATTTGTCCCCTGAACAGCTTATTGTAGTCCAGTAAGTAATTTTAGAGGTTATATGCTACACCAACAATCTTTAGTTATCTAATACAATGTTGAAGTATTCCCGCTGAAATATAATATAGGTATTAAGTAAAAATATTTTTCATGTGTTTATGTTTAAAAGAAAATGAAAACAAAATGCTGTAGTTGGAAATGACATTAAAACTAAAATTTATTATATGTTTCTTATACTTAGGAAGTACTCTAAACTCTAATGTGTATTTTTGCCAAAACAAAAATTAAAAATATAACAAAATTTAGTCAAAAGTAATATTCGTGATACGATATTTTATGAAAAGTGATATAATATTTCAGTTATATATGGTTTAACAGTTCAGTGAAGGAATCTGAGCATTCCAAAAAATGCTGAAGTTTATCTGAAAAGAAATGGGAAAGTGTATTCTAGCTGATTCAATTAACTTGGAATACATCTTTCGTGTAACGGTTTGACCCCCTCTTCCCCGCCATAAACATTTGGGAATGTTTTTATTCTTTAATATTCACTTATTACTGTTTAAGGGTAATAAAGTGATCTAGGATACACTCATTCGGAACAAAACCATTCACTTTAGACTGATTGTCATGTGTCGGATAAAGCTTTTATTCTGATTACAATGTTTGCAGATAAACATTTACTTTGTTTGATACATTTACTCAATTTCTTTTCAAGAAGAAGACGTTCTAAGAATGGATGTTAAGGTTCAACTTCTTTCCATCTGCATCTTCTTATATTTACAATTTTCAACTGCGGATGAATGCGCATGTGCAACCGGAAACGTTCATGTCAGATCTGGTGCCGGAACAACGCATTCAATTCTCGGAACTCTACCCACTGACTCCTGCCTCGCCTTCAAGGGACACCTGTCGACAGTTAGTGGCACTCACTGGGCAAACGTGGACTACCACGGACAGGTGAGTGACTTCGGAGTAAAATATTGTTTTGATTTGATTGGTTGAAAAATCCGGAAGACGTCATAGGTTGATAAGTTGTTTACTGCGTTTTGCATAATACAATTTAAGTTGTTAACGTGCATGTAAATATACGAAAGGAAATTTCTTCTTAGTGGTTAGTAAATAATCATTAGAACATATATCTTAGTTATGCAATATTAGACAACAAACATACTTGATAACAAACTGAAGTATAATATCACTTATATCTTTCATATAGGACGGCTGGATATCTTCAACTTACTTAACTTTCAGAACATGCTCACGTGAGTTAAAGAAATTAAAAATCTAAATATTGGTATTAATCAGCAGATTATTCAGTCTGTGTTCTAAAGTTTTTCAATGTAATTTCAAATGTATAATTCAAGTTTCGAATTCTCACAACACTGGTACGGGATCTCACTCTACAACCGGATGTCCTTCAATCGTCAGCCGCAGTGAATGGCATGCGCGAGCATCTGCGCATCATATCGGACCACTTCCAGCTGTTCCTGGTAACGTGTACATTCACCATGGAGCTACTCCCGGATGTCACACAAAGGCGGACTGCATCAAGCTCGTTCAGTCGTACCAAAACTACCACATGGATACGCACGGTAAGGACAGCTGTACTAAGTCGCTGTACAACTGCTGCTTCATAAGATGTATTTATCAACGGTGTCTCTAAAAGTCTTCGCATCAGATCTACCATATATGGATAAAAGAGATAAAGATGAAAATAAGTGTAATGTGCGATTGTTGAGTGATAATCCTTACAAATGAAATGTTTTACATGTGCGATAATCAAACACAAATAAATGCCATTTTAAGGGAGCTACACCATCATATCTTTAAAAAGATATTTTTATATGTATACACACGGTATTGTAAGGACAGATGTCCTAAGTCGCTGTACAACTGCTGCTTTATTAGATACACTTATTAACGGTGTCTCTAAAGCTCGTCTTATCCGATCTACCATATAAATTCAAGCTAAATTCAAGATGAAAATATTTGTAATGTGCGATTGTTGAGAGATAATCCTTACAAATGAAATGTTTTACAAGTCATATGCGATAGACAAACACAGATGGATTACCATCATATCCTTACAAGATCCTGTTCTTAACGTAATGTATTCGAGTTCCTCAATTGCTATTAAGACCTTCCATATCTTAATGCCTTTATTGTCAGAAAATGAATAACAAAATATACTCAGCTAAGTTATCTTTCAAGCTGTATTGGTCATTTGTTGCTATATCTCCAATATTAAACTATTTTTATCATTTATATTCCCTCTACATGTTGGCCAGATATTGAATACAGTTATCTTGTTATATTAGGAGATATTATATACAGCATAGGATGACCAGCCATTGGATAAAGTTTTTTGTTGTATTAACTAAGTAGTCTATGATACTACAATACATGGTGGCCAGACATTGGATAGTTACCTTGTGTTAAATAGACCATATTTTCTGCAATATAGTTTGGTAAGACAATGGGTACAGTTTTAGTTTGTAATAAGTTAACCATATACACTACAACACAGATTGGCCAGACATTAGATGCAGTTTTTTTGGTTGTATGAAGTAGACCATATTCATGTGTATTCCCCTACATAATGCAGTTTATTTGTTGTAATAAATAGACCATACATATTCTCTCTACAGGTTGGCCAGACATTGGATACAGCTTCATTATCGGAGAGGACGGTAACATCTATGAGGGGCGGGGCTGGAACACTATAGGGGCTCACACCTACAATCACAACTACGACGGACTCGGTATGCAGTTACCTTTATATTTTAATTTTACTAGGCCTATATCAATTTCAATGTCCTTTCTAACGACTTTACAATTCACTTAAGTTCTTAAATTCAACATAAGGTAATTTAAAAAGATGGAATTATAAAAAAAAATCAATACAAAAGCGTCGTTTATCCGATATCATGTTTTTTCAGTTTTATTTTATTTAATTTTTTCCAAAGTTCATTTTTAATAACATTTTTAAAGCGCTTTATTGTCGTTAGACTTCTACTTCCGGTGCATCGAATAACCGCCCCCTATGAGCAGAAATAAACATCATTTAAACTGGTTAGAGAACCAGTTTTAGGGGTTTTCGCACATAATTGCACGGGGTATTATTAATCTAAATAATATACGGGCTATTGTGAATTTAATGTGCGGGGTTTACGTACATCATTGCAGGGGCTGCCACGCAGTGATTAGGAAATATAGTGCGCATACAGAAGCTAAAATAAAGAAAAATCAAATCGATTCTTTTTAACAAAGCTTGCACAAAGTAAATTTTCTTTAAAAACAGGCTAGGTTAGTGCTTTTCAGTACTATCAGTACTTTGATTGCTATGATGATTAGCTAAAGTATTTTTTCTTTACTTTGCTAAAATTCGAATCAATGATAATAATTAAATATTTCTTCTTTTTTGGCTATAATTTACGTAATCATTGCAACATTTCCTCGTATCTTGAAGGTTTCTGCGTCATGGGAGATTTCACTTCTCACGTACCTAACGACCTGGCGATAAACGCAGTCAAGAGTCTGATCGACTGTGGAGTAAAAACAGGAAGGATAACCCAGAACTACGTGTTGAAGGGTCACCGTGACGTCGGTCAGACTTCCTGCCCGGGGGACAAGCTGTACGCCTTAATCAAAACCTGGCCCCATTACCATCATTAGAAAATGTCACAGGAGGCTACCGCGTCAGTTTTGAATATTTTAAATTGTAACTGAAAATATCTGAATTGTTGAATTTATTTAATGTTGTTGTTTAATGCAAATAAATCATAATGTGCTCCTTATACCAACAAAAAACTTCGCATACACTTTACACTTCATATCCAAAAGATGTTTAAGTTCATGTTTATGAAAAAAAACTATTTCTAGAAAATCATTAAATATAAATTGTGTGGTTATTTTGATTGGTACACAATTATCTTGACATCAACTGCTTATTTGATATGTACGAATTCAAAAGAAAAAATGAATATAGACTGGTAGGACGGTTCACAGCTCGCAACTGAGACTCGTAACACCACAATGGGGACAGAAGGCCTGAACCTCCTTTTGAAAATGTATTTACTACAGGAAAATAAACGGAAAAGGCAACAAGAGGCCCATGGGGCCACATCGCTCACCTGAGCAACAATGGGCGTTCAAAAGATATTGTGCCATATGGCCCCTCAGTAGAATAACAAAAAATAAATATTGTAAAGTATTCGAATTTTACACTTATTTTTGCATACACGTAATCTTTATGGAATACTATTTTTACCCAGAATAAGAAAATCCTACGCAAGATATAAAACTAAACAGTTTGTAGGGGTACACCTCCCTCCAATTCCCTATATTTTCGTTCTGCCCCCCCCCCCTCCCCCCACTTTATCAAGCGATCAAAATATATGAGAGCATATATGTACATTTTCTTCCTCAACTACTTACTAGTTATTGTATTTTTTTTTAAATATCATATAATAGTTATTGCATTTTATTAAAAAAAATCCTATAGATGTGAAGAAGAAAATTGTACCCCAATCCGCTCAATTCCTCAAATTAAAAACATTCAAAAATTTAATTTGTCTTCTCCATTATAATTAAATGACGGCTGTTTACCTGGCGTAAACTCGTGTGACTTTAATTACTTTACTCACATTTGATTGGTGAATACACTGAAATGAAAATTGTTGTCACGTGACATGTTAAAGAGCTATAAAAATCAATTTTACAGTATTGACAGGCACATCACTCTATTTTAATAAGGCCCACCCATTATTTTCATCTTTATTCAAAAATAAAAAATGGCTACAGACCAGGATAATTTTACGCTGTAATATTTTCTTAGGAATAGCGATAATTCCTTTATCCCCGCAACAGAAATGTGTCAGAACTATGGAAATTGTTTAACGGTGTCGTTTTTATTTACTCGTGTCTGAAAAACTATCACAATTGATGTAGATTTCACATTATCCATTGTATAAAGAGGGGGCCCCAGAAGGTAGTTATATACAGCATATCAGATACAGAGCTTACAATTCTGCTAGGTTTGAGTCATATATTTTGTTCACATGAGTTTATTACATTCAGCTTAAGAATTTTAACTTTGTATTTCCTATTCAGCATTTAAAGTGGAAAAAAAGAATGGCCTCAGATCTGTGTACATAGAATTGTGAGTAAATCTCTGTATCTTGCTTATAATTTGAAGCTTAACACTCAAATATGGTTAGTAAATAGAAATTGTAAACAATTAAACACAAGAAACATATGCACTATAACAAATAAAGTGCACAATTTATTTTTCAAAAATAAACCTACATATTTCCGTCAGCGATATTAAACTCTATTTAAACTTATGAAAAAATTCGAGAAAATGCTAAGCATCTCAACAAAACACATTGCATTAATCTAATAGGCCTATTACGCAAAATATCATACCGAATTTCCGATAGAATGAATAGTATTTTAGTACTCTTTTAATACATCAGATTTTGCCTAATTTGCGCAGGTTAACAGTTAACTGTCTGATTTACCGAAGTCTCTGTTTGATTTGATACGTAAAAATTACAAAATGCAGGCGATAGTTCCCAGGTTACAAAGCATAGATAATGAAAACGAAACGAAAACCAAAACAAGCTAACACCACCGTCATATGTGAAAACTGTCAACGCATTGAAATATTTAACCTCAATTTACTTCACAAAATCGGCACCAATTTATTCTGCATGTTTCAAAGATCCCCTTCGTACGCGAACTGTTGCACAACAAACTAATTCATCATTGTCAGATCGACCCGTTTATCTTAAACAAAGAACCTCGTTTTAGAAGTATGGAATACGAGTCTTGGTAAAATGAGTGGGCAAACCCGGGCCGGGGCAAAATAAATGCCGGGGCAGATCGGCAATCGTCAATTCCAAAATACGCATTGTTTTGCAGCAATATTTACAGCGAATACAAATATACTGGTCCGTAACATATCCTCAAAATTATAATGAGATCGGCATATTAATAACTGCCAATCTTTTGTTTTGCCCTGGCCCGGGTTTGCCTACCCATTTTACCATGACTCATGGAATACCGAATCCGAAGCTATAAACTGATTGAAACACGCATTTCCTTTATTATTATTTTCGTAATAACTCAGATTTGAAACAGAATTAGCCCATAATTTTTGCAATTTATATTTTCCTTTCCATAAGGATTATTTATGCTAAATTACATTGAATTTGACTCAGTAGTTCTTGAGAAGAAGATTTTTAAAAATGCACCCCCTTTTTCTACAGTTTCGAGGTTTTCTCCGCTTTGAGTAAATATCGGTCTTTTATTTTTGCAATTTATATTAACCTTCCCATAAGACTGCTTTGTGCCAAATTTGGTTGAAATTGGCCGAGCGGTTTTAGATAAGAAGATCAAAATGTACAAAAGTTTACAGACGGACAGACGGACAGACGGACGGACGGACAGACGGACAGACGGACGACGGACAAAATGTGATCAGAATAGCTCACTTGAGCTTTCAGCTCAGGTGAGCTAAAAACCAAACAACCATCCCCCTCTAAAAAAACCAAACAACCAGCCCCCCCCCCCAACCAAAAAACCCGATGGTATATGTACGCACCTGCACCATTGTTAAACTGCAATTTACACTTCAAATAAACAATAATATATTGCCTTCATCGAATCTAATCAATGTATTACAGCCGTAAATAACTCTGTGCAACGTCACAAGCGAGAATCAAAGTTCACTCTTGTTGCTGTTACAGCATCTTCGCTAGCCAAGGGTTTACGGTCCACTCTGCTCCTCCTCTTGTAGATTTATTGTTACAGTGTCTCTTCCATTTATTTGAACCCACCCTTAGGATAAAACAGAAATTTTTACGTTTAAATCACATTTGCAGACAAGGCAAGACGTTACAAAAAAGTGAATATAAGCATTGAATCATTATTTATTGAAAGATATAGTCTAACGCGCGTTACTCAATTTGTATGCACACATCGCTGCAGTTATGCAACTATATCTTTCAAACAATATTGATTCTATGCTCAATTGACATTGTTATGTTATTCAACGCGAAACGTTACATTCCTTTAATTGAAAACCATTTTAAGAACTCCATTACGATGCAGAATCGAATAATTTTTCAGTAAACTCCCCCCCCCTCCATCCAAAAAAAAAAGAACAAAACATACCCCCCCCCCCAATAACAAAAACAAAAAAACCAAACAACCCAAAACCCTCACAAAACAACAAAACAAAACAATTAAAAAAACCCAAAACCAAACAACACAACAAAGTAACCAAACAAACGTCATTTACTATTTATTTATACCTGGAATAAGTGTCTACTTCAATGCAGACTCTCAAACATTATTAGTTATCCAGGTTCTATCAAGGGTGTACGGGGATTTACCCCGGGTTGTATTCCACACACCCTGAGGCCTACAACCCGGGGTAAATCCCCGTACACCCTTTACTGAACCTGGATTACGAATTTATTTCCTATGTAAACCAAATAAATCCGTTTTCCATGTCCAATCAGGGGTGAATTAGACTTTCAAGACATCATTTACGCATTTCATGCATTACATTTATGACGTCACGTTATTTACCCCCGGCTCAAGTCGGGTGTACGGAAAACACCCGGTTCGTTCATTAGCCAATCATATGTCGTGTTACAAGCTACTTAAAAAAATATATATATTTGCATAAGGAAATAAACTTTTTAATTATTTACAACTCTGTCTCATTAAACAAATACTAGTTTTCATTTTATTGTTTTATTCATGGAGCACCTAGCGATAAAATTTTCAATAGTACAATTAACTCCCACGAATAAAAAACAAAAACAAAACCCCCACACTATATTGCAAAACGTGCATGCACCAAATGGTGCATCACCAAACACCAAATAGTAGATTGTGTTTTGGACGGAGCTGTATCTTCTACCTATCATTTCCGGTTTAGCTAGGTTTTTGATGTCATACCCGGTCATACATTTATAGAAAAATACCTCACCAATGATGGCGGCTGTTAACAATGCCATTAATTTGTGTTGCCAAAAATAAGGATAAAGGATGAATCAGAAAATTGGCAGTGTTTCTGTAAGCTACTTATATAAATATAAATATTATATAAATATTAGTCAAATGTGTGAAAATTTTAAAAAACCAAATCTACTTTCGATTTAACAAAATCTAGGACAATGCCTAACTAATTTTAGGAATTATATAGAAAACCAGCATACCATTGCATTTAATAGTTGTTTGTTGTGTTAGATGAGTATGATAAACTTTTTTAAATACAAATTTAATGCTATTTTGAAAAACATGAAAAAGCTTTGGTATGTAATCAAACAAGCAGTATTTGTAATGAATCATTCGTACGAGTGCCACTAATTGTATGTTTAACGATAAATAAATATGTGTATCACTTTTACTAAATTTTCCTGTCTCCTGTTGAAGTTACACCACTGCAGTGATTTAAAAAGGCCGAGTACACCGTTTCATTTGTGACGTCATCGTTTTGCTTGGTTGACGCCATGGCGTTATGGTTTCATAAGCCTAGGCCTCTGTACATTTTCTTACCCCGCCTAAATACAGCTCAATACATGTATTTCAAGACAGTACCCATGTATTTTATATTTATGACCTTTAAAACGTGATGTGATATATTTTTTATTACTTAAATATGTCTGAATGTTTTAATCATACTATAAAGATCACCATTTTCGCCTTTGTCAATAAAAAAAATAACCATTATTCGCCAAATCTGGGAAATTGGGCATTCAAAAAACCCAACATAGATAATACCCCTAAAACAAACCAGGAGGTAAAATGTTATTTTTTATTTGACCATTTGATGCCTTTTAGAAATAACTATCATAATATGTAGAACAGAAAAAAAAATCCTCGAGCAGAAGTAAAAAAAAAATGAAAAAAATGTGAACAATTGATACAATTCAAGCAAAATTCCATAGGGTCTTATGTAAAAAAATAACAAACGTGGAGATAACTCCTTAAAAAAACGATGTGGTAACTGTCTGATTTAAAAAAAAAATAATAATTATATCAGTAGAAATTCATGTAAAAAATCATTAAAAAATCTAGGGCAGAACAAAGTAGACCCGGCCTCGTTAATGTATGATATAGAATTTTAAAGGCCCAGTCTTTAACAGTTTGATAAATTGTCCCTACAAATTGGCACTTGTCATTCATATCAATGATATAATAATGAATATCAATGTTTTAGTGTAAAAACTATAATGTTTATTGATATTTTGCATATACAGAAGTGATACCTACAATCGGAAAGTAAATATATCAACCCCCCCCCCTAAAAAAAAAAACCAAAGAAAAAAAAACAAAACCAAAAACAAACCCCCCAAAAAACCAAACCACCAACCCCCCCCCCCCCAAAAAAAAGGCTATAATGTCCATTTTTTCTATATTATTATTAAATTGTCGTAAACAAGTTATTCGTTATGTTTTCATTTGGAAAAAAAAAACACATTTGAATTAAAAAAATTGAATTTGAATGTAAATATTAACATTGCTAACGGTCAAGTGCTATCTTTATCGTATGAATAAAACAGACCGATACATTTGACAAATACTTCAATATATATGCTTTAATGAAATTCAACAGACTTTTCTTTTGTTAATAGATTTTTTTTTAAATAGACGTGTTAATAATGATATTTTGCAATACTTTATGCTTCTCAGGTTTAAAAAAAGTTAATTCAACAGATGATGTGTCCGTTTATACTGACAGATTGAGTAATGATCTAGCTAGTATATTTTTTGCGTAATTTACTCGAATTTCCTTTGAATTATTAATATTTCTTCGAAGCTATTATTTTGTTTTCTTTGCTTCTTATATTATTTTTTTCTTATTATTAACATTTGGCGAAAACGTCATACTAATGTTTTACTCGATAGATAAGCAGAACTACTGACCATGTTTTTTAAAATCAAACATGAGCGTAGGGTGTTTTAAATATCTTTTTGGATAAAAAAAAAATTCGGAAACCAAAGTTCGTAATTTTAGATAATTTTAAACTTGATTTAATTTTAAAAACATCCTGTAAGTTCTTTTTTGTTTGTTTAAAAAACATCCACTTAATTCATTTCCCTAAGTCACTGTTCCACCCCCCCTCCCGTGTAAAAAAACCCCTCAATATACATTTTTCAATGTCAGGATGTAGATGTAATAAAGAAAAACTTTGATATTGCAAAATAACATTATTTCATATAATGTACGTTATGCGAAATATTTCATTGTATTAGGCACACACCTGAAAGACTTTCTCATTTAGCTGCAAATCACATTAGCACATAAACAAAGATGAAAGCTCGTGTATTCTTTGTGTTATTATTTGAGACGCGTTTATCGTTATACATGCATATAATTTTGTAATTCTATTGAAAAAGTATAACGGATGTTTCATACATGGATCCTTAATATGGCATCATCGATTTTATATAAGAGGAAATCTAAAATTGCTGAAACATTTGTTTCCTACTCCATATAAATATGACACTTCTAAAACAATAAAAAGTCCCACCAAAAAACCGATTAAATCATTAATGATTTCTATGACACCTAAATGTCAAATATTACATACTTACATACATACATATTTACATACATACAGCAAACAAAGTAAAGGTGATCAAATTAAATACACTCACAAAATGTCAACTAGGAAAACCCAGTTTTATAGTATGTTACTTATAATTTTATTAAATGATTTTTTATGTACACTGCAATTTTCATTCAATTTTGCAGTGAAGAAATCAACCTCTCAGCAACCTTTCAGTGTTTTAATTAAACTTAACAGTGTGGTTAACGTTAATGGCCGTCATCAAACAAATCGATGGGGAAAACAACACGGAACAAACAAAACTTTAATAGCTCAAGTATTAAACAACTGAAATAAGAAAGCAAATGAAAAATTCAAATACAATTTGAACATGAAAACTTTATGTAAACAACTATGAACCATAACTTCAATTGTGTTGTAAAAGCCAGTTTGGAATTAATAAACATACCTCTTATTGACATTTTGGCCAACCATATCAAGGATGTAGACCTCTTCCAAAAAATCGATTCAAGTCCAACTCTATTGTCTGGAAAAAGACAGCTTCGTACAGATCAATTGAAAAAATGCTACCTCAAACCGCCTGCCGTACCCGATTACAGCAAGTTTGATGTAACTCTGCTGTACACACTCAGAAGGAATTTATGTCCTTTACTAAGACCAACTCAAGGATGGGGAAATGAGCCACAGCCCAAAGATACACAACTTGGTGATGACATCGAACGTCTCAGACTATTCAGAAACAACAACTACGCACACGCTGTTTCTGAAGCAATTTCTGACATTAAGTTTAAAATTTTGTGGCAGAATTTAAAAACCGTCATCAACAGAATTCAGTCAAAAACGGCATGCAGTGTAAATTCTTGATATTAGTCATCATTTTCTAATAGCTGTTCATCTATGACATCACTAAAATGGGCTACTTTCCGCGATTTTGCAATCAAAGGAAAATAGCGTCATTTTTCTTTCATATTTTGTCTCTGTAAGTATAGAGAGAAAGTCAGGTCAATTACGATTGTAACATATGATTTTGTTATTATATAATTATATCAATTATATCATATTTATTATCATATCATCATATTGAAAATTGGTACTTGAGCAAGCATGCACCTGATGATTCAAAGTCGAAAAAACCGTCGGAAACACCAATATTTTGTTCAAAAACATAAATTTATCCAAAAAAAAAAAAAAAATCTTTATGACGGCATTATACATTATGACGTCACTTTGGTGATATTATTTGACATACCTAATTTTAATATGATTTTTACCAACTTCAACCTTGTTTATAAAACTTTCTATAGAACTTAATTTGGGGGCGAGAAATGCATAATACTGCATATAGTCCTTTTACATAATATCAGGATATGTCAGCATACTAAAATGAATTGATGAATTGGTTTTTTATGGGGTACAAATCAAAATGAAGATGTCTTCTTTTAAATATCCATTTATATTTAAACAATTCAAACAACTTGAAGTCTGCAATGCATTTTTATTATTACAATATATTCTATAATGAATGTCATGTGATCCCAACTAAACGTATGTGGTTAACATTGGGTTTACTCGGAGTCTGCGTTTTAAAAATGTGCGTCCACTTGCGGGGTTTACTTTTGGTCTACTCAGAATTTACTTAGGGTCTTCTAGGGGTTTTTACTTTGGGTTTACTTGGAATTTCTTTTGGGGTCCACATTAAGGTCTTAATTGTGAAACAGAATCGTCTTTTATATTACCATCTTACCGCCTGTAAACCCTGCTCCTTGTATATTCCAAATAATCCCAGGGTTTAGTTGGGTTCTATTTTTGTGTAAGGTTGAGTCTGATCGGTACTGTAAGAAAAAGGCATCATTTTATTGTTAAGGAATGTATAAAAAGTTTATAATTTATTTAGAGAAAATAGTTTAACTTTAATATCGCACAAAACGGTGTGACGGTATGTCTTCCATGCTAATGTCTCATTAATAGCTGGAATCAAGAATTGTTTTTTATGTCAACATTATTACATGTATAATTTTTCTGAAATGTTTAATGTCAAACACATGCGTATGCCCAATCCCGAGCTTTGTTATTCCCATATTTTAAATTCACAAGGTTACACAAAAATATGATATGGTATTCATTTAACAGAAGATTAAACATTTTTTATGCGCCCTGTCACGTGATTGTCTTCTTTCTAATTAGTATCTAAAATATATTAAAACTTAATTTAAAAAAAATACTGTATTACTTTGTTCAAGCTTTTAACAACATATAACGACCAATTGTACACTTTTTTGTATGAGAATTAAAATACAGGACATACTTATTGAATTGTTAAGCTTTAAGGACTTGCTTAAAGATGGTTTTTCGCCCTGAGAAAGACATTTCAAATTTTCATTCCAAATCATTGGAAATTGCCTAAAAGACATAGCTCAAATGTTAAACTTTGACAAACAAAAAGGTTGCTTTGTAAACAAAACCATATGTATTGAGTGAATGCTACAAAAATGTTACATTCAGATTATCATTCAAGTAAATTTAATAGCTATAGAATGTTTACGCTTTTAAAACCCATAGAACAGTCCTTTGTTTCTTTTTAATAATTACCGATAGGATATAATAATATAAATATAATATATAAAA
Source organism: Magallana ariakensis (assembly GCA_020458035.1). NCBI lineage: Eukaryota > Metazoa > Mollusca > Bivalvia > Ostreida > Ostreidae > Magallana > Magallana ariakensis. The sequence continues at coordinate 69,085,513 of CM035811.1, forward strand.
GTAGCTTTTGCCTTCTGCGTAGCCAGTATTGCAATTCAACATTTCTATTGATTTAATGTTTCCACAGCACATTTCAATTTCACATTTGTTTATGCAACCCCTTTTCTGAAGAGGCACTTCGTATTAACCATTTTTGATGATAAAAAATTCCTCGATTAAATTAAACACATCGTCGCTTTCTTGGACAATGATATGATTGGCGGGTTGTGAGAAAAAGTTTCGTCACCAGTGTAGAAGCAATTTGTTTATATCACCAGTGTATTATAAGATATTCTTTATACAGATTATGATGCACTAAAGAATCCTGGCTTGACCGTTGCTGATTTGTCAAAACATGATTCCTCGTCAATATGTGATGTCTCAAAACCACTCTCTGATAATGAAAAGGGCGCTTTCAAATGCAATGAAGTGTACCCGACCTCAGGTAAGTAGACATGTCTTTAACAAAACACTCTTGAATATATAGGAAAACTTGAATATAACGAACACGGATATAGCAAATTTACGGCAATAACGATGTCCTATATATGTCCCGGCAAAAATCTAATATAAACCAACATAAAATAATATATTCATATATAAAGAACACGACTATAACAAAGTCAATTTTAGACCCCCGCTGGCAAAATTTTATTGTATTTAATCATTTATATTACAAATATTTTCCATTAAAAATTTCATTGAAGATACATGCAAGTTTAAGATGCATCAAAATACTCAAATCTTATACAAAATTTAAAAAATATTTAGTGAAGTGTTATATAGATTTTTTTGTTTTGTAAATGACGGTAATATTGATAAAATAACTTACGATTGTTAAATTAAGGAACTATCAGCTTACCATTTTATAAAAAATTTGCTATAAGGTTTCTTACGAGTTCGCCATAAACGTATAACGAATTACGACTATACATGTAGCAAGATGTCCTTAATTTGTTGCTTAGGGCTACCGATGCCATGGTAACGGAGATAAAGATAGAAAAAAGCAAATCTTAGTAACTTTAAAGCAATATAAAAAGTAAATGCAACTTATCTATGTTATGAAACATGAAATATTGAATTAACTATTTTGTCCATTCTAAAATTAAAGAAAAAAATATTGGTATGCAAATCAAAGCCTTAAGAATGTTACTATGAAAACCGACATTTAGTTTTAAAATATGTTTTTTTCATTCTTGTTAAATACCGTAGAAGTTATCATTGAATCAAATGATTAGATTTATTGCTGTGTTAAAAAAATATATATGAAATGTTAAACAAAATAACAATTGTTGTTACGGTAACAAAGTTAAACATAAGAATAAAATGAAGAAAACCACAGTGATTATGTAAGCAAAAATGCTTGACTTAACAAATTTAGAACCATTCTTTGTTGTTATTCGTGGGAAACAGTCTAAATTCTATATCATATATATTCAAACTCCTTTACCTGTCGTTGCTAAGGAAATACGTGGACTTCATCAAAATTTCCTTAATGTTCAAAATGTCGTAGCAGTGGACATTCCTTTTGCAAAAATAAAGCTACAACTGATATTGCACGAAAGCTGAGGACATGTTTGGTCATTCCAATCAATTTATTTTGAGGTTTCATCTCACAGGTATGAGTAAAAATTCAGGTACCTCAAATTATACAGATTTTTTTTAGTTTAAGTTGTTACCATAGCAAGGGATTTTAATTTCATATATATCACCTACGTTGTCAAACTTAAACAACAGTTTGATTTTTTTTCATCAAAACTAATTATGTTTAAACAAAATGAAATAAAGGTATTTTTGAAGCGCTGTTTGGTTACCATGGTAACACTCTTAAACTATTCGTATATCCATGAACAGTTTTCAAGAATTTAAAATTAAAAATATTTTATTTTTACAGCTAAAACTGCTCAAATATCTTACAATTTTCTTAAAAATAGCTTAAAATGACCATTTTTTAATCTTTGGCTTCTTTTGGCAGCTGGTTACCATGGCAACAGTTTAGGGTTGTTTTGAATCTGTATTCACCAAAGTGTATCAATATACGAAATATGAAAAAAGTCGGTAACTATGCGTGACCATCAAATTTTGATATTTACAGAGAATTGATCTAAAATAGTCAAAGAACACATAGAAAATATAGATCAGATAATCAGACGACAGCAAATTAAAAAAGAAACCACGGTCCAGTAAAATGAACCAAATTATGCTGATTGACACCTAAAAGGAAGACAGACGTTCGACAATAAGTAAGACAGGCCATGTTTGGGAGCAACAAATCGTTGATACTTAAAACATATTTATAAACAAAGTTGAAACTATATACTGTAAATGAGCATGTGGGATACAGGTTCCTAGAAAATGGTGTGATCTAAGATATTTTCGGATATAAAACGCAATTTTCATTGTTTATGACATACTTAGTAATAAATAATAATAATAGGGTTTTTAGCTCACCTGAGCTGTAAGCTCAAGTCAGCTATTCTGATCACATTTTGTCTGTCGTCCGTCTGTCCGTCTGTCCGTCTGTCTGTAAACTTTTCACATTTTCAACATCTTCTCAAGAACCACTGGGCCAATTTCAACCAAACTTAGCACATAGCATCCTTAGCCCAAGGGGATTCAAAGTTGTGAAAATTAAGGACCAAGCCCTCTTACAAGGGGAGATAATTAGGAATTAATGAAAATTTTCAAGAAATTTTCAAAAATCTTCTTCTCAAGAACCATTTAGCCAGGAAAGCTCAAATTTATGTGGAAGCATCCTCAGGTAGTGTAGATTCAAAGTTGTGAAAATCATGACCCCTGGGGGTAGGATGGGGCCACAATGGGGGGTCGACATTTTACATAGGAATATATAGAGTAAATCTTTAAAAATCTTCTTCTCAAAAAGCGTTAGGCCAGAAAAGTTGAAACTTATGTGGAAGCATCCTCAGGTAGTGTAGATTCAAAATTGTGAAAATCATGACCCCCTGGGGTAGGATGGGGCCACAATGGGGGGTCGCCTTTTTACATAGGAATATATAGAGTTAATTTTTAAAAATCTTCTTCTCAAAAACCATTTGGCCAGAAAAGCTGAAACTTATGTGGAAGCATCCTCAGGTAGTGTAGATTCAAAGTTGTGAAAATCATGACCCCCGGGGGTAGGGTGGGGCCACAATGGGGGGTCGACTTTTTACATAGGAATATATAGAGTAAATCTTTAAAAATCTTCTTCTAAAAAACCATTTGGCCAGGAAAGCTGAAACTTGTGTTGAAGCATCCTCAGGTAGTGTAGATTCAAAGTTGTGAAAATCATGACCCCCGGGGGTAGGGTGGGGTCACAATAGGGGGGGTCTTTACATAGGAATATATAGAGTAAATCTTTAAAGATCTTCTCGGAAAGCGTTAGGCCAGGAAAGCTGAAACCTATGTGGAAGCATACTCATTTAGTGTAGATTCAAAGTTGTGAAAATCATGACCCCCGGGGGTAGGGTGGGGCCACAATGGGGGGGGGCGTCGTCTTTTTACATAGGAAATATAGAGTAAATCTTTAAAAATCTTCTTCTAAAAAACCATGTGGCCAGAGAAGCTGAAACTTGTGTTGAAGCATCCTCAGGTAGTGTAGATTCAAAGTTGTGAAAATCATGACCCCCGGGGGTAGGGTGGGGCCACAATGGTGGGGGGTCGACTTTTTACATAGGAATATATAGAGTTAATCTTTAAAAATCATCTTCTCAAAAACCATTTGGCCAGGAAAGCTGAAACTTATGTGGAAGCATCCTCAGGTAGTGTAGATTCAAAGTTGTGAAAATCATGACCCCCTGAGGTAGGGTGGGGCCACAATGGGGGGGGGGGTCGACTTTTTACATAGGAATATATAGAGTAAATCTTTAAAAATCTTCTTTTCAAGAATCATTTGGCCAGGAAAGCTGAAACTTATGTGGAAGTATCCTCAGGTAGTGTAGATTCAAAGTTGTGAAAATCATGACCCCCTGGGGTAGGGTGGGGCCAAAATGGGGGGGTCGACTTTTTACATAGAAATATATAGAGTAAATCTTTAAAAATCTTCTTCTAAAAAACCATTTGGCCAGAAAAGTTGAAACTTATGTGGAAGCATCCTCAGGTAGTGTAGATTCAAAGTTGTGAAAATCATGACCCCCTGGGGTAGGGTGGGGCCAAAATGGGGGGGGGGGTCGACCTTTTACTTAGGAATATATTGAGTAAATCTTTAAAAATCTTCTTCTCAAAAACCAGTGGAAAAAATTGATTTTTATTTATACAGGATCTACATGTATTATACTGCATTGTCCAGATAGTTTTTATTATGACTCCATTAAGCTGATTTTATCATACCTATTGTTCCTCAGGTGAGCGATGTGGCCCATGGGCCTTTTGTTGCATATGCGATACAACTTACTTTTCATACCCGTATCAGCCGCCAAGGCTGAAACGGATTCTGCAGGGCTGATATATATATGCAGGGCTGATACGGATCTGTAGCACATCCCTTTCGGAACGTCTTAAATCTTTCACCATCAGAATGAGGTAGTAATTTAAAGTAATGGTTCATACGTCACAAAACAATTTCTGACGAAACTTACGCTTTATTTCGTCTTTTTTGAATCGATATGGTATTATATGTACTAAGTATTGACTATAATAATAAATATATTAAATATAACAATACGTTCCATTTTCCATAATAATTCATGTATCAACCCTCGGCCTTAGGGTTGATATTGAAAAGTTATGTATGAGAATAACTCTATATACATGTACAATGTAAAGCGTTTAACAACGACGTGAATACTAAACATTTTGACGCCATGCACTGCTCCGGTAACTTTCCATCCTTTTTCTCAGAAACAAATAGAGCAATGATTTGAAATTTGGTATTGTTTGACAAAAGATCTTGGAATAATATATAAATGTCTTTAAGTGGATGGATTAAAAGTTTTGTGTTTTGTATATTTATTTTTAAGACAACCCTCACAGATACATAGTTTAGCTTAGTTAATTGCAAATTCTCAATATATTGATCTCTTGGTCAGGTGTTTGCCCGGGATTGGGTAAATGATCAAACAGGTATTATTTTTATTCTTTAAAACCATATTGTCTAATGACGGGCATATTGCAGGCAACCTGAGTGCATCAAAAAAAATGTGTGAGGAGCCTTCTGGCGATTGTTTCATTTTCAAGACTGTTTAGTGTTTAAGTTGTAGTGTGTGTGTGTGCGGGGGGGGGGGGGGGGGGGTTATATAGCAATTTAGATGCAATTTATATTCAAGGCAATTTATTATTTCATTAGCACCCTTCCCCCATTTTTACTTCTGTATATATTACTATTGCCATTCTATTGACCCTTAACAGGGTTGCATAAAACTCAGGTGATTGATAATTCCTTTGAACCTCTTATTCATGCACCTAATCGCATCATTCACATAGTAGTTTTAACTCCAGTCTTAAATTATAGTTGAAAGGCTTAAAAGAGAAATATAAAAAGAGAAAGAGAGATATGTTTATAATTAAACAAACTATAAATATTTGCAGAAGTCAATAAAGCTCAGGAGGCTTCAAGAAGAGATTTCTTTTTCCAGGTATGTTAATTAGGCACACGCAAGCCACTTTGGTACATGTAGCTAAGATATAAATTGTTGAAAATGTTTCTCTTAGTTGGATGTTTAGTACATATTTGGAATTAAGGCGGCAAATATTATTATAAATATTATCATTTTTATTTAATACTCATTGATTAAATTATTCATCTATACTAACACATTTTTTGGAGTACAGAAAGAGAAAAACTTATCGATATTCATTTCAATTTAATAGATTTAGAATTTAATTTGCATAATTTTTAAAAGGAAAAGTGGTTCAAGAACGTATCATTTACGTTTTAGAGCTATTGTATGTATAATGAATATAAATAATCAATTTTACATAAGTACCGAAGGACAACTTGTAACTTGTTTTATATATACTATAAACAAAATAACAGTTTTAAACATATTTTCAAATAAGGAAATATATACCAAAATCAACGCAACCACTGCTACTTAATGAAAGTATTTTTTTTCTATAAATGCAAAAATCTGATGACTTATTTCATTTACAAAAGTTGGCCCTATTTGCCAAGAACTTTGACAATTAATCATTACAATAATTGACTTTCAGAAATAAATACTTTCATTTCTTTTCTCTTAAGGATATGATACCAAAGTTTTCGAAAAAGTGTGGCGAAAATATTGAAGTCAATATTGATTCTATGAGGAATTCTGTAAAGGCATATTGGAAGTTTTCTAATTCTTGCGGAATGGCCTTTTCTCGTTTCCCATTGAGTGCCAATCAGACTTACGAAGTCATCTTCAGCGGAAATGGCCACGCAAGAGTGGGTTTCACACAGACTAATCCCGATTACTTGCTAGTAATACAGGAATCAGTGAAGAAAAGCCAACTTTTATTTTTGGCAGATATTCGCCTTCGCAATCACCAATACGTATTAGATATCGTGAAGAAGGTAGATGCCAGTGGAACCAAGATTGAAACCATGTATAACAAGGACCATCCAAAAATAAAGGATATAGTACCTTCAGTGGATGTTTGAGCAGTTGTTTATCTCAAGTTTGGAGATATTAAAGCAAGAAAAAGGTAATTTTATCAAAATACGATACATTTACGCAATTACCTCTTGATTCGTTGAAAAAGTGTTCAATATTAATTTTACAAAATTGTTCATTGCAGAATCTTTTCATTCTTAAAATCATTAAACAAGCAATTCTTATGCAATAAGGAACAAAACGAATATAGTTAGACTTAATATCTTTGTATTCGAAAAATACTCACTAGAACATTAAAAAACCTAATGATCAACTATTATCTTATTTATTGAAGACAAGGAAAGTGGAACAACCATGGAATTCCATAGAAAAAGCGGAAAAAACGTCAGACGGGTGGAGAAAAGTATTTCTTTAAGTTTACCAATTCCTTTTGCTTACGCATGCGTGGAAAACAAGATCGAAAAAGCTCAAGGCATACCTTTTAGAGTCGTACACATTGAAAATTTTGGAAATAAACCAGCTTCATTTTATTTTAACGTTGGCATTTCAAACACTAAGCCAGAGTCAAGTTTATCATTGGACTTCAATCCAGTAGTATGCATAAGGATAGAAAATGATGAATGTTTGGGCGAATTTTTTGCGTGTATTTCAAGACGAGGATATTTTCATGTATACAAAGGCAATTATTGTATATATATACTAAATCACTTATCCACGGTGTTAATTCTAAATCACCCCTGTACGTGTGTTTTGAGATTTTTCGTGTTCGCATCAAGTTGATTGACATTTCTTACTGTGTTCATTCGGATACCATCGACGATCATCGAGGAACAATAACGGATACTCCCTACTGTTGAGATGATGAATACAATTCAGATCGTCGATGAGGACATACGTACAAGGAAAATTACACCAGAAGTCCAAAAGAAGTTTTCTGACGATTTAACAAAGTACGCCAAGCACATTTCTATAGATCGGCGAAACACGGATTTTTTTACACCAATAAGCACATGTCCAAATGAAGGAGAGGAAAAATTTAAGTATACATTTAACGATATTTTGAATAGTTTGGAAGAGATCGAAAAACGAATTGTGGAACATTACGCGGATACACAACAGGACTGCCAAATAATATTAGAGGCTACAAAGTTAACAGGGACAAAGTTATTGCGGAAAAAAGAATGGATAGCGAAGTTTTCAAGAACCATCTCCATACGTCTTGCGCCGACTTTATAGCCAATTTAGTCGCCTTTCCACTTTGTGACCACTTATTGCAAATTGGGATTCTCCACAAACATCAATATGCAGCCATTTTAGATGAACATAAACAAATTGGACGAGAAGCCAACCGGTCTTTGTTTAGGATTTTGGTACAAAAAGAATATACACCGGAACAGCTTGAAAACATATGGTCCACTTTTAGGGATACAAATCAGGAGTTTTTACTTTCAAAACTCGGTCTAATGAAGCTAATTGGAATCTCTTAGCAAAACTTAACGAGTCTTTTGTTTAATTTTTTGGATGAAATGTTAATAAATACAATCAACTAATTGATATTTTATTATCTGATGATGAAAGACAAGATGATTAAATTTCTGTCTGTTCACTTCATATTGTAAAAAAATAAAACTCACCATGACGTGTACAAACACGTCATCCAACGGTCAAAATAACACTCTGACAATAAGACCGCTGCATCGCTAGCTGCAATGGTAACATAACGAATCTAACATGTCGGCGAGATATTTCTAACAGGTAGATATAACATCGGACAAGTGAAAATATATTCTGACGAGGTAGCATACCGTCTGATCATTTACATAATTTAATTGTATTAATGACTACTTACATTGTATATGACATCATACCAACACATCAACACACGTCTTTTGATAACCAAAAATGTTGCGGGCTATATTTTGGAAATCATTTGCTATTTGTATTTACACTAAACATCAATCACGTAATTGTTCAATGGAGAGGCACCCTTCCAGCCCAAATCAAGATAACAAGATATTTTTTTACTTTCACTAAAAATAGAAATATAAGTTGAACATGACGTCACAAAAGCACATCACCATGTAAATGTTTTTAAATTCTTTTGTAAAAGTAAAAAAAAATAATTGTAATGACAGTTCAACGTGACCGCTTTATGCTATTTAACTTTAACTTCCTTTTCACTGCTTCAAATTTGTAGACTTCTTCTTCCTCCTTGAAGTAGAAATATACGTTAAAAGCGGCGAATAAAAGTAACAACTTATAGCGTATAACTTAATAGTTATCCACACTAATTAAAGACGTCTTGCCATCATTAGCTGCACCAACGACAGTGAAGATGTTTGCATACTTGCGCATAATATTAGTCCACTTACATGCTTTGTAGACATAATGCATGTTAGAATTACAATTAATAAAGGGAAAATCAGGCCGCTTAAACAGATGTGTTAGACTTACTCTCGTCTATTGTTTTTATTTTTCTGCATTTTTTCTCTTCATCATTTCTTTGTGTTTCACATCTTTTACTTTCTATTTCTTTTGATTAATTTATTTAGCATCTGACGACAATATTTAGACATTGACATCAGCCAAATAATGTCAGAGAAGCCAAAGCAAGTTAATGTACATCATAGAACGATAAACAATTTCAAATCATCTAGTGTCCACTTCCCTATCTTTTTACTCTTTGGCTTCAGAGATAAAGATATCAATCAAAAGACGCATGATATCCAATGAAACGGAGTCTTCAGTCTGATGCAAGACGAGAATAGTCTCCAAACCTGCCGGTTAGATTGCAATTTCGATGTCTATTCTACAGTATAAATATTCACTTAAATATATTTATCTATTGGTTTCTCACTTGGTCACATTGGGGTGACAATTACATTCAAACACCATTTTTTCTGTATTAAACAATAACGATAGTAAGAACACAAAATCTCAAAAATTATTCAACCAATACAAAACAAAGTATTCATCAGGATTGACGCAAACTGTGACAGTCACATCAGTGTTTTAAAATCTGTACGGAAGAATATTTTTTATCGTTCATGAAAAACACGTGATATCACATATTTCTTTCCGTACTTTTTCCGATATAGAATTGTTATCTACGAGACGAGACGTCCAACATATAAAACCAAAGATTTAAAAAAATATAAATCATACGTTTGCTGTCAACAGGTAGGTTGTTAAGTCATTTAGAATTGTATGCCCAATTTCAAAGAAAGGTTATTCATTGGTCCCCTGAACAGCTTATTGGGGTCCAGTAAGTAAGTTTAGAGGTTATATGCTACACCAAAAATCTTATCTAATACAATGTTGAAGTATTCCCGCTGAGATATAATATAGGTATTAAGTAAAACTATTGTTAATTTTTTTTCATGTGTTTATGTTTAAAAGAAAACGAAAACAAAATGCTGTAGTTGGAAATTGCATAAAAACTAAACTTTCTAAATATGTTTCTTTTATTTAGGAAGTACTCTTAACTCTAATGGGTATTTTTTGCAAAAAAAAAAAAAAAAAAAACTTTTTAAAAATATAACAAAATGAAATCAAAAGTGTTATTCGTGATACTATATAAATCTATGAACAGTGATATAATATTTCAGTTATATATGGTTTAATAATTCAATGAATGAATCTTAGTATTCCAAAAAACTCTGAAGTTCATATGAAAAGAAATTGGAAGGTGTATACTAGCTGATTCAATCTTTCGTTCATCGGTTTGACCCCCCCTTCCCCGCAATAACCATTTGATGATGTTTTTATCCTTTAATATTCACTCGTATCGTATAATTATAGAAAATATGTACCCTTTTCCGTCCTGTGCGATATAAACCGAAAATTCGCTACCCGTGTGATATAAACCCTAGGGGTGTGATATAAGATTTATATCACACCCCTCTCCGGCAATCTTCGGATGTTATATCACACCCCTTTCCGTTTATCGTCGGCTTTTATGACGTATAGTTCGGTATGCGTCGTTCAACTCCGATCTCCGAGTATGACATGATAAAGTTACGTCGACGTCAACATGCTATTCAAACAGCTGGCGCAAAAAAAAAATCAGGGAATTTTATCAGAGATGGAATATAGAGACACTGAGCGATTTGTTAACAATAATCATTCACCACATGATGTTTAATTGTTTCTTTACTATTTTCTATAAGTATGATATAAAAATCATAACATGGCATATTTATATCGCATCCTGTATTAGCCCTCGGTCGCTGTATATCAGCCTTCGAGGCGGCTCTATACATCGATATACAGCGAACTCAAGCTAATATAGGATGCGATATAAAAATTGCCATGCAATAATCTATATATTAATGTTTAAGGTAAATAAAGTGATCTAGGATATACTTCTTCTGAACAAAACCATTCACTTCAGACTGAAAATTGTCATGTGTCGGATAAAGCTTTTATTCTGATTACAATGTTTGCAGACAAAATTTTATTTTGTTTGATACGTACATTTACTCAATTTCTTTTCAAGATGAAGACGTTCTAAGAATGAATGTTAAGGTTCAACTTCTTTCCATCTGCACCTTCTTATACTTGCAATTTTCAACTGCGGATGAATGCACATGTGCAACCGGAAACGTTCATGTCAGATCTGGTGCCTGAACAACGCATTTAATTCTCGGAACTCTACACACAGATTCCTGTCTCGCCTTCAAGGGACAACTGTCGACAGTTAGTGGCACTCACTGGGCAAACGCGGACTACCACGGACAGGTGAGCGCCCTCGGAGTAAAGTATTGTTTTGATTTAATTGGTTGAACAATCCTGAAGACGTGATATGTTGCTAAATTGTTAACTGCGTTTTGCATAATACAATTTAAGCCGAAAAAGTGTAATATATCTTAGTTATACAATATACGACGACAAAGTAAACATACCTGTAAGAAAATTGATGCATAAATCACTTATATCTTTCATATAGGACGGCTGGATATCTTCAACTTACTTAACTTTCAGAACATGCTCACGTGCGTTAAAGACATTAAAAGCATAAATATTGGAATTCAAAGCAGCACATTATTCAGTCGTGTTTTTAAGTTGTCAATATAAGTTGAAATATATTATTTTAAGTATCAAATTCTCACAACACTGGTACGAGATCTCACTCTACAACCGGATGTCCCTCAATCGTCAGCCGCAGTGAATGGCATGCGCGAGCACCTGCGCATCATATCGGGCCACTTACGGCTGTTCCTAGTAACGTGTACATTCAACATAGAGCTACTCCCGGATGTCACACAAAGGCGGACTGCATCAAACTCGTTCAGTCTTACCAAAACTACCTGGATACACAAGGTAAGGGCAGATGTACTAAGTCACTGTACAACTGCTGCTTAATAAGATATATTATTTTATAAACGGTGTCTCTTAAACTCAACGTATCAGATTTACATGTAACATATAAACACACGCGGTAAAGATGAAAATATGTGTAATGTGAAATTGTTGAGAGATAATCCTTAAAAATGAAATTTTTACATGTGCGATACGCAAACACAAATGAATGTCATTTTAAAGAAATTATACTATTATATCCTTAGAAAATCCTGTTCTTAACATGATATATTCGAGTTATACCACTTCCATTTCTTTATACCTGTAGACCATATATTCTGCAATATACAAGGTAGTTTTCCCAGACAATGGATATATATATATATATATATATATATATATATATATATATATATATATATATATATATATATATATATATAGTATTTAGTAGACCATATATATTACAATATAGGTTGGCCAGACAATGGAAACATTTTTTAATGTATTAAGTTTACCATATATTTTACAATATACTTGTAGGATGGTCAGACGTTGGGTACAGTTAATTTTTTTGCATTAAGTAGTCTTAATACAATACAGGTTGGTCATACATTATATTCAGTTATTTTGTCTTATTAAGTAGACCATACATGCCGTTGATGTGTTGTAATAAATAGACTATACGTATTCTCTCTACAGGTTGGCCAGACATTGGATACAGCTTCATTATCGGGGAGGACGGTAACATCTATGAGGGTCGGGGCTGGAACACTATAGGGGCTCACACCTATAACCACAACTATGACGGACTCGGTATGCAGTTATATTCAGTAGTTTCTTTTATCTTTCAAATGATGACTGCACTTAAGGACATGCGATATTTGCGAGAAAATAAACTTTTAAAAGAAGAATTTTTCTTTCAATGGCAGAAATGGTCAACATCCAAACTGCAACTTTACGTAATTGCGTAAAATAAAAGTATGTTGTTACCAAGTACGAATATATTTTTATAGGCAGGGGTCATCACGATTTTTTGAATCTCCATACGATAATGAGAACGCCCACTTTTATACTGACTTCATACATAGTCAGCGCATGTTTGTCTTTTGTTCTCCGTTTAACAGTAGTTGTATATTTGCATTATCAAAGATATGTCAAAGGGGGATTAGTAGACAAACATGCGCTCATGGTTTAACTGAGAAAAAACTGCTTCTTCTTACTTTCGCTTTCCCTGTTGTAACCAAGGGTTGATGCATGTTGAATATTATAATTCACCACGTGATTTCTCACCTTAGGTAACTTTGTGAATACAAAATTCTATCACGTGACGTATAAGGTAGCATGTTATGTGCTAACTAGGACAATGTTTTCGAGCACGTTAAGTTGTCAAGCATTGATTTAAAGTCTTTTGTACTTACACGGGCGTGGTCTAATTGTTGAAACCATAGTAAATAGTATACTTGTACCATATAGAATAGATAGGGTTATAGTGATAGAGTGATCACATACATTTTTATACATGGCATTGTTATTCATGCTAGTCTGATTTTAGTACCATTCTGAATGTCAGCTCCACCTCTCATGTATATTAATATCAATCTTACGTTTGATCAAGGGCAGATAAGCGAAAATTCTCCTTTTTTCGAAAGTTTTAAGGAGAAAAACATAGAATGGGCTTTTTGTATCACAGTTTTAAATCTTAATTCATGTTGGAAATTGACTAGACTCTTTAAAAAATTTAACAAAAGTGATATTAGATTAAGAAATAAAAGCAACAGAAGCGACCAAAAAGGGCCCAAAACCCGGCGCTAAGTGCAGTCATCCTTTACTATATCACATATTCACTGTCATTTCTAACGACTATATTATTCATCTAAGTACTTGAATTAAACTTGAGGTAATTTAATAAAATAATTATAATAGAAAAATAAAATAAAAACAATGATTATTATTACAAACGCGTCGTTTTTTGATATTATGTTTCTTTTCGGTTTTATTTTATTTCATTTTTTTACTAAGTATGACTTGTGAAAATAAATTTCTTTTCTACTGTGCTCAAATTTGAATCAATGATAAAATAAAATATTTCTTCCCTATTATTTACTATAATCAACATTGAAACGTTTCCTCGTCTCTTGAAGGTTTCTGCGTAATGGGGGATTTCACTTCTCACGTACCTAACGACCTGGCGATAAACGCAGTCAAGAGTCTGTTCGACTGCGGAGTAAAAACCGGAAGGATAACACAGAACTACGTGTTGAAGTGTCACCGTGACGTCGGCCAGACGTCATGTCCGGGTGACAAGCTATACGCCTTGATCAACACCATTACCATTATTAGAAAATGTTCCAGGAGACTATCGCGTCAGTTTTGAATATTTCAAATTCAACTAGATGATACCCTGCGCAAGCGCGTGAATTAACACTTTACACATTATTATGATATAATGCTTAATATGTTTAAACATTTTTTTAGTATACTTTGTCCGATTTTTTCCTTATCTTATTCTTTAAAATTGAAATAAAAAGTAAACTGCATTGTTGGATATTTAGAGGAGCAGGTATGAATGAAAAATCCAAACTGATAATGATAATATATACATGTACGTGGCCTTAAACCTGTTTGTTGCAGCTGACTGAGAAAAAACCCCAACTTTTTTATTGTATTTATTTCAAACCATTGAATGGTGTTTAGTGTATTTCTCTCTATAAATTTGGTTCTTTAGGTCAATTTTCAATATCATTTCTATTACAGTCCCAAATAAGAATTTCAAATAAAAGACTGTTTTGAAAAACAATCTGGAGGCATCCTCATTAAACTTCCCCCTTTTATGCATACATCATTATCCGTATAGACGTAGAATATAATAATCTGCTCATTAATGTTAACAAACTAAAAGTCTAAGGTTTACAACCAATCCGTCGTGGTATAAAAAGTATGAAATTAAAATACGTTAGGTTATGCATTATTATCCATTTGCATGCATATTTTAAATACTAAATTAATACTAAAATCGCATTAATTGTTCCATTTTATTTATTAATTTTTTGTATTAATCGAAGTCCGATCCAAGGTATCTTCCCGCGATGCATGATGAACTCGTCCTACATTTTTCGTTAATTATTCAATTTGCGTTCTTGGTTACCTCGTTCTGGAAAGTTCTATCCAATTCTCTCAGCAGAGGTCGTGCTTCGCAAGCGAATGAGTATCAAAACTAAAATCGCCCACTAAAGAAACGAATTGACGCAATTTATTACTAAACATTTGTCAAATCCTAACTTCTATGTATTATTTAAATAGGCTCATAATAAAAATATTCACTCTTTACGTAATCATTCAGTATTATTTTTTTGCAAGTATACAATTTGATCAAGACTTTCCATGACTTGGATCAGCAAAAGCGTGTCCACCACCTTACTCTCATTTTTGGGAGTTGATTTTAATAAACTCTCCTATGCAGTTACTCAGGCAAACAGAAAGTGAAACAGTGTTTGGACCTAAGCACAAATCAACACCGCTGACAACATTTAGTTCTTGAAAATAATCAATAAATTCGATGAAATTTATTCTAAAGCATTGTTTTTCAAGGAAATTTATTTATAGATACCTTGTAAATAGTCAGATTTTAAATGGTACGAATAATTTAGATATTTTTGTAGTTGTACATTGTATGTATTCCTACGCCAGAGTTCAATATAGTCTCGTTCAACCAGACGCTCGGCTGTCTCCGTAAATATCCGACAAGCAGAGTGTCTCTCTTGCTTGTCGGAGATTTATAGAGACATCCGAGCTTCTGGTTGAACGAGACTAGAGTTGAATATTGCTTGGATCCATACAATTTCTCGGAACTATTTCGATTACTGATACGTAGTTTGATGGAATTAATTCTTTGAATATTACACAACATGATTCATATGGGGTTTTCATGAAATTTCTGTTGGAGAATTTATATTATACAAAATATGCGTAATTCAAAATATTAATACATATAGGAAAGTACTTGTCATGCAAAATAACACATCGTTGATTTTAAAATAAATAATAATCGATGAAATCAACTCCCGTCAGTACTTCAGTACTTTCATTGCTATTTCGATCGGGCTTGTTTATCGAAAATGAAAGTAGGTTTTTGATTAATTTCACAATAATAACCTATCAGTTAATATTCAATTTTACTTAACGGACATAATCACACGTGTGTTGAAATACCAAAAGTGTTAGCAGTTACTCTGGTGCAGGCATTTTATAGTTTATTTGCAAAATGCCCTAATTTATAAGTATAGATTTGAAAATATATAAATTGTTTATACTATTGAATTGTCTTGTTTGAGATGCGAATAAATAATACCACGTGACTTATTTGAAGAACTTCACACTTCACACCTCAGATCAAGAAGATATGTACAAATTCTTTTATATGAGAAAAGAATATTATTTCTGTAAAATGATAACACATAATTTGTGTAATTTTTATAACACAATATACGGCGACTGTATATTTAATATTTACATGTATATGAACGGATTCAATAGAAAATAATGCATACAAATGTCGACTGGTAGAACGGTTCAAAACTATTAGCAGAGGCACGAATGATGACAATGGGGACAAAAGGCCTGTGCTTTCTTAAGAAAATAAAACAAAAATATTATGTTAGCTCCTCAAAAAAAACCCCCCCCCAAAAAAACCAAAATAAAAATAAAAAAACAACCCCCCCCAATATATATCTAATCAAACCAGGGTTCCTTAATGGTACAATAACACTTACTAAAAAGAAAAAAAAAACCCAAAACCCCCAAACCAAACGAAAAAAAAAATAACCCCACCCCACCCCCAAAAATCCCCCCCCCCAAAAAAACCAAACAAAACAACCAAATGACAAGCATTCACACCAAAAGGTTGATTGTGTTTTGGACAGAGCTGTATTTTATAAATATCGATTTTTGCCTTTTTAAAATACTATGTCATTTCCGGCAATATCATTTTAGAGGATTACCTCAGCAATTATGGCGGCCGTTATCATTGTCTTTAATTTGTGGTGCCAAAAACCAAAGGATATTAGGTGAATAAGAAAATGGGCAGTGTTTCCGTGAGTATCTACTTATTTTCGATTAGATATTAGTCAAACGAGTAATATTTAAGAAATCAAAACTACTTTCGATTTAAGGTGGAATAACACACCTGGAAAAAGGTGACTCAAATGAACAGTAAATTATTTGATTATGAAAAATATAATGATAAATAAACTGTACATAATTATGTCAAATATGCAAAAAAATTGCAGTTTGGGGATAAAAAAATGAATATCTCAAAATCCAATTTTGAGAATTTTTTTCTTGAATTTTTTTTTAAAATAAAATGCATCGGGGCGGTCTATTTTCAAAGGGGCGGGCGGGGATGAGAATCTAAAAATTAATTTTATGTGGCCTTATATTCAGACAAATGATAATTGCAAACAAAGTTTCACAGCAACTTATTTTATTGCATAAAGTAAACAGAAAAACAAACATGATCAAATAACATACTCAAAAATGAAATCAGAAGAGGCTTGAGGTGTTAGTATTTAGATTAAGGTAGACCTTCATTTTGTGTATCTCAAGAAACTTACAAACACATTTGCTCACATGTACTTGTATTTCTAGTAATACCTCTTTAATCCAATCCTTTATTAAGTCCAATAAACTTCATTAGGGTTTAGGATTCGGTGACATATCTGGTTATAGATGCTAAGACGTTATACATTATCACTTACTATGTGTTGACAGAACAAAATCCTTTCTTTAGTAATAATGATTTCACTTTTTTGATGAGCTTTTATCTTTTTGAAATCCAAAATCTGACACATTTTTTTCCAACATGAAGTACATAGGACAAATAAAAGTAAATTCAACAGTCCATCACCATTTTTACTCCAATTCATAATTGCTGAGAAAACAGAAATGGGGTTTCTAAGCTTAGCAGGGTTCTCAGACTTTTAATATCAATTAGCAAAATTTATTGACTTCATATTTTAAATAAGAGCATACAGCGATTGGGTAATGTGAGTCGGCCCTGACTTTGCACTGAAGGTTTCCGATTTCAGAGGCTTCAGATATGCATATTGAGGTCATGCGTCTTATCAGCTCAGTAATTTAGCAATAGCAGTGAAAAGATGGGGGTAGCAGAGAATATTCTACAGGAATTTTATCACATTCACAATCCAACTTGTTTTTCAATGTTTTTGTGATTGTGTCACCTGTCCTTTAATGTTAATGATAAATATTTCAATGACAAAGACATAAAAAAATTATGGTAAACATACAAAAAATACTTGTCATAAATCATTTGCACGAGTGCCACCAATCGATTTTTCCGTCTACTGTTGATATTATACTGTTGACGTGGTAGCAATATAGGACACTGAATTTCAAGGACCGAGTCTTTAACATATTAAAAATGTTTGTGTACAAAGTACCAAGCTATGCACACTTTTATTCTTTTAACCACATCTGTGCCACGGGGCCGATTTTGGGCCGATCACACAGTTGCGTAGAGTGCCACAGGGCCGATTTTGGGCCGATTTAAACTTTAGATATTTTTTACATATTTTATGGTTTTAAAGATAGCAATACTGAAATTAATGCATATTTTAAACATTATAGATTGCATTTTCTATGGTTTATATATGATCTTTTCATAAATTAACTATAGAAAAAAATATTACTAGGCCTACATGTAACGTTATAATTTTAAGAAAATAACATTTGCGACACAACTGATTCCATGGTATATGTATATTTTATTTATAATACGAACGAGTTCTTGCTAATAGCAGTATGTTGAATAAAATAATGATCAACTACTTTATAAAATGAAATATTTTGCACTGTAAATCAGTTTAGAATCATAAGTGATGAAACTAATAGACACACAGAGTGGTTTAAAATGACGTCATTTTACGTAAGTGACGACATAATTTCATGTGCGTGCTCGATCATTGCAGAAAAAAATTACATAACCCGCGTTGCGGTTTATGTATTTTTTCTGCAATGTCGTCACCGTAATGTCCCGCATGAATCACCAAAGATATTAAAGTAGTTTATTGTTTAAATAACTATCTACATGTGCTTATATCTGTTATCATCTTTAAAATAAATGAAAAACACTTTTTTTTTTCAAATCACTAATCACTATTTGTTATTTAATTATTATCACAGCTCGTTGTTAAATTGGTAAACGTAAAACTGTACTTATATTTAGCACTTTTTTTTTTATCAAATTCATAAGCGTCGGGTTCCTTGAGAAAATAATTCAAAATCTTTAGAATTAATTTACTGATACGTAAAATGTAAACATAATTTTGAAATACTTTTAAAGGGTCATATGTTCTCATGACAACTATTGTGAAGATTATGATCAAGTTACTTAGTAAATCAAATGTTTTTCTAGGTGGTATATTATTTTGACTGTTCTTTAACCTCAATATTTACATTTTTACATAAATAGATTATATTCGATGCTAATATCTCTCTCTCTCTCTCTCTCTCTCTCTCTCTCTCTCTCATCAAATACTTTAGAGCGCAATATTTCAGCAACATGTTATTTCTGACTTTTTCAGAGAGAAAAAAGACTAATGGTGTCATTTCTATCGATAGCTCATTACTTTTCTTAAATTCACAGAATATATATATATATACATTTAGTATATCCGTTTAATTGGGATTGTTTCGAAGAGATGTAAAATTGCCGTGACATAAATTAGTGACAAGGCTCTATCACAGTGGATAAATTCCA
The DNA here is from genome assembly GCA_020458035.1 of Magallana ariakensis. Taxonomy (NCBI): domain Eukaryota; kingdom Metazoa; phylum Mollusca; class Bivalvia; order Ostreida; family Ostreidae; genus Magallana; species Magallana ariakensis. The sequence goes on from CM035811.1 coordinate 69,105,100, forward strand.
TGTGCACACGTTTTATGATGAACACCATTTACACCAATTCGAATAGCGGCAAAAAAGTTTCCTCTCTTCAGTATGTTTGTCAAAGAGTAGCTTAGAAGATGTTAATAATAAGATTCAATTTTAAACTCGAAAATTTGCTACATGTATTCGAATGCATATAACTACATATGGGATCATGAAAAGCTTGCAACTCTGCTAATTTTTAAGGGACTTGTGTAGTTTGGAGGCTCTTTGACACATTCTCTGTTAAGAGTGATAGAAAAAAAAAAACCTTTGCCTGATTGGCTAAAAACTTTGTTTGAAAATAAGATTATATAATCGAAAGGCGCTTGAATTTGCACGCAATGTACTCAGTCGTTTTTATGACTCGAGTAAATTCCTTCACTCTCGAATTATTTACAATTTCATATTATCTTTTGAAAATATGAATTTTGACTAAGAGAATTACCCTAAACCTAGGCACACAATTCTGTTAATAAGTGAAAGATTTACTGCGACCTGGACTGTGTAAAATAATTGTCGTTATATTCATACTGTCCTTTACAACAATTAAGTTTCATTAAAATCAAAATTTGTACATGACAATTTTATGGGACAAAGAAAATCAAATCAAATGCAATCACGAACACCTGCATATTTTTTTAATGCATAAATTGATTTTTTCCAAGGCAGTACGCCCACAGTATCCTTATTTTCAAGGATGAATGTACATGTATTACTGTAAACGTTTTACATTTGACTGTGTATACTTTTTAGCGTTTTTTGGTTGAAATCCATTTCCGCTAAACCAAGTACATCTCTAAATGCAATTTATATATATGTATAAGAATAGGTATATTAAAAAATACGATAATTTAAATCCACACACTTACTTGTTGAAAAATTATTTTCTGGCCAATACCGTACACGTTAGATATAATCATTAATATATAGTTAGTCATTCGTCAAGCCATTTTATTCGTAAGTATTACCCGTAATTTTAAACACACATTTCTTAAAAAGAGCTGTTACTATTTATGTAGAGTTAGGTTACCTTGTTTTTATTTTATTTTGACGGGGGGGGGGAGGTGGTGTTGATGTTTTAGAAGATAGAAAAATTATCATCCGCTTTAACAACAATAGGCCTCGTGAATTTTAGTTAGGACTTAGTCATGAAAAGATATCATTTTGGTAGTTGGAACCACATGTTTTTCATTATGACAGCAAAACGTACGTGTGTACAGATCGCTGAACTTTAAGTCTAGTTCAAGATGGTTATCCAATTTGCTTAAGTTTCTTTTTCATTCCGAAAAGGTTTTTTAATGCAGTGTATTCCGTAGAACTATATCGATTAATCATGCATTGTACATGTATCTATTGTCATTCATGTTTATTGAGTAGTGTACATTGTACTTTCTGTACTTACGTATAAGTAGTATAGAGTGGGGCTGTTCATGCTACTTTGAGGCAGGCGCTGACGATAAATTTGAGGCAACGACGATAGATCATCACGGAAGTATTATACCAAGATAAGAAGTTCAGCAAGTCGAAATCGGATATGAATAGATTTATAACACGAAAGTTTTAATCCTTTTAACAACTTAATCCGTTCATCAATACACAAATATTTACATATTAAAATATTTTGACAACTAGTAATTCATTTCGATGAATAATTTAAATCACAATATATGGGGTTATAAGAACAAATTTAATAAATTGTGTCCATATGTATTTCCCGAGAATATGTATGAAGTGTAAGGAAACTAAATGTATTTTAATATATGTTTAAATTCATGTATCAATACAGAATACATGAATCGAAAAGGATTTATTAGAAGTGTATGCATTATCATTTCACTCTGATTGTTACAGTCATAAGATGAGGTTGACAAACGTCGTGTTTCAAGCAAATCTTAATGTAAAATTTAATCTCGATGTTTTAGTACATCAGTTAAATAATGTACGATACGATCCTCGTACCTTTCCAGGTATAATATATCAGAATAGGAAAATTGGTGGTAACTGTTTAATTTTTTCTAATGGCAAGATAAACTGTAATGGGCGTTGTAGTAATTTCAAAGCTGGTCTAAAGAGACTGAGACAGTATGCACGCATTTTACACGTTTATAGAAAATTATACAAACATGAAAAAGACTGTGAGATTTAAAGGTGATGATACAATAATTGACATTCCTTATGAGGATCGTAGGGGAGAATGGATGTTAATGGTTGTGGACAGATGTCGTTTTCGGAGACGGATTAATTGTTTATCACAAATCCTCGAACCAATACTTGAAAAACATTTAGTTTCATATAAATTAAGATATTCGAGTAATGTTTAATGATGAAATAATAGTAAAACTATGTAAAAAAAATCCGGCGTTAAAAAAAAACAGAAGAAAAAAAACCAAAAAACAAAAAACAAAAAAAACCCCCAAAAAACTCAAAATAGACCCACGTTTTCTATTAAAGATACATTTAAAATATGTGTTGAATTAAAATTATTGGAAAGATGTGTATCAATGCAATAAACATAAATCGGAAATGTTTAACTTTTTTTTGACTATGTATAGTTGTATCTTATTATTTCACATCCTTGTTAGAATAAAATCAAATGTAATTATTATAGTAAACAAATTTCCGTTTGACGTGGTATTATTTTATAAGATAAAATCATTTAAATGTTATAAACCAATCAGACAAATATTCGGAAATGACAGTGTTTCCGATTTAAACTCTGTTTAGGTATAGGTACATTCATTTAGTTAAATAAACAACATGTCTACTACCCAGTGCAGTCTAGAATTAGGAAACGAGCGATACATTCAAGCATGTACATTGGACAATGGTGAACGTAGATTCGACATACGGGAATGGAAATCAACGGAAAATCGACAGTTTCCAACTAAGAAAGGCATCAGTTTAAACTTGCAGCTTTTTAAAACCCTGACGCTCTCCATTGATTTGATCGACACAGCCTTAGCCAAGAACGAAGATCTGAACTATCAAGGAGACAGTCCTTGTGTTAACATAAGAAAATATTGGAAACCGGAGAATGAAGAAAACCTCGTACCCACCAAGAAGGGGATTTGTCTCCGCACTCTCGAATACTTAAATCTTAAATCACATCTGAGTAGCATTGAAAAAGCCGTTCCAGAACTGGAAACCATTGAACCCTGTTTTCTACAGGACGACCATCAAAACCAACTAGGGATGCTTCGATGTGCAAAGTGTAATCCCTTAGAATACCAGAACTGGTGAAACGATTACAAACGAAATGTGTGGAGACATTTTCAATGTTTAAAAAAAAAAACCTGTATAAATTGTTTATATCAATCACACTTTTTATAACTCTCTTATTTTAACTTTGTTTATAAATTCGTATTAACTGTATGTATTCAAATAAATATATACATGTATCGATCACTAAAATCTTGTTATAAATCATTGTTTGAACGAAAGGTTGTGTATCAAGCAAGTTTTTATACAAACTAGTATGATTTCTTCTACAAAGTGTCGTTTAAAACTATTATCTTCAACGCATAAATGTACATACAAATGTACTTATAACAAATCAATGAATATATTCAACAATAAATGGTTTATGAAACGGCGAGGCAACGACGATAGATCACGGAAGTGTATTATACCAAGATAGCAAGTTCAAGAAGTCCAAATCGGATATGAATAGATCAATAATACGAAAGTTTTAATCCTTTTAACAACTTAAGGTTTCTCCACCCTTGATGTTTTTATGGTTTAATCCGTGTAATTTTTGTTTAAATTTAAAGATTAATATGTAAACATTCAAATTGAACTTAAATATTGGTATGTTGCAAATATTTTGTTCATGCTGTACACAGGTACACTATCAGGGCAATTATAGCGACGACTGCTCTCCCATCAAACATCACATTTATTTTTACTGATTTCGATATAATAAAGCAATTTTTTAAAGAACTTAATCGCAATCCTTAATTTTATGTATTTTAACATTTTAAGGCCATTTTAACTTGCCAGTATGAAAGCTATTACATTTACAGTACATTTTGATTCAATTTTTTAACCATGAATAAGTATAGTTTAGCAACATAAAACGTCTATAACTTTTGAAAAAATGGTTCAAACTCACTAAAAATTGGTACATTTGTAATTCATTATATATCCTCTTGAAATCTGCAAAGAAATATTTACCTTGCCAGGTAAAAAATCATGAATTGTAGTCTTTGTCAAGATTGCCTATGTACGGTTTTATCAGTTTTCCATTAAATTCAGCGATTTAAACTCAAATTACTCTCTATAAATTGCTAAACATTAGTGCCATTTCATAGCTTAAAATGTGTTAAACACAAGTATAAATCAAGAAATATTGGCAAAACCATGCATCATACAACACTAATATTATAACCGATAACGGTAAAATATTCCGGAATGCTCACGATGACGTCATGCGACAATCGAAAGACCTTAATCCGTTCATCAATACACAAATATTAAACTATTTTGACAACAAATATTATTTTATAAGGGTCATTTTTTCTCGCGACGGATGTCGTATAATTTATATTGCAATATATGGGTTCGTAAGAACAGGTTTCATAAAATTATTGTATCCATCTGAATTCCTAGAATATGTATGAATTGTAATAAAGTCGAGGGGAAAT